>OY992884.1:42059718-42682218 GCA_963921405.1 Cepaea hortensis | reverse complement strand
AAGAAGATAGGAGTGACAGGAATAAGAAGATAGGAGTGACAGGAATAAGAAGATAGGAGTGACAGGAATAAGAAGATAGGAAATAAAAGGAATAAGTAGATAGGAGTGACAGGAATAAGAAGATAGGAAATAAAAGGAATAAGAAGATAGGAAATAAAAGGAATAAGAAGATAGGAGTGACAGGAATAAGAAGATAAGAGATGACAGGAATAAGAAGATAAGAGATGACAGGAATAAGAAGATAGGAGTGACAGGAATAAGAAGATAGGAGTGACAGGAATAAGAAGATAGGAAATAAAAGGAATAAGAAGATAGGAAATAAAAGGAATAAGAAGATAGGAGTGACAGGAATAAGAAGATAGGAGTGACAGGAATATGAAGATAGGAGTGACAGGAATAAGAAGATAGGAGTGACAGGAATAAGAAGATAGGAAATAAAAGGAATAAGTAGATAGGAGTGACAGGAATAAGAAGATAGGAAATAAAAGGAATAAGAAGATAGGAGTGACAGGAATAAGAAGATCGGAGTGACAGGAATAAGAAGATAGGAATGACAGGAATAAGAAGATAGGAGTGACAGGAATAAGAAGATAGGAGTGACAGGAATAAGAAGATAGGAATGACATGAATAAGAAGATAGGAAATAAAAGGAATAAGAAGATAGGAGTGACAGGAATAAGAAGATAGGAGTGACAGGAATAAGAAGATAGGAGTGACAGGAATAAGAAGATAGGAGTGACAGGAATAAGAAGATAAGAGATGACAGGAATAAGAAGATAAGAGATGACAGGAATAAGAAGATAGGAGTGACAGGAATAAGAAGATAGGAGTGACAGGAATAAGAAGATAGGAAATAAAAGGAATAAGAAGATAGGAAATAAAAGGAATAAGAAGATAGGAGTGACAGGAATAAGAAGATAGGAGTGACAGGAATAAGAAGATAGGAGTGACAGGAATAAGAAGATAGGAGTGACAGGAATAAGAAGATAGGAAATAAAAGGAATAAGTAGATAGGAGTGACAGGAATAAGAAGATAGGAAATAAAAGGAATAAGAAGATAGGAGTGACAGGAATAAGAAGATCGGAGTGACAGGAATAAGAAGATAGGAATGACAGGAATAAGAAGATAGGAGTGACAGGAATAAGAAGATAGGAGTGACAGGAATAAGAAGATAGGAATGACATGAATAAGAAGATAGGAAATAAAAGGAATAAGAAGATAGGAGTGACAGGAATAAGAAGATAGGAGTGACAGGAATAAGAAGATAGGAGTGACAGGAATAAGAAGATAGGAGTGACAGGAATAAGAAGATAGGAAATAAAAGGAATAAGAAGATAGGAGTGACAGGAATAAGAAGATAGGAGTGACAGGAATAAGAAGATAGGAGTGACAGGAATAAGAAGATAGGAGTGACAGGAATAAGAAGATAGGAGTGACAGGAATAAGAAGATAGGAGTGACAGGAATAAGAAGATAGGAGTGACAGGAATAAGAAGATAGGAGTGACAGGAATAAGAAGATAGGAGTGACAGGAATAAGAAGATAGGAAATAAAAGGAATAAGAAGATAGGAGTGACAGGAATAAGAAGATAGGAAATAAAAGGAATAAGAAGATAGGAGTGACAGGAATAAGAAGATAGGAGTGACAAGAATAAGAAGATAGGAGTGACAGGAATAAGAAGATAGGAGTGACAGGAATAAGAAGATAGGAGTGACAGGAATAAGAAGATAGGAGTGACAGGAATAAGAAGATAGGAGTGACAGGAATAAGAAGATAGGAAATAAAAGGAATAAGAAGATAGGAGTGACAGGAATAAGAAGATAGGAGTGACAGGAATAAGAAGATAGGAGTGACAGGAATAAGAAGATAGGAGTGACAGGAATAAGAAGATAGGAAATAAAAGGAATAAGAAGATAGGAGTGACAGGAATAAGAAGATAGGAGTGACAGGAATAAGAAGATAGGAGTGACAGGAATAAGAAGATAGGAGTGACAGGAATAAGAAGATAGGAGTGACAGGAATAAGAAGATAGGAGTGACAGGAATAAGAAGATAGGAGTGACAGGAATAAGAAGATAGGAGTGACAGGAATAAGAAGATAGGAGTGACAGGAATAAGAAGATAGGAGTGACAGGAATAAGAAGATAGGAGTGACAGGAATAAGAAGATAGGAGTGACAGCAATAAGAAGATAGGAGTGACAGGAATAAGAAGATAGGAGTGACAGGAATAAGAAGATAGGAGTGACAGGAATAAGAAGATAGGAAATAAAAGGAATAAGAAGATAGGAGTGACAGGAATAAGAAGATAGGAGTGACAGGAATAAGAAGATAGGAGTGACAGGAATAAGAAGATAGGAAATAAAAGGAATAAGAAGATAGGAGTGACAGGAATAAGAAGATAGGAGTGACAGGAATAAGAAGATAGGAAATAAAAGGAATAAGAAGATAGGAGTGACAGGAATAAGAAGATAGGAGTGACAGGAATAAGAAGATAGGAGTGACAGGAATAAGAAGATAGGAGTGACAGGAATAAGAAGATAGGAGTGACAGGAATAAGAAGATAGGAAATAAAAGGAATAAGAAGATAGGAGTGACAGGAATAAGAAGATAGGAGTGACAGGAATAAGAAGATAGGAGTGACAGGAATAAGAAGATAGGAGTGACAGGAATAAGAAGATAGGAAATAAAAGGAATAAGAAGATAGGAGTGACAGGAATAAGAAGATAGGAGTGACAGGAATAAGAAGATAGGAGTGACAGGAATAAGAAGATAGGAGTGACAGGAATAAGAAGATAGGAGTGACAGGAATAAGAAGATAGGAGTGACAGGAATAAGAAGATAGGAGTGACAGGAATAAGAAGATAGGAGTGACAGGAATAAGAAGATAGGAGTGACAGGAATAAGAAGATAGGAGTGACAGGAATAAGAAGATAGGAGTGACAGGAATAAGAAGATAGGAAATAAAAGGAATAAGAAGATAGGAGTGACAGGAATAAGAAGATAGGAGTGACAGGAATAAGAAGATAGGAAATAAAAGGAATAAGAAGATAGGAGTGACAGGAATAAGAAGATAGGAGTGACAGGAATAAGAAGATAGGAGTGACAGGAATAAGAAGATAGGAG
Source organism: Cepaea hortensis (assembly GCA_963921405.1). Classification (NCBI taxonomy): domain Eukaryota; kingdom Metazoa; phylum Mollusca; class Gastropoda; order Stylommatophora; family Helicidae; genus Cepaea; species Cepaea hortensis. The sequence continues at coordinate 42,679,094 of OY992884.1, read as the reverse complement.
TGACAGGAATAAGAAGATAGGAGTGACAGGAATAAGAAGATAGGAGTGACAGGAATAAGAAGATAGGAGTGACAGGAATAAGAAGATAGGAGTGACAGGAATAAGAAGATAGGAAATAAAAGGAATAAGAAGATAGGAAATAAAAGGAATAAGAAGATAGGAGTGACAGGAATAAGAAGATAGGAGTGACAGGAATAAGAAGATAGGAAATAAAAGGAATAAGAAGATAGGAAATAAAAGGAATAAGAAGATAGGAGTGACAGGATGCATGTTACCATGTTATGAGACAAATCCCCCACCCATCTGAGTGTCCCCCACACACACATCCACTACGAAACCACACACATACCCACAGGCACATACATTCCCCCTTCCATCCACCCATTCCCCAACCCACACATACCCCCCCCCCCCACATACACCATCTCCCCACCCATACACACACACATGTCCCACCCATCACACATCCCTCCACACACATTCCCCACCCACGCACAAACCCAGGTGCACGTGCATGCAGCCACCCTTTCATCACCCACCCACACATCCTCCACCTTCACACATCTCCCCACCCCCATGCACACATCCTCCACCCATCCCATAACCTACCAACACTCACCCACCCACACATCCTCCACCCATCCCATAACCTACCAACACTCACCCACCCACATATTTTCCACCACCCACCCACACACCCTAACCACTCAGCGAAACACACATCCCCCAACCACATATCCAACACCCACACACACATATTCCCGCCAACTCACATATCCCGCACCTACCCACACACAAAACCTGCACCCACCCAAACATCCCCCACTTATACACACCCCCCACCCAGACAATCTCCTGCACCCACACATCCCGCACCCACACACACACATCCCCACCCACCCCCAACCTACACACACTCACCCTCCCACACATCCTCCACCCACCCACTTGGCCCACCAAGCACCCCCTCCCTTCCCCCCCAATCTCCAATCCACAATCACACATCCCTTAACTACACATCTCACCACCCATACACTCATACACACACATCCCACACCTATGCACACATCCCCACCCACCAATACATTCCTCATCCAAAAACACACACTTTCCACCCACACACCCCCACCACCCACATCCACCACCCACATCCACCGCTCACACACACCCACCGCTCACACACATCTCCTCACCCACATACACACACCCCACCAATACACTTATCTCTCACACACATCCATCCACTCACGTACTCATCCATCAACCACTCACACCCACACATCACCCACCCACCCATCAACATATGCATGTCTCATCTACCCTCCCACCCACACATACCCAAACCACCCAGCCAAACTCACAACCCCATCCTCACATACATCCTTCATTCACCTGCATATCCCAACCTCCCCCACCCCTCACACATCTCCCCTCCCACACAACACCCCACCCATAAACACATCCCACCACACACACACACATCCCCCCACATGCATTCCCCATAAACATCCCTGCCCACACATCTCCCCACCCACCCACACATCCCCCACCTACAAACATCCTCACCACCCACACATACATCCTCCATCCACTCACATTTACCCCATCCAAACTCACACACTCCCACCCACACAGACATATCCCATTCACAGATACACCCCCACACCCAACTCCCACACCCATCACACACCCATCCTCCAACCCACACACATCTCCCACACACCCATTCACCCACCCAAATACACGTTCTCTACCCACACCCTCAACCCACCAACACTCACATACTTCCAACCATCCTCCCAAATATCCCCACCCACCCACACACACACATCCCCCACCGACCACACATCCCTTCACCCATCCACACATCACCCATCAACCCACACACATCCCCCACAATGAAAGGAATAAGAAGATAGGAATTGAAAGGCAGAAGAAGAAAGAAAGAAGACAGAAGCAGTTATCATGTGCTGTATGACATCAGCCAACCGTATTCCACCAACAAATGTATTCCACCAACAAATGTCCGGGAAAGTCCTACACTTGAACTAGCTAATGCTTTTATTAGAGACGTTCACGTAGAATTCGCAGTGCACATGAAGAAGAAGAAGATAAAATAGAAGGAGAGAAGAAGAATAAGAGAACATAGAAGGTAAGAAGAAGGAAAAGACAAACAAAAGAAAGGAAAATAAGGAGTGGGGGAGAGACGAAGAAGAGTAAGAAGACAACGAAGAATAAGAAGAAAAATAGAAAGGGAAGACGAAGAAGGAGAGGAAGAGAAGAATAGAAGAGTAAGGAGAGGAAGGGGAAGAAGTGAAGAGAAATAAACTTCTACTATAAGCACAACTAAACTACTGCAATAAACACACTAAACTACTGCAATAAACACAACTAAACTACAGCAATAAACACAACTAAACTACAGCAATAAACACAACTAAACTACGGCAATAAACACAACTAAACTATAGGAATAAACACAACTAAACTACAGGAATAAACACAACTAAACTACAGCCATAAACAACACTAAACTAAAGTCATAAACAACACTAAACTAAAGTCATAAACACAACTAAACTACAGCCATAATTACCACTAAACTAGCCATAAACACCACTAAACTACATCAGTAATCACAACTAAACTACTGCAATAGACACACTAAACTACTGCAATAAACACAATTAAACTACAACTTATAAACACAACTAAACTATGGCTATAAACAAATAAACTATGGCGATAAACACAATTAAACTACAGCAATAAACACAACTAAACTATAGCCATAAACAACACTAAACTACAGTCATAAACAACACTAAACTACAGCCATAAACACAACTAAACTACAGCCATATACACAACTAAACTACAGCCATAATCACCACTAAACTAGCCATAAACACAACTAAACTACAGCAATAAACACCACTAAACTACAGCCATAAACAACACTAAACTACAGACATAATTACCACTAAACTAGCCATAAACACCACTAACCTACAGCAGTAATCACAACTAAACTACTGCAATAGACACACTAAACTGCTGCAAACTACAACTATAAACACAAATAAACTACAGCGATAAACACAACTAAACTACAGTAACAAACAACACTAATCACTAAACTACAGCCATAAACACCACTTATCACTAAACTACAGCCATAAACACCACTAATCACTAAACTACAGCCATATACACAACTAAACTACAGCCATATGCACAACTAAACTACAGCCATAATCATCACTAAACTAGCCATGCACACAACTAAACTACAGTACTACAGCCATAATCACCACTAAACTAGCCATAAACACAACTAAACTACTGCAATAAACACAACTAAACTACAGCAATAAACACCACTAAACTACAGCAATAAACACCACTAAACTACAGCAATAAACACCACTAAACTACAGCAATAAACACCACTAAACTACAGCAATAAACACCACTAAACTACAGCAATAAACACCACTAAACTACAGCAATAAACACCACTAAACTACAGCAATAAACACCACTAAACTACAGCAATAAACACCACTAAACCAGCAATAAACACAACTAAACTACAGCAATAAACACAACTAAACTACAGCAATAAATACAACTAAACTACAGCAATAAACACAACTAAACTACAGCAGTAATCACGACTAAACTAGCAATAAACACAACTAAACTACAGCAATAAACACCACTAAACTACGGCAATAAACACAACTAAACTACAGCAATAAACACCACTAAACTACAGCAATAAACACCACTAAACAACAGCAATAAACACCACTAAACTACAGCAATAAACACCACTAAACTACATCAATAAACACTACTAAACTACAGCAATAAACACCACTAAACTACGGCAATAAACACCACTAAACTACGGCAATAAGCACCACTAAACTACAGCATTAAACACCACTAAACTACAGCAATAAACACCACTAAACTACAGCAATAAACACAACTAAACTACAGCAATAAACACCACTAAACTACGACAATAAACACCACTAAACTATGGCAATAAACACCACTAAACTATGGCAATAAACACCACTAAACTACAGCAATAAACACCACTAAACTACGGCAATAAACACAACTAAACTACTGACTGCAATATACACTCCTAAACTATAGTAACAAACACCACTAACCTACAGAAATAAACACAACTAAACTACAGTAATAAACGCAACTAAACTACAGTAATAAACACAACTAAACTACAGCAATAAACACAACTAAACTACAGCAATAAAAACAACTAAACTACGGCAATAAACACAACTAAACTACCGCAATAAACACAACTAAACTACAGCAATAAACACAACTAAACTACGACAATAAACACAACTAAACTACAGCAATAAACACAACTAAACTACTGACTGCAATATACACTCCTAAACTACAGTAACAAACACCACTAACCTACAGAAATAAACGCAACTAAACTACAGCAATAAACGCAACTAAACTACAGCAATAAACACAACTAAACTACTGACTGCAATATACACTCCTAAACTATAGTAACAAACACCACTAACCTACAGAAATAAACACAACTAAAAAACAAAACTGTTCCAGTAAAGTGCAACAACCAAGAGCGCCAGTTGATCGAATTTGTTATGGGGGAACGGGGCCTTTGGGAACGTGTCCGGGATGTGATGATAATAATCCGAAGTGAACAGAACAGACAAGATACTTGACAATAACCTGCCCCTGACTTATCTCCTTGTCGTCTGCAAGGCCGCGCACACCGCCCACTTTTGCTAAAGTAACTTTTGAGTAATAGTTGAGTTGAGTTGAGCTGAGTCGAGAACTGACATCACAGCACTCGGGACATCCTCATACGTGCTCCGTCCTCATCTGCAACAGCCAACAAAGAGTCCCAAATACTGATGGTACCATTTGCCGTCTGTATGAATGTCCGTCTGGTCTGTCCTCGGAGTTTTAGGTAGTAACTTAACAATCAAGACCAAACCGTGTAATATGTTGGCGCCAGTACGGCAGTTGAGTTTCAACGTTGATTTCTCGTTTAGAAATCAACCGCAAATTACTGAACGTAAAATTGCTTAGTAAATCTACCTGGGATTTGGGTTAATTGCAACGTCCTGCTAGGGACATGCAAAAGAAAAAGAAATGTAGTTTTAAGGCTCTGGTGCCAATAACCTAGAATTATGGCATATGCCAACATTACATATTTTATCATTTGAATAACGTTGATGCACGAGAAAACGAGTGTTCATTTAGTTAGTTGGTTGATTGGTAGGTTAGTTAGATAGTTGGTTAGTTATTATGTTAGTTAGTTAATTAGTTAGTTAGTTAGTTGACAGATCATCCTCATTGCACATCGAACCATATCAGTTCATAAGTGCGCAGATCCCCTCCACAGTAAATCCCGCAGCGTGTAGCTGCTAACGACACCATTTCTGTGTTGGTTTATGAATCTTCTATGGCTTCCTGCATAGTGTTCTTGTTTGGCCACATCTCTTTTAACTTGCTGTTCTCGCAGTCTGACCATGGTTGTAGATTCACAGTCATCACTTCGTTCTCGCAAACGACTTGCTTCTTGTAGAGTGTTCAGTATATCAGCCTGGTCCATGGTTCGTCCGCCCTCCATAGTAGCTCTATCTACAAGCCTGTCAGCCGGCTCATTTCCCTGTACACCCGCATGTTCTGGCACGAAAATGAAACTAATCTTTGCCAGCCGTAACCGCTCCAGAGACATCAACCACTGTCTTCGGACCCACCCCATCTCTGTCTTCCTGAGCATACTCATTGAGTCACTAAGAAAACATGCCTGTGTCTCGAGCCATGTAATTTCTTTACATACTGCCATGACTTCCATAGTCAGACTACTTGTGGTCAAGGCAAAAGCACCAGAATCTTCCTTCACAATTTTTATGCCAGTCTGAGCCGTAAAGGCCCATGAACTTCTCACGTGTCCAACGACCGACCCATCTTTGTAAATGACAGCATCACCCTCTAAAGAGTTCTCGAAGATCAAAACCTGTACTTCCGCCCTCACAGCAGCCGGATTTTCTTATCTGCATTGTCTGTCTAGTTAGATGCAAACTGAAAAGGACGTACAGAACTCGGTTGACACTTGTACCCACTCCAGGCTCTAAGTCCTCAAGTGAACACACCTATTGAAGAATATCTTCGGCTTGACTCATCCACGACTTTCCTCTGTTTAACCTGCTGCTCTTTACCTTCTTAATTTCTCTATACAGTGGATGTTGTGTGTTTGCGTTGACTCTGATGTAAGCCCGTGCTCGGAAAATTTTTGTTCTGTCCCCCTTGGTTGGAAAATTAAGAAGGTAGCGCATCGCCCTGCATGCTGTGTCTCTTGTATATCCAAGTATAATACGCATAGCTTCGTTCTGTATCCTTTCCATCTGCTTATGGCTGCGAGTCAGGATCGCCACGTTGATATGTTACACAGAACCTATATTTTTATATGGATGTGAAACGTGGATAATAAGCAGACAAGCTGAAAAACATCTAATGGCAGTGGAAAGGTGGTTTCTGAGAAAAATGCAAAAAATACAATGTTCAGGCAGAACAAGCAATGAGCAAGTCCTACAAGAAGCAAATGAAAATCGTAAACTGATTGGAGAAATTAGACGCAGACAATCAACATTTTTGGGTACGTTTTGAGATGAAATAAACCAGAGAACTTGGTGACAGCTAGCAAGGTTGAGGGAGAAAGAACAAGGGGAAGGCAGAGAAGTATATGGATGGCTTGACCACATGGCACGGTCAAAACAAGAACACAGAGCTGAACCACGACTCTGGTGATCGAGTGAGATGGAGAAACGTGACCACCCACGCGTATCTGCATGGCACATGATGATGATCAACGTTGATGTGTAAAGTAATCATTATTTTATGTTTTCCTGCGTGTCGTATTTCCAAAATGGCAGTATTTATTGGTCTTGTTTGTCAGCTAACTGATCGAAGTCCTTGAATTGTTCTCCTTCATCATTGATATTTTATATTTTCAAATGTAGCTCATTCAAGTTGTGATCATCGTTTTTTTTTTTTTTTCGTTCATACTTACATTTTTTTTTTTAATATGTCTGTTTGTCTGTCTTTCTTTCTGTTTTTCTGCCTTTCAGTCCATCGTACTGTCTGTCTTAATATATTTCGTTTCCTTTCTACAATTCCTCTCTCTCTCTCTCTCTCTCTCTCTCTCTCTCTCTCTCTCTCTCTCTCTCTCTCTCTCTCTCTCTCTCTCTCTCTCTCTCTCTCTCTCTTATAACTTTCATTCAAGCTGTATTTCTGTAAATATGTTATTTTGTCCATCTGCCTGTCTTTCTTGTTTAAATTATATTTCTTTCTGTCTGTCTTCCCCGTGTCTTTTAGTTTACCTGACCTACATTGTGAAGTCGACCTGTTTGAGGGACATGCTAGGAATATGTGGGGTGTGGTGTTATGTCAAGAATTTTGTGGGATATAGTGATACGGTGCTAAGTCTACGAATATGTGAAATATGATTATAAGTCTACGAATATGCGAAATATGGTGCCAGGTCTATGAATATGTGAAATATGGTGCCAGGTCTATGAATATGTGAAATATGATGCTAAGTCTACGAATATGTGAAATATGGTGCTAAGTCTACGAATATGGGAAATGTAGTGTTAGGTCTATGAATATGTGAAATATGGTGCCAGGTCTATGAATATGTGAAATGTGGTGCTAAGTCTACGAATATGTGAAATATGGTGCCAGGTCTATTAATATGTGAAATGTGGTGTTAGGTCTATGAATATGTGAAATATGGTGCCAGGTCTATGAATATGTGAAATGTGGTGTTAGGTCTATGAATATGTGAAATATGGTGCTAAGTCTACGAATATGTGAAATATGATGCTAAGTCTACGAATATGTGAAATATGATACTAAGTCTACGAATATGCGAAATATGGTGCCAGGTCTATGAATATGTGAAATATGATGCTAAGTCTACGAATATGCGAAATATGGTGCCAGGTCTATGAATATGTGAAATATGATGCTAAGTCTACGAATATGCGAAATATGATGCCAGGTCTATGAATATGTGAAATATGATGCTAAGTCTACGAATATGTGAAATATGATGCTAAGTCTACGAATATGTGAAATATGATGCTAAGTCTACGAATATGCGAAATATAGTGCCAGGTCTATTCTTCTTCTTCAGCGTTCCGAGCCATTGAGGTTCTTTGCTGCAAATACAATCCGTCTCCATTCGTCTCTCTGGTGGACCTTCTCTTGCCAGTCGTTGATTCCAAGTGCTTGTAGGTCTGTACATGTATTATCTCTCCACCGCCTTCTTGGTCTACCTCGGGGTCTACGGTCATTTATTTCCTGAGTGTAAGCGAGTTTTGTTTCCCTATTATCTTCCATTCTTTCTATATGCCCCAGCCATTGTAGTCTATTAGCCTTCATGATACCAGTGATTAGCGGGGACTTAAACAGATCATAAATGTCTTTGTTACTTCTTCTTTTCCACTCTCCACTTTGTGTATCCCTAATGGGTCCAAAGATGCGTCTTAAAATTTTGTTCTCAAAGGTTTGTAACAAGCCTTCGTCTCCTTTCGTTGTACTCCAGGTTTCAGAGCCATACAGCACAACTGGTCTGATCAGTGTTTTGTATATTGTGATTTTGGTGTTACGAGATAGCGCCTTTGATTTTAGTAGATGTTGTAGTGCATAGTATATCTTATTTCCAGAGTTGATTCTAATTTGTATTTCTTCCCTTATGATGTTGGAGCAGTTGAAGATCGTACCCAGGTATTTGTATGTTTCCGTTCTTTTAATGGTCATATTATCTATTTGTATGTGGCCAGAGTTTCTAGCCATTCCGTCTCTTGAAATTACCATATATTCTGTCTTATCTTGGTTGATAACCAGCCCCATCTGTTGGGCTTTTTCCTTTAAGTGAGTCAATATTTCCAATGTCTTTTGTTCACTTTGCCCTATAATATCTATATCATCTGCATAACCAAGCAGCTTGGATGTTCCTCCAATATCACATTCCTCCTTTACCTTCCTTACAACTTTCTCTAGAGCCAGATTGAAGAGTAGCGGCGATAGTGCATCACCCTGTTTCAAGCCAGATGTTATTTGGAAGGGGTCTGATTTCCTGCCTTTATATGTTACTATATTATAAGTATCTTCCATGCATAGTCTGGTCATGTTGATTAACTTCCTTGGTATTCCAAATTCCTGCATAGCATTCCATAGACTATTCCTATGGACACTATCATAAGCCTTTTTAAAATCCACAAAAATGTTATGGAGATCTCTTTTATATTCCCAATGTTTCTCGGCTATTTGTCGTAAGATAAATATCTGATCTATTGTTGATCTGTTTTGTCTAAAACCCGCCTGGTAGTCACCTAATATGTCTTCTGAATATGGTTTTAGTCTATTTAGTAATACTGCGGATAGTATCTTATAGCTTGTGGACAGTAGTGATATTCCTCTATAATTTCCACATTGGAACTTGTCTCCTTTCTTAAAGATAGGTATCAATAATGACTCTTTCCAGTCATGGGGTAATTCTTCTGTCCTCCAGATTTTTATTATTAGTTCGTATAGCTTTAGATGTAATGCATGGCCACCTGCCTTTATAAATTCAGCAGCAATTCCATCAGTCCCAGTTGCCTTATTGTTTTTAAGTCGTGTGATTACATATAGGATTTCTTCAAATGTAGGTTCTTCAATTTGTGGTTCGCATGTTAGAACCTCTTCCTGTGAGAAAATGTTACTTGGAGCTTCACAATTTAGTAATTCAATAAAATATTCTTTCCATGTGTTGCACATTTCCTCATTGGTATTTATCATATTCCCATTTTTGTCTTTTAAACCATATGTGTTTTGTTGGTGCCCTCGTTTCATTGACTTCAGTTCTTTAAAAAATTTTCTGGATTCATTTTTCTGGTGATTAGTTTCCATATCTTTGATTATATTACTCATATATTCTCGCTTCTGCTGTCTGACTATTTTTGTAGCCCCTTTACATTCATTTCTATAATGCTCTTCCTTTTGGATGTTATTGATGTCATTTAACCATACATGTCTGGCATTCTTCTTCCTAATGACTGCTTCTTCACATTTTTGATTGAACCATCTGTTCTTTCTATGCGTGGTTAACACACCGAGACATTCTTCTGCGGTAGACTGAATTGTATTCTTGATGTTCAACCAAGTTTGGTCAATGCTTTCCTCCAAAGGGTTTTGCAGAGTTTCAAGTTTACATTTTATTTCATCTGTAAATTTCTCTTTGAGTGTAATGTCTTGCAGTTTTTCTCTGTTATATGTTGGGTGTAATCTTTGTAATTTAGTATAGAAAGCTCTCTTAAGTTTTATTTTAAATTTTGCTCCAACGAGGAAGTGGTCACTGTGGCACTCAGCTCCTCTATAACTTCTGACTTGCTGTATGTTTGATGCATTTCTGTTGTTAATTAAAATGTGATCTATTTGATTATAGGTTCTCTTGTCACATGATTTCCAAGTTTGTTTGTGTATATCCTTTCTTTGTAGTCTGGTACTGCTAACCTGCAGTCCTTTGGCTTCTGCCAGGTTGATGACTCTCCATCCATTATCATTTGAAGTTGTATGTAGGCTTTCCATACCGGCCACTTTTTTATTAGTTTGCTCTCTACCTATTTTTGCATTGAAGTCTCCCAGCACAATCAGGATGTCCTGTTTGGGGGTTTCTTCTATGACATCTTCCAGATCATTATAAAAGTCTTCTTTAATATCATCTTCTTTCTCTTCAGTAGGTGCATGTACATTAATCATCGTTATATTTTTCCATTTACCTTTTATTCGTAATTTACTAATCCTGTCATTAAAAGCTTTAAAGTTTAAAACGTTCCCCCATAACTCTTTTTTGATGACAAATCCTGTTCCTAATTCATGTTTATTTTGGGTGTTTCCTCCATATATTATAATCATTCCATTTTGCTCTAAAGTACCCTCTCCTGGCCACCTTATTTCTTGAATTGCTGTTATATCCATTTGATATTCAATCAGCTCCCGGGTTAGTTCTTCGGCCGCTCCAGCTCGATATAGTGTCCGTACATTCCATGTTCCAAATCTCAAAAGTCCTTTAACGTTCCAAGGTCGTTGTCCAGATAAGTCAGTCCGATATCGAGGCTCATGTATTTGTTTCGTAACAAAGAAAGGTTTTTACAAAGGTGGGGATGTTAACCCCACGCTTCAACCCCCAACCTGGAGGACCAGGGTGTTTCTCTTTGTCTGTTCTCTATCCTTTGACCTGTCCGGCTTGGGAGGCCCTGCTGGTAGCTACGCTACCGCCGGCATAGCTCTCAGGGTCATTGAGAAACTCAAGCTCCCCCGATGTGAAATATGGTGCCAGGTCTATGAATATGTGAAATGTGGTGCTAAGTCTACGAATATGTGAAATATGGTGCCAGGTCTATTAATATGTGAAATGTGGTGTTAGGTCTATGAATATGTGAAATATGGTGCCAGGTCTATGAATATGTGAAATGTGGTGCTTAGTCTACGAATATGTGAAATGTGGTGTTAGGTCTATGAATATGTGAAATATGGTGCCAGGTCTACGAATATGTGAAATATGATGCTAAGTCTACGAATATGCGAAATATGGTGCCAGGTCTATGAATATGCGAAATATGGTGCCAGGTCTATGAATGTGTGAAATATGGTGCTAGGTCTATGAATGTATGAAATATGGTTCTACGTCTTGCTGTTGTGTCGTCAGCTACTTGTTTTACCATGCCACGATTCCCGCGCTGTTAAGGGCGTCGTCTACTATCTACTTTTTTCTTTTCCCCTAGTAGCGTAGCTGGGATGGGGGAGCAAGGGGGTGACAACCACCCATGTGCCCTGTTTTTGAAAAGTTGTGGGATAAAACTCATCCTAGGCGTGCACTTTGAGTCTCTGAATGCACGAGTTTATCTGCTTATTCTCCCCCGCCTTCTTTCCAATTTTCGAATCTGGCTAAACCCCCGGATTGCTTCTGGCGACTACGCTTCCCCGCGTTGTCATGTGTGGTCCGTCGTCACTATCATCATCATCATCATCATCATCATCATCATCATCATCATCATTACCCATTGCCAACTTCTAGTATTCCCACCATTGTAGCATTAATCCGTCGTTATCGTTCATTTCTGTGTTCTAAGATCGCAGCTCAGTTTCTTTGGCCTCAAGAGTTTCTTCTCTCTATCATTCCTAAAAGTACGCGCAAGTGTGAGTGTTGGTGTGAGAAGGGGAAAGAAGGAGACGTTGCGAAAAATGAAACAGGAACCGAGAACACTAATAATTATCTGCAATTACAGAATAGATAGAGTAGTATCGGGTGTCTGTAAGCTGCAGGGGAATAGGGGAATAAAAAGTGCTCAACAGAATACTATCAGATTCGCTTGTCTGCAAACACTAAGCACTGCCAGTCGGGGAAATGGTAGGCGGGGTGTACGGGAGATAACCATGTTAATTATCTGGTCGTGTCCGCGTCTTGGAGAATGGCTTTTGATTGGTCGGGCGAATTGTGTGGGTGTTTGTGTTTAAAGAACAAGGCTAATAAGGTCTGACTTGATCCTGCACTATAGTTTAGACTGATATTAGGGCTGAATATCTACTTCTATTATGTAAGAGGTAGATTTCGTTTACGAAAAACACCTAGAATAGAGAATGGATAGAGATAGACAGACAGCTACAGATAAAACCAATCCATGGGAAATCAAATCAATCCTATAAAGATCAAATCAATTCTGTATACAGATCAAACAAATCCTGCGCAAATCAAACCAATCCTTTTCTTGTATAGTCATATCCCGCTGTAGTCACCATCTCTCTTATGTGAAGGGTCTCAGTGGCAGAATTACCAAGCCATCTGGCTCATACTCTGAAGGTCAAGGGTTAATGTTCGGACCATTCATTGAGAACCACCAGTGCAATTTTTCTGGAGATTTCTGCTTGGGGATGTTGTCATTGCTGGAACTACAGAATTCATGCTTCATGTGATGTTCTCGGCAGGCAGCTTGCCATTCTGTAAAGAACACCGGAGCCAGAAGGGATTAAACCTGGTGCAATAGAATTGATCCTCTCACCTTCACCTTCAGCCTCTTCCAAACTTGCTAGTACTGGCATACACTCACCATCTTTTTTAATTTACTGCATTTCCTTACAGCGACTTCCCTTTTGAATTCTAAAATGAGTACACGAAAAGTATAATTTCCATCCATCCATCATGTGCCATGCCGGTAAGCGTGGGCGGTCATGTTCTGCCATCTCACTCGATCAATAGAGTCGTGGATCAGTTCCGTGTTTTTGTCTCGACCATGCCACAAGGCCAAGCCATCCAGATACTTGTTTCTAGGTCTTCCCCTTGGTCTATATATATAAGTATAATTTCACTGAAACAAATTTAATTGCATAGTTTCTTCCATATTTGCTGCAATGTTATCAATGATTTTGTGCTATTATTTTGCTTTGTTCAGAAACTGGTGACTTGCAAGATCTCTGAAAGTGGCAGCTGGGGTTCTGGACTGGGTCGACATCTGGATGACACAGACAAGCGAAGAATATCTGACTTACTGGGCGTACAGCCATCAGACTTGTTGATGTTTGCAGCTGGATCTAGTTTCCATCCGGTTTGTATTCTTCTTCTTCTTTTTCTTTGTCCTCCTCTTCTTCTTCCTCTTCTTTCACTCTAAACCCTCTCCTCATTTTGCATGGCCTTCAACCCATTTCCTCTTCTTCTTTTGCTCTATACCCTCTCCTCATGTTGCATGGCATCAACCAACCTCCTCTTCTTCTTTCACTCTATACCCTCTACTCATTGTGCATGTCCCTCAACCAACTCACTCCAAGCTCTCCTATCATCTACCTATCCCATGCGGCTCTGCCCATGTCCTCCCCATATTCTACACTTCTATCTCTACTTCTTGTCTCTATGTGTTTTTAGGTCCTCTACTATTTTTTCTGCCCTGTGGATTCCTGACAAAGATCTTTTTAGTTATACTATGAGAGGGCTTCAAGTGAAAACCTTCAATGTTTTTTTGTTGTTGTGTGAATATATTCTGAAAAAGTCAAGAACAAATGTATCATTTTTCGATGTAATCACCACTGTATTCAATGCCAGTCCTCCAGTGCTGATAAAGTGCTTGGATTCCTATAGAAATAATTCTCTTGGCCGTTATTCCGTGTGCCTAACACGGTTGTGAACAGTCTGTCACAAAACATCCTACTCCACTCACACACTTGCTGGACTGACAGGCATGCATCGCCATACTGGACTTTCATTCGCCATTGGTCAGTTTTTAAGAGTCCGCTTCGATGAAGATTTGATCATATGACCACTGTGCCAACTGGCAAGCTTGCGATCTAATGCTCTGCATTATGTAGTAGATCACCTTCTATACAAATATAAGAAAGAGACAAACGGTGTTCTTTGGTGAAATAATGAGAAGAGAGGCATTGGAGAACATCGTGACGAATATAAAGATCAGGGGTAGAAGAGGCAGACAACAAGAATTGATGCTGGATGGTCTAGGGCGGTGGCCTGGAGGAATATCACCAGCACAGAACACCAAGGGCCGATATCTGTGGAGAGACATGAACGCCTGCACCAGCTGGCAGGGCACTTGATGATGATGATTTTAAACGGCTGAATTAATGATATTTCAATGAATAGGTTGTTTCAGATATGAATTAATATTTCAGTGAATATTTTCTTTCTGATATGAATTAATGATATTTCAATGACTAATTTGTTTCAGATATGAATTAATGATATTTCAACGAATAGTTTCTTTCATATACAAATTAATGATATTTCAATGAATAGTTTCTTTCAGATAAGTTTTGCAGCTAATTAGAGATAATAATCTTATTGGAAGTTTTTAGTCATGAAGCTAGATCCAGTTTGTTATGAAAATTCGAGGTCATAAAATTAGAACATTGTTTCCGTCCATTACCAGCACACAGTTCTAGGTCAGGCCAGGTTAAAAGGTGCTAATTTTTTGGAATCGAAAGGTAACATTGTGTTTTTAACAGTTGCTGTGTTTTTATGTTAACAGAGATTTTTATGTTCTTTATCCTAGTTATCCTAGGCCAGTCTCCCTGGCGAAGGGGTTAATGACTTTCTCCGTAATCTCGTATATCCACGTGAGGAACACAGCTGCATGAGATTCGGCAGCGGATTGAGTCGCGTTGGTTACTTACGGGGTATGTGAGCCGGTTGATCAGAAAGCAATGGCAAACTATTGAGCGTAATCTTGCCAAGAACATCAAAAAGAGCTAAAAAATGCTGGTGTTGACTGCAGCGTCCTGTAAGGGATATGCTTTTAAAAAAATATCCTAGTCGTAATTACCAATCACCTATATGGCCGAATTGATAAGAGCACTTGCTCTTAAACTTCCGGTGTGTTGATGCCGAGGTAGCAGGTTCAACCCCTACCCCGGTCAGTTTTACTAAAATGTTGACTTATCGTCCTTGACTTTGGGGCATAAATTACAAGTACCTCAGAAGTTGGAGTGGGTTCGGGGGTTTGCCTGATGGCAAGGGACAATGGCAATAAGAAAAGCTGGCTCTCTGTCTGTACTCTCTTTCTGACATTCAATGGAAGTTACTTGTTACAAAAGATACTTGTCATCTTCTGAAATGCAGCTTTTGCTTGCCCTATTCTGCTCCGCATCTTCCATGAATAAATGAAAAGCTGAGAAGTGGAAAAGATCAGCTTCATAAAAACTTAAATCACAAGTAGAGCAGTGGATACAAAGCAGTGGTTACAAAGCCTTCATCGGCAAATAGAAACAGATAAGAGGCTACTGTTACAACTACATCAGCATGTAACAAAATATTAATTGTAAAGTCTTCTTCTTTCATCATGTATCCCCCTTTAGGACATAGGTCCTCAACCTTCTCACTCCAAGTCTGCCTTGAGGTAACTTCGTAATTATAGAACAAGAAGTTATCAACAACGCTTCGTATCTCAAACAATGAGCAAATATTAATTCTCACCTTAACTGCTGGAAGTCAGTGCGAAAAACCAACTGGCGAAATACTCACACACGTTTTAATATGCTAGATTACAATAATAGGCTTGCCCAGACTATAAACTGCCCTTTTGACGCAGGGTCAATGTTTACATATTATCTTCAACTAAATCCCTATGCTATCGGATTTCACCTTGAAGCGTAGCTTCTATTTCGCCATTCCAAATTAAGGATTGGTCTAGGTTTCTGTGCCTTCGGTTCTTCTATTGATCATTTCTTCGTCAGACTATTCCTCCTCCTGTTATTTCCCAGTCGAGCCTCGCAATCCTCACATCCAGATCTTCAACGAACACGGGCTCCACGAAAATACATCCGCGCCTTAGTAGAATCACACAACGTCTGTTTACTTGTTGTCCTTGACGTCGAATGTTTCCCTTGGTTTTCGTGCCAATGGTTTAGTTTGGTATGTTCTCCTGGAAATTCCGTTTCTCTCCTTATGTATCTTCTTCTTGGTGTGTGCCCGTCATGGCAAAGTCCTCCTACGAGGATCATTTGGCTATCCCATGCAGCTCCATCCATGTCTTTCCCTCATCATTCATTTCCATTTCTGCTTCTCCGTGTGTTCCTGTATTTCTTTTTCCCTGTGGATTCCATATAAAAACCTTTTATAGTTATACTATTCTCAGATTTTCTTAGTGTGTATACTATCTCAGTGTATGTCCTATCCAGTGTATGTCCTATCTCAATGTATGTCCTATCCAGTGTATGTCCTATCTCAGTGTATGTCATATCTCAATGTGTATCCTATCTCAGTGTATGTCCTATCTCAGTGTGTATCCTATCTCAGTGTATGTCCTATCTCAGTGTGTATCCTATCTCAGTATATGTCCAATCTCAGTGTATGTCCTATCTCAGTGTATGTCCTATCTCAGTGTGTATCCTATCTCAGTGTATGTCCTATCTCAGTGTGTATCCTATCTCAGTGTATGTCCTATCTCAGTGTGTATCCTATCTCAGTGTATGTCCTATCTCAGTGTGTATCCTATCTCAGTGTAGGTCCTATCTCAGTGTGTATCCTATCTCAGTATATGTCCTATCTCAGTGTATGTCCTATCTCAGTGTGTATCCTATCTCAGTGTATGTCCTATCTCAGTGTGTATCCTATCTCAGTGTATGTCCTATCTCAGTGTGTATCCTATCTCAGTGTATGTCCTATCTCAGTGTGTATCATATCTCAGTGTATGTCCTATCTCAGTATATGTCCTATCTCAGTATATGTCCTATCTCAGTGTATGTCCTATCTCAGTGTATGTCCTATCTCAGTGTATGTCCTATCTCAGTGTGTATCCTATCTCAGTGTGTTTCCTATCTCAGTGTATGTCCTATCTCAGTGTGTATCCTATCTCAGTGTATGTCCTATCTCAGTGTGTATCCTATCTCAGTATATGTCCTATCTCAGTGTATGTCCTATTCAGTGTATGTTGTATCTCAGTGTGTATCCTATCTCAGTGAATGTCCTATCTCAGTGCTAGTGTCTTTTCCTCCCCTCTTGGTTCACTGGTATTTGTCCAGTTCACTCCCTGAGCTCCACATTGGTGATTCTGTCATACCATTTTATTCCCTGTATTCTGCACAGGCATCAATTAATGAATGTTTATAGTTCATCTGTAATCATTTTCATTTTTCTTAATGTTTCTAATTCATACAGCAGCACCAATTTAACATTAGAATTTTTTCTAAGTTTAGTGCTAAGTTCAATTTCTTTTTTGACTTCCACAAGCTTTCTAGTGCAATAAAAACTCCTCGAGCCTTCTGTATTCTTATTCGCACATCTTTAGCTGTTCCACCCCTTTTGTCTACTACCTATACAGGTGTATTTTTTTGATGTGTGCCTTAACTTACTCTGAGCTCAAGCGTGCTGCTACTTCTAGTACACCGGATTGCTTTCCCTATTACCAAGGCAAACTGCCTTGCATTGTTTTTTTTTTTTATAAAATCGCATGGGTGCTGGTTATTCAGAAAGCAATGGCAAACTACTGAGCATTAACATTCTAAGAGATCACAAACAGCCAAGTTATGCTGAGGTTGACTGTGACGTCCTGTAAAGGATATACAACTAACTATTTTTTACTATTGTGTCCTCAAAATCTCTACATGTTCCCTCTACTTCTAAGAATATCCATCAGTAGATGTGAATTTATTTTGCATGCTGCCTCAATGATTCTCAGAATATAAAAAAGCAAGCCCACAGGTTTGTTTAAATTACAGCAATGTTTCAAGTGAATTACGAAAACACAATGCAACATTTACTCTGGAAAACTATTTGCTTAGTTCAGTAAATCCCTGCTAAGTAGGGAGACATTATCTTCTGTTTGTTCCTTTGTTGAGCTTACAGTCTGCTTACAAATGTCATGTTGAAAATATTCTGCTGTAAGGCATTCAATCTTGGTTTATGAACAAACAGATTAAGAAAAGCTTAAAGACAGTAGAGATATGGTTTCTGAGGGGAATTAAGTGAATACCTTGGATGGAAAGTAATTAACGATTGCCTGGAAGAGGCTAGTGAAAGTACAAGGGGATTCAAATGAAAACTGTTAATGGTTTTTTTCTGTGTGGATATATTCTGGAAAAAGAAAGTAAAGAACAAATGTATCATTTTTCTTTGTAATTACCACTGCATTCAATGCAAGTCCTCCAGCGCTGATAAAGTACTTGGATTCCTTAGAAAAAAATTCTCTGGGGTCACTACTCGGTGTGCCTGACCCAGTCATGAACAGACTGTCACAGACGTCATCCCGATTTTAAACATCCTACTCCACTCATACACTTGCTGGACTGATAGGCATGCATCACCATACTGGACCTTCATTTTCCAATGAATTTCTATCGGTTTCACCTCTTTACTGATCAAGAAATGGATACCAGAAAGTTGCTCCTCTTTGGTGCATGTCAGTAGTGGGGCAGCCATCTTTAAAAGGTCCTTATAATGTCACGATATTTGTCTGCACCGTGATGTCACATGCTTAATACTCTTGACATCCTTAACAACAATATTGACAGGTTACAAGACAGTGGCACTGTTATTGTAATTTCTATCACACTTTTAAAGTTTTCATTTGAAGCCCCTTAGTAGAACATTACACACAATTGCAAGAAAGCAATACAGTGTTCTTTTATCATATTCTGAGAAGAGAGACTGGAAAAAATTGTGACATCTTGAAAGATGGGTGCTATTACAGGCAGAGGCAGACAGAGAGAAATGATGCTTGATGGTTTGTGATGATGACATTTAGGAAAACCATCAGTAGAATTGATAAAAAATACTGAGGATAGATATCCGTGGAGTGATTTGGATGCCGACACCGCTTTGCATGTCATGAAATGATGATTGCATTTCACAGTTCAACCCACTTCACTTGTTCAGCCTCTTCTTCTTCATGTCTCTTTCAAGGAAGTATATCACGCCTCATTATCTTGTTTGTATCTAAGTGTATCCAGCACCGCCATGCTTTTGTGGTAGGTTACTTCTTCTAGACAGATTTCATCATGGCAACGAGCTCTGGCTAACCATGGATAGATTTCATTACCTGACAATTTTGCCAGGCTGGTTGCCTTAACGCCTGCTGTTTATGATTCATTTTTTGACACTATTGGTCAAGTTTTCAAGGGAGAGAATATAATGCATTATTGATTGCTTGTGGTTGTCACCCTTGTATTTAGGTGTTGCCGTGAGACAGCAAGGATTCAAGTTTCTGTGGGTTGATACTTTCCCCCTGTTTCTGCCAAAGGAAGATGGAGGTAAGGCGTTCTAGAAGGTGTGTACATTTGTACAGCTTGTTTAGTATTTAGAAAATGTTTGTCATTTTATAGCAGAACTGAGTTTGTCACACTTTCAGCTTCTTTTTAAAAAAGAAAGTTTAAAAAAGCAAGAGAATTGACTTCATTGTACCATGTTTTATCCCATATGAATCAGTCTCTTTTCGCTGAACAGTCTGCTGAAAGCATCGCATGAAGCACAAACTCCATAGCTCAAGTGACGACCTCTAGGAGTCTCTGAGCAAATTGCACTCGTGACCTGAACAGGTAGCCCAGAATAAAACCTACAACCTTCAGATCACAAGGCAGGAGGCATAAACACTTTATCACAGAGACTCCCTTTCAGCGGCTTAAAATATTCAACAATGGAATACTCTCATGGCTTGGTGATACCCTAAGACTTGAAAGAACAGGCTGACAGACTGGCTGTTGCTGCACCTTTGGGCAGTGAGCTGTTTATAATAAGGCTGATGTGGTGAAGACTTTCTGGGATCAATAGGATAATGCAACAAAGCAGGCAGAGGATTTACATCTGTCAGCATAGGGGTCACTGGAGCAAGCAAGCCCTTCCGCCACTTCAAGGAGACACAACACAGAGGTTTTCTTCATGGGATCTATCAGAGCAAGCTAGAGCAGTTATGTAGGTACCCACAATAACAGTAGTCACAATTTTTAGTCACGTTATGAGAAGAAATAATTTGGAGAACTTGGTGACAACTGGGAAGAGCAAGGGGAGGACAGAGAAGTAAATATCTGGATGGCTTGGCCATGTGGTATGGTCGAGACAAGAACACTGAGCTGATTCACGACTCTCGTGATCAAATGAGATGGCAAAACATGACCGCCCACGCTTACCGGCATGGCACATGATGATGATGGCAATAACAGTGCAATACAAGTGATCCTTGACAAACCCAGTTAGTTCTGTTCTGAACTACCTTGCCTCACACATTCTGTTCAAATCTCCCTTTGAGCATCCCTAAGCATTCTAGTTTGATATCCCCCAAGGGCAGTCTTGTGTGTTCTATTCTGATCTCCCTTAGGGTTGACTTGTGCATTCTATTCTGATTATTTCCAAAGCAGCCTTGTGCAGCATTCGATTCTGATATCCCTCAGGACAGCCTTATATGTTCTTCTTCTTTGCGTTCATCCGGAGTGTTTTATCAGATGTGATTGCGGTGTGTCTGTTATGCGCCCTTGGGCCGAAACCCGTAGGCCGACACATCTGACTATAGCGTGCTTTTTTGACCAGGTAGCATTCCTGGGAGACTCACTTTTGTGGTGCCATCTACACCCCAGCTTGCCAAGTTGGAACGGTCGAAGACAACGGCCATCCCTCAAATGAAGGCAGGGACAGTCCATAGCATTTTCCGCCATCCTGGGTGGCTTCCATAATTGCAGAGCCGACACATAACGCCCTGGGTCTGGGCTCACCGAGGGAATCGTCATGTCCTGCTCATGGCTGCTTTAATTCCTCACTTCAATATATTGGGCATTGAACGCCCCGGGCTGTTCCCGCACAAACCAGACAGGTCTGCAGACGGTATCCACTCAGCGAGTTTTCGGACATGTGCTTGTCGTTGCGCCCATCAGAGCTGTTCCAGGCACGACAGACATTCGGAAAACTACCTAGTCAGAGCTGTTCTGAACAAGAACGGCATTCGGAAACTAGGTAGGCAGAGCTGTTCCTAGCATGAGAGACATTCGGAGGAGACATTTCACTCGGACGTAAATGCGTAGTGCCAATTTTTAGTTTGCCACCCGTAGGACGGCACTTCCGACTTCAGCAGGCATTTTTTAATGAGGTTAACCTTCCTTGAGTTTCGAGGCACGTTAGACTTGTGATGTGATGTCGCCCACATCTCAGCTGGTCAAGATAGAACGATAAAAGACATGACGGTCGACCCTCAATGGAAGGCAGGGGCAGACCATGGGCATTCCCTCGCTATCCAAGGAGGCTTCCATAATTGCAGAGCCGGCACATATTGCTCTGAGGCTGGGCTCACCTGAGGAGTTGCCTCGTCCTGCTCATGGCTGCTTTAGTTCCTCACTTCCATGTGTTGGGCATCTCGCTTGCCACTGGTCGCTCAGCACACACCAGGAATGGTCAGTCTGCAGGCGACATCCACTAGGTGTTATTGAGACGTTTTTCCACCTTTGTCTACTCTCTATGAGTTAGAAACAGACTGTTTTCGTAACCATTTTGACTATGGCTCTTCTTTTACCTTATCGTACTCGCTCACGAGGTAGGCTACATATGCTGCCGGCTCAGCACCTTACCTCCGTGCAGCAGTGAGCGATAAACGGCCTGGCCCTCTCATCAGGGAATCTCTCATATTCCTTAGCTGAGAGCCTTCGAACAAGTATCAGAACTGGGCATGTAGTGTGCTCAGTATCTCACCTCTATTTTTCGGTGGGTGGGTATCGGCCCGGCTCTCACATATGAGGGTTTATGGCTTAGAGGCGTTCAGCCTAAACCCTCGACAGAGAGCCTTAGAGTATTGTCCAGACCAAGAAATTCTGCCTTCGTGCGCCTGATTTAAACCTTTGACTGCTATCCTCAGTCTCACCTGCAGAGCAGCAGGTTGTGTCTCTCTTAGTCTGGCCCCTATCCCATAGGCTGTCCGATATGTAGTTTTCATCCATCGGCAAGCACATGAGGTCGAAGGGACATGCAAGCTCCCCCACCACGGCAAGGTGGAGACACATCGGGGGAGGCCTTATATGTTCTATTCTGATCTTCCCCAGGACAGTTTCATATCTTCCATTCTGATCTCTCCCCCCCTCCATCCCCCCCCCCCCTAGGGCAGCTTCATATCTTCTATTCTGTTCTCCCCCAGGAAAGTCTCATATCTTCTATTCTGATCTCCCCCAGGGCAGTCTCATATGTTCTATTGTGATCTCCCCCAGGGGGGCCTCATATGTTCTATTCTGATCTCCCCCAGGGCAGCCTCATATGTTCTATTCTGATCTCCCCCAGGGCAGCCTTATATGTTCTATTCTGATCTCCCCTAGGGCAGCCTCATATGTTCTACTCTGATCTCCCCCAGGGCAGCCTTATATGTTCTATTCTGTTCTCCCCTAGGGCAGTCTAATGTGGTCTATTCTGATCTCCCCCGGTGCAGCCTTTGCTCCATTCTGTTGTGATTTCCCTCAAGCAATCCCATACTCATCTGTTCTGATCTGCTCAAGGATAGCTTCATGTGATCTATTTTGATCTCCACGAAGGGCAGCCCACTTGCAATCCCAGCTACATTGGAGTAGCTTGGAGATATAACATCCATTCATTTATCAAACAGTCAATTTATCTATTGATCAGTTTAGCAATCAATCAACTAATTGACCAGTCTATATATCAATCAGTCAGTCAATCAGGCCTTCTGATGTAAACTACTGCATTTGTAGATACAAGAGACAATGGCTGCGGTCATCTGATCAGTATGGTCACTGCCAGGAAGAATGGTAGATTTCCTTCTTTATTTATTCCCAGGCAGAGGAGGCTCGTCAGCCTTGGTTGGTATCCGCTCTAAGAGAGGAACTCTAAATTTCAAACCTCCGCTGCCTTGTGGGCATACCCAGAAGGGATAGGCTTCGGGAGTAAACCCTTAGGATACATCTCGGAGATCTAAGGCAGTTCCATGTTGTAAAGAACATAGTTCTGGCAACTCCTGCAATAGCACCGATGCCAAGTTGCATTGGCAACTGCCTTTCCCTTGGTCAACATCGCTGATGTGGAGAGGGGGAACTTGCTACTGGGCAACAGCTGGTTCTCCGCATTCCATTTCCCAGGCTTGTGCCCTGGAGAGGTCACTTCACCATCGTGTAACAGTGGTGACAACAGATACCACCAAAATATCTTGAGGATATTGTATTGGACCCAATGGCATGTTGTGGATAATATGGTAATTATTATTTTTGTTGCCTGTACTTTTTCCAGTGATGTCTCAATATTGAATTCTGGACCATATATTGGCAACTCCTTATGTTGAAAACCTAATATGTTTCTAGATATTTAGTGTGGGCAAGTTTAAACTCCAGATATAGATGAGCATCAAGCAGCTTTCTAAAATAGTCTTCTGTGTTAAGTCCAGTAAACTAAATACAACCCAGCAATGATCCAGTATTTGTAGTATGGAAATCCGGAAGGGATCATTGCCGAGATGTTTTGTTTTTGTCTTGCAGGGGAAGGTCTAGAGTCTGCTCATCATCTGTTCACAGCTGCCACAATGTCTTGTTTTTGTCTTGCAGTCTGCTCATCTGCCGTTCACTGCTGCCACAATGTCTTGTTTTTGTCTTTCAGGAGAAGGTCTAGAGGCTGTTCATCATCTGTTCACAGCTCAACCATGTAATCTTTTTGTCTTGCCGTCTGCTCATCGTCCGTTCACAGCTCCCATCATGTCTTGTTTTTGCCTTGCAGTCTGCTCATCATCTGTTCACAGCTCCCCTCATGTCTTGTTTTTGTCTTGCAATCTGCTCATCAACCAATCACAGCTTTCCTCATGTCTTGTTTTTTGTCTTGCAGTCTGCTCATCATCCGTTCACAGCTCCCCTCATGTCTTGTTTTTGTCTTGCAGTCTGCTCATCATCTGTTCACAGCTCCCCTCATGTCTTGTTTTTGTCTTGCAGTCTGCTCATCAACCAATCACAGCTCCCACAATGTTTTGTTTTAGTCTTGCAGTCTGCTCATCATCCATTCACAGCTCCCCTGATGTCTTGTTTTTGTCTTGCAGTCTGCTCATCATCTGTTCACAGCTCCCCTGATGTCTTGCTTTTGTCTTGCAGTCTGCTCATCATCCGTTCATAGCTCCCCTGATGTCTTGTATTTGTCTTGCAGTCTGCTTATCATCTGTTCACAGCTGCTCTGATGTCTTGTTTTTGATTTGCAGTCTGCTCATCATCCGTTCACAGCTCCCCTCATGTCTTGTTTTAGTCTTGCAGTCTGCTCATCATCCCTTCACAGCTCCCCTAATTTCTTGTTTTTATCTTGCAGACTGCTCATCATCCATTCACAGCTCCCCTAATGTCTTGTTTTTATCTTGCAGACTGCTCATCGTCCATTCACAGCTCCCCTAATGTCTTGTTTTTATCTTGCAGTCTGCTCATCATCTGTTCACAGCTCCCCTCATGTCTTGTTTTTGTCTTGCAGTCTGGTCATCATCCGTTCACAGCTCCCCTGATGTCTTGTTTTTGTCTTGCAGTCTGGTCATCATCTGTTCACAGCTCCCACAATGTCTTGATTTTGACTTACAGGTGAAGGTCTAGAGTGTGCTCATCATCCGTTCACAGCTCCACACCCTGAAGATGAGAAATTGATTTTCCAGTCACCAGAACTTGTAAGTGGGGATAAGGATTTTTGTGTAAATGAATTCTTGCCCCTTTCACAAAGATAAAACACTATTGGTCTGGATGTTATCTGTTGAGGTATCATCCTTGCACTTTGGACATGTCCATAGGTGCTTAGATCCTCTCCCCAACATATGCATCATCGTCTTGTAGCTAATAGTGCCAATTCTGTGTTAACTAACGAGGCACTCCATTCTCCCAATGTACCTCTCGTGTCTGGCCCTGCCAGTTCTAACTTCCATTCTGGACAACATTGCGGATTCACTGACATCAAAGTTGTCCACTCTCAACAGCTCACTAAGGATGCTAGTAACATCGGCATGATCCATAGGCTGGCCAACTGCAGGGGATGCAGAGCCAGCAAGTTTATCAGCTTGTTCATTTCCCTCAACTCCTGCATGTCCCAGAATGAAGATGAAGATGCTCTACGGACAAAAGGCTTCCACAGTGATTCAGTCCACAGAACCCACCTCAGCCATTTGGGTCGTGCTCATTGAGCAACTTATTACATAAACGTTGATACTGGTGTCAATGTATGCAGGAGTAGTGAGCGTCTCTGCAGTAGTGCAGACTTAGGGAGTGTAGCTGTAACATTGCCGAGGCAGATAGCATCTCTCACCCGTGTGTTATTGGAGTCCATAAGGGAAGCAGAGAATAGTAGCATTGTAGCCTACCATGCATGTTATAAGAGGCAGCCAATGAGAGTTGGCATGAGACAGGCTACCTAATCATTTAAACAACTGTAGCTGCAAAGTCCAGCCAATCACGTGAGCAAGTCTACAAAGTCCAGCCAATCATGTGAGCAAGTCTACAAAGTCCAGCCAATCGTGAGCAAGTCTACAAAGTCCAGCCAATCATGAGCAAGTCTACAAAGTCCAGCCAGTCGTGAGCAAGACTACATGGGCTTGGGGTGAGTTGGGTGAGATCCTGTGCCCCTTTGGGAGTTCAAAGGCAGAAGAAAAAACAAAAAAATAACTTTATTTTAAAAGGGCCGTATATTGGACTTGCAGGCCCGTCTTACATTCGTCCTTTCCAACCACTCATCTTTTGCACATCAGTCATATATTATCTATTATGCATGTTACATTAACATAGAAAACAAAACATAATAATATGAATGCTGTGAAGAAGAGGAAGGAGGAGGAAGAGGAAGAAGTGTCACTGCAAAAGTCCAGAGGTAAGGAGTTTCTCTGAAATCGTGCAGAGATGGGAGTGTCTCTGCAGTAGTATATTTGTTGTCGTTGTAATGTACATCCTCAAGTCAAGGACAAGAAGTCAACATTTTAGTCCAGCTGACCATGTAGGGATTGAACCTACCTCAGCATCAGCACACCGGATGTTTAAGAACAGGCGCTCTTATCCTTTTGGCCATGCTGACCTCGAGATTTTTCTTATTTTCCTGTTTCTTTCATTTGCTTGGAATAGATTGTCTGCAATGTTGTCTCTTGTATAAACTTCACTGTCTATTTAGTTCACTCAGTAATCTGTCATGTTTAGCTCCCACTGTTGTTTCTCCTCTAGGCAGAAGGTTTGCCTGGATATGTCGTATTTGGGACAGTCTGGATATGTCGTATTTGGGGCAGTCTTCGGAGTATGTGTTGTGGGTGTCAGCGACTTGCTTGCGACAGGTATTTCAGGACTCCCCTACTTTTGCACCACACGAAATAATAACTCGTGTCATTTGCAAAAGGTACAATTTATTTAGAGCTGATTACAAACAAGCTCCGCGAGCGGAATACTTCATTGACAATAAACATCATGGTACGTTACACAGATGTAATGAAGAGATGGTAATGATACTATTAATCACTGAATGGAATCTAAAGCCTAACAATCACTATTGTCTATAAACTTATAGTATTCATAAGGAACACGTCTACTCTCCAGTCGTCCTCAGTCGCAGTCTGAGCCACACTTCTAGCTGCGTGTTCAAACACGGACGTTCAATCCTCTGTGCGCTGACGAGTATTGCGTGCGTGGTGTCCTAGCACGCTGGTCAGTTAATTTGAGTAACCTGTACTCCATGGTTACTCGTCGAGGTGGTTAGTTTCCTAGTGTTTTGGGAAACCCTCGCTCTCTTCCACTCAATGCCCTCTTGGTTGACACAAGTGTGTCTCGTTGTGAAGCTATTTATAGCGCTGGTGTCTCTGCTGTCTGGTGTCCTTTAATAGTCTCTGTCTTAGCTCTATTACTTATATTCTTAACTCTGTAAACTCTTATATAGAACTTTGACAGTGGGGACTTGTCATCTTAAATTTTTATACATGTGGCTGCTGTTTATTTGATTGTTTCTGGTTTTGAGATGCAGAATAATGATTTATTCTGGTCTAACCATAAAATGGAAATCATCTTGTGCTAGTGTTGACAGCTTTCTGATTCATTTGATGACTCTTTTCTTTTGGTTGTATGTGACTGGTACCACCGTTTGCTCCTTCTGTTGCCCTCTATCTCGTGCGCTGCCAGTCATTTCTGATACTCATGTTCCTCCATGCCATGATGTCATAATGTCCAGCTTCTTCTCTTTTGGTCTCCCCCTGCCTCTCTTCCACTCCAGCTTTCCTGTTGTGACAACATACTCCCACTTTCCCCTTCTCATGTCATGTCTAAAGAATCTGGACCTTCTTCGTCTGATTGGCAAACTACTGAACATAAATTTACCTAGTAAATCACAAATAGTCAATAAATGTTGGGGTTAATTGCAATGTCCTGTAAAGGATAGGCAACTTTTTTTTTTTTATTTCAGGATCTGCTTTAGGAATAACCTTTATATTAATTTGTAAGTTAACCATTTTAAAGCATCAATTAAAAATGAATCAATGAAAAGAAATAAGAAAACAGAAAATCTTGTGTATGTAAATTTTCAAACTTGGTAATTTGTAATAGATTGTCGCATTTGGAGGAATGATGCCTAATTAGCCCATATCATGTATGTCGCTCACATCTTTCTTATCTTTGTATCTCTTTCAAGGTTAGGAGTCAACATTACGACCTTGTCCTCAATGGCAGTGAGATTGGTGGAGGATCCATACGAATTCATAATTCCCAGCTGCAGAGATACGTCCTAACGGAAGTTCTGAAGGTAATTCGTAAAGCATAATATGCTTAAATAGTTGTCCTCCTTTCTTAGATTCACGTTGCAGTGCTGAAGATTCACATCCTAATGCTAAAATAGCTGTAATGCTATTTTAGGCTAATGGACAATGCTTGAAAAAGGAGAGTCTGGCATATGAGACTATGACCTCCTGCATGAGAATGGAGGTGGAAGCAGTAACACAGCCTTGCGATGGTTGGAGGAGACCACTGCGACACACACTGTATTCATTACGGACTCACAGAGTGTGCTTAGTAAGATGGAGAAAGGAATGTTTCATGTAGAATGGCTATCCTCGCTTCAGGGGTCACAGATTGTGAGAATTGTATGGATTTTCTGCCCTGTTCACGTGGGAGTGTGGTGGAATGAACAGGCTGATAGGCTGGCAGGGAATGCACCTCTTGGTGGTAGATTACCTATACAAGGGAGAGGTGGTTGGGCGCCTGTGGGACCAGGTGGAGAAAATTATGAAACAGACAGAGCTCTCATATGTGGAGAGAATGATATGGCGGGGGATCGGCAGGGTCTCTGGACGAATCTAAAAACTGAGTGGGAAAACCAGTAGAACTTTCAATCAGATGGCAGTTGGAACCATCAACAGTATGACTCTTTTCTGGCTGTTGAATGGGGGGACGGAGCATGTGTGGGAATGTCCTGAGTGCAGTGATGTCGTTTTTTGCTCAACTCAACTTTAGATCCCCATTCCATTGGTGATATAGTTGTAATCCTGTCTTGTACTCCTGTATTCAAAAGCTGAATCCTTCACATTCATATACTGAATCCTTTCTTAAACTCACATTCCAATGCTGAAATGGTTGTATTCCTTTCTTAGACTCACATTCAGATGCTGAATCTTTCACTTTCAAATGCTGAATTCTTTCTTCCAATGTAGTCCTTCCTTATACTCACATCTCCAATGCTGAAATAGGTGTAATACTTTCTTATACTTATATTCCAATCCATAAGTACTGTAATATATTCTTATACTCACATTCCAATCTAGAAATAGTTGTAATACTTTCTTATACTCACATTCCATTCCAGAAATAGTTGTAATACTTTCTTATACTCACATTCCAATCTAGAAATAGTTGTAATACTTTCTTATACTCACATTCCATTCCAGAAATAGTTGTAATACTTTCTTATACTCACATTCTAATCTAGAAATAGTTGTAATACTTTCTTATACTCACATTCTGATCCAAAAATAGTTGTAATACTTTCTTACATTCACATTCCAATCCAGAAATAGTTGTAATACTTTCTTATACTCTCATTCCAATCCTGAAATAGTTGTAATACTTCTTATACTCACATTCCAGTCTAGAAATGGTTGTAATACTTTCTTATATTCACATTCCAATCCTGAAATAGTTGTATTCCCTTAAATTGATCAGATGGGACAGGGTGGCTCATTGGTACGGTGTCCGTGTCTGTTTATGCAGACATGGTTCAGTTGATGACATGAGCTGTTGGACTGAATGTAGACATAGATGGGGGACCGATAAAGATATTAAAATAAAAATTAAATATGCTGCATGGGATAGCTTATGATGGGACAGCTTACAGTGAGTTGGTTGACAGACTGTGCCTCAGTTTAAAATAAAGAACACAAAAAGAA
Organism: Cepaea hortensis; assembly: GCA_963921405.1. Classification (NCBI taxonomy): domain Eukaryota; kingdom Metazoa; phylum Mollusca; class Gastropoda; order Stylommatophora; family Helicidae; genus Cepaea; species Cepaea hortensis. The sequence goes on along the minus strand of OY992884.1, from coordinate 42,649,182 downwards.
GAACCAAATTTATCTGCTGGTATATTCACACCATAAAGCTGTCCATTATTAGTTGGGCACATTATGAGAAGAAATAAACTGGAGAACTTGGTGACAACTGGCAAGACTGAGTAGAAAAGAACACGGGGAAGGCAGAGAAGTAAATATCTGGATGGTTTGACCACATGGCATGGTCGGGACAAGAACAAGAGCTATTCCGTGACTGGTGAACGTGTGAGATAGCGAAACATGATCGCCCACGCTTACCAGCACGGCACATGATGATGATGATGATGATTACTTCAGCTCACTGCATGAACTCCAAATAACTGGTGAGGATGCTAATGTGTGTGTGTACCTGTCAGCAACACCAACCTATGACTTTTCTGGGATGCTGGTGACGTGACAGAATAATAATATTGTGTGTTGGACTCTCGTCTGTACCTGAATCTAGACATTCTTGTTCAGAATTGGGACTTTGTATTTGTCTGTACCTGAATCTAGACATTCTTGTTCAGAATTGGGACTTTGTATTTTTCTGTACCTGAATCTAGACATTCTTGTTCAGAATTAAGACTTTGTATTTGTCTGTTCCTGAATCTAGACACTCTTGTTCTGAATTGAGACTTCTTATTTGTCTGTACATGAATCTAGACATTCTTGTTCTGAATTAAGACTTTGTATTTGTCTGTACCTGAATCTAGACATTCTTGTTCTGAATTGAGACTTTGTATTTGTCTGTTGCAGCATGACAGCTCCGAGCTGGAGCATCTGTTGGAGGCGCTAGAAACTGGCTGCCCTCCTCATGGAGGAATTGCTTTAGGTACTGTTGATTGATTATCTCATCATTCTGTGCTCTTGATTAATTACCAACATTATGATTAGGTACTGTTGATTAATTACCATCATCATGTGGTACTGTTTATTAATTATCATCATTATTATTTGGTACTGATGCTTAATTATTATCATTATCATTTGGTACTGTTTTACAGTAATCGACATATTTCATGGTGTAATTGCATGGCCTGCTGATTTCTCTGGTGCCCCTTCTGGCTGGTTTCCTCCATCTTTAGCACCTTTCCTGGTGTAGACTGTGATTTTACTTGTGTTTAGATATGTATGTATGTAAAGGATATGCAACTTTTAAAAAAAAAAAGCCAAATGGTTTGGCCATGCAAGTAGGTTACCAGCTAACAGTATACCACAACAAGCAGTGATGTACAGACCAGAGGGAAGCAGAGGAAGAGGTCGACCACGTAAACGATGGATACAGGGAATAACAGAGTCCATGGGAATATCGATACATGAAGCCCATAAGCGGGCACTCTCCCACTGTTTATACTTCACCTCGACACCGCAAGGTATAAGAGGAACAAGATGAGATGAGATCAAGCTCTAATCTTAAGTTAAATCATATTGTCTTAGTAATTATCTCATCTTCTAATCTTAAATTAATAATAATGTCATCTTTTAATTTTGACTTAGTAATTATCTCATCTTATAATCTTGACTTAGCAATTACCTCATCTTACAATATTGAATTAGTAATTATCCCTCTTATAATATTGAATTAGTAATTATCTCATCTTAAAAATCGTGACTTAGTAATTATCTTATCTTATAATCTTGACTTAGCAATTATCTCATCTTATAATTGTGACTTAGTAATTAACTTATAATCTTGACTCTAATTATCTTGTCTTATAATCTTGACTTAGTAATTATCTTATTTTATGATATTGACGTAGTAATTATTTTGCCTTATAATCTTGACTTACTAATTATCTCATCTTATAATCATCACTTAGTATTTATCTCATCTTTTAATCTTGAATTAGCAATTGTCTCATCTTATAATTTTGGTTTAGTAATTAGCTTTTCACTCAATCCTGATTTAATAATGATCTCTGTATTCATGTTAATTATCCCCAAATCGTGAGTTATGATTATCTCGTTCTCTAATCTTTACTTAGTATTTCCTTACTATTCCTCTGCATCACTAGCAAGTCTTGGTCCTGTATATCTATTTCTTGTGATTTTCTTGTTTTGATACAGTATTTTTATACCAAATTCCCCCAGGTCTGGATCGTCTGATGGCCATCATGGTTGGTGCCGACTCTATCCGCGATGTCATAGCTTTCCCAAAGATCACACAGGGCAGGGACCCTCTGAGCAGCTCCCCAGCCTCCGTTGCACAGTCCGACCTAGACTACTACCACATCAGGACCAACGCTGACGCAATCAAGGACTCGGAAAGTGACGAATCAGAAACATATTCTTGATAATCCTGTTTGTCTTCTCCTCTGTGTGACCAGGGACCATAAGGAAAGCAAAAAATAGGAATACTGTAACCCACCATGTGTAAGAAGAGACTAAGGAGGGTTGGCATAAAACTGGCTACCTCGTCTGGTATAAAACTTTAGCTACAAAGTCTGACCAATCATAATCTAGTCTGCAATTGACTTGGTGTGGAGTGGTTGATGGTCATTGCTTCAGTGGAAGATGAAAGGCAGAAGTAGAAGCTGTTGTCTTAGCCAGTTATTCCTCTGTTATCCTGAGATGCAGAGGTAATTTGTGACCATGTTTTTAAATTAATGCATCACATACACACAAAGAAAAAGCAAGCAGGGGTCTTTTGTGGCTATGTGAAGTGTTAGGACCATTACATTTTGTGGGATCTAGTGCATGAAGGAATAGGTGGTCAGTCTCTCTCCATAGCAAACATTGAGAGTTGATATCGCTCCCTCATCCAACCATGCTTATGCCATTGTCAGTGCAGCGTACATCACACACATGGTGTAATACTTTCCCAGTCCAAGAATAATGATTTGTCTTATGTGAGCAAATCTGGGGTATTTATAGCTATAGTTAGTTTTACCATTTCCCATTGTGATGCCGGTTTTTGTAATCACATTGTTTTACAATTATATTTTACAACAAGCAAAAACAGTTTTCTCACTGAAGAGCTGTGGGTGGTTTGTTGTTCTGTATGGGTGTCAGTGTTGGACAAGGAGGCTGTGAGAATGTGGGTTTTGAGAAGAATGTTGAGAATAATGTGGGCAGAGTAGAATATTGTGAACAGAGGAAGAATGTTGATAATATTGTGGGCAGAGAAGAATGTGGAGAATATCGTGGACAGAGTCAATCAATCATGTGCCATGCCGGAAAGCGTGGGCGGTCATGACTCGCCATTTCACTCGATCACCAGTGTCGTGGATCAGCTCAGTGTTCTTGTCTCGTCCATGCCATGTGGCCAAGCCATCCAGGTATTTTCCTCTCGGTCTTCCTCTTGGTCTGTTCCCCTCTATCTTGCCAGTTGTCACTAAGTTCTCCAATCCATTTCTTCTCATAACATGTCCAAAAAATTTTGACTGTCTACGTCTAATTTCTCTAATCAGTCTACGATGTTCATTTGTCTCCTGTAGTACTTGGTCATTTGTTTTTCTGTCTGTCCATGGTATTCTTTGCATTTTCCTCAGAAACCACATTTCTGCAGCCATCAGATGCTTTTCAGCTTGACTGCTCATTGTCCAAGTTTCACATCCATACAAAAGAACAGGCTCTATGTATCCCCTCAACACTCTTTTTCTCGTTTCAATTGACATCTTTTTATTGGTCAGAATGTTTTTCATCTTGCTAAAGGCTACTTTCGCCATGGCGATTCTTGTTCTAATCTCTTCAAGGCATCTCCCATCAGATGTTATAACTGTTCCAAGATAATTGTACCGATTCACTTGTTGAAGAATATTTCCATTTACTTGTATATTACATTGTGGCACTTCTTCCTTCCTAGTGACGACCATAACCTGAGTCTTTTTACAATTTAATTCTAACCCCAGTTGCTCACTGTGTACAACAACCGCATCTACTAATTGTTGCAGGTCCTGCGCATTGTCTGCAATTAATACTGAATCATCTGCATATCTAATGTTATTGATGTTTCGTCCTCCAATGCTGATTCCATTTATATCCTGTACATTTCTGAAAATATTTTCACTGTACAGGGAAAAAAGATCTGGAGACATCACACATCCCTGCCTAACACCTCTCTTAATTGGCTGATACTGTCCCACTTCATTATCAATCCTTATTGCAGCTTGTTGTTTCCAATATATGTTTTTTATAAGTCTAATGTCTTTCCCATCAATTTGTAGATCTGCAAGCATATCCACCATGCTGACATGTCTAATGCTATCAAAAGCCTTTGTATAGTCAATAAAGCGAAGATGTATATCCTTGTTTACTTCTATAGCACGTTCAATAACTGTTCGCAGCATATACACAGCATTTACTGTACCCTTTCCTTCTACAAACCCGCATTGTTCTTCCCCTATTTCATGTTGTATCTTCTTCCTCATTCTTTGCATGATAATTCTTAGCAAAATCTTTGTGATGTGACTCATTATACTAATTGTTCTATGTTGATCACATTCCAGGGTTCCTGATTTCTTTGGGATTGCAATAAATATAGTTACATAATTCAGGAGGTATATCTCCAGTATCATATAATGTGTTCTGCAGTCTGGTGACTTGATCTAGTCCAAATTCTTCTAAAGCTTTAATCATTTCTGATGTGATGTTATCTGCACCGGGGGCCTTGCCAGCTTTCATATGCTTAAGAACATTTCAAACCTCCATCTCCAAAATTGGCGGTCCTTCATTATTAAATCTAATATCATACTGTTCGTCTCTGTTATCATCATAAAGGTGTTTCACATAATCTGTGCATACCTGTAGAATCTGGTCTTTTTCTATTATGATTTTGCCATCTTCAGTTTTTAGACACCCTGTTGATGTACTTGTTCTTTTATTAGTAAGTTCCTGAATTCTTTTGTGCACTAATTTGGTATTTTGACTGTTGTGTTGGCTTTCAATTTCTAAGCACTTTTCCTCAAGCCATGCTTCTTTTGCCTCCTTACATAATGTTCTGACTTGTCTGTGAATTTCTTCATATTTGACAGAATTATTTTTGTTGAGTCTTCTTGTTTCCATGAGGTGTAAAATTTCTTCAGTCATCCATTTCTTACGACCCACCTTCTTTAATTTTGGAATAGTTGTTTCTGCAGCCACATTGATTGAATTCTTCAACGTTTCCCATTGATCATCCACATCCTGGAATAGGATCTCTAGATCAGACAAAATTTCAAATCTGTTCTGTACTTCTATGTTGAATTTGTTTTGTATTTCCTTGTCATTACTCAATGTACACAAATCATATTTAGTGTTTCCTGTTATATACTTGACTTTCTTCAACTTTATCCTCAATGTTCCTGTGAGTAATCTGTGGTCACTATAACAATCAGCACTGGGAACTGTTTTTGCTATTGTTAATGCGTTTCTAAATCTTCTGCTAATCAGAATGTAGTCAATCTGGTTTCTAATCCTGCTATCAGGACTCCTCCATGTCCATAATCTTCTAGGGTGTTGTTTGAACCAGGTGTTTCCTACAATCATTTCCTGTTCTTTTGCCCACTCTACGAGTCTGTATCCTCTTTCATTTCTCTCTCCTAAACCATAGTTTCCTACTGTGTATCTATCTCCTTGATTTCCTACTTTTGCATTGAAGTCCCCTATTATGATGTTTATTTCTGAATTTTTACATTTCTTTAAGGCAGACTCTATGTCATTATAAAATTCTTCTACACTATCTTCACTGGATTCTCCTGTTGGGGCATATACTTGAATAATATTTATGCTTAAAGGTCTGCCACTTAATTTAACTAGTAGAACTTTGTCCGACACGGCCCAATATCCTTGAATAGATTTTGATGTTTTCCAGTCCAGAATAATTGCCACTCCCCTATGACGATCTTCACCTCCAGAATAAATAATCTTGAAATCTTCCTCTATCCTGATGCCTGCTCCTGTCCATCTCGTTTCGCACATACCTAAAATATTAATTTTTTCCCTTTCAATTTCTTGTTTTATGTTCTCTAATTTTCCGTCGTTGTTTAACGTCCTAACGTTCCAAGTTGCTAATTTTAACGTCTCTGTCCTTGTCTTGCGATGATCGGTCTTTAAGCGAATCATGATATACTAGGCACTTTTAAAGAGGTAGTTTGCCGTTGCTTTCCTCTATGGCAGTGACTTTACTGGTCGGAGACCGCAGCCATTGACTCAAGACGAGTTCGTCTGCCTGCCGTCGTGTAACTCGAGGCCATGACCCACAAATATCTGTCGGCTGCCCTCAAAATTACATCCACCACCTGCCTTCCGTGGCTTCTTTTGAAAACTTCCAATAAAAGGAACACAATATAACATCACATAATCCACAGGGAAACACTATTCACAGGGAATCCAAAGGAAATCACACGAAATCCAATGAAAAACACTAAATAGTGTCCCTCCGAAAAGTAACGCTTCATCTTGTCGCCATTGTACGACAGAGTAGAATGTTAATAATATTGTGGGCAGAGAAAAATGTTGAGAATATTGTAGGCAGCGAAGAATGTTGAGACTATTGTGGACAGAGTAGAATGTTGAGAATATTGTGGGCAGAGAAGAATGTTGAAAATATTGTGGGCAGAGAAGAATGTTGAGAATATTGTGGCAGAGTAGAATGTTGAGAATATTGTGGGCAGAGAAGAATATTGTATGCATATAAGAATATTGTGGGCAGAGAAGAATGTGGAGAATATTGTGGGCAGAGAAGAATGTTAATAATATTGTGGGCAGAGAAGAATGTTGAGAATATTGGGGACAGAGCAGAATGTTGTGGACAGGGAAGCATGTTGTGGAAAGAAGAATATTGTGGACATAGCATAATTTGGAGATTATTGTGGACAGAAAATTTTGACTCATATCCACCAACGCTCATATAATCCACATGCCCCACTCGTGCACACAGAGAGAGAGAGAGAGAGAGGATATACATACAGTGCATCCAGTGGTCCTGGGGTGAAATCCATATCAGGACAGATTTTTTACATAGACCTGACTGCGGTTCCAAATGTTGCTGTTATGTAGCCTGGGGCAGGGTTGGGCTGAGCGCCCAACTTTGCATACATACCCCAATGGCTCGTGCATTCATCACCTCTGCAGCAATAGTCCAACTCCTGGCCTTCTCATGGCGGAACTGTTTTAACTAACAGGAGAAGGGGCGGCGGCAAGTCACTAGCCCCAAGAAATAATCAGAAGGCTCTAGATGTGTATGCACGTACATAAATGCGCAGACACGTGTGTGTGTGCCTACACACCTAAACTTGAGTAAGACCACAGTCTGCTCTAGTAAAGGAAAGGCGCTGAAGACGGAGGCAACCAGCCAGGAGACGCACCACAGAAATCAGGATGCCACACAATTACGCCATGAAATATGTCGACTACTGCTAAATGTTATGTGCTCGCCCTGCTTTGGACCCCCAGGCAGGTGCAGTGCTGGGCCTTATGCCTCAAAAGGGTCCAACAACAACAACTGGAGGTTCTTCTCACATGCCCTGTGGAGCCAGGGGACCTGAAAATAGAGCGTCTGGCCATACAAAACAAGACTGAAAATAATGCACTGGAATGCAGAGGGAGTCTGCAACAAAAAAATAGAACTAGAAAACATCTTGGACCAAGAAAAAGTAAACGTATGTTGCTTGCAAGAAACTCAATGAAAATATAGCCTTCAAAATCAGAGGCTACCAATGTTAACGATCTGACCGAAAGGACAGGCGAAAGGGTGGGATACTGACCCTTATAAAAAATAACATCACTGCTTCTCAAACTGAAGTTTGCATGGAAGGGGCTTAGTATCAGACACTTAAACTTAAGACAGGCAATACAGACCTACATCTGATCAATTACTATTGTCCAAGTGACCGCCCGCAGGCACTGGACACACTACCATTAAAAGAAAAAATGATTGTGTGTGGAGATTTCAACGGCCACTCGCAGAGTTGGGGCTATGATCACATGGACCAGAGAGGAGAGAGACTGGAAGACTGGCAGGATAAGAATAGATTCATCTTGGTTAACAAGCCGTCCGACCCACATACTTTCTACTCGAGATCATGGCACTCTACAACTACACCTGACCTGGCTTTTCATTCACCAGACCTGGAGTGGAACATTACACAAATTGTTGGGAAACAGCTTGGTGGCAGTGACCATCGGCCAGTCTTTCTACTGTAGAAAATCACTTGTAGGTGAAAGCAGCACCCTCTTGAGGCGGAACTACAAGAAAGCAGACTGGGCAATGTACAAGCATTGCACCAACATACTGGTTAGAAACCTGGACACTGAGAAAGACATAAATAAAGTAGTTGAAGAGTTTGGGAAATGCATACTACAGGCAGCACGAGAAACTACCAAGAGGAGCCAGTAAACATTACAAACCTTACTGGCGTAGTGACCTGGAACAGTTGCATAATGATGTGGAAGTGTGTAGAAAGCAAGCAGAGGCCATACCCAGCCAAGAGCACCACAATAAATTCCAGCACGCAAAAGCCACATTTCAAAGGGCCAACCTGCAGGCTAGACGGAAAAGCTGGCAGGAGAAACCAGAGTCACTGAACTTTGAAAGAGACACAAGGAAGTTGTGGACGCTAATAAAACAACTTAACGATGAGGGCACAGGGAGAAGCTCAAAAATTGCACTACATAAAGACGGAAACATCTTATCAGGAAAGCAAGCAGCTGACTATTTTGCGGACTCATTCGCACAAGATAACAATATCAAAATTAATCCAGAGAAACAACAAGAGATTCCAGAGAAATGGCAACATACAGGACAGAATGAAACAGTACATGAGGTTCTGGAGGCACCTATCCCAGTCAGCGAACTGGAGCTAGCCATATCAAAACTGAAAATGAGAAAGTCACCAGGAGCTGATGGTATCTCCAATTAAATGATCAGGAACCTAGAAACAGAGGCCAAAGCAAAGCTGTTGCAGACCTTCAATGCCAGCTGGAGATTAGGAAGTGTTCCAAAAGCCTGGAGAGAAGTAATCATGATACCCCTCCTAAAATCAGGGAAAGATAGTCCCATTGCCTCCAGCTACAGACCAATTAGCCTCACCAGCTGTCTCTGCAAAACAATGGAGTGCATCATCAATCACAGACTGCAGTGGTACATTGAAAGTGAAAACATCCTTGTGCCACAGCAGGCTGGCTGTAGGCAGTGTTACTTTACGGAAGATCAGACAACCTACCTCTCTCAAGAAATTGAGGATGCATTCCAAGAGAAGAAGCTGGTGCTTGCGGCATGGATAGATCTGCAGAAAACCTTTGACAAAGTGTGGAAAGAAGGTCTGATGAAGAAACTGAGAAACTATAAAGTGAATGGAATAATGTACAAATGGGTGAAAGCATACTTGCACAACAGAAGAGCCCGAGCACAGACGGACGGACTCAAGAGCAAGAAAGTACTACTGCGTCATGGTGTTCCCCAGGGCAGAGTCTTGTCCTCCACACTTTTTCTAATCCTCATCAATGATCTTGTTGCTAATCTACTGTATGGAATTAAAGTGGTAAGGTACGCTGATGACCTGGTTTTATGGAGCGCAAATGAACATGCATCAGTGGCCACCAGATTGCTACAAAGAGCTGTAGATGCATTTGTTGCATGGGCAAATAGATGGTGTGTCAGCATAAACACTGACAAGTGCAGCACCACTATTTACCCTCTCTCCAAAACAAAAGGCAGGGATCATCCAGATAAATGGAATATACCTTAGAGAAGATAAAGAACCAACATACCTTGGAGTAACATTTGATGACAGGCTGACAGGGAGAAAGCACATCAACAAAGCAGTAGCAAAAGTCAGAAGGAAAATAACCATCCTGAGAAAACTAAGTGGAACCACATGGGGAGCCAGTGGGAAAATACTTAGCAAAATTTATCAACAGAGCATATGACCACACCTGGAATATGGGTCAACTGCATAGTGTTCAGCATAAAAAAAACCACACTACAAGAGCTGGACAAGGTGCAAAATCAAGCACTTAGAGTCACCACAGGAGGGATGAGATCAACCCCTATAGTGGAGATGGAGAAGATGGGGAGGACACAAGCACTAAGAGAGTGCAGAGATACAAAAACGCTAATACAAGCAGAAAAGTTCCTCAGCTTGCCAGGCCACCCTATGAAGAACAGATTTGAAAACCTAGCTATGGGGCGGTTGAAAAGAAGTAGTTTTATCCACCAGGCCAAACGACTCTGCAGAGAAACCACTGATCTGCCCACAGTTGGTATCCCCCTGAAACTATTCCAGAGCGAACTCCATGGAAAGATGAACATAGACTATCACTACAAATCCAGACAAAAGTGAGAGGAATATTTGAAAAAGAAGATCAGAACAATGTACAGCGCAGAACAGCCACTCTCCGCTTCCTTGATGAAGAATACCCACAGGATCTCTGGATGGGTCAGCACAAAATGTTGTTCGAAATGGAGGAGCAGGAGTGTACATAGAATACCCAAATAATACTAGGGACACGGCCAGAGTACCAACAGGAAAGTACTGCCATAACTATGATGCTGAAATTGAGGCAATCAAGATAGCAACAGAGAAATTACAAAATACCAGCAATGGTACACAACCTGTGATGCTATTGACAGATGCAAAATCAGTACTCAAGGCGCTCCTGTCTGGGAAATTGCCAGTACTAAGGAACTTTCTGAACTTAGCAGTCAGCATAACGTTACCATACAGTGGATACCATACCACTGTGGAGTCCCCGGAAACGACAGAGCTAATGGACTGGCTAAGGAAGGAGCAAAAGAAGAACAGCCTGATGTGCCCATTACATACCACCAAAAGAAAAGAATGATCAAATCAGTCAGAAAGCCACCAAAACCTGCTCAAGATCACTACCATATTATGGACAGACCAGAACAAGTCATTATTCTGTGCCACAGAACAGGGCACAATAGATTACGCAACCACATGTATGCAAAATTCAAGATTGGTGAATCAGCTGTGTGCACATGTGGATTGGCGTTGCAGACAGAAAAGCACATACTTCAAGACTGCCAAAAATACAACATATCTAGGCAAACCTTCTGGCCTAGAGAGACGACAGTGGAAGATAAACTCTATGGACCGCTAAGCGAACTAGACAACACAGTTAAATTCATACAAGAGACAGCATTGCAGTTACAGACATATGTCAAGTGAACGAATGAAGAAGAAGAAGAAGAAGACTGACTGCCAGGTCGACCCAGCCTAAAATAGTTACCAGGAAATGTTTTGGAAAGTAAAGGTGACCAGCGGGATATTGTCCAAATAAGCCATTGAGTGTTGAATGGTCAATACAAATCAGCCATTGAGTGTCAATTGGTCAGTACAAATCAGCTATTGAGTGTTGATTTGTCAATACAAATCAGTCATTGAGTGTCAATTGGTCAATACAAATCAGCCATTGAGTGTCCATTGGTCATTACAAATCAGCCATTGAGTGTCCATTGGTCAATACAAATCAGCCATCGAATGTCAGTTGGTAAATACAAATCAGCCATTTAGTGTCAATTGGTCAATACAAATCAGCTATTGAGTGTCGATTTGTCAATACAAATCAGTCATTGAGTGTTGATTGGTCATTACAAATCAGCCATTGAGTGTCCATTGGTCAATACAAATCAGCCATCGAATGTCAGTTGGTAAATACAAATCAGCCATCGAATGTCAGTTGGTAAATACAAATCAGCCATCGAATGTCAGTTGGTAAATACAAATCAGCCATCGAATGTCAATTGGTCAATACAAATCAGCCATCGAATGTCAGTTGGTAAATACAAATCAGCCATCGAATGTCAGTTGGTCAATACAAATCAGCCATCGAATGTCAGTTGGTAAATACAAATCAGCCATCGAATGTCAGTTGGTAAATACAAATCAGCCATCGAATGTCAATTGGTCAATACAAATCAGCCATCGAATGTCAGTTGGTAAATACAAATCAGCCATCGAATGTCAGTTGGTCAATACAAATCAGCCATCGAATGTCAGTTGGTCAATACAAATCAGCCATCGAATGTCAGTTGGTCAATACAAATCAGCCATCGAATGTCAGTTGGTAAATACAAATCAGCCATCGAATGTCAGTTGGTAAATACAAATCAGCCATCGAATGTCAGTTGGTAAATACAAATCAGCCATCGAATGTCAGTTGGTCAATACAAATCAGCCATCGAATGTCAATTGGTCAATACAAATCAGCCATCGAATGTCAGTTGGTCAATACAAATCAGCCATCGAATGTCAGTTGGTCAATACAAATCAGCCATCGAATGTCAGTTGGTAAATACAAATCAGCCATCGAATGTCAGTTGGTAAATACAAATCAGCCATCGAATGTCAGTTGGTAAATACAAATCAGCCATCGAATGTCAGTTGGTAAATACAAATCAGCCATCGAATGTCAGTTGGTAAATACAAATCAGCCATCGAATGTCAGTTGGTCAATACAAATCAGCCATCGAATGTCAATTGGTCAATACAAATCAGCCATCGAATGTCAGTTGGTAAATACAAATCAGCCATCGAATGTCAGTTGGTAAATACAAATCAGCCATCGAATGTCAGTTGGTAAATACAAATCAGCCATCGAATGTCAGTTGGTAAATACAAATCAGCCATCGAATGTCAGTTGGTAAATACAAATCAGCCATCGAATGTCAGTTGGTAAATACAAATCAGCCATCGAATGTCAGTTGGTCAATACAAATCAGCCATCGAATGTCAGTTGGTAAATACAAATCAGCCATCGAATGTCAGTTGGTAAATACAAATCAGCCATCGAATGTCAGTTGGTAAATACAAATCAGCCATTGAATGTCAGTTGGTCAATACAAATCAGCCATCGAATGTCAGTTGGTAAATACAAATCAGCCATCGAATGTCAGTTGGTAAATACAAATCAGCCATCGAATGTCAGTTGGTAAATACAAATCAGCCATCGAATGTCAGTTGGTAAATACAAATCAGCCATCGAATGTCAGTTGGTAAATACAAATCAGCCATCGAATGTCAGTTGGTCAATACAAATCAGCCATCGAATGTCAATTGGTCAATACAAATCAGCCATCGAATGTCAATTGGTCAATACAAATCAGCCATCGAATGTCAATTGGTCAATACAAATCAGCCATCGAATGTCAATTGGTCAATACAAATCAGCCATCGAATGTCAGTTGGTAAATACAAATCAGCCATCGAATGTCAGTTGGTAAATACAAATCAGCCATCGAATGTCAGTTGGTCAATACAAATCAGCCATCGAATGTCAATTGGTCAATACAAATCAGCCATCGAATGTCAATTGGTCAATACAAATCAGCCATCGAATGTCAATTGGTCAATACAAATCAGCCATCGAATGTCAGTTGGTAAATACAAATCAGCCATCGAATGTCAGTTGGTCAATACAAATCAGCCATCGAATGTCAGTTGGTCAATACAAATCAGCCATCGAATGTCAGTTGGTCAATACAAATCAGCCATCGAATGTCAGTTGGTAAATACAAATCAGCCATCGAATGTCAGTTGGTAAATACAAATCAGCCATCGAATGTCAGTTGGTCAATACAAATCAGCCATCGAATGTCAGTTGGTCAATACAAATCAGCCATCGAATGTCAGTTGGTCAATACAAATATGGCTCTAGCACTAGGACCATATGCCCAGTGTGCTTAAAGACGTGCAGCAGAGCCGGTTACTATTGTTATCATATACAGTTTACTGACATTGTATCATCCATGTGTGACCCGGGGAATGGTGGGGGGTCCGTTACTATTGTTATCATATACAGTGTACTGACATTGTATCATCCATGTGTGACCCGGGGAAGGGTGGGGGGTCCGTTACTATTGTTATCATATACAGTTTACTGACATTGTATCACCCATGTGTGACCCGGGGAATGGTGGGGGGTCCGTTACTATTGTTATCATATACAGTTTACTGACATTGTATCATCCATGTGTGACCCGGGGAAGGGTGGGGGGTCCTTTACTATTGTTATCATATACAGTTTACTGACATTGTATCATCCATGTGTGACCCGGGGGGGGGGGGGGGGGGAGGGGGGGGTCCTTTACTATTGTTATCATATACAGTTTACTGACATTGTATCATCCATGTGTGACCCGGGGAAGGGTGGGGGGTCCGTTACTATTGTTATCATATACAGTTTACTGACATTGTATCATCCATGTGTGACCCGGGGAAGGGTGGGGGGTCCTTTACTATTGTTATCATATACAGTGTACTGACATTGTATCATCCATGTGTGACCCGGGGAAAGGTGGGGGGTCCGTTACTATTGTTATCATATACAGTGTACTGACATTGTATCATCCATGTGTGACCCGGGGAATGGTGGGGGGTCCGTTACTATTGTTATCATATACAGTGTACTGACATTGTATCACCCATGTGTGACCCGGGGAATGGTGGGGGGTCCGTTACTATTGTTATCATATACAGTTTACTGACATTGTATCATCCATGTGTGACCCGGGGAAGGGTGGGGGGTCCTTTACTATTGTTATCATATACAGTTTACTGACATTGTATCATCCATGTGTGACCCGGGGAAGGGTGGGGGGTCCTTTACTATTGTTATCATATACAGTTTACTGACATTGTATCATCCATGTGTGACCCGGGGAAGGGTGGGGGGTCCTTTACTATTGTTATCATATACAGTTTACTGACATTGTATCATCCATGTGTGACCCGGGGAAGGGTGGGGGGTCCTTTACTATTGTTATCATATACAGTGTACTGACATTGTATCATCCATGTGTGACCGGGGGGGGAGGGGGGGGGGGGTCCTTTACTATTGTTATCATATACAGTTTACTGACATTGTATCACCCATGTGTGACCAGAGCCCAAATGGGTCCTTTACTATTGTAAACCGACACCCCATATTGTGCCAACAGCTTAGGGTGGAGGAGCACAATTGAGAGGATGCAAGCCTTACCCTAAAGTTAGTTACATATCCTTTACAGGACATTTGCAGTCAACACCAGCAATTTTTGCTATTGTTGATGTCTTGGCAAGTTTACGTTCAGTAGTTTGCCATTGCTTTCTGGGCGACTGGCACCCATACCATTTCATAAAAAACCAGCGCCATTCAATATGCTGCCAAATCGCGTGCAGCTGTGTTTTGAATACAGGTATGCGAAATCACAAACAGCATCCTTAACACCTTTGCCACGGAGACTTACCCTAATGTGAGGAAATGCAACGTAAAGACGAAATGTCATGACATGACAGACCAGGCCCTAAGCTTTGGTTGGTAACTGGTCTAGGATGGAATCTCCAACAGGTGGACAGTCAGAGCATTGCTTTGCTGATCTAGCAGCTTCTGGAGCTTGTCTTGCTCCATATGTATCGGTGTTACCTTTTCTCTGGAGCAAACTAGGCAGACCGAGAGAGGGATCATACTGGATGCTGCAATGTAATATACAAGTAAATGGACATATTCTTAAACAAGTAAATCGATACAGTTATCTGGGAACAGATGGGAGATGCCTTGAAGAGATTAGAACAAGAATTGCCATTGCGAAGGTAGCCTTTTGCAAGATGGAAAACATACTGACCAATAACGAGATATCAATTGAAACGAGAAAAAAAGCGTTGAAGCGCTACATAGAACCTGTATTTTTGTATGGATGTGAAGTGTGGACAATGAGCAGACAAGCTGGAAAAATATCTGATGGCTGTGGAAATGTGGTTTCTGAGGAAAATGCAAAGAATACCATGGACAGACAGAAAAACCAATGAAAAAGTTCCTCAAGAAACAAATGAAGATCGTAAACTGATTAGAGACATTAGACGTAGACAGTCAAAATCTTTTGGGCATGTTATGAGAAGAAATGAATTGGAGAACTTGGTGACAACTGGCAAGATCGAAGGGAAGAGACCAAGGGGAAGACCTAGAAGTAAATACCTGGATGGCTTGGCCACGTGGCATGGTCGAGGCAAACACGGAGCTGATACACGACTCTGGTGATCGAGTGAGATGGCGAAACATGACCGCCCACGCTTATCGGCATGGCACATGATAGATACATGTAGTTTGCCATTGTTTTCTGAACGACAGGCACCGAAACCAACGCAAAGCTGTCTGCTGCCAAATCGCGCGCATCTGTGTTTCAACGCGGGTATACGGGATTACGAACCGCGTTTGTAAGCCTTTCATCGCGGAGATCGGCCATATAATATTAGGAGACTTAAAAACATATGGAGATGAGAATTAGGGGCAGAAATGAATAGTGTGAGGAAGTCATGGAAGGAAGCCACATATGGGAGGAGATGTAGGTCTTGGCGTGGGCTGACTGAAGACGTATGGTCCACTGGGGATAAAACAGTGTTTTCCAACGCGGGGCCCACGCCCCACAGGGGGGCAATTCGAAAATGGAAGAAATCGGCTGGATATAACAAAACGGGCAGACTTGAGACTGAAGTTAACTAAATTGGAACCGGACATAAAATCTCTTTGCAGCAGGCATCAAGCGCAAGGATTTCTTCTTCTTCTTCTTCTTCTTCTTCTTCTTCTTCAGCATTCCGAGCCATTGAGGTTCTTTGCTGCAGATACATGCCGTCTCCATTCGTCTCTCTGGTGACCTTGTCAGTCGCTGATTCCAAGTGCTTGTAGGTCTGTATGTATATTATCTCTCCACCGTCTTCTTGGTCTACCTCGGGGTCTACGGTAATTTATTTCCTGAGGGTAAGCGAGTTTTGTTTCCCTGTTATCTTCCATTCTTTCTATATGCCCCAGCCATTGCAGTCTATAGGCCTTCATGATACCAATGATTAGCGGGGACTTAAATAAATCATAAATGTCTTTGTTGCTTCTTCTTTTCCACTCTCCACTTTGTGTATACATAAAGGGGCCGAAAGATGCGTCTTAAGACTTTGCTCTCAAAGGTTTGTAACAAGGTTTAGTCTCATTTAGTTGTACTCCAGATTTCAGAGCCATACAGCACAACTGGTCTGATCAGTGTTTTGTATAATTGTGATCATGGTGTTGCGAGATAGCGCATTTGATTTTAGCAACCATATGTGTTGTGTTGGTGCCCTCGTTTCATTGACTTCAGTTCTTTAAAAAAAACTTTCTGGATTTGTTTTTCTGGTGATTAGTTTCCATATCTTTGATTATATTGCTCATATATTCTCGCTTCTGCTGCCGAACTATTTTTGTAACCTCTTTACATTCAGTTCTATATTGCTCTTCATTTTGAATGTTATTGATGTCATTTAACCACAACTGTCTGGCACTCTTTTTCCTAATGACTGCTTCTTCACATTGTTCTTTCTATGCATGGTTAACACACAGAGACATTCTTCTGCGGTGGTTTGAATTGTATTCTTGATGTTCAACCAAGTTTGGTCAACGCTTTCCTCCAACGGGTTTTGTAGAGTTTCAAGTTTACATTTTATCTCATCTGCAAATTTCTCTTTGACTGTAATTTCTTGTAGTTTTTCTCTGTTATATGTTGGGTGTAACCTCAGTGGTTTAGTATAGAAAGCTCTTTTAAGTTTTATTTTAAATTTTGCCCCAATGAGGAAGTGATCGCTGTGACAAGGATTTCACTAAATTTAAATAATAAATAATTACTAATAATTAGAATAATATAGAAAAATCTTTCATTAAAACTATTTTGTGCTTGAATTTCAGTTCTCCGTTATATTTTTTGAAAATTTACTTACTGTGTTTGCTCAATAATGTCCTAGTGATTTCTTCCTAAAACCTATAATTCAAGTTTCTTTAGTGAGCATTTCAATTTTTGAATATTAAAAATTATGTATATGTTGGGGGGGGGGGGGGGCATAAAATTTTTAGAAAGGCTTAGGTGGGGCATGGCACAAAAAAGGTTCGGAAACACTGGGATAAAAGGAAGAAGAGAAAATTGACACAAAATCAGAGATCTCATCTCATCTCGTTCCTCTTGTACCTTGCGGTGTCGAGGTGAAGTATAAACAGCGGGGGAGTGCCCGCTTATGGGCTTCATGTATCCCTGCGTCCATCGTTTACACGGTCGGCCTCTTCCTCTGCTTCCATCTGGTCTGTACATCATTGCTTGTTGTGGTATACTGTTAGCTGGTAACCTACTTGCATGGCCAAACCATTTGACTTGTTGCCTTCTAATAAAATCTAACGCAGCTATAACCCCCACTTTAGTCATGATTTCTTCATTATTGATTTTCTCTCTTCTTGATACACTGAATATTCTTCTCAGGAATCTAATTTCTGTTGTTGTGATTTTTCTTTTCTCTTTTTCTGTCATTGTCCAGATCTGGCACTGGTAACACAGAGTTGGTAGGAAGATTGTGTTGTAAAGTGCTTTCTTAGTAGTTATTGATATATGTTTGTTCTTTAGTATTATTGCCATTTGTCCAATGAATTTGTTTGCCTTATTGCATATTTTTTTTTCGATCTCGTCTTCTGATTTACCATTTGATGATATCTTCTTCTTCTTTTCGTTCATCCGGAGTGTTTTTTCAGATGTGAATGCGGTGTGTCTGTTATGCGCCCTTGGGCCGAAACCCGTAGGCCAACACATTCCGACTACAGCGTGCTTTTTTGGCCAGGTAGCATTCCTGGGAGACTCTCACTTTTGTGGTGCCATCTACAACCATGCTGGCCAAGGTTGAACGGTCGAGGCCAACGGTCATCCCTCAAAGGAAGGCAGGGACAGTCCATAGCATTTTCCGCCATCCAAGGTTGCTTCCATAGTTGCAGAGCCGACACATAACGCCCTGGATCTGGGCTCACCGAGGGAAATCGTCACGTCCTGCTCATGGCTGCTTTAAATCCTCACTTCAATATATTGGTCATTTCGTTTTCCCCGGGCCATTCCCGCACAAACCAGACAGGTTTGCAGATGGCATCCACTCAGCGAGTTTTCGGACATGTGCTTGTCGTTGCGCCCGTCAGAGCTGTTCCAGGCACGACAGACATTCGGAAAACTACCTAGTCAGAGCTGTTCCGAACAAGAGCGGCATTCGGAAACTAGGTAGTCAGAGCTGTTCCTAGCACGAGAGACATTCGGACGAGACATTTCACTCGGACGTAATTGCGTAGTGTCAATTGTTAGTTTGCCACCCGTAGGACGACACTTCCGGCTTCCGGCGGGCATTTTTTAATGAGGTTAGCCTTCTTCTGGTTTTGAGGCACGTTAGACTGTTGTGATGTCGCCCACATCTCAGCTGGTCAAGATAGAACGATCAACGACATCGCGGTCGGCCCTCAAGGGAAGGCAGGGGCAGACCATGGGCATTCCCTTGCTATCCAAGGCGGCTTCCATAATTGCAGAGCCGGCACATATTGCTCTGAGACTGGGTCACCCGTGGAGTTGCCACGTCTTGCTCATGGCTGCTTTAGTTCCTCACTTCCATGTGTTGGACATTTCGCATGCCACTGATCGCTCAAGCACACACCAGGAGCGGTCAGACTGCGAGCGACATCCACTCGGTAAGCTTTTGCTTTTGACTTCAGACCACGCAATAGGTTCGCTCGCCGTGCGTTCCATTTCGCGTCATTGAGACGTTCTTCCCCTTTTGTCTACACTCTCTATGAGTTAGATACAGACAGTTTTCGTAACCATTTCCTTCGACTGGAGCATTTTTCTGACTTTTTGTACTCGTTCACGAGGTAGGCTACATGTGCTGCCGGCTCAGCACCTTACCTTCGTGCAGCAGTGAACGAGAAACGGCCAGGCCCTCTCATCCGGGAATCCCTCATATCCCCCAGCTGAGAGCCTTCGAACATGTATCAGACCTGAGCATTTAGCTTGCTCAGTATCACGCCTCTATTTTTCGGTAGGCGAGTATCGGCCCAGCTCTCAGATCCAAGGGTTTGTGGCTTAGAGGCGTTCAGCCACAGCCCTCGACAGGGAGCCTTAAGAGTTTTGTCCGGACCAAGAACGTCTGCCTTCGTGCACCTGATTTAATTTTTTGACTGCTATCCTCAGTCTTACCTGCAGAGCAGCAGGTTGTGTCTCTCTTAGTCTGGTCCCTATCCCATAAGCTGTCCGATATGTAGTTTTTCATCCATCGGCAAGCAAATGGGGTCGATGGGACACGCAAGCTCCCCTACCACGATGATATTATACTTCCTAAGTACTTGAAACTCTTTACTTGTTTCAAAAAAAAAACTAAAAAGTATAAACGGACTGACCCAAATAGAAATAAGAGATCAATGATCAATAATTTATCTGAACAAGATATGATCGCGTCTATTGGAAGAAGATTACAAATCCACTGCTGAAACACGACGAACTGATTTAGATGGCAAGAGATGGAATTTAAAAAAAGGGTTATTATCAAAATAAGAAAACAGATTTGTATACTTCCACCTGGTATAGTGGATCGGACTTCTGGCCATTCTCAGATAAGGGTGAAAAGATGGCACACGTGTGTGTGTGTGTTTGTGTGTGTGCGTGCGTGCGCGAGTGTTTATGTGTGTGGTTTTTTTTTTTTTAAACTGATTCAATGCCGAACCAAAAAAAAGTAGGTTCGGGTCAAACATGGTTCACAATCAAATGAACAAGTATTGTGATGTAGCATGTTACTTGCATTCACTGAGCACTTAAATTGCGGACGATACTGCGAAACGAAACAAATAACACAAAGACCCTATAATGGTGATTAAGGCCCTTATGTCCAAATGAGAGACATTTTTTTCCCACTGGAAAACATCGTGACGACCGGAAAGATCTGCTGTAGAAGTCTCTATCGGATACCATTCCCTGTCGGAGCACCAATCCATATAGAACAGGGGTGAGCAAACTTTTTGTGAGTAGGGCCGCATTGACAAATGTAAAGCTATTGGCGGGCCGCATATATATATATAATGTCCGTAGACCCCGAGGTAGACCAAGAAGGCGGTGGAGAGATAATACATGTACAGACCTACAAGCACTTGGAATCAACGACTGGCAAGAGAAGGTCCACCAGAGAGACGAATGGAGACGGATTGTATTTGCAGCAAAGAACCTCAATGGCTCGGAACGCTGAAGAAGAAGAAGATATATAATGTCCATTTTGTTTACAGCAACATATCACAATAAGTAATTATTAATTAATTATAGGTTATTAAGCAGTATAAATAACTAATTATTGCAATTTTAATTGTACTTATACACTTATACATTATATTTGACAATATGGACAAAAAACGTTTACTAATTTGTTAACAAGATTTTACAACATGTTATTATAACAAATATTCCTCCCCCGATGTGTCTCCACCTTGACGTGGTGGGGGAGCTTGCGTGTCCCATAGACCCCATTTGCTTGCCGATGGGTGAAAAATTACATATCGGACAGCTTATGGGATAGGGACCAGACTAAGAGAGACACAACCTGCTGCTCTGCAGGCATAGACTGAGGATAGCAGTCAAAAATTAAATGTGGTGCACAAAGGCAGAATTTCTTGGTCCGGACAAAGCTCTTAAGGCTCCCTGTCGAGGGCTGTGGCTGAACGCCTCTAAGCCACAAACCCTCGAATCTTAGAGCCAGGCTGATACCCGTCTACCGGAAAACAGAAACATGATACTGAGCAAGCTACATGCTCAGGTCTGATACATGTTCGAAGGCTCCCAGCTGGGGGATATGAGAGTTTCCCGGATGAAGGGGCCTGGCCGTTTCCCGTTCACTGCTGCACGAAGGTAAGGTGCTGAGCCGGCAGCACATGTAGCCTACCTCGTGAGCGAGTACAAAAAAGTCAGAAAAGTGCCCCAGTCGAAGGGCTACGGAAACTGTCTGTATCTAACTCATAGAGAGTGTAGACAAAAGTGGAAGAATGTCTCATCAACGCGAAATGGAACGCACGGCGAGCGAACCTATTGCGTGGTCTGAAGTCACAAGCAAAAGCTTACCGAGTGGATGTCACTCGTAGTCTGACCGTTCCTGGTGTGTGATTGAGCGATCAGTGGCAAGTGGGATGCCCAACACATGGAAGTGAGGAACTAAAGCAGCCATGAGCAGGACGTGGAAATCCTTGGGTGAGCCCAGTCTCAGAGCAATATGTGCCGGCTCTGCAATTATGGAAGCCCCCTTGGATAGCGAGATAATGCCCATGGTCTGCCCCTGCCTTCCCTTGAGGGCAGACCACGATATCGTTGATCGTTCTATCTTGACCAGCTGAGATGTGGGTGACATTACAACAGTCTAACGTGTCTCGAAACCAGAGGAAGGCTAACCTCACTAAAAAATGCCCGCCGGAAGTCGGAAGTGTCGTCCTACGGGTGGCAAACTAAAAATTGACACTACGCATTTACGTCCGAGTGAAATGTCTCGTCCGAATGTCTCCCGTGCTAGGAACAGCTCTGACTACCTAGTTTCCGAATGCCGCTCTTGTTCGGAACAGCTCTGACTAGGTAGTTTTCCGAATGTCCGCCGTGCCTGGAACAGCTCTGATGGGTACAGGGACAAGCACATGTCCGAAAACTCGCTTAGTGGAAACCAACCGCAGAGCTGACTGGTTTGTGCAGGAACGGCCCAGGGCGAGCGAAATGCCCAATATATTGAAGTGAGGAATTAAAACAGCCATGAGCAGGACGTGACGATTCCCTCGGTAAACCCAGCACCAGAGCGTTATGTGCCGGCTCTGCAATTATGGAAGCCACCCAGGATGGCGGAAAATGCTATGGACTGTCCCTGCCTTCACTTGAGGGATGACCGTGTAGTCTTCGACTGTTCCAACTAGACCAGCTGAGATGTGGACGGTACCACAAAAGTGAGAGTCTCCCAGGATTGCTAACCTGGCCAAAAATGCACGCTAAAAGTCGGATGTGTTGGCCTGAGGGTTTCGACCCGAGGGTGCCTAACCAGACACACCGCAATCACATCTGAAAAAATCACTCCGGATGAACGCAAAGAAGAAGATAACAAATATTCTTTGTAAGCCATGTACATACAATTCATGTGCAAACACACCATTGCCTTGAAGTTTCACATTCAGTTCATTTAACTTTTCCATAATTTCAATGGCAAACATAAAGTCTAACTTCCATTCTTTATTGACAATGTTAGTATTAAAGTCACATTCAATGTCCTTCATCTCTAGGAACATCACTATTTCTTCTCTGAGTTCCCACACTCGCCTCAACACCTTGCCGAGGCTCAGCTATCGAACACTGATGTGGTACAGGACATCGGAATGTTCAGTTTCCAAATCGTCAAGTAATGCCTTGAACTGTCTGTGATTAAGTCCTCTTGATTTGATCAGGTTGATGACTCTGACAACTGGGTCAATAACATGCTTGATATTCAAAACAGTTTTACACAGACTTTCTTGGTGAATCGCACAGTGAAGTGGTAATAATGTGTGGTCTGGATATTCTTCTTTAATCTGATCACTTATCAACTTTACCAGACCTACATTTTTTCCAGTCAAAGCACGAGCGCCGTCAGTTGTAACACTTGCCATCTCGTTCCAAACCAACCCAGTTCTTTCAATACAGTTAGTAACAGCATTGAATATATCATGGCCTGTGGTTGTGTCTTTGAGTGACTCAACACTCAGTAAATCTTCAGTGAGTTTGAAAGAAGTGTTTATTCCACGTATAAATATCAATAATTGGGCAGTATCATGTACATCGGTACTCTCATCCAATGCAAGAGAGTACCACAAAATTGTTTACTTGCATCTTGAAGTTTATGCATCAAATTGCCACTTATGTTGTCAACACGTCTGACCACAGTTCTCCTTGATAAAGTAATGTTGTCAGTTTTGTTTGTTTGTTCTGCATCTAGCAAACATTCCTTGATGAACTCGCCATCAGAAAATGGCTTGTTCTGTTTTACAATTCTGTGTGGCAGCACAAGACTAGCTTAAGTTGCAGCATCTTGAATTGAAGACTGTTTAGTGAAAAAGTTTGCTGTTTCTCCAAATTTTTCACGAACTCAATGCATTTTCTTTCCCTCCCTTTGGTTGTTAAATTGTATCAGAAATCGGAATGTTTTGTTTGATACTGTCTTTTAAAATTGTACTCATTGAAGACAGCCACTGACTCACGACACAACAAGCAAACTGATTTTCTAGCAACCTTTATAAAACAGTACTTACTTGTCCGTTCATCATTAAAAACAGGCATTCATCTTCAATCTTACGTTTGTCATTGACACTCATTGTTTTAATAAAATTCGAACAGTTAGATTGTACAAAACTTTAAAACGGAAATGAAACAAAACCTACTTCCAGCTGTGTGTGAAAATAAAATATTCGGAAAACAAGTAGTAAACTCAGAATAAATTTCAGAAATATATCAAGACTACTACAACAAATAAATTAATTTGAACATTGTAAATGTGGAAATAATTTATAACAGCAAAAGACGTTTAAATTTAATATTTATTATTTTCTTGCAAAATAAATCATTTTATTCACCGGAGAAATATCTGTTTATCATAAAATCATCCTTATTAAATTTTTACATGTCGATAAATATTTCTCTATACAAAAATCGATAAATTCGCATTTTAGCATTACATGGTTCCAAATGTTGCTGTATGTAGCCAGGGGCCGTGTTAGGGTGAGTGCTCAACCTTGCATAAATACCCTAATGGCTCGTGCATTCATCACCTATGCAGCAAAAGTCCAACTCCTGGCCTTCTCGTGTCGGAACTGTTTTAACTAACAGGAGAAGGGGCGGCGGCGAGTCACTGGCGCCGAGAAATATCCAGAACGCTCTAGATGTTAATGCACGTACATGCATGCGCAGACAGGTGTGTGCGTGCCTACACACCTAAACTCGAGTAAGAACACAATCTGCTCTAGCAAAGGAAAGGTGCTGAATGTCACGAGCTCGCCATGAGTTAACCAGATAATAATACCGACGTTTGCTTGGCGTATATTTTCTAGGCCACAACAGTCGTACTAACAGAGTAAACACAGCTGCACGGGTTACATCGGGTCAGCCCATATACACATTTGGCGGTGAGTGAGAAGGAAGGGATAAAACGCGTTGGCAGTTCATAACAGTTAAAATCACATATAATTGGCCGCGCAGGATATGGAATGGTTCCGTTTGTCATCTATAGTTCCGGACATCAGACGGAATGGAGGTTTGACTGTCAGCACATGACAGAAAGTTGAGGGTGTTATTGAAAACAGTGGAACACCTGCCGGACATGAACAACGTCACGTGCACAATGTAAGCGTGTTTGGAAAAACATGATTGGCAGCTTGGTATCGAAACTCTTTGTTGGAACTCGACAGTAACTCTCTAGATTGTTTTGGATGTCAGAACCAGTGATGACAAATCTAACATTGAGGGAGCCAGAGGGGGGATGGATCCCTGACAGGGGATGATCTGCCAATGTGCCACCTGTGTGGGGCATAAAGGATAACGTCACGTGGCCAACTTTGGTAGTTTGCCATATAAACCCGAGTTGGGACCAACTAGGGGGACTTGAAAATGCTCTAGTCGGAGTGCCAGGGCACTGCAGTGCTTAGTGGAAATAATATCTACCGTGTGTTAATTAGTGACTTAATTTTACACGTGCCTATAATGGCAGATGTAGATATGATTGATAGGACTGCAGTAGTGCCATTTAAGGTATAACCTATTATAATATTAGTTCTAATTAATATAGACTGTGGCCTTGTTAAACTATAGTGTGATGATTAGCACTGTTAGTGGAAACTAGTTAGAGTAGAATAGTGATATTAACTCTGCTAGTTAAGAATAGATTAGTGAAGTGTTGATAAGCTTTACTAGTTGAGAATTGAGCAATGAGGGATAATTGGGATCTTCCCGTAGGTGTCCCTGGTGGGCGGGGTTCCACATTCTGTTTGCTGATTTTTTCTTTGTCATAGCCTGATTCGGCCCTAGGTGGGTAGCTAATCTGCTCTAGGACATAGTTTAGTTAGCTAAAGATCATTAAGCAAGGCGATAGGCTTACACTCAGCCGAAAGGATCAGTGACTAGTACTATCACCAGATGTGTTGTTTCTATCCTAGGTTCCCTACCAGATCCAAGGAAACTCAACAAGTTTTTGGGAAAGAATCACATCCCATTCGGAAGAACACCAGTTCAACAATCAATAAAGTTGCATACAGAACGTAACTAAAGCTAGAAGGAAGTTGATTCACCAAAGAGAGTGATGATTACTGATGCACCACACATCAGACAGTAGTAACTAACTGAGAACATTACTGATAATAGTTACCTAGTGTGATATAATCTCGTGTAATAGAACACAAGACATGATACGTGAGGATAGATAGACACGAGTGAGGATCCAGTACATTAACAATTAACATTAATAACTGTGTCCACACTACAAAGGACTTGTGCATTTTTTTTAAGGAACGATAGGAACGGACATTGTGTAGAGTGCAACCGGTCCATGATTAACTGTTAATACAACCGGTGTCTATTTCGGATGATCATGAAATTGGATTACCAGAGGTCTACAGAGGCAAAGCAGTATCCGGCAAGATGGTTTCGGCACTGGGTGAGCTGTACATGTTCTGACGTAACGTGCTGTGGTCTATCCTTGCTGGGATCAGCTGACTGGGTTGTTGTCTGAGAGTCCGATTCTACACACTTTATAGAACACGTCACACATTTTCTTCGCATACACGTCTCATATACGTTACACTTTTCTTTTAATAAATTAAGCTGTATTAATTTTTAGAAGCAAGAGTTGTTGAATACGTTGCGTTGGGGAAGTATGAGAAGGGGGCATAGTACGACAGTGAGAGAGAGTGATAGGAAAAGGTGTCCATAGGCTGATGGAGTGTGTTGGACGGAAGCTGGTGGATTCTCCAGAATATTGAGAGAAAAAAAATATTATAATGTGGGTGTCGACTCTCTTCACTCCAGGGACGACACTGTAAAGGAGGACACGACATTATTGGGGGCTCGTAAACGGAATCTTTGGACAGCGGGATCTCTCGTAAACGGAATCGCTGGACAGCGGGATCTCTCGTAAACGGAATCTTTGGACAGCGGGATCTCCCGTAAACGGAATCCTTGGACAGCGAGATCTCCTGCAAGCAGGAACCTTTGACAGTGGGATCTTCTGACAACGGGGTCCTTTGACACGGGATCCTTAGTTACAAAACGGAGATATCATTTTGGAGAATCCAGCTAGAGTGAATGTGGATAGGGGTTAGGACTAATATCTTACCTGTTCACACTTCACACGTCTGCATAGGTCTGTGGTCCTGATTCTACTCTTGTCACTGAGTGAATGGGCTGTGTGTGGTAATATCTAGATTTATAGTACTTGTTCATATATCTGTATAGTAATTTGCAGTTAGATTGTACTAGACCTGCTAGCTTACCTCTCTGTATAATGGCCACCCCTAAACTTAGCACAGCAGAATTAAAGGCAAGGGGGGAAGAAATGGGATTGGCGGGGTCTGCTCTAACGGATTACATACAGGAAGTGGAGAGAGAGTATCGTCAAGCAGAAAGGGATGATCGAAAGGCCGAGCTGGAATTGAGAAGGATGGAGTTGGAACAAGCAGCTAAGAAATTGGAAGCTGAGCAAGCAGCTAAGAAATTGGAAGCTGAGCAAGCAGCTAGGAAATTGGAAGCTGAGCAAGCAGCTAGGAAATTGGAAGCTGAGCAAGCTGCTAGGAAATTTGAAGCTGAGCAAGCAGCTAGGAAATTAGAAGCTGAACAGGAAGCACAGAAAAGGGAGCACGAGTACCGGATGAGGGAACTCGAGTTGAAGAGTCAATCTAATGGAGAAACTGAGGGAGCAGTTGGAGGTTCCTCCATCCCAGGATCAACACCAGTAGGTGGACATGGGTACCATGCTATGAAGTTTCCTTTGGCGGTCTACGAGGAGGACAAAGAGAAGATTGACCAGTACCTTCAACGCTTCGAGGCTATGTCAGTTGCTATGGGTCTGGAGCGTAACAAATGGAATCTTAAGCTATCCCAGGGATTACGCGGGACCGGTTACGAGGTTTATACTCGCCTGCCACCAGGACATGAGAACAATTATGACGAGTTAAAGACGGCTCTGCTGAAACGATTCGAGGTTACGTCACATACCTACCGGAAAAAATTTCGAGCAGCGAAACGAGAACCCGGAGAGTTGTTTGCCGCCTACAGTTTGCGTCTTAAATCTTATCTCCATAAGTGGATGGATTTGGCTGGGTTCGCACATGACTATGAGAGTCTGGAAGAGCTCATGGTGGTCGACCAGCTGAAGAAGCAAATGTCTAAACCTCTCAGGTCGTTCCTGGGAGAACAAGGAGCGGAACGTATTGACCTCGTGACTAAATTAGCAGAACGGTTCGTCGAGGTACATGGGGAGGCAGGGGAAAACCTTTCCACCAACTCCAAAAGTCAAGAGAAACATGACAAGAAGAAAGCCAAAAACTCAGGAACCAAAAAGTGGGAACCTTATGTGCAAAAATCAGAGGATAGTTCAGAGAAGAAGAAGGAGGGAAGCAAGAGCACTTCAAGCTCTACACCAAAACGACCGTGGTCAGAGAAGTGGTGTTCAATTTGTAAGTCACCCTCTCACAATACAAGGGACTGCAAATCGAAGGCTAAGAACCCTCACTTCGCAGCATGTCAAGTGACTTCCAAGGAGGTTGTCACGGAAAATGCCAAGGTCAACAAGGAAGCTCGCCACCAGGAGAGCTCACTCAAGTCCGACACTAGAAAATCTAGGACAGGGAAATGGTGCAACCAATGCAAGTCAAACACGCACAATGCTATTGACTGTAGGGGAAAGTCAGGAGACACTCAATTCGTCGTGTGCTCAGGAAAACCTAAGGTGGAGCCCACCGAACAGGTCGAGGCCGAGGAAGAGACTCCAGACCAGGAAAAACCACCTGTAGTGGAATTGGTAGAGGTTAACGGTCGTCAAGTGGAGTGTTTATACGACACAGGACTGGACGGGGAGGCCGTGATTTCTGCGGATCTGGTACATCCAGAACAATTCACAGGTGAAACCTTGGATATACAGCCTGCACAGAAGAGTGCTGTAGTCATGAAGTTGCCCATTGCTAATGTGGAGATTCGGTCAAGGTACGTCACCGGCACCATCAAGGCCGCTGTATTGACCGATCCCATTTTTCCAGTCATCCTAGGTTGCCGGTATGTCTTTCTGGGAATGCCCAGGGAGCCAATCCATATGGGAGCAATGCAGACTCGCTCTCAGACGAAAACAGAAGAGGCAGACGCAATTGTGACTAACCCAATGCCGGGGGAGCTACGAACTGCCCAGAGTGAGGATGATACTTTACGTCCTTGCTACAGAAAGCTGCAGAAAAGTGCTGATCCACCAGGACGGGGGCAGTACTACATGAAGAATAGGATACTCTACAGGAGAGCAGGAAGGAGAGACAACCTATACGGTCAGTTGGTCGTCCCGAAAGCTCACAGGTCCCAGATTCTTCACATGGGGCATACCATCTCCTTTAGTGGACACATGGGTATTGCCGCCACCATGCAGCGGATTTCCTGCCATTACTATTGGCCGGGAATGACAGATGATGTGCGTCGGTATGTGAAGTCATGCCCTGAGTGCCAGAGGGTGGCACCGAAACACTGGACAGCACCGGTGGTGTTGGGTGAGATGCCCATCATGAACTCTCCTTTCGAGAGGGTAGCCATCGATATCGTGGGTCCACTTCCCAGGACTAGGAAGAGGAACATGTATATACTCACAATGGTGGATTGCTGTACAATGTGGGGTGAAGCCATACCGTTGACCACGATTGACTCGAAAAGAGTGGCGGACGCACTGATGGAGGCCTTTACCAGATTAGGCTTTCCGGATCAAATTCTGACGGACAATGGATCTCAGTTTTGTGGAAAACTCATGGAGGAGGTATTTAGGGTGTTTCACTCTAACCACATACATACCAGCCCTTACCACCCTCAAGCCAATGGACAAGTAGAGCGTTTCAACGGCACGTTGATGACAATGCTCAGGAAATTAGCGCAGGAAAAACCTGATAGGTGGGATGAATATATCCCAGCAGCACTCTTTGCCTATCGGGAAGTTCCTCATGGCTCAACAGGACTACCACCCGCTACGTTGCTGTTTGGTCGTCCAATCAAAGGACCGTTGGAAGCCATGTTGAGGAGTTGGACTGAAGAGGGGACGTCAGAAGAAGTGATCTCATCCTATAAATACGTGGAGGAACTGAAAGAAAAACTCCACAAGGGATGGACTCTGGCAAATCAAAACTTGAAAAAGGCCAGGAAAAGACATGCGGCTTACTACAACCGTAGGTCTAAAGAAAGATCTCTAGAGGTGGGAGATAAAGTCTTGTTGCTACTCCCAGCGGGAAAAAACAAACTGGAGATAGGTTGGCAAGGACCATTTCCCGTGGAAAGGGTGATATCCAGAACCAACTATCAAATCCGGATCCGGGGAAAGTCGAAGATTTTCCATATCAATCTCTTGCGGAAATACGAAGAGAGACCCGGAGACAAGGTAGCTCACCTCATGGCAATGGCTGTTGCAGTGGAGACGGAAGCGGGAACCAACGAGGGCAGGGAATATCCCTTGGTACACCAGGAAACCTATAGGGATGTACAAGTGAACCCTGATCTGACCTCCCAGGAGAGGGAAAGGATAACCCAGGTTCTCAAGTCTCATAAGGAGATACTGACTGATAAACCAGGACGAACGAGGTTGGTTGAGTTCGAGATGACTTTGACCACACAGGAGCCTGTTCGCCAAAAGGTTTACCCAGTGCCATTCTCTAAAGAAAAGGCCCTGGAGGAGGAAATACAAAAATTGCTGGAGGATGACGTGATTGCACCATCCACATCCCCATACAATGCAGGGGTAGTTTTGTTACGCAAACCAAGTGGAGAACACCGGTTGTGTATAGACTACCGACTTCTGAACAGTCACACACAATTTCAGGTGGAACCTTTGCCGAATCCAACTCAGTTATTCGCTAGGCTCCATAAGGCTCGGTACTTTTCAAAGGTGGATCTGAGTCGGGGGTACTATCAGATACCAGTCAAACCGGAGATTCGACCACTGTTAGCTTTCAGTACACCCAGTGGACACTACGAATTCAAAGTCATGCCCTTTGGACTCAGCAATGCACCCAGTGTGTTTACACGCATGATGAGGACTTTACTAGATCCGTTACAGGATCCGTCCATCATCTCATTCATGGATGATATTCTGATTTCCAGTGAAAGCTTGAATGACCACTTACAATCCTTGGAGAGAGTGTTTAATAGGCTCAAGGAAGCAGGGCTTACTGCTCGTCCAACCAAGTGCATGATTGGTTACCAGACTCTGGAATTTCTAGGTCACACCATCACTCCAGGACACATTGTCCCAGAAGAGAAGAACCTGGAGAAAATCAGAAATGCACCAAGGCCAAAAACGAAGAAGGATGTGCGATCTTTTCTCTCGTTGTGTGGGTTCTACCACAAATTTATCCCACATTTCACTGAATTGGGAGCTCCGTTGACGGAAACCTTGAAAAAGGGATTCCCGGATCAAATCATTTGGACACCAGAATGTGAGAATGCCTATAGTCAGTTAAAGGAGGCCTTGGTCAGCAAACCTGTATTACAGCTCCCTGACCTTTCCAAACCATTTGTGTTGAGAACAGATGCGAGTGCGATTGGAATTGGAGCCGCTTTGTTACAGGAAGGAAAAGACGATGCTTCGGTTTTGAAACCTGTAGCATACGTAAGTAAGAAACTTCTACAGGCGGAGAGGAATTATTCAACCGTCGAGAGAGAGTGCTTGTCCCTTGTATGGGCAGTGCAAAAATTTCAGCCATATTTGTATGGAGTTAAGTTTCGGGTCCAGTCGGATCATCAGCCCCTGATGTTCCTGGCTACTTCTCAGAAGCTCAACGCACGTTTGATGCGGTGGTCGTTGTTACTTCAACCTTATAATTTCACCGTGGAGTACATTCCTGGGAAGGAAAATGTTGGAGCGGATTTCTTGTCAAGACACCCAGCTCCTGAAGAAGAGGAATGAATCATCTGGATTTAGCTCATGGTGGAGAAGAGTGAGATGGACTACTCTCTTAAGAGGGGGCCTATGTCACGAGCTCGCCATGAGTTAACCAGATAATAATACCGACGTTTGCTTGTCGTATATTTTCTAGGCCACAACAGTCGTACTAACAGAGTAAACACAGCTGCACGGGTTACATCGGGTCAGCCCATATACACATTTGGCGGTGAGTGAGAAGGAAGGGATAAAACGCGTTGGCAGTTCATAACAGTTAAAATCACATATAATTGGCCGCGCAGGATATGGAATGGTTCCGTTTGTCATCTATAGTTCCGGACATCAGACGGAATGGAGGTTTGACTGTCAGCACATGACAGAAAGTTGAGGGTGTTATTGAAAACAGTGGAACACCTGCCGGACATGAACAACGTCACGTGCACAATGTAAGCGTGTTTGGAAAAACATGATTGGCAGCTTGGTATCGAAACTCTTTGTTGGAACTCGACAGTAACTCTCTAGATTGTTTTGGATGTCAGAACCAGTGATGACAAATCTAACATTGAGGGAGCCAGAGGGGGGATGGATCCCTGACAGGGGATGATCTGCCAATGTGCCACCTGTGTGGGGCATAAAGGATAACGTCACGTGGCCAACTTTGGTAGTTTGCCATATAAACCCGAGTTGGGACCAACTAGGGGGACTTGAAAATGCTCTAGTCGGAGTGCCAGGGCACTGCAGTGCTTAGTGGAAATAATATCTACCGTGTGTTAATTAGTGACTTAATTTTACACGTGCCTATAATGGCAGATGTAGATATGATTGATAGGACTGCAGTAGTGCCATTTAAGGTATAACCTATTATAATATTAGTTCTAATTAATATAGACTGTGGCCTTGTTAAACTATAGTGTGATGATTAGCACTGTTAGTGGAAACTAGTTAGAGTAGAATAGTGATATTAACTCTGCTAGTTAAGAATAGATTAGTGAAGTGTTGATAAGCTTTACTAGTTGAGAATTGAGCAATGAGGGATAATTGGGATCTTCCCGTAGATGTCCCTGGTGGGCGGGGTTCCGCATTCTGTTTGCTGATTTTTTCTTTGTCATAGCCTGATTCGGCCCTAGGTGGGTAGCTAATCTGCTCTAGGACATAGTTTAGTTAGCTAAAGATCATTAAGCAAGGCGATAGGCTTACACTCAGCCGAAAGGATCAGTGACTAGTACTATCACCAGATGTGTTGTTTCTATCCTAGGTTCCCTACCAGATCCAAGGAAACTCAACAAGTTTTTGGGAAAGAATCACATCCCATTCGGAAGAAAACCAGTTCAACAATCAATAAAGTTGCATACAGAACGTAACTAAAGCTAGAAGGAAGTTGATTCACCAAAGAGAGTGATGATTACTGATGCACCACACATCAGACAGTAGTAACTAACTGAGAACATTACTGATAATAGTTACCTAGTGTGATATAATCTCGTGTAATAGAACACAAGACATGATACGTGAGGATAGATAGACACGAGTGAGGATCCAGTACATTAACAATTAACATTAATAACTGTGTCCACACTACAAAGGACTTGTGCATTTTTTTTAAGGAACGATAGGAACGGACATTGTGTAGAGTGCAACCGGTCCATGATTAACTGTTAATACAACCGGTGTCTATTTCGGATGATCATGAAATTGGATTACCAGAGGTCTACAGAGGCAAAGCAGTATCCGGCAAGATGGTTTCGGCACTGGGTGAGCTGTACATGTTCTGACGTAACGTGCTGTGGTCTATCCTTGCTGGGATCAGCTGACTGGGTTGTTGTCTGAGAGTCCGATTCTACACACTTTATAGAACACGTCACACATTTTCTTCGCATACACGTCTCATATACGTTACACTTTTCTTTTAATAAATTAAGCTGTATTAATTTTTAGAAGCAAGAGTTGTTGGGGAAGTATGAGAAGGGGGCATAGTACGACAGTGAGAGAGAGTGATAGGAAAAGGTGTCCATAGGCTGATGGAGTGTGTTGGACGGAAGCTGGTGGATTCTCCAGAATATTCAGAGAAAAAAAAATATTATAATGTGGGTGTCGACTCTCTTCACTCCAGGGACGACACTGTAAAGGAGGACACGACACTGAATACGGAGGCAACCAGCCAGGAGGCGCACCACATAAATCAGGATTCCACCAATCACGCGTAATGAAATATGTCGACTATTGCTAAATGTTACGGTGCTCGCCCTGCTTTCGACCCCCAGGCAGGTGCAGTGCCGGGCCATATGCCTCGAAAGGGTCCAACCACAGCTACTGGAGGTCCTTCTCAGATGTCCTGTGGAGCCAGGGGACCTGAGAATAGAGCGTCTGGCCATATCAAACAAAGACTAAAACTAATGCACTGGAATGCTGAGGGATTCAGCAACAAAACAATAAACTAGAAAACATCTTGGACCAAGAAAAGGTAACCGTATGTTGCTTGCAAGAAACTCGCTTCTACAGAAACGAAATGATGTCTTGGAAATTGCCAGTGCTAAGGACACTACTTTCTGAACTTAGCAGCCAGCATAAGGTCACCATTCAGTGGATACCATCCCTCTGTGCAGTACCCGGAAACGACAGAACTGATCGATTGGCTAAGGAAGGAGCAAAAGAAGAACAGCCTGATGTACCCGTTACACACCACCAAAAGAAAATAATGATCAAATCAGTCAGAAGGCCACCAAAACCTGCTCAAGACGACTACCACGTTATGGACAGACAAGGCATTATTCTGCGCCTCAGAACAGTACACAATAGATTACGCAACCACATATATACAAGATTCAAGATTGGTGAATCAGCCATGTGCACATGTGGATTATCATCGCAGACAGCAGAGCACATACTCAAAAACTGCCCAAATTACAACATGTCTAGGCAAACCTTCTGGCCTAGAGAGACGACAGTGGAAGATAAATTCTATGGGCTGCTGAGTGAACTAAAAAGGACAGTTAAAGTCATACAAGAGGCAACATTGCAGTTATATACATATTTAATGCGAACGAAAGAAGAAGAAGAAGAAGCAACATTACATTACGAATGTCAATGACTGTTTACAAAAATAGATAATTAGAAAGAAATTTTATCAAAAATGTTAAAACAATCATAATGGTACATGAAATTCTGTAAAATTCAACAAAATAACTTAAAAACGAAGTAAAAATGTTTATTCCTAAATATCCTCGCGGGCCGCATAAAATCAGTTGGCGGGCCGCATGCGGCCCGCGGGCCGTAGTTTGCTCACCCCTGATATAGAAGCATCATCCCTGCCAACCGTTGTGTCTTCCTCTTTTTTCGTCCTTTCAATTGTCAGTACAGTATAGGATAGGCTCACAAACAACTTATGCCAAGCTCTTTGTAAACGTGTTCATGGCTGGTTGCATTTTGGCATTTTGCAGCTAAAGTTTTCTACAGAATTAGGTAGCCAATCACTCAGGTGCCATCTCCACAATGAAGGTTGGCTGCAATCGATCTCCAAAACTGTCTGTCTCTCGCCCTGACTGTACATTCTCTCAGATTGCTTTTCGTCCATCTCTTGATGATAACTTCCCACTTGTATCGTTGTCTACTTCTTGCTTACTTGCCTTCAACCTTACCCTCCAGCATGGTTTTTATAAGAGTATGCCTTTTATCGTGGCTGACAAATGGGTGTATTTTTATAATTTTAATGACTGCAGTGTTTGAAAATATTGCCCGTCAAAGTTTTGTATTCACCCTCTGTACAACATAATAGGTAAATACAAAACTTGGACCGGCAATGTTTTCAAACACTGCAGTCATTAAAAATACACCCTGTATTTCACTTGCCTCTGTTTTATTTCTTGTATCAACTCTCTTTTCATTCCCAGTTTTTCTAGAACCTCTGTATTTGATTGACTGTTTTTGTTTCCATGAAATACGACATATGATTCTGTATATCCACATCTCCAGGGCCTCTATTCAACTTTCTAATTGCTTGTTCATTGTTCAGGCTCCCGCGCCATATAGTAGTGTTGAATGTACATAACATTTGACAATTCTCATTTGTAATGCGTTGTTAATCTCTCTAGATGTTAATATGTGCAAATTAGGTTTCCAGTCTCACACTAACATCCTTCCCCTACTTCCCTATTTGAGGAATACGTGGCAGATTACAGTGTTATTCGTTGTTTTCTTCACAATCCCCGATAACCCCAATCCGGCTGTATCATTTCAAAGCCTGTCAGAATTCAACCCTCATCTGACACCAACATCCACTCTGACTGTTAATATTCTGTTGTGGGAATCAATCGTTGCACCTCCCATTCAGTGCAGCCTGCCGGCCAATCCCTACATTCCCGGTCCAATATTATTATGACCCTGCATAGGTCTGACTTTTCCATGGGCATTCTGACCAACTCCTCTCCTCTCCCAATGTTCTCAAGCATGCACACTTCTCTGTTTGTGTTCTCTGCCTGATCCATTGATGCTCATTGATCTTTAATTTTGACATGTTCCCCAAGGAAGGAGACATTGTGACTAACTCTTTTATTCCTAGATAAAAGACGTAAGGGCTGCAGGATATAACAATACACATTGAAAACAGTTAGGTATTTGCGACCCTGCGAAAAAGTCAGAGATAATAAACACAGACTCAGTGTTGAGAAGAATATTGTAGGCCTTTTGTGTTCGTTGAAAGGTATGCACACCGTGTCTATGTTTATTATCTCTCAGTTTTTCGCAGCCGTCACACATACCTAATTGTGGATTGGAACTGCTCACGGTGTCAAAGAGTCAGTTGGAGGGAGTAGAAAGTATACCCTGACATATGATACCATAACATCTATTCTGAGAATGGAGGCGGGAGAGGTCACGGCGGCGTTCCGCTTTCTGGAGGACAAACAGTAAACGCATGTCATGCTTGTAACGGACTCACACATTATGATGAGCAAGATGCAGACAGGCATGCTTCTGGCAGAGTTGTTATATTGCTTCAACGGTTTCTATTCGGCATGTCTTATATACATGGCAAATATGGCTTCTATTCAACAATTAAAAATAGAGAGCATCTGTCGGCTTTCCCCCAGGACCTGCTTGTGAGTTTGGAAACGAGCAGGCGGAGAGATTGGCTGGTTCTGTACCACATGGTGGGATATTGGTGCATGATAAGGCAGACGTGGTCGGGGCCCTTTGGAATCGTGTATGTAGCGCAGAAGAACAGATAGATCATCACTGCTTGGAGAGAATCGCACTGCGGGAAGTGACCAGAGGATCTGGTTGACACTTAAAACTCCGAGGAAAGGCCAGACGGATGCATAATGAAACGGCTACTGTTACCATTATTATTCTTCGCTGGCTGTTGCAGATGAGGACGAAGCACACATGGGAATGTCTCAAGTACTGTGATGTCAGTTCTTGACGCAATTCGGCTCAGCTCTTCTTTACAGATGCCTAGCAGTCTATAGCCGTCACAGTCAGAATATAAATGTTGAACAGAACAAAACAGAGAAAAATATGTTGGCCTACGCCAGCTCTATTTGAGGACAAATTCTATGGAGATGTCAAGAAACTTAAGTTGACTGCTGCTTTCTTGACATTTACTCATGTTGACGTCTCAAGAAGACGAGAAGGAGGACAAAGAAGGATGATGATGATGATGATAATAATAATAATAATAATAATAATAACAATGCATGTATCATAACTGCGTTTACTAATGTAGTACCTTGCGGTGTAGGACGGTGGGGGGGGGGGGGGGGGTATTTGAGCCTGAGGAATTAAGGCCACCTGGCCAGTGCAGTCGCTGCGAACTGTGCAGGTTAGGGTTTTTTTTTCCTCCGACAGGAAAAACTGCCACACCTTACCGAGGACTCGAACCAGGGTCTCTTGAAGGGGAACCCGGCGTTCTAGCCATTCGGCCAGCTGCTCCTCACTCTTTAATCGTTTCCTCAAAATTTTAATCTACTGTACTCTTGTGACGACCGGAAAGATCAGCAGAAGAAGAGGAAGTGGTTGACAGAGAGAAATTATGCTGGATGGTCTAAAACAGTGGCATACAGGAATAATCCGAAAATCAATCGAACTGACTCAGAACGCTGTGGACCGAGTTCTGCGGAGATACACGAACGCCTACGCCATCTGGCACGGCACGTGATGATGTCTACTTTCGTTTGTGTTTCTTATGTCTTAGAATGTAATGAAAGCATGAGAGATCTGGCTTTTGTAAATGTTGTCTTCTCTGTTCTATTGTCCATATATTTTATTTCATTTGCACGTTTTTCAGTTCAGCTAGTTCTTGACATTTTCCGGCAACACAACACCTCAAATGCTACAATACATTTCCCATTAATTTATCATTTGTCTATTATAACGGCATGGAACTACAACCACATTTATAAAGATAGATTTCAAACATGCTTTTTTCATCGTAAATAAATACATAATTATACGATGATTGTGAATTAATTTCTTTCTCGAAATGTGTGTGAAATATACAGTTGGGTTCTAATAAGTACATTATATTACAGTAAGAAATAAACGTCTGTAGACCCCAAAGCTATGTACTAAGATTAGATCGTGCTTCTTAAACAAACAAACAATTAGCCCACTTGTAGTCTTATTCAACTGTGAAATTGCTCTCCAATAGCTTGATTCGTTGAGAAACTTCACACACCAATAGCTTGATTCGTTGAGAAACTTTACGCTCCAATAGCTTGATTCATTGAGAAACTTTACACACCAATAGCTTGATTCGTTGAGAAGCACCGCCCACGAATAACTTGTTTCAATAAGAAACTATGTCCACCAATAACTTGATTCATTGATAAAGTACCCATCAATAATTGGATTTATTGAGAAACTGCCTACCAATTGTTGGATTTATTGAAAAACTGCCTATCACTGGCTTGATTCATTTAAAAACTGCCCACGAAAAGCTTGATTTATTAAGAAATCTTTCCACCAATGGCTTGATTCAGTTAGTAAATGCCCGCAAACAAGGTTGATTCAATAAGAAACCTTTCCACCAATAGCTTGATTCACTGAGAAAATCCTTCGTATCCGGTTGTCCACTTTTGAACGAACTGACAGAATAAAGGTGTTTGTACATTAATAATGCTGATGACCATTCATTTCATCCAGTGGGGTTGGAAGTTTTGGAACCGTGAGTTCTAAGATGGCTGTTAAGACCTATTTTGGCTCGAAATGTTCTTTAACAATGTGGGCAAGGAATGCTTGACGCTCCAGGAAGAGGATCTCCTGTTGTGGTTTTTTTCCCCCCTTTGTCCAGCTCCTTTTTTACGCCGGCTTCCTGGCCTAGAGGTTAGCGACTTTTCTCCGTAATCTCGCATACTCTCGTAAGTAACGTGACGACGGTAAGAATCAGCAGTGGTTCGAATCGCGTCGGTAACTTACGGGGTATTGAACCGGCCGCCCAGAAAGCAATGGCAAACTACTGAGCGTAATCTTGCCAAGAAATCAACAATCAGCTGAAAGATGCTGATGTTGACAGCGATGTCATGTAAAGGATATGCAAACATATATATCCTTTATTTCACAGCTCTTGCAGTCCTATTTGCTTCACAAGTGATAACACCCTTGCGTAATGATGTACGCCACGAATTTCGGTCTTTGGCAGCAGTCTCCCAAGTGTCATGATGAATTCCAAAAGCGTTTAGTGAGATCTTCAGAGTGCCTTTACAGCGTTTCCTCTGGCCGCCTTGGGAGCGTTTACCACAGCGCAGCTCACCGTAAAAAATTCATTTAGGAAATCTGTGATCTGGCATGCGCGTCAAGTGACCAGACCAGCTAATCTGATTCTTCATTAGTATAGTGTGGATACTGGGCATGGACGCTCTTTCAAGGACTTCAGTGTCTGGGATCTTGTCTTGCCATTTAATCTTCAATAGCTTCCTAAGGCAGATCGTGTGGAAGTGGTCGCTGGTAAACATTCCAGGGTTCACAAGCATATAGAGGTCAACGTGGCCGAATAGATAAGAACGCGTGTTCTTAAACATCCAGTATGCTGATGCCGAGGTAAGGGGTTCAATTCCTACACCGGACAGTTGGACTAAAATGTTGACCTGTCATCTTTAACTTAGAGACGTAAATTACAAGTACCTCTGAAGTCGGAGTGGGCTCGCCTGATGGCGAGGGACACTGTTAATAAGGAAAGCCAATCCGCACTTAAAATCCAGTCCAGCACTACTAGAAGTAGTGTGTATGGACTCTGCTTGAGTTCAAAGCGAGCGAGCGCCAAAAACAAAAAGCATATAGCAGTGTGGACAATATGACTGCTTTATAGACTTTCAGCTTTGTTTGCAGGCTTGTTCCATTTCTGTCCCACACATCTGTGTACAGCTGGCCTTGGTGATTCTTGCACTCACTTCATTATCAGTTGTGGCAGCTTGTAACACAGTGCTGCCAAGATAGGTGAATTTATCCACAACACTTAGACTATGACCGTTCACCTTGATATTCAGCTCGGTGTGATTAAATCTCGGAGCGGGCTGGTACATGGGGAATAAGGGAAAGAACCGCTGAAGGCTTAGTTTTATTCTAGCAAGGTAAATAACTCGCGCCCTGTTTATATTCATTACATCTCAAAGCCAGGTGTGCAAGGCGCGATAGCATTGTGGTCTGCTGACCTGATGGTCAAAGGTTCGAACTGGCATCAAGGTGGGGTTGTAAAAACTGACCTGGGTCGACCCAATCTAAAATGGGTGTTAGAAATGTCTTGGGAAGTACAGACTCACGGTGTGATATTCATGAGTTCATCCATCAAATGTCTGTTGGTCTATAAAGCTATGAAAAATAGGCCTGAAGGCGTGTTTAAAGGTTCCTTGCATATTCTACTTTACTAGAGTCCCGGCAAAGACATGGTTACGCCGCCTGCCACGCGCTCCGAAGGTTGTGGGTTCGATTCCGAATTACATCATTCGGTTCACAAGTGTAATTTTCTGGGAGACTCCCGGGGGTCATCGCTGGAGATACACCAAGCCATATAGGAAAACCCATGTGCAATAAAGACGACCCTGTTGTCTTTAACACTCTGTTTTAAAGATCTTTTAGATATATAACTGTATATACATATAGTTTTTTGTAACGTTTGTTATATTATGCTATGATGTATAATTAAACGAAGTTCTACCTAACATATAGTGTCAATGTGTATACAGATTATCATCTTCTATGAAATTAGTATAATCAATCAATCAATCAATCATGTGCCATGCCGGAAAGCGTGGGCGGTCATGACCGGCCATTTCACTCGATCACCAGAGTCGTAGATCAGCTCAGTGTTCCTGTCTCGTCCATGCCATGTGGCCAAGCCATCCAGGTATTTTCCTCTCGGTCTTCCTCTTGGTCTGTTCCCTTCGATCTTGCCAGTTGTCACTAAGTTCTCCAATCCATTTCTTCTCATAACATGGGTAGAATAAATCAAATTTCTAATGATTTTTAATGAATCCAAAATCAATTCGGGAGTCTCTGTGGCGAAGTGGCCAAGCCATTTGACTCGTGCTCCGAAGGTTGTGGGTTCGATTCCGGGCCGCACCCTTCGGTTTACGAGTTAAATGTTTCGGAGACTCCTGTGGGCCGTCGCTAAAAGCTACGGAGTTCGGGCTTTATGCGACGCTTTTCGTGCTGCGGAAAGAGACCGAGCCATATGGGATAAAACCCGATGCAATGAAGTCGACCCTGTCGACTTTTAAGCGACTTTTTAAAATCAATTTATGATTTTCATTTGTCTCCTGTAGTAATTGGTCATTGGTTTTTCTGTCTGTCCATGGTATTCTTTGCATTTTCTTCAGAGACCACATTTCTGCAGCCATCAGATGTTTTTCAGCTTGACTGCTCATTGTCAAGTTTCACATCCATACAAAAGTACAGGTTCTATGTATAATAATAATTGTAACATTTAATTAACAGCTTTTAAAATTTCACACTGTCTTTGTGTTTTCTGCATTCTGTTCATTCAATTTTATTTGACCAGTCGTTCACTTTGTATTAATACAGTATGGTGATGATGAGGGTGATAATGATGAGGATGGCAATGATGAAGATAATGGCCATTTAATATCAGGCTCACTCATCAACTTAAAGTGAAAAAAAGCGATGACGTTAAGAATTCTCCCATCCCCGGGGTCAAAGGTCGAAGGGTATGACCGCTGCCTCATTTTCAATGCTTGCTAGATCCAACATGGCGGCGGCCGATTCGTGAAGGAAGTGTAGTGTTGTTGTAGAAAGATACACAAACAAATGCGTGATTACGCCGTCTATAATTCAACTACAGGATGTTATGTGCCACAATTTCATGCCCAGTGCCTTGTTTGTGTTAGATGTGTAGTTCATTGTGGATTATAACGTAACTGTGGGCTTATTTTTCGACTGAACATTACAGTCAGATCTGAGCCCGGGGTGAGTGTTCAGTGAGAAAGAAATGGGTGCGCAGAATGCAAAGGAGCAAAAACCAAGTTCTTCTACCAAGACTAAGACCAAACCAGCAAAGGAACCGAGACCTTCACATGGGAATATTTTCGCTGAGCATTCCGGTAAATATCTTTGTTATGACAAAAATGTGGGAGTAGTCATAGATTTGTAAATAGCCGAGCGTGAGAGGAAAGTGGGGAGTGTTTTGTGAATGAAGTGAATTGTAATAATCGGTGTTTTGTCATCATTTACAAG
The DNA here is from genome assembly GCA_963921405.1 of Cepaea hortensis. NCBI lineage: Eukaryota > Metazoa > Mollusca > Gastropoda > Stylommatophora > Helicidae > Cepaea > Cepaea hortensis. Next base: position 42,606,658 of record OY992884.1, on the reverse strand, counting down.
GGAAGTGAGAAATATTTATAAGCAGCTTTAGGGAAGGAATGCATATTTATTTATTACATAGTAATATGTAAGTCATAAGACAAATATTTTACTTAGTAAGTGAAAAGAAGGATCAGTTCACGGTTCAAGACTTCAGGTTGGAAGGGGGGAATGTAGAAGGATTATCATTATACTAAATATTACTACAGTTACTATATATAATCATTTGTAAATTGTAAAATATGAATGTTTATTAAGTAATTCTGTAATTTACCCAAGGGTTATGAATTTAGGTAAATGAATGGCTAAAGTTAATTAGATTAGTACATTTAAAAAAAACGTTAATATCTATTTTTAAAAATACTGCAGGATTGCTGCATATTTTGCCCAAGTGTTAGTGTTATCAAAACAAAGACAGAATTTTAAGATCACAAAAATATGTCTGCAGTGACTAATGAATGAAGTATTGAAAATAGTGTACATCAAATGTAGTGACAAATCGTCAATTAGGAGAGTCTTGAAACAAAGAAGTATTTTATGGTTCATGTTAAACTGCTTTCTGAGCAGAAACCCTAATTTGTGTTGGGATTCAGTACTTGATGTACACTTATAACACAGATATATCAATTGGGGAACCTTTGAGGTTACTAAGACAGTTTCATAATTACACATATTTGGAGGTGACAGGTTCAAATTCCAGTCGGTGACTATAGCTTTCAATTTCAATGTTATTCAGTGCATCCCCAGATCTCTACTCCTTTCTTCTACTTGTAAAACCACTATACAATTCACGTGTGTTTATTTATGAACTGGGTTTACATTTGTAAGGTTCAAAGCTGCATAAAGTTTCCAGGCACCCTATTAAGAAAATCACTTGCATGTAATTTAAACATTAGTATGTTTATATAATATTGTTAGCGGCTGGCCGAGTGGCCAGACTCTCATTCGGGAGACCCGGGTTCGATCCCTCAGTAAGGTGTGGGATTTTTTTCTGTCGGGGGCAAAAAGAAAATCCTAACCTGCACAGTTCGCGGCGACTGCACTAGCCAGGCGGCCTTAATTTCTCAGGCTCAAAGACCCCTCTGCCATACACCGCAAGGTACTATGTTGGCAGTAAATGACAGATACAATGTTTATATAATAATCGAAGCAAGAACACAAACCTGATTCAATACTCTGGTGTACGTGTGAGATGGCGGACTATGACCACCAGGGGTAGAATAATCCAGGCACCAGGTCGACATGGCACCTGGGAATGTTTAACTGGCTCCTGGATTTTCAAATGTTTTCTTAGCACATATTTGCAAAAAAACAAATGCTGATTCCAGAGAAAAAGAGTGGCTCGTTAATTGTGTTTGCATTTGTCTACCTGTGATAACAGCCCATGCCTATCTGCATGACAGATTCTGATGATGATATAAAATATTTGAATAACGAAGACACAAACAATAGATTGCACGATTTATTGCCTGGCATAGTTCGCTGCATCTCGTCAGGTACATACTGCAGAAATCACACAACTTACGTGAAATTAACTAGATAAATCCTTCAAGTTGAAATATACACAAATTCGCACAGTAACATCTCTCTATCTATGGAACACGAACACAACGAAGCGTTACCATTCCTAGATATTCTAATGAGACGTAGAGCAGACGGCACAATTCAAAGATCGGTGTATCGCAAAGAAACATGGACTGGCCAATACCTAAATTTTCAGAGCTTCACACCTGTCCAGTACAAACGGGGCTTAGTACGGACCTTGTTTGACCGTGCTAGAAAGATATGCACCCAGGACACACTGACAGAGGAATTTGAAACTCTGAAGAATGTCTTAAACCTGAATGGGTACTCCACAGGATTTATAAAGCGCCATTGCCAACAGCCCAAACCCAAAGCAGACGTAACTACAGTCCCTAAACTCAAGGTATTCATCCAGCTAACCTTTCGAGGGGATGACGTAATGCAACGTCTACAAGACCGGCTTACTACAGCAGTAGGTCGAACATTCTGTGCGGCAACTCCAGTCATTAGATGTAAAACCGTACCCATTCCTACACCAACAGTCAAAGAGCCTGTTCCTCTGTACGCCACAAACAATTGTATTTACCAATTCACATGTAGATGCCAGGCCGTTTACATTGGTCGAACGGAGAGACAGCTTAACAAACGGGTGTCAGAACACATACCTCAATGGGTCAATAAGATACAACACACAGGAGATGCTATCCGCGAGGAGCCGACACACCGGAAGCTCCCTTCAATCGGCAGGCACATTGTCGCCAGTGGCCATGTTGTGTCCAGAGACACTGCATTTCGCGTGTTGTTTAGAACACAAAATACTCGCTTGTTAAAATTTGCAGAAGCAATTATGATCTATCAACGCAAGCCAGAATTGTGTAAACAGAAAGACATGTTAGTCAGCTTAAAATTACCGTGGTAGATAAGTGACATTACTGTGCGAAATTGTGTATATTTCAACTTGAAGGATTTATCTAGTTAATTTCACGTAAGTTGTGTGATTTCTGCAGTATGTACCTGACGAGATGCAGCGAAATATGCCAGGCAATAAATCATGCAATCTATTGTTTGTGTCTTCGTTATTCAAATTCACTACGGGAAAACATTGTTTTGAATATAAAATATTGACAAAACAAGTAATCAGGGTAACTATTGTTACCTCTTTCAGTACCAACCATCATGTAATGCGTGATTGACTCATTCCTGAAGATCACATATTGTGTTCTCATACTGTTTACATATGGTCAGAACATCCTAAATAAATCTGGTTTAATTTGTTGTTAGTTTTACTGTTTTACTACTGTTTTTACAGTGACGTAATCACTGGTGTGGTGGGGCTTAGGGAAAAAAAACTGTTTTCTTGTGACATAATCACAGGCGTGGTGGAACTTAGGGAGAAAATTGTTTTACTGTGACATAATCACTGGCATGGTGGAACTTAGGGAGAAAATTGTTTTACTGTGACATAATCACTGGCGTGGTGGAACTTAGGGAGAAATCTGTTTTACTGTGACATAATCACTGGCATGGTGGAACTTAGGGAGAAATCTGTTTTACTGTGACATAATCACTGGCGTGGTGGAACTTAGGGAGTAATCTGTTTTACTGTGACGTAATCACTAGTGTGGTGGAACTTAGGGAGAAAACTAGAAGATTCCAGCAAATCAAAGATGATGGGGAAAAACACACTGGAGAGGACACACATTGAGAAAACCAGAGAATAGTAAAGAAGTCCTTTTGGCTCTGCAGTTATGGAAACCTCCTTGGATGGCAGGGGAATGCCCATGATCTGCCCCTGCCTTCCCTTGAGGGCTGACCGGGATGTCTTCAGCTGTTCTAATTGGGCCAGCTGGGATGGGGGATATCACCACAGCAGTCAGAGTCAAACGTCCTACGAAAACACCCGGGAAGGTTAACCTGGACCAAAATATTTCAGTTGCCCTTGTTTTATCGTCTTTAGTTGCGTAATGGGCATTAGCAGAAGAAAAAGGAGACTGTAACCTGTTTGGAAGTTTGATATTTCAAAGTTGTTATTTCCCCTCAGCCTGCTGCAAAAGCATGCTGGGACTGAATGAGTTAATATGAAAAATAATATCGTATTCTGAACCGTTATAGACAATCAATCAATCAATCTTGTGCCATGCCGGAAAGCGTGGGCGGTCATGATTCGCCATTTCACTCGATCACCAGAGTCGTGGATCAGCTCAGTGTTCCTGTCTCGTCCATGCCATGTGGCCAAGCCATCCAGGTATTTTCCTCTCGGTCTTCCTCTTGGTCTGTTCCCTTCGATCTTGCCAGCTGTCACTAAGTTCTCCAGTCCATTTCTTCTCATAACATGTCCAAAAAATTTTGACTGTCTACGTCTAATTTCTCTAATCAATCTACGATTTTCATTTGTCTCTTGTAGTACTTGTTCATTGGTTTTTCTGTCTGTCCATGGTATTCTTTGCATTTTCCTCAGAAACCACATTTCTGCAGCCATCAGATGTTTTTCTGCTTGACTGCACATTGTCTAAGTTTCACATCCATACAAAAGAACAGGCTCTATGTATCCCCTCAACACTCTTTTTCTCGTTTCAATTGACATCATTTTATTGGTCAGAATGTTTTTCATCTTGCTAAAGGTTACTTTCGCAATGGCGATTCTTGTTCTAATCTCTTCAAGGCATCTGCCATCAGATGTTATGACTGTTCCGAGATAATTGAACCGATTCACTTGTGGAAGAATATTCCCATTTACTTGTATATTACATTGTGGTACTTCGTTCTTCCTAGTGACGACCATAACCTGTGTCTTCCTACAATTTAATTCCAACCCCAGTTGCTCACTGTGTACAACCACAGCGTCTACTAATTGTTGCAGATCCTGTGCATTGTCTGCAATCAATACTGTATCATCTGCATATCTAATGTTATTTATGTTTCGTCCTCCAATGCTGATTCCATTTAGGTCTTCTACATTTCTGAAAATATTTTCACTGTATAGGGAAAAAAGATCTGGAGACATTACACATCCCTGCCTAACACCTCTCTTAATAGGTTGGTATTGTCCTACTTCATTATCAATCCTTATGGCAGCTTGTTGTTTCCAATATATGTTTTTTATAAGTCTAATGTCTTTCCCATCAATTTGTAGATCTGCAAGCATATCCACAATGTTGACATGTCTAACTCTATCAAAAGCCTTTGTGTAGTCAATAAAGCAAAGATGTATATCCTTGTTTACTTCTAAAGCACGTTCAATAACTGTTCGCAGCATATACACAGCATTTACTGTACCCTTTCCTTCTACAAAACCACATTGTTCTTCCCCTATTTCAGGTTGTATTTTCTTCCTCACTCTTTGCATGATAATTCGTAACAAAATCTTTGTGATGTGACTCATTATACTAATTGTTCTATGTTGATCACATTCTAAGGCTCCTGATTTCTTTGGGATTGCAATAAATACAGAATTACATAATTCAGAAGGTATATCTCCAGTATCATATAATGTGTTCAGCAGTCTAGTGACTTGCTCTAGTCCAAATTCTTCTAGAGCTCTAATCATTTCTGTTGTGATGTTATCTGCACCGGGGGCCTTGCCAGCTTTCATATGCTTAAGAACATTTTGAACCTCCATCTTTAAAATTGCTGGTCCTTCATTATTAAATCTAATAGCATACTGTTCCTCTCTGTTATCATTATACAGGTCTTTCACATAATCTGTCCATACATGTAGAATCTGATCTTTTTCTATTATGACTTTGCCATCTTTAGTTTTTAGACAGCCTGTTGATGTACTTGTTCTTTTATTAGTAAGTTCCTGAACTCTTTTGTGCACTAATTTGGTATTTTGACTGTTGTGTTGTTTTTCAATTTCTAAGCACTTTTCCTCAAGCCATGATTCTTTTGCCTTCCTACATAATATTCTGACTTGTCTGTGAATTTCTTCATATTTGGCAGGATTATTTTTGTTGAGTCTTCTTGTTTCCATTAAGTGTAAAATTTCCTCTGTCATCCATTTCTTACGACCCACCTTTAATTTTGGAATAGTTTTTTCTGCAGCCACATTGATTGAATTCTTTAACATTTCCCATTGATCATCCACATCCTGGAATAGGATCTCTAGATCAGACAATATTTCAAATCTGTTCTGTACTTCTATGTTGAATTTGTTTTGTATTTCCTTGTCATTACTCAATGTACACAAATCATATTTAGTGTTCCCTGTTGTATACTTGACTTTCTTCAACTTTATCCTCAATGTTCCTGTGAGTAGTCTGTGGTCACTATAACAATCAGCACTGGGAACTGTTTTTGCTACTGTTAGCGCGTTTCTAAATCTTCTGCTAATGAGAATGTAGTCAATCTGGTTTCTAATCCTGCTATCAGGACTCCTCCAGGTCCATAATCTTCTAGGGTGTTGCTTGAACCAGGTGTTTCCTACAATCATTTCCTGTTCTTTTGCCCACTCTACTAGTCTGTATCCTCTTTCATTTCTCTCTCCTAAACCATAGTTTCCTACTGTGTATCTATCCCCTTGATTTCCTACTTTTGCATTGAAGTCCCCTATTATGATGTTTATTTCTGAATTTTTACATTTCTTTAAGGCAGACTCTATGTCATTATAAAATTCCTCAACACTATCTTCACTGGACTCTCCTGTTGGGGCATATACTTGAATAACATTTATGTTAAAAGGTCTGCCACTCAATTTAACTAGTAGAACTCTGTCCGACACGGCCCAATATCCCTGAACAGACGTTGATGTTTTCCGGTCCAAAATTATTGCCACTCCCCTATGTCGATCCTCACCTCCAGAATAAATAATCTTAAACTCTTTATGTATCTTGATGCCTGCTCCTGTCCATCTCGTTTCGCAGACAGGGGTAGAAAAATCCTGGTCGCCTGAAAATGTCCAACTGACTCCTGAATTTTCAATAAATTCTTAGACTATTTGAACAAATAAATATGCTGGCTCCTGAGACAAGGGGACTGGCTCCTCAATTATGTTAGATTGTTCTACCTCTGGTTATAGAGACCTTGCAGATGATGAGGCTCTAAACTGAAGCTTGTTTAACTTCCGCCTGAGTCTATTACTGCAAGGTCTTATATCAAGTCAGCATGGAATGACGATGGGCTGCCACGGGTGTCAATGCAGTAGCATTGTGATCAACAAGTCCGCTTAACAACATATGGATGTGAACAAATGTAAGCCGCATGTACTTTACAGAAGGTCGCAATCGTCCTCAGCATTTATTGGCTTTTTGTGAGTTTCTAGGGAATATTTATCTTCAGTAGTTTGTCATTACTTTTTTAACTGCCAACACTCTTACCATTGTGAAAATCAGTGCAAGGCGGTCTACTTCCAAATCACCTGCAGATAACAGCCAATCCAGTACTGGGGAATAGCGTTCATTACACCTAAATCACAGATGCTGACCCGGATATGAACAAGGGTAGACAAATTCAGGGCGCCCGGGAAAAATTTTCCCTGCCACATTAATTTTCAAAATCAGTGTACTTTATCTGACTTTTAGCCATGATTTTCTTAGCCCGTATTTGCAGAAAATTGATAAGCTGGCTCCTGATGAGGAGAAGGTGGCTCGTGATAAGGAGAAGCTGGCTCCTAAGAAGGAGAAGATGGCTCCTAAGAAGGAGAAGGTGGCTCATGACAAGGAGAAGCTGGTTCATGACAAGAAGCTGGCTCATGACAAGAAGAAGCTGGCTTCTAAGAAGGAGAATCTGGCTCCTGAGAAGAAGCTGGTTCCTGAGAAGCTGGTTCCTGAGAAGGAGAAGCTGGCTCCTGAGAAGGAGAAGCTGCTGAATTATTGTTAGTTTTCTCTGCCCTAGGATATGAATGAAGGGAAAATTATTTTGAATAACGAAGACACAAACAATAGATTGCACGATTTATTGCATGGCATATTTTGCTGCATCTCATCACGTACATACTGCATAATTCATACAACATAAAGTAAAGTAGCTAGATACATCCTTCAAGCTGAAATATACACATGTTAACACAGTAATGTCAATTGTCTACGACAGTAATTTTAAACTGACTATCATGTCTTTCTGTTTGCACAAAACTGGCCTGTGTAGATTAATCATGATGGCTTCTGCAAACTTTAACAAGCGACTATTTTGTGTATTAAACAACATGCAAAATGCACTGTCTCTTTCAATCACATGATCGGTTTCCAACGCGTGCTGCGCAATTGAGGACGCAGGATACAATCATGGAGATGACCCTCCAGTGACTACATTAAGCATAAGAACGGGATGAGAAGAATAGAAAGAAGAAACAATGAGAACAATGAAGAGAAAATGAAAAGTGGAAAAAAAAAATCGTGATTCTGAGATAAGTATGTATGCTGTCATCATTATCATCATCATCACCATATCATCATCCTGCGCCTTACTAAAATTACTTTCCGTAGGCATTCATGTCTGTACACAGATCTCAGTCCTTGGTGTTCTGAATCGGTTCTACTGATGACATCCATCCACACCATCATCTTAGACCGTCAAGCATAGTTTCTCTCTGCCTCCCTCTGTCTCTTCTGCTGCTGATCTTTCTAGTTGTCATGATAGTTTGCACACCGTGAATATTAAAACTCCTTCAACAATTGGAAGTTGTGGTAAAGCTGAGTAGGCAGCTACCACAGATACATTTGAAAATGGAGAAATTTGCTCATGGCAAAATATTTATGACATTGATTTTTTTTGTACACACTGCGATCTTGCCAGTTTGAAAGAGTTTATGCATTCAGGCCTAATCAGAGTCGGAGAATTCATGCATTGCGGTCTTTCCAGTGCTACAAAATTAATGCATTGAAGTTGTTCCAGTGTCACAGAATTCATGCACTGAGGTCTTTACAATGTCACAGAATTCACGCATTGATGCCTTATTAATGGCACAGAGTTGATGCATTGATGCCTGACTAGTGATACAGAGTTCATGCATTGATGCCTGACTAGTGATACAGAGTTGATGCATTGATGCCTGACTAGTGATACAGAGTTCATGCATAGAGCTGAGATTATTCTAGTCTTACATCAAATAAAGGGAAAATCAGGGCATTCATGGACACTTTCAAGTGTGCTGCAAAGGACATGCTACTGAATGAATGACATGTCGCTGCATTTCGGCGTTTAAACATAATGTCACCGGTTAGTTGTTTTAGCGAGCGAGTTCAAAATCTGCATGTTTGAAGTTGGTTTTCTTTATATACGTGTTAGGCTAGTATGAAGCATAGACATTCAATAGCTTGTTTAGTCATTATTCTGCGCCTCAGAACAGGACACAATAGATTACGCAACCACATGTATACAAAATTCAAGATTGGTGAAACAGCCATGTGCACATGTGGATTGGCGTCGCAGACAGCAGAGCACATACTCCAAGACTGCCCAAAATATAACATATCTAGGCAAACCTTCTGGCCTAGAGAGACGACGGTGGAAGATAAACTCTATGGACCACTGTGTGAACTGAAAAAAACAGTTCAATTCATGCAAGAGACGACATTGCAGATATAGACATATTTCAAGCGAACGAAAGAAGAAGAAGAATAGCTTGTTTGTGACTTGTGCTTGAATCTGGTTCCATTATTTCTAATCATGATGTTTTGCGTTTTAAAATTGTATAACGCAAATTAACAAATATATAAGTTTTGATTACAAGGGCTCGATGTCAGCTCTTGCTATTGGCTATCGGAGGGAAAGACTGGTCACCTATTTCTCCGTGCAATCATGCGCATACCAAACACTTTACATACCCACAACCAGTTTCTGCTATGGGATGTTTGTTGTTGTATGCATTGATTAGGACAGTGGTTCTCAACCTTTTTTGGCCCGTGCACCCCTTCATCATATTTTCAAAACGTCACCACCCCGCCCTGCCTTCCGTATTTCCTTCCTATAAATTCTTCCCCCCACCCCCTCCCCCCCCCCCCCCCCCCCCCCCCCGCCCCCACCCCTACACAGTATATGTAAAAATGGAAGCTAAATTTAATAACACATACTAGAACAAGTCTAGATGTCTACATAAAACGTGATTTGCGGGTCTACTTACGTTATAAAATGAATGTTAGAAGGGCGAGAAGTACAGAACTGTAGAGTATGGAGAGGGAAACAATATAAAGTAATCAGTTCTTGTATTAACGCCATCTTAAAATAATCTTAATGTAGTTCTTCCCCCCCCCCCCCCCCCCAACCTAAAATTCAGGGGGGGGGAATTCCCCACCAATTGAGAACCACTGGATTAGGAGTTGTGGTAGAGTTGTTGTAGTGAATGTGGTAGAGTTGTGGTAGTGTAGTGTGGTAGAGTTGTGGTATGTGATAGAGTTGTTGTAGTGTGGTGTGATAGAGTTGTGGTGTGGTAGTGTTGTGTGGTAGAGTTGTGGTAGTGTAATGGTTAGTGCATTCAACGTACAGACTGGTTGTCCTAGGTTAACATCTCCCACGGTGGGATTATTTTCCTTGGCTTCATGGTTTCATTGTTGGCCCAGTTTCTTAAAATGCTTACCAGAGTCTCTTCTTGGAGGTTAAGGGGTCATGTCTGTATGCTACTGAGAGTCATAAGGGAAGCAGTGAATAACACCGCTGTCCCGGGAAGGTTAATCCGGTCAACAAATGCCTGCAGAAGTTGGATGTGTCGGCCTAACAGCGCAAGAATGCAGCTCTGCTGTAAACAGGCACAACGCAATCACATCCGAAAAAACTCCGGATGAACGCAGCAGAAGAAGAAGACACCGCTGTAACCTATGAGATAGCTAATTATTGGACTGCTTGGAGTGAGATGGTTAAAGGCCTATGTCCCAGTGGGGTGTACAGGACAAGGAAGAAGAAGCAGTTAGAGGACACATCAGACAACAGGAAGTTTAAAATCTATGGGCACACCAGAACTGGGTGACTGAGGGATTAGAACAGTCATCTCACACATCAGGGAACCTGGTTTACTGCTTTGTTCAGGCAAGGGATATTTTAATGCATCGGAAGTGAACTTTAAGAAATCTGAATCCTTGTAACAGCGGGGGAGTTATTTGGTCACAAAATTTGCCATTTCCTCAGCTGGTATCAGAAATCTCCTATTGTACATTTGTAATGTTATTAAGCGGGAGTCTTTGTGGCGAAGTGTGTATGCTGTCTGCCTCATGCTAGAAGGTCGTGGGTTTGTTTTTGTTCTCCATCATTTGTCTCTCAAGTAGAGTTTATTTTCAGGACTCCTGGGTGAGGGCTAGAACTTCAAACTCTATGGAGAGAGACGGAGTTATGTGGGATAAAACCTGTTGCGATGAATTCAGTACTCTTGCCTTTGAACCCCCATTTTAAAAACATTACTAACAGCTGTAGTTATAGGGACAGGAATTCAAACCTTGACTCCAAATGACAACAGCCATTCACTGAAGAACACAGGCTACTTTGTTTCTTGACCATCTTCTTCAACTGCCTGGTCTGGAGCAGAACTTGGCGATTATGTAATACTTTCTGAGAGCCAGGGAGTGTTGGAGATCCATTGCAGCCCATCTTCATTGTGGAGATGGCACCTGATTGGTTTAAACCTTTCTGTCGTTTCATATGGTAAATGAAAATGTTTGCATTAAACCTTTCTGTCATCTCATATTGTAAATAAAAATGTTTGCTTATCCTTTACAGGACATTGCTGTCAGCATCAGCATCTTTCAGCTGATTGTTGATTTCTTGGCAAGATTATGTTCAGTAGGTTGCCATTGCTTTCTGAGAGGGCGGCTCACATACCCCGTAAGTTACCGACATGATTCGAACCACTGCTGATTCTCACCGCCGTCACGTTACTTACGAGATTATGGGGAAAAGTCGCTAACCTCTAGGCCAGGAAACCGGCTCTCATATTGTACTGAAGTGAAAATTGCTTATGATAGTATTTGTTGTTTATGCATTTGATATAATCTTCCTGTGTCTTCCTTTGCTTTTCTTGCCTAGTATTTTCCAGCTAAGGCTTTATTCTCTATTCCGCCTCTTCTGTTATTGTGCCCCATGCATTTCTCTTGTCTCTGTGATACAGTTTTGATGAGTGATCTAGTATCACTTGCAGCTTTCAGTACTTCTTCACAGTCTATGATATACTGAACATTATTCTCAGAAATCACTTCATCATTTCATTATTCATTGTATAGAATTGACTTTTGAAAGTCGAATGGAGGTCCTGAAGATGTGGATTTACAGAAGAATATGTGATATTTCATGGAAACTTCTTTTGCGTTCATCCCGAGTGTTTTTCTCTCACTGTTGTGGTGTTGCCCACATCCCAAGCTGGTCAATTTAGAGCGGCCAAAGATATCACGGTCAACCCTCAAGGGAAGGCAGGGGCAGAACAAGGGCATTCCCCGCCATCCAGTGAGGCTTCCATAATTGCAGAGCCGACACATAGCGCTCTGGTTCTGGGCTCACCCAAGGAATCGTTACGTCCTGCACATGGTTGTATCACTTCTGTATATTGGGCACTTTGTTCGCTACTGGCCGCTCCCCACGCACACCAGGAACGGTCAGTCTGCAGCCGACATCCACTCAGCGAGCTTTCCGTTCGGACTTTCTGCGGGTGTTTGTTGACCAGGTTACCTTCCCGGGTATTTCATGGAAACAAAAACAATCAAATATAATCTAGAGCAGTGGTTCTCAACCTTTTTTGGCCCGTGCCCCCCTTCACCATATTTTCAGAACACCATCCCCCCCCCCTTTTTTTTCGTATTTCCTACCTAAAAATTTGGCCCGTTTCCCTACACAGTATACGTAATAATGGAAGATACATTTAATAACACATACTAAAACAAGTCTAGACGTCCACATAAAACGTGATTTGTGGGTCTACTTACTTTATAAAATTAATTTTAGAAGGGTGAGACGTACAGAACCGTACAGTATGAAGGGAAAAACAATATCAAGTAATCGGTTCTTGTATTAACGTGATCTGGAATCATCTTAATCCCCCCCCCCCGGAAACCCTAAAATCCCCCCCCCCCCCCCCTGGGGATGGGGAAATTCCCCACCGGTTGAGAACCACTGATCTAGAGAAACTGTGTATGAAAAGAGAGTTAATGGGGGGGGGGGGGGAAGAGGCCAAAAAATATTTTGGTTAAAAAACATAACACTCTTATAAAAACCGCACTGGAGGGTAACGTTAAACGTAAGCGAACAATAGGTAGACAACGATACAAGTGAGAAGATAACTTCAAGAGATGGACGAATGTACAATTAAGGCAAGAGACAGACAGTGTGGGAGATTCATTGCAGCCAACCTTTGTTGTGGGGATGACACTTGATTGAGACGAGAATTGGCATCCTTAAAGAAGTACAGACCTCGCACAACCTTTCAGTAATCATTATCCAGTGGTTTGTAGATTGCAGGACTTTGCTCCCAGTACAGTCTTTGCTTGCTTGTGTTCGCTGGCTGTGAACTCCAGCGCGAAGTCCTGTATGCCGGATGAAGACATCCTGCTGTCCAACATCAGTGTGATGTCATACAGGACCTGAGGTTTGCGTGAGTATCCGTTGTCCCATGTCTGGCTTATTGGTGTGCAGACTGGTGGTTCCTCGCCGTGCAGGCAGACACTCTCCAACTTCGGAGGAAGTACAGTCTTTCTCTGTCATGTCTTTGACTGCTTAAGTTTTCTAGGCATCTGTAATGAATGAATCACCAAGAAATGATAAGTAGACAGTAAGCTATACTAGAACACGAACAGAAATAACAGAATGGATGTTGCGGCTAAAGACTTGATCAGCACAGAAAAAAACTAACACTGACCGACACACCTACATGAAAATATAAATCCATCCATCCATCATGTGCCATGCCAATAAGCGTGGGCGGTCATGTTTTGCCATCTCACTCGATCACCAGAGTCGTGGATCAGCTCCGTGTTTCTGTCTCAACCATGCCACGTGGCCAAGCCATCCAGGTATTTACTTCTCGGTCTTCCTCTTGGTCTCTTCCCTTCGATCTTGCCAGTTGTCACCAAGTTCTCCAAGTCTACCGGGCGAGGCTGCTCCTATGGAGCACCCATTTACGCCGTTTCTCTGATTATCGATGAGATTTGCAGTACATGATATTCTTGGCATCTGTAAAGAAGGTAGTTTGCCATTGCTTTCCCTTCCTATCAGTGACCATACTGGTCGATGACCGTAGCCATAGTCTCCCAAACAAAGAGATCCTCTGTCTACCGTCATGAAGTTGGAGACCATAACCTACAACTACGTGTCAGCTGCTCTTCAACTTCATCCGCCACCTACACCTACGGCTTCATGTAACCCAGATCGGGGTGCGGGGGGGGGGGTAGGGTGCCCACAGCGCCTTGCTCTTTATCTGAGTGTTCAATATAATGAATGTCACTTTAACAGGCGGTCCCTTGAGTGTTGATATAAGAGAAAACATCCTTAACATTGACAGGTTACAAGACAATGACATGGTTATTGTAATTTCTATCACACTTTTAAGATTTTCATTTGAAGCCCACTCGTAGTTGTATTTGAAAATATCGCAGTAGTAGTAGTAGTGGTGGTGGAACGAAGAGGAGAAAGGATGAAATGCCCGAGTGGCTCCATCCGTCTAGCAGTTTGTCCATGTCCAAGTGGCTAATTTCTCAGTTTAATGCTCTTTTTTATGTTGATTCCGAAAGGGCAGACAATTGTTCTCATGTTTGCACGCCGTGGACTCCACTAATGAAAGCCCGTGTTGCATGCGCAGGAGTTGGCCTCCAGCGGTCATTAATTTGAACCACAGCACCAATCTTTCTTTACCTGGCAGCTGCGTTTGTTCATTCCGTCCTTCGTTATTCCTTCGAGTTTTGTGTGTCAAGGGCGCATGTATTCCCCGGAGCTTGATCTCGGTTTGTTGGTGGGTGAGAGGGAGGATGATTTATGGCTGGGCTTTATCTTTCACTCATTCTCCTACAATTGAGAATGCCCTTGCGTGTTGCCGCCAGCAGAAGGATTTTGCGCCCCGCGTGTTGAACGTAAGCAATTTGAGTGGTGTAGATTTATTTATATGCGCCCCTTGGCCAGGGCTGATAGAAAGATTGCCGTTGGTAGACGACAAGAACAACACGTGGATGTGGAGGAAAGAGGGAGATTCGGGGTGGGGAAATAGTGGTTTCACATAAAGGAGTGACTGATTGCCTCCTAGTTGAAGGAGTTAACGCTTACGCCCTTACGCTCGCGGTTTTCCCTCTGGGTACTCGCTCGGAAAATAAGGAAATACTTGGAAAACAATGAAATACAGAGGTTCTAGAAAACCTGGGAATGAAACGAGAGTTGATGAAAGAAATAAACAAAAGACAAGTGAAATATGTCGGCCACGTTAAAAGACGGTTTTTATTTGCTTCTTGTAGGGCCTGGTCACTGGTTTTTCTGCCTGTCCATGGTATTCTGTGCGTTTTCCGCAGAAACCACATTTCCACAGCCATCACATGTTTTTCATCCTGTCTACTCACTGTCCATATTTCACATCCATACAAAAGATCAGGTTCTATGTAACACGTCAACACTCTTTTTCTTGTTGCAATTGCGTCTTTGTATTGGTCAGTATGTGTTCTATCTCGCAAAAGATGGAAACATTAACCAACCTAGGAGTCCTAGGACTGACTCCTCCGTCTGTGTGTGCTCAGCTGAATGATGACCTAGTTACATCCCAACACCGGCGTCTGGATTAGAGGTAGTGAACCGCAGTTTCACAATTTCTTAACATACCAAGTGGAGAGTTCTAAACCGGACGATTTGGAAGCAGATCAGCTTGCGTTGCATTCGATAGTGAGAGGCGTCTGCCGTTGAGAAAGATGTGGCAGGCTTTTGTTAAAATGTTGCATGTCCTTTGCAGGCCCAACTCCGGGTTTTGTTTCTAGGTGATTTTACGCTCAGTTCTTTCTAAGCGAGAAGTCAAAGATTGCCCAGATGACCGGTGCGTGGAATGAACCCACTAACCCCACCGTCAACATACAGGAAGTTTTTGCGCGCGCGCATTAAACCACTGAACGTAAACTTGCCTAGTTAATTACAAACAGGTGATAAATGTTAGGGCTGATTGCAACAGCATGCAAAGGACGCAGTCCAATATGTTTGACGCCCAGGAAGGTTAACCCGGTCAACAAATGCCCGCAGAAGTCAGATGTGTCAGCCTAAAGGCGCAAGTATCGCAGCTCTGCTGTAAACAGGCACAAACGCAGTTACGTCTAAAACAACATTCCGGACGAACGTAGAGGAAGAAGAAATGTCTGACGTAGATGTGAAGTTGCAGCACCCGCCTTGCACACCCCGCTAGTTTCTGAGCTTGGTTAGGGGAATGAGAACTCTGCTACTTGGTACTTGGTACCAGGTTAGGAGACACGACCCCGCTTCAGACTCATCCAATAAACAAGCCCTTTCCACGACTTTGACGACCTTAACGTGAATAAATCGAACTTTAGAGATTTTTTTCGGTTTTATTAGGGCCGTTCATTTGAAACCCGTTCCAATGGCTTTATTACAAAGCATGAAAGAAACATTAACAGGTGTGGCAGAATTAAACAAAGCATTCATTTTGATTGAACTATGCACCATGGGTTGGTCAGAAGAAGTCGCCGTAGGCATTCAGGCAAACATCCCATTGCTTAGGTAGGCGGCGAATGCCCTCCGCAAAAAAAATATATATATATATATATTGTGGTTGTTCACTGAACCAAGCGATGGCAGGTGGCTATGTCCCAGAGTTGACCAGTTTTTGCCTTATGCAGAAATGCGTGGCTGCTGGGCTTCTGGTTGACTGCCACTGCCGTCGGTGATGAAATGTATGTTCGTGGACTGTTTAGGTGAACCTCTAGGAAACATCCAGATAGGAAAATGACTGCCGATTCCATCAGAGATGAATTGGGTGTTTCGTGGGGGACTGGTGTGTTGACATTCTGGCGGCGGCATTATGCACAGTGTATCTGTGCGGGCTGTTGTTTGTCGAGACTCCTGTCTTTTCCACTTTTCACATTGGGCAGTGGGGAGCATTTTGTGTGATATTCACTGGCACAGGAACGGAGCATAATGGGGACGACCCGTTGCTGTGAAGTTGGAACTGCGACTAACTAACTAACTAACCAAGTGTTTACCGCATTCATTACGTCTGCATCTGTGTGAAATCGTTGACCCTTGAGAGCTTTTTTTTTTTTTATAGGTCCGAACAAATGAAAATCACATGGTGACAAAAATCAGGACTATAGGCTGGATGTTACAGAACTTCCCACTTCTTCCTTGCTAATGCTTCCTGCACAATCTTTGCGACATACGGACGAGCATTATCGTGCAACAAAATCGCACCGCGAGAAAGCATGCCGGGTCGTTTAGTCTTGATGGTTTTTTGCAGCTTGTCTAGCATTTCAATGTAGTGGGTAGAGTTGATGTTGACACCAGGTTCTTTAAAGTCTTTTGGTGATCCAGCATGCTTCCATTGCATGCTCTCTCTTTTGCTGCTCGGCTCAAAGTGGTGACACCATGATTCATCGCCTGCCACTATGCGGAAGAGAAATACATCACCCTCCACTCTGTAATGCAGCAAGTGGTGCAGACACCATCCCATGCGTTCCTCTTTTTGGTGGTCGGTCCAACATCCGTGGTACCCACTGTGAGCACACCTTCCGATATTGCAGTTTCTTACGAACGTCCTTTTAAATTGTCCCAATTGACACATCAAATTCTTTCGCTAGCGAACATATGCTTCGACAACGGTTCATCTGTACTGCTGCATCAATTTTGGCAATGGTTTTATTTTTCTGTTGCAACAATATGCGCTTGACCCGGCCGTCGAAGATCTGTCGTTGCTTGCTTGCTTGCGTGTGTTCGTTGGCTTGAGCTCCAACGCGAAGTCCTGTATGTCGGATGAAGGCATTCTGTTGTCCAACATCAGTGTGATGTCATACAGGACCTGAGGTTTGCATGAGTATCCGTTGTCCCATGTCTGGCTTATTGGTGTGCAGACTGGTGGTTGCTTGCCGTACAGGCAGACACTCTCCGACTTCGGAGGAATCGGCGATCCTACTGACTTTAGCCAGGACCCCGAAGGGACCTGTTGCTCAGGACGCTCGACGAGGACCCGTCAATAGGTCTTGGCCAGTATATAACCCGGCCCTGGCGCCTTGGAAACACCGCTGCGTCCCAAAGATCTGTCGTGAACTGACGTCTTTTCCGAAACATTCGTGCCCAGTCTGTCACTGTTGTCTTCGACACACATTTGTTACCATACGCTGCCTGTCCCCTGTTAGACATCCTTCAAATGAAAGAAACTGAATCACCGCTCTTTGAGCTTCTTTGGGCGGATTTTGGATCAACCCTGCCATTTTCTCAACGGTCAGGAATAGAACCTATGCATCATGGGACGATAAGCACGTGCTTTTTTATTCATTGATCACTACTTATTACATGATCATGTTCAACTAACGCAATTACTCGCCGTGCGGCACGAACGGATTTCAAATGAACGCCCCTTTTATTATTATTATTATTATTATTATTATTATTATTTGCGTTCTCTCACTTTGAACTCAAGCGTAGACCATAAACGTGCTACTACTTGTAGTGCACTGGACTGCTTTTTGTATGTATATTAGCTTCCCCTATTACCAATGTCCCTCGCCATCAGGCGAACCCACTCCGACTTCTGATGTACTTGTTAATTTAGTTCCCCAAGTCAAGGACGAGACGTCAACATTTTAGTTCAACTGACTGGTGTAGTGGTTGACCCTGCTAGCTCGGCACTAGTAGACTGGAAGTTTAAGAGCCGACACTCTTATCCATTCGGCTATGGCAACCCCCGGACGTTAGAGTTAAAATGGGCAGTCTGCCAGAGGATTCATAAGCAACACCAACTACAGTAACACTTCCTAGGCGGTTGTGTTCTGTTAGTTGTCTCCTGTATTAACTGGATCTTCTTGTGTTCTCTGACTTTTAATGACCGGTTACAGACTTAAGAGTGAATTATTGTCATGGTTTTCAAAACGGCATTGTCATTTATAAGTGAGAATAATAGAGATTTGCCATTTATAACCAGAACAAAATAAGTTCAGTAGAAGTGTCCTGTCATGAAGATGTGGACTGCTGCTGCTGCTTCTTCTTCTTCTTCTTCTTCTTCTTTTTCTTCTTCTTCTTCTTCTTCTTCTTCTTCTTCTTCTTCTTCTTCTTCTTCTTCTTCTTCTTCTTCTTCTTCTTCTTCTTCTTCTTCTTCTTCTTTTTTCCCATCTCCCACTGGAGCATACGCCCTGAACCAACGTAGATTTATTCATGGTTGGTTGGATTCTGCAGCCAACTTTTTCTACGGGTTGAGGTAGCCTACACGGCACCAACCCTCCTTATTCGCCTCTGACGACATGCATGGTAGGTTACAGTATTACTGTAGTTTGTTTCTCTTATGGGCCCTGCTAACGAACCTTAGACATATCGGCCCCCTAATCCTGGCTTCTCGGTTTTAAAGGGTTAATTAGCGCTTTCCGTCCCAATTAGTTGGTACGTTAACCCACACATCGGGCTGATCATCAACTATTTCAGCCCCGGGCTGGTCGTGGAGCTGTCTGATCATTGCATTCTATAATTGTGTGTCTTTAACCTCTGCCCCTTTAATCTTGTGGGTGGCTGTAGTCTGTGAACAACTACGGTTAGAATTAAATTGTAAGAAGACAAGAGATTATGGTTCTCACTAAGATGAAAGAAATACCACAGTGTAATATACGGGTAAATGGAAATATTCTTAAACAAGTGAATCGTTACAACTATCTCGGAACATTCATACAATCTCTTGGGAGGTGTCTTGTAGAGATTAGAACAAGAAGAATCGCTATGGCAAAGGTTGCCTTTTGCAAGATGGAAAACATCTCACAAATAACAAGATAACAATTGCAACGAGAAAAAGTGTTCGGTTTTACATTGAACCTGTACGTTTGTATGGATATGAAACGTGGACAATGAGCAGGCAAGCTAAAAAACATCTAATGGCAGTTGAAGTGTAGTTTCTAAGGAAAATGCAAAGAATACCACGGACAGGCAGAAAACCCAAGAGCAAGTTCTACAACAGTGGTTCTCAACCTTCTTTGGCCTGTGCCCCCCTTCACCATATTTTCAGAATGTCATACCCCCCGCCCCCTGCCGCTCCTGCCCCTTCACAGTTTACGTAATAATGGAAGCACATACCAAAACAAGTCTAGACGTCCACATAAAACGTGATTTGTGGGTCTACTTACTTTATAAAATGAATTTTAGAAGGTGTGAGACTACAGAACTGTAAAGTATGAAGGGAGAAACAATATCAAGTAATCAGTTCTTGTGTTAACGCGATCTTGAAATAATCTTCATTCCCCCCCCCCCCCCCCCTCCAAACTGGAAACCCTAAAATTCCCCCCTGGGGGAGGGGAATTCCCCACCGGTTGAGAACCACTGTTCTACAAGAAACAAATGAAAACTGATTAGAGAAATTAGACGCGGACAGTAAAGATTTTTAGGACACGTTATGAGAGGAAATAAACTGGAGAACTTGATGACAACTGGCAAGATTGAGGAGGAAAGCAGAGAAGTAAATACCTGGATGGCTTTGCCTCATGGCATGGTCGAGACAAAACTACGGAGTTGATCCACGACTCTGGTGATCGTGTGAGATGGCGAAACATAACCACCCACGCTTATCGGCATGGCACATGATGGTGGTGTAGTCTGTATCCCAGTTTATCGTTATCGGAGTCTTGCCGGTCTGCATTGATAGATCTGTGGGTGCCTGTTTTATAAATATTGTATTTCCTCCACACTTTTCTCTTTTCACCAGTATTGTGCTCCCTGTACCATCTGGGGTGTGGGTTCGTGTCTTAGGATGTGATCAAGCCAGGTGTCTTAAATTGCTTCGGGGAATTCCCAATAATTGTTAGTTCTATGTAGTGCGTATAGCACTATCGAACTATAGTGCGTCCACAAATGTTTGCCCTCATTCACGTTCAATTTTTTTAAACGTATCTGTTGCATCGTTATGAAACTTTTTTCTTGCCTTATATTTGCTCATACCCAAAGAATATGTCTTTGATAGGCCCAAAGGTAACTGAAATCGTGGAAAGCGGCGAAATGTCTTTGATGTTTTGGCGAACATGATTGAATTCACACTAACAAACTTGTTGTACAGTAATGCACGTCAATTCGAGTCACCCCTTGAAAACTTCCGCTCTGCTACATGACGTGCTTCTCATAAGTAAATTCCTGTGCACCACGGAGAATATTCATGATTGAACACAGATGTTTTCGTGTGAAGATATAATGCATTTCATAATATGCACTTTATCTCTGACCCGTAAATTATATACGGCATTTAAACAAACATTTGAGAACGTCTGTACAATCTCCAGAACAAAAACATTTTTGTTTGGTGTACATAATGATAAGGTTATATGCTAAATCTCATAATTTTCCGGTGACTGAATTATAGATTTTTATATGGGGAAAAACATTTGTCAACGCACTATACCTCATTAGTCCCTTCTTTGATTGTTCGAATATACTAGACCCGACATAACATTCCGATGTGTTTTTATATTTGGTATGTCACTTCATGATGATGATTATGATGATGATGATGATCATCATCATAATCTAGTGCCTTGCCGTCTGGCGTGGGCGATCATGCCTCTCCACAAATTGCGATCTCCGACGGCATGGATCAATTCGTTTGTTGACTCCCTTCCGTGCCATGACACAAGACTCAAGAATCTTCTCCCGCTGTCTTCCTCTGTCATTCTTTCCACATATCTTTCCGGTTGTGACGATGTGTTCGATTTTGTCTTCTCAAAAAAAAAAAAAAAAAAAAAAACACGATGACTGCCTCTTTCTGATGTTTGTGATAAGTTGTCTTTGCGACTTAGCTTTCCTCAAAATGTCAAGATTGCTCATTTTGGCTGTCCAGTGAACTGTCAGCAATCTTCTATAAAACATCTCCAAGGCTTTCATAGATTTTTTCGCCTCTTTACTAATTGTCCAGGATTCGCATCCATATGATAAAATTGATTCTATGTAGCATGCAAGAATTCTCTGTCTAATTTTCAAGGACAATGACGTATTGTACAAATATATGAGACTGATGCTTACACATTGTTGAGACCTAAGGTACTGTTAAAACAGCTAGGTACGGATTCTGTCAGTATTCTATAGTTGTGTCTTCAGGTGGGTGATAGACTCGGCTAATGAAGACACCACTTTTCAGAGTGCCTAGCTGGCCTTACATCAAAGTACAGTTGTTCCTGCAAAAGCATCAAATCAGTCCTCATGTTTCCTCGCATTCCATTGTGTATCTGGGTCTAAAGAAGATTAGCTCGAGTCCCGTTAATACCGACTTGTCTATTACTCCTAGCAGAACCATCCATCATGATCTGGGCAGTTTTTCGGCGCGAGTCGCCGTGACCCCTATTTGTCTATGACTCATCATAGCCAGCATCTTGATCTGAACAGTAGGTCCACGTGAGTCCATGTAACGCCGCATTGTCCATGATTCGTATTAGAACAAGGCATCATGATCTGGGCAGTAGATTGATGCTATTCTTTGTAATGCCACTCAAAACATCACCCACCTTCATGATCTAGGCGAAGATTTAAACGATGACACCTGAAGCAACGAACAGCGGGGCATGCCCCTACCTATTTTATGACTATAAATGATTGCAGTTTGTAACTGCCAAAATAGCCACGAAAATCTAATCGCAGGCTGGATATGGATAATATCTGCGATGTCTGTCAATATTCATAAAAACAGAATCGATTTTGTTTCAAACACGGCCAGCCAGGGCGAAGGTTGGTGGACCTTGTAGATCATCATGGCCGAGGAGATGGGAGACTATATCTCTATAAGCGCTCCGGTCTCCTCCCATAGATCACTCAAAGAGTATCTGGACACATTATACGAATTCCCTAGCACCGGCAAGGATCCAGGCGTGTATATAGCAGAATTACACAGGCAATTATTTTTTTGCGGGTTAGTTAGTTGCATACTCTTTTACGTGACATCACAGCATTCTTTTTTTCTTTTTTTTTTTTGCTGGGGGGGGGGGGGGGGGCTGTTTGTGATTTGTTGGCAAGTTTACGGTTCAGTTGTTGACCATTGCATTCTGAACGGCCGGCGCGCATACCATTGTGTGAAAACTAACACAAGGCGGTCTGCTGCCAAATTACTCGCGGCTGTGTTAGGAAAGCGGTATGTGGGAATTGCGCCCACGTTACCTTCGCCACAGAGCGGGTTTTGTGGGTATTATTTCTAATTTAGAAATGTTGCCAGGGTAGCGGCGTATCTGGCCTGCTCGTTTCGATTACCAACTACCGAGGGATTTTTAACGCGCGCATCGCGCACAGGTCCTCTTAATGCCCTTATCCGATAAGGCTAGGAGTTTGAACCACTACCCTGGGATAAATGAGGGGTCGGGGGTTTGACCATCCTTTTCCTCATGTTAATGAAAATCCAATCAGACTGGACACCTCTTCCTCCCTGCTTTCAGATCGACACCGTGCATAGTCCTATCACATGGTAGATCCATAACAATAAACTGCTTCGGAAATAAATATATTGCATTAGATGCCTGTGCGGACTGTTGGTTTGTCGAGACTCCTATCTGCTCCACTTTTCACATGGGGAAGTGAGGGACATTGTGTATGATACTCACTGGCACGGGAACGGAGCATAATGTGGCTACCCTTTGCCGTGAAGTTGGAACCGCGACCAACTAGCACATATTGCATCACTCATCAAAAGCCAATTGGTGTACCCAAATGTGAAACGTATACCATATACTCCCCCCTCCCCCCATCAAGGTCGACCGAGCCTAAAATGGTACCTGGACAAGTCTTGGGAGGTAAAAACGACCGGCGTGCTACTGGCTACATCAGCCACGGGGGTGGAATGGTGCCCCGTGCGATGGATCTCAATCAGTGTTGGTTGATTTATCCCCTCCATTGCAAACAGCGGAGCAGGAAAAACAAGGCGACGGATTTAACAAGCTATCAAATAATGTCAAAGTGAAAGCAAACAGAACATGACAGCTGGGAGAATGCACGACACCAGCCAGACGATCATGAGAGCCAGCCTGGGTTGGGAATACGGCGCGGTTTTACATCATTCTGACACGGCAGCGCTCGTGTGTGCACAGGCGACTGGAGCATTCTGAAGACTTGGGCCAGTGTGATGATTGCCATTTCTTCTTTCTCCCACGCCTGGAGTCTGCAAGGCGCTATGCTATCTGCGCTAGCGTGTTTGTATTTTTGTTTTTTGCTTTTGTTCGCTTTGAACTCAACGTAGTCCACGAACGTGCTACTTAATCTTGTACACTGGACTGATTTTTACGTGTGGGTTACCTTTCCATATTACCAGTGTCTCTCGTCATCAGCGAATCCACTCAGACTTTCGAGGTACTTGTAATTTACGCCCCCAAGTCAAGGACGAGAAGCCAACATTGTTGTCCAACTGACCCGTGTAGTGGTTGAACCCACTAGCTCGCCAACAGCACGCCGGAAGTTTAAGAGCGAGCAATTTTATCCATTCAGCCTTGCTGATATTGTTATGAATTTTCTGTGATCTCCTTATAACTACACAATCTTCATCATCTTCATCATCATTTCCCCTGTCAACTGGCGTAGGTGTTCATGTCTCTTCACAAATTCCAGTCCCTGGTCTTCTGGATGAACTCTGCTACTGATATTCCTCCATGCCACCGTCTCATTCCATCCAGCATCATATCTCTCCCGTGTCTCTTTTCCCAGTGGTCTTTCCAGTCATCACGGTGTTTTCACATACCCCTCTTCTCACCCATCACATGTAGAAATCATGACAACTGGAAAGATCTACCGGAAGAGAGGTTGAGGCAGACCAAGAGAAATTATGCTTGATGGGCTGGAACAGTGCATGGAGGAATATCACCAGCAGACTTTATCCAGAACATCAAAGACCGCGATCTGTGGAGAGACACGAACGCCTGCGCCAACTTGCAGCGCACTTGATGATGATGACTCTTGACAGATGATCGTTTGTTACACTGTGCTTAAAAAAAGAACGATAACTACAACCCTTAGGGTTACCAGGTATGGAGTTATCCCTCTACATAGCACAAAGCAACGCTGTTAAAGAGCTTGGATTCCCGTAGAACAAAATTCTCTGGGGTCACTGCCCCAGTCATGAACAGTCTGTCACAGAAGTCACGCCGTTTTGAAACTTCCTACTCCACTCATATACTTCCTGGACTGACAGGCATGCATCACCATAGAGGACCTTCACGCGCCGGTGCATTTCTATAGGTTTCACCCATTCACTGATAAAAATAAACGAATAACAGAACGCTGCTCCTCTTAGGTGCATGTCAAAAGTGGGACGGCCATCTTTAAACTGTCATGACGTCACCATGTTCGTCTGCACCGTGATGTCACATGCTTGTATCTCTGGACACCCTTAATAACAATATTGATATGTTACAAAACAATGGCATGGTTATTGTAATCTATCACACTTTACAGGTTTTTATTTGAAACCCCCTTGTACATAGTTTTTGTACATGGTGGTTTTTATGATACAATGCGGTTTTTATGATACAATGCGGAGGTTAGTTAGTTAGTTAGTTAGTCTTTCCTCTTGAGCCTAAGGCGGTGCATAGGGCAGAAGTCATGGCTCTCCATGTCTGGCGGTTCGCTGCTACCCGTTGTAGATCCTGGATGCTCACTTGGCCGTTGAATGAGCCTTCTCTGATGATGGTTCTACGCAGGGTCTTTCTTGGTCTTCCCCGTTTTATTTTCCCTACTGGTGACCATAAGAGGGCTTGGTAGGGGAGTCTTGTCTTGTCCATTCTGAGTGCACGGCCGATGTGGAGGTTAGCATAATAGAATGGATAAGAGCCCTCGTTCTTAAATATCCGATGTTCTAAAGTCGAGATAGTGGGGTCAACCCTAACACCTGTCCACTGGACTAAAATGTTGACTTCTCGTCCTTGACTTTGGAACGTAAATTACAAGTACCTCTGAAGTCTGAGTGGATTCGCCTGATGGCGAGGGACACTGGTAATAGGGAAAGCTAACCCCCCGCCACGCGCGCACGCACACACACACAAATCATTCCAGTGCACTAGAAGTAGTAGCAAGTGTAGTGTATGGACTATGCTTGATTTTTATTTAACGGTCATTTGCGGTGTATGGCCGGGGGGGGGGGGGGGGGGGGGGTCTTGAGCCTGAGGTATTCAGGCAGCCTGGCTATAGTGCAGTCACCGCGAACTGTGCAAAGTGAGCGGGGGAAATATGTCACTGTGCGGGGGTCGCGAAAAAATACCGTCTCATCACAATGGGTCGCGAGTAAGGGAAGTTTGAAAAGCCCTGGTTTGAGTGCAGCGTCGATAAGTGATGCCCGGATTGGCGCGACGTGCATGTATATGCTCTCTGGTGAACTCATCCCCTAATTAGCACCTCACCTGAAACTGCTTTCGGAGAAGTCCAACATTCCAATAACAAACTGACACTCCTCCTGCATGCCACCAGTTCTCTCTCTCTCTCTCTCTCTCTCTCTCTCTCTCTCTCTCTCTCTCTCTCTCTCTCTCTCTCTCGCGAACGAAAAATCTCTCTCTCTCTCTCTCTCTCTCTCTCTCTCTCTCTCTCTCTCTGTCTCTATCTCTCTCACCAGGAATCGCTATACACACGAACACATACATAAATACACACACACTCTCTCTCTCTCTCTCTCATATCAGGGATCGCTAGACACACACTCTCTTCTCTCACCAGGAATCGCTATACACACGAACACATACATAAATACACACACAGACTCTCTCTTTCCTGTGTCGCTCCTTTCTCTCCTCTCTCTCATTAGGAATCGCTAGACACACTCTCTTGTCTCACCAGGAATCGCTAGACACGCTCTCTTCTCTCATCAGGAATCGCAAGACACACTCTCTTCTCTTACCAGGAATCGCTATACACACAAACACACACATAAATACACACACACTCTCTTATCTCACCAGGAATCGCCACACACACACACTCTCTCTCTCTTTACTCTTTCCTTTCTCTCTCTCCTTTCTCTCACCAGAATCGCTAGACACACATTCTCTCCTCTCTGTCTCTCTCCCTCTGTATGTCTGTCTGTCTCTCCTCTCTCTGACCGGGAACCTGGCTAGAGGTGACTCACCTCCGCTAGTTTTACTCTTGCCTTCACACATGGTGTTTTCTTTGTATCCGAGGATTAAGCCAGCACATTGATTCGGCCAGTCCACGAACGTCCCCAGGGATTGGCTGTGGCTAGTCAGATAGCACGTGCTGTCTTCTGTGTTGATTGGCCAGTGTAACGAGCGCGAGCACCTGGACAGTTTGGGGAGAATCCGAGAGTATCAACATAAATCTGTTTAATGAAAGTTGATATCCTATTGTTTTTTAAATCGTAAAAGGTGAAGACAAATAAAACAGAAACCTTTTTTTTTTTTTATTTTAAAGTTTAATAGAACCAGGTAAATAACCAAAGCACAGAAGGCATTTACCTTCGTGAATTCGTAATTAACTTACCTAAACTACATAGAGTCTGTTCTTTTGTATGGATGTGAAACTTGGACAATGTGCAGTCAAGCTGATAAACATCTGATGGCTGCAGAAATGTGGTTTCTGAGGAAAATGCAAAGAATACCATGGGTAGACAGAAAAACCAATGACCAAGTACTACAGGAGACAAATGAAAATCGTAAATTGATTAGAGAAATTAGACGTAGACAGTCAAAATTTTTTGGACATGTTATGAGAAGAAATGGATTGGAGAACTTAGTGACAACTGGCAAGATCGAAGGGAACAGACCAAGAGGAAGACCGAGAGGAAAATATCTGGATGGCTTGGCCACATGGCATGGACGAGACAGGAACACTGAGCTGATCCACGACGCCGGTAATCGAGTGAAATGGCGAGTCATGACCGCCCACGCTTACCGGCATGGCACATGATTGAAACTGATTCAGTGCTAAACAAATAGGTAGGTTTGGACCAAACATGGTTCACAATCAAATGAACAAATATTATAAAGTAAATTTCCGTTCACTGAGCTTTGCGACTGCGGAAGATACCACAAAACAAAACAAATAACTTTCTGACCCTAGTATGGCGATATATCGTCCAGATGGTAGGTCACATGTTGCGATATATTATCATTTGGCACTTAATGAGTTGCTGCTGCTGCCTCTTCTTCTTCCTCTTCTTTAGCTGCTGCCTCAACCGTAAAAGTGTCCTTTACACATAATCATGTTTAAACGTTAGTTGCATATCCTTTAAGGATGTTGCAGTCAACCCCAGCATTTTTGGGCCTTTTGCGATTTCTTGGTATGTTTAAGGTCAGTAGTTTGCCATTGCTTTCTGAACGACCGGCACTCATACCACTATGTCAAAACCAACGCAAGTCGGTCTGCTTCCAAATCGCGCGCAGCTGTGTTTCGAACGCGGTATACGGGATTACGAATTGCGTCAGTAACACCTTCGCCACGGAGCCGGGATTAGTAAGTTGTTCCGAACATTCTCAATGCATGTCTCCCCAAAATGGGAATTTCATCATCTCCCATGTAACGTTAATAAAACACTAGTTGACGAATGTTGGGCGGCGATCACCAAACCCGATACCCCACATTGTGCCAATGACTTCGGGCGGAGGAGTGCAATTGGGAGGGTACAAGCCTTATCTTAGTGTGAGGAAATGCAACCTAAATACTAAATGTCATGGTAGGGCAGACCTGGCCCTAAGCCTTGGCCGGCAACTGGTCTAGGATAGAAGCTCCGACAGGCTGACGGTTAGAGCATTGCTTCGCTGATCCGGCAGCTTCTGCAGCTTGTCTTATTCCAGACGTATTGGTGTTACCTTTCCTCTTTAGTACATTAGACAGGCCAAGAGAGGGATCATCCCGCATGGGTAACACATGGTCTCTAAATTCAGCCCATGCTTTGTGTTATGGAGAGGTATAACTCCATTTTACAAACTGTCTGTCAAGACAGTAAGGTGCCAGTCAGTTGTCATGGTAGGGCCAGACAATATGATTTCGCGGTCCTTATACGGCCCCTGGGCCGTAGGATTCCCGGCCTCTGCTTTAAAAGATAGTGTACTATGGGGAAGGCAGATAATTATAGGTATGGTTTCTGAACACAGGAAAAAGGCTGGCCAATCTGGCGATATGTTCTGTATATCACAGTGTTTGAATACGTCGCCAGGGAACACGGGGCGGCCTACCCTACAGCGTCATGCTTTTAGAGCGGCTGTTGTGGGGATATTCGGTTTGCATAATACCCATAATTTTCTCTACTTCTGTGAGTGCCGTTCAATACTTGTGAATTTGTTTTTCGTCTTCTTCTGTTTCTCTTCCTCCATCTATCTTATTAACGAATCTGTTGTGGAGGTCGGCATGGCTGAAAGGATAAAAGGACGCATTCTTAAACATCCGGTGTGCTGATGCCGAGGTAGTGGGTTCAACCCCCTACACCGGTCAGTTGGATTAAAATGTTGACTTCTCGTCCTTGATGTGGGGACATGGATAAAAAGTATCTCTACAGTCAGAGTCGGTTTGCCTGATGGCGAGGGACACTGGTAATAAGGACAGATAATACACATGAAAAAAATCAGTCCAGCGCACTAGTAGTAGTAGTACATGTATGGACTACGCTTGAGTTCAAAGAGAGGGGGGGGGGGGATAATATTTTGAGTGCGCTTTGTATGTTGGTCTTCATTTCTGTAAGGTTGTTCTTGATATCACATCCCGTTTATATCAGTCATATTTCTTTTGTGTGGCTTTTTGTGGTAGATAGTACCATAGTATTCTTGCGAGGAGGCCAAGCCATTTAGATTGTTTTTTAATGAATTGTATAACTGGTCTCAGAGCCACGCATCTTTAAATTTCATCATTCCTAATTCTATCTCTCACGGTTACTCTCGCGGCTTTTCTAAGGCATCTCATCTCTGTTATCAATTTGCTCTGGGGCAGTATTTGATGGGAAGACTACTGTAGTAGCACGAGAATATCACTTGATGGGAAGACCACTGCAGTAGCACGAGAATATCACTTGATGGGAAGACCACTGCAGTAGCACGAGAATATCACTTGATGGGAAGACCACTGCAGTAGCACGAGAATATCACATGATGGGAAGACCACTGCAGTAGCACGAAAATGTCACTTGATGGGAAGACCACTGCAATAGCACGAGAATATCACTTGATGGGAAGACCACTGCAATAGCACGAGAATAACACAATTGATGGGAAGACCACTGCAATAGCACGAGAATATCGCTTGATGGGAAGACCACTGCAATAGCACGAGAATATCACTAGATGATGGGAAGACCACTGCAATAGCACGAGAATATCACTTGATAGAAAGACCACCGCAATAGCACGAAAATATCACTTGATGGGAAGGCCACTGCAATAGCACGAAAATATCACTTGATGGGAAGACCACTGCAGTAGCACGAGAATATCACTTGATGGGAAGACCACTGCAGTAGCACGAGAATATCACTTCATGGGAAGACCACTGCGATAGCGCAAAAATATCACTTCATGGGAAGACTATTGTAATGGCACGAAATTAGACTCATATGTATTGGTCGACACCTATAGTGAAAAAATTAATGAAATGGAGAATAGAGGACAAAGTAGACAATATGAAAATTAAAATCTAAAGGCATACGGGGACACGAACCTATCACTTTCAAATGACGACAGTGCCGCGCTGAAGGGACTAGTGTATTTCGACTTATTACTTCTATCCCTAGCTGTTGTTACTTTACATCTTTATATCCGTGGTAGTTGTTACACAACCGAAAGGTTTATTTACTTTACACCTTTCTATCCCTAGCAGTTGTTGCTTTACATCTTTCTATTCCTGGCACTTTTACTCTACACCTTCTTATCCCTAATAGTTGTTACTTGACATCTTTTTTTTTTATCCCTGACAGTTGTTAGTTTACATCTTTTTATCTCTGGCAGTTGTTACTTTACATCTTTCTATCCCTAGCAGTTGTTGCTTTACATCAAAGCAGAGAAAAGTAAGGGGGGGGGGGAGAGAGAAAAGATGGAGGGGGAGAAGAAGAAGGAAAGGAGCAGAAAGAAGAAGACGGATACGACAAAACAATGAAATAAATACAGTGCACACTGACTGGCGCTGGACGTGAGTACATGTGGTATGCGATGAAATATCTCAGGTACCTGGCGTGAGGAACAAGGAACAGACTTGTGTAAAACTCTGAACGTTGGCTGCCAACTAGGTCAAGTTACGTTGATGCTCTCTGCCTGGTACACGCCTCACAAGTGTGGGGTCGTTGGAGGGGGTTCACCTCAACTTGAGCAATTTTTTGCATTCTGTTTCTTCTTCTTCTACTGCTGCTGTCGTTACTTCTTGCGTTGGCTGCCTGTGATGGCTACTACATATTCATGCCAGTTGTCATGGTGAACTCGACTTTCTTTTTAAAATGTCTCTTTAGTTCTTTCTTCTTTGGGATAATGTGTATAGTGTGGAAGAACAGATACGCTCCATTACCTGGAGAGTATGGTGCGGCAAGGAATGACCGGAAGATTTGGCCACACTTAGTACTCCGAAAAAAGGCCGGCGGACACATAATCAGACTGCTACCGTACCATTAATATTTGGACTCTTCGCTGGTTGTTGAAGATGAGGAGGGAACGCGTATGGGAATGTTTATAGAGTGCTGTGATGTCGGAGCTTGACTCAGCTTTTCAAGATGCCAGCAGTGTCCCGTGTCAACCCTCGCGCCGCTCGGGAACACCCCCCCCCCTTCCACTTCCCACCAGTAACAGCGCATTCGACCACTGCTCTCCACACGCCACCGCGAAGTCCAGATGGCAAAAGTATTTTAGCCTGCAAGACACGGCACTGTCTACTGTCCACGAGTCACACACACCCTCTCCAATATAGACAGATCCTGCAGAATGTCAGTTCTTTTCTTCTTCCTTGTCTGCGACACTCTAAGAACCCCTCTACAACGTTTAACCTCAAAAGCCCCAGTATTCTTCTGTATTGGTTGCAAACAAAGAAAATTGAAATAGTTTGGTCACTTGAAACGCCATTAAAGTTTGAAGAGAACAATAATGGAGGGGTATATGCCCGGGAAGAGAGAAAGAGGAAGGCCAAAGAGAAGATGGGTGCAGGATGTGGCGGATGATCTCCAGATGGGTGTATCGGACGCGGGACATCTTGCTTATGATCGATAAGTTTTCTGGAATGTTGTTATAGGAGTGATGTTCTGCAAAGGACATGCTATTGAATGAATGAATGAATTGATTTGCGAAGTGGTCCTTCACTCACATCCACACGTAGCCACGGGAAAGATGCATGCTATGTCAGGTTATTCAATCTAAAGATTGTTATAAGATTTCTGAACACGTCACTCCTTCATCCCCAATTTGTTGTCCTGACCATAAGCTGATTCTTTGGAAAATAATGTGGTTTTTCTTTAATTTCCATATCCACATGGGTGGTTTGTGGTTTCTTGCGTTGATGTACTGTAGGCTCATGGAAAGATGATCTCGTCACGTACCGCCTCGACACTCTATAGTCTTCTTCAGTAAAGTCGGAATATGTCTTATTACGTAAACATAGTCGGTAGAAGTTAACACTGCGGTAGAATATTGGAGAATATCGAAACAACAACAGCGGATGGAGGGATGTAACATCAAATATTGTACGTCTCGACATGGTAGTTTTCTTCAGTGAAGTGAGAATGTCACAAGAGCTAAACACATAGACGAATTAACGATCAATGGCAGATGCTGGATGTAACATCAAATATCATTGGTCTCCACACGATAGGCCAGTTCAATAACGTTTTAAACCGTCATAATAACTAAACACATCTATTAGAATGATCTAACAACTGATGTGTGGGACTGTAAGCAATAACAACACACATCTGTTAGAATGAACTAACAACGGCCTGTCGGGTACCGTACGCAAGAACTAAACACATCTATTAGAATGAAAGGCGTGTGGGGTACTGTACGCAAGAACTAAACACATCTATTAGAATGAACTGCCTGTCGAGTACTGTACGAAAGAACTAAACATATCTATTAGAAGTGGTTCTCAACCGGTGGGGAATCCCCCCCCCCCCACCCCGGGGGGATTTTAGGGTTTCCATGGGGGGGGGGAGGAATTAAGATTATTTCAAGATCGCGTTAATACAAGAACCGATTACTTGATATTGTTTTTTCCCTTCATACCGTACGGTTCTGTATGTCTCACCCTTCTAAAATTCAATTTATAAAGTAAGTAGACCCACAAATCATGTTTTATGTGGACGTCTAGACTTGTTTTCGTATGTGCTATTAAATTTACCTTCCATTATTACGTATACTGTGTAGGGGCGGGGCGGAATTTTTAGGTAGGAAATATGAAAGGGGGGAATAGCGTTCTGAAAATATGGTAAAGGGAGGCACGGGCCAAAAAAGGTTGAGAACCACTGTATTAGAATGAACGGCGTGTGAAAAACTGTATGCAAGAACTAAACACAAGGCTGAACAAGTTTACACTGAAGAAAGCACAGAGGAATGAACGAGCAACGACAGACAGATGCGCACGGACTAAACACAACAGCCTGAGCAAGTTTACACTGAAAATTAAAAGAATTGTAGAATGAACCAGCAACAGAGGATCATCCACGTATGTCTGCTATCTAACAAGAAGAAGAAATAATGCACGTGAGCATTTTTCTTTCCAGAAACACCATTTGTTTACCTATTTTAAAAAAAATTTAATCTTCTTGTTTTCGCCCAAATTCTTCTTACAGTACCTATATTTCTAGCAGGGCGTAGGGCGTGCCACACTTTACAGATTTTTTTTTCTCTCCAAGCCAGGATGAGAATTCTAGCTTCTTAGTGCCACCCCCAACCCGCTACCCCTCGTAGTTTGTTTCCCGTGCTATCTCTGTACTCCAGTTTAATGAATCCACTCTCGCACGTGCAAAAACAGACACGTTAATACGGTAATTTATTATCTATACCCTGTACTGGCGTGCTGGTTCTTTTTTTTAAAGAGATAGTTTATTGTCGGCAATGACAGTGAAGATGGTCCTTGTGGTAATAGTATTAACAGTTGTTGTAGTAGTTGTGGTAGTAGTACTCTTGGCTATTCTGTGGAATACTCTGTGTAATAATAGTAGTTGTTTTTGTCTTTGTTATTGTGGTTATGGTGGTGGTGGTGGCGGCAGCAGAAGCAGCAGCAGCAGTAATAGTAGTAGTAGTAGTAGTAATGGTGGATATGATCGTAGTTGTAGTGGCGGCGGTAGTAGTAGTAGCAGCAATAGCTGCTGTTGTTATCTTTGTTGTTTTTCTAGTAGTTGTAGTAAGTAATCTTTGTTGCAGTATTGGTTATAGTCTAGTAGTTAGTAGTAATTGCTGTTGTCTTTGTTATTGTTGCTATGGCGGTAGTGTTAGGAGTAGTAGCATTAGCAGCAGTTATCTTTGTTGTTCTGCAAGTAGTTGTAGCACTCTTTATTGTACTGTTGGTTATAGTCTAGTAGTTAGTAGTAGTTGCTGTTGTCATTGTTATTGTTGCTATGGCGGTAGTGTTAGGAGTAGTAGCATTAGCAGCAGTTATCTTTGTTGTTCTGCAAGTAGTTGTAGCACTCTTTATTGTACTGTTGGTTATAGTCTAGTAGTTAGTAGTAGTTGCTGTTGTCATTGTCATTGTTGCTATGGCGGTGGTGTTAGTAGTGGTAGGAGGAGGAGGCGCGGCAATTGTCGTTGTTATTGTTGTTATTGCGGTGGTGGTGTTATTATTATTATCATCATCATCATCAGTAGTAGTAGTAGTAGTAGTAGTAGTAGTAGTAGTAGTAGTAGTAGTAGTAGTAGTAGGAGGAGGAGGATGAGGAGCAGCAGCAGCAGCAGCAGCAATAATAATTGTTACAATGAAAATGAATCATTAGCATTAAATACTAGTCCAGTATGTTATATTTTACGCAACCAGTATTTTCCAAACCTCCTCACATAAATTGACGGTCGCGGATATTAGCACACCCTCTATACACGAATATGTATTTTCTGTATGTTAATGAAAATATCAAACACTCCTCCCTCTGTGGGACTCGAACAAAATATAATTCCCCTGGAGTCAAACAGTTGATGTAACACGAGGTAATAATAACATAATTAGAAAATAATTATAGTACTACTTCCGCGTCTGCCACCTAGGGGTTAATGAAAGCAGTTTCACAGTTCCCCG
Source organism: Cepaea hortensis (assembly GCA_963921405.1). Taxonomy (NCBI): domain Eukaryota; kingdom Metazoa; phylum Mollusca; class Gastropoda; order Stylommatophora; family Helicidae; genus Cepaea; species Cepaea hortensis. Next base: position 42,571,933 of record OY992884.1, on the reverse strand, counting down.
ACATGCTGGGTCGAGGCTTCGAAACCAGCCATAATCGATGTGTAAGTAGACAGCTTTGCGTTGATTGCGATGGTCTGAGGTATCAGTCGTTCAGAAAGCAATGGAAAACTACTGAACAAAAAAGGCCAAGTAAATCCAGTAAATGCTTTGGGTTGATTACAACGTTATGTAAATGACGTGCAATTAACTTTTTCAGCACTTCATATCTCGCATATTATGTCTGTGTGTCTGTCTGTCTTGTCTGTCTGTCTGTCTGTGTCACTCCCTTGCGGGCCACGCACGCACAGACACACAACAAACCTTTACCTTGGGTCTCTGCTTGACCCTGGTGGTTGGCTACTGGTGACTTCGACACACACAGCTCGGTCAGTTTCACATAGGGTTGCCAGACGTCCGGCAAAAAGAGGACAGGCAAAGCTAAAAACCTTTAAAATGTCTGGCTTTTCTTATATTTTATGTTTGTTTGTGTGTTTAAAAAAAAAATATTTTATGAGTAATTAATAAAGGTTATAAGGTAATAATTGTACAATCGGCTGTTTAAATAATGTTTTCTAGCATTTTGAGAAAGGTCTCCATTGATTTTATATTTATTTTTTAACATGATTGTTTCTTGGTTGATTCACTAAGAGTAAGATACATTTAATGGCATCTATTGTATAAGATAATAACATTGTACTGATTGTGGGTTTAATCTGGAACGATTCAAATGAAACACTCAATATGTCCTCCTTTGTCCTCTTTTGTGTCTTATTATGTCCTCCTTTTGGTGCCCACAAATCTGACAACCGTAATTTCACAGGAAGATTTGACCTATTCTTCTACCTTTAGTTCTTGGGTCGCCAATCGCTAATATGTGAAACCGCGTTTTGTTAGTTTACATCACTTGTGGTCCTACCCGTATTTCTGGTAGTTAAAAATGGTTGGGCCATCTCGTTAGAATGCATCATCGCCACCTACCAGCACTGACGCCTCATCAGAGAAGATCTGCTACGAGAACAAGAGCACGCTCGAGAAGAGAATGAATTGACGACATCAAAGACATTGTTCAATCACATGAAATGACACTATCCAGTGCCACCCACAGGGCGTGGGAACGTCAAATACTCCTCCCCATGTCGCTTGACGGCAAAAGTGGAAGATGATGATGATGAAGGATGATTAAGGTTAAAACATCTCGAAACTGGAAAGAAACTGGGAGAAACCGTGGCTGTGAGGTGCGGTGTACGCCTCAGGCTGAGAAGGTACGGGGTTCGATCCCTAAATATATGCTGGAGATATCACACGCTTCCCCGATCTCTTGGGTAGTGAGATCGGGTACCTAGCCCTCTCGGATAAGGTAAAAAAAAAACAGGAGATCCTGTTTGCACGTTTGATACTGTTCGGGATGTGTATATTTGGAGCCTGTGAAAGTTATGCAATTGCGGCTTTATTGTTGTCATTAATACTTCCTTTGTGTATCAGATATGACCGTCTGGGGATCCAGGGCTGTCGATGGCGTTTCGGACAAGCCACCCTCCTCGCTGTTCGAAAGTCGTGGGCTCGTTCTCGGACTTCGTCATTCGGTTTACTCAACATCCGTAGCACCAGCGACGACCTTACACCTCTTGAAAAATGTGCTCTGTTGTTGTTGTTGTTGTTGTTGTTGTTGTTGTTGCACTCGCTCGCTCGCTTTGAACTCAAGAGTAGTCCATACACACTACTTCTAATAGCACTAGACTGAATAATTCATTTATTCATCATGTGCCATGCCGATAAGCGTGGGCGGTCATGTTTCGCCATCTCACTCGATCACCAGAGTCGTGAATGAGCTCAGTGTTCTTGTCTCGACCATACCACGCGGCCAAGCCGTCCAGGTATTTAATTCTACCTTCCTTTTATTATTTTCCCCGCAATCTTGCCAGGTGTCACCAAGTTCTCCAATTTATTTCTTCTCATAACGTGACCAAAAAAATTTGACTGTCTACGCCTAATTTATCTAATCTGTTTACGATTTGCATTTGTTTCTTGTAGGACACGCAAAAACTAGTCCAGTAATACTAGAAGTAGTGTGTATCGACTATGCTTGAATTCAAGGCGAGTGATTACAACAAAAACCAGAGCACATGTTTCAGAGACATCTAAGGTCGTCGCTGCTGCTAGGGATTTCAAGCCGTGTCTGACGTTTTCTGCACGCCGCTCTGCGGAACGAGACTGAGCCATATGGGATCAAACCCGGTGCCAAGAAGCCGACCCTTTTGCCTTTAAACTTCTTTTATAACAGCCTGTGGATACTGAAAGGGTTAAGCATTTGTGGGCGGTCAGAGGTGAAGGTTAACCTTCTCGTGCAAATGCGCCTATTTGTCGCCTACTCGTCTGCTCATTATAAGATCGGTCAGCGCCCAGGTTCACAGAAGTGCCGGACATTGCTGTCCCGCTGTGGAGTATTCCCGGGATGTAAATGCCGACAGTAATTGATTGCCCAGACCCTGCTGGAGGTCACTCGTGGAAACCGGCGAAGAGGCTATTTTGGATTCGTGTTAATGTAGTCAGCAAAGAGAAATGATATAATTCCTCACTTGTTTGCTAATTGCCCATAATTTGCTTTTGTATATCGAGATTGGTATTATATAGCTCTGAAGAACTCTTTTCCTCACTTGGATTTGACAAAGATAACACTGCAGCTCATGGTTCGGAAAAAACGCCCTTTCAACTTTTGATACATATAGATAAATAGCCTTGATTGGTACCAATACTGCTTCTTTTGACTCACGGAGCACTATGTACTTTCTTCCCTACTTTGTTCATTGAACTTGGAGCGTCGTCTTCTATTCTCAAGTTTACCTTCATCACCCATTTCGCCTTTCTCATCTTCATGGTTTAAGAGTCGTGGTAAACCAGCTGGCTTGCTGCAAGCCCAGCCCCGACAAGTTCCTTAATATTCCGAAAAGTTAAGTACCCATTTTATGAGACTGTTTCAGTAGGAGCAGTACCTTCTTGGCACGTTATTATCATCATGTGCCTTGCCGGTAAGTTTGCGAAAAAAAGCGGTTTCGCTATCTCACGCGATCACCAGTTTTGGATCAAGTCAGTCTTCTTGTCTGGATTGTTCCATATGACCAAGCCATACGGGTACTTAACTTTTTGCCTTCACCTTGCTCGCTTCCCTTCCCGTTTGCAAGTTGTGACTAAATTTATTATACTTTTATTTATTATTATAATGTGCCCCCAAAATCTAGACTGTCTACGTCTTAATTTCCCAAATGAAATAGGTCACTGCCGAACATATTTGGGCAGTTTGTCATTTTAGAGTCACTTTGTATGGTCCGTAATTTGCCATTGCTTTCTGAACTACCGGTGCTCATGACATGGAAATCAACGCAAGGCGGTTTGCTTCCAAACCTCCTGCAGCAGATTTCGAACTATCGACTCGTTATGCCAGGGAATTGCGAAACGCGAAAAACTGGCCGTAGCGCAATTACTGAAGCGTCAGCATCATCATCTTCATCATGTGTCGTGCCGATAAGCGTGGGCGGTCATGTTTCTCAATCTCACAAGATCACTTGAGTAGTGGATCAGCTCCATGTTCTGTTTTTGTACAATAATGTATAAAGGCGGTGATGGAAGATGAGATGATCGACTTCGTTGGGTTCGCCGTGTTTTATGCCCTATCGCTCGGGGTCTTTCCGTATGGCGGACCGCCGAAAGCGTCGCTTAGAGCAGGACTCCCGTAGCTCCAGCGATGTCGCCTAAGAAAAAAGGGACTCGTGAACCGAATGGCCGAGTCCGTAAACGTACCTAGGAACATCGGAGCGCCTGGCATTCGGCGTAACCACATGACCACGGGGACCTCTGCGTGTTATTTTATACTTTGTATAACTAGTTAAATAATATTGATAATATCAACAATGATAATAAAAATAATAACAAGAGTAAAAACAATAATAATTTATTAATGGTAACGTGATCGATAATAATAACAATAATGGCAACAATAATACCAGTAACAACAATAATAATAACAATAACAGTATTAACGACAGTTAACGGCATGATGGTAATAATGGCACCATATCCTGTAGCTAAACGTATATACTTAATACTTATGTCATTGTAATGCAGTGTGTTACGCTTCCCCAAAATGATAACAAAAATAATGACAATAACAACAACAATAATAACAGTAATGACAATAATAATAACAATAACAAAAAGAATAATATAATAGTAATAACGACAGTAAACGGCATGATGGTAACAATAACACATATTGTGTAACTGAACATATATAATTGCCGGTCTACCTGGCGAAGGGGTTAAGGACGCTGTTCGTAATCCCGTATACTCTCGTTTGAAACACAGCTGCGCGAGATTTGGCACGTGAACGTAAAACTTGCCAAGACATCAACAGCAGCTGAAAAATGCTGGTGTTGACTGCTGTGTCCGGTAAATAGGATACGCAACAACAACAACAAAAAGACATACAGTATATAATTACTACAAACATTTCAGGTCATTGTAATGCTGTGTGTAAAGCACTCACTGAACTATTTATATTACAACCACACCACCGCTCTGTTTCCCATATCTCATTCCGACGCGGCCCAACTTGGAACCAGGTCAGCGTAAGGTCGCGAAAGGAATATTCTGACACATTCGCAGACACTGCAGGAGAATTACCCAGCGAAAGTCTCCTCTGGAAGTTGGCTGTGATAGGATCGGGGCGAGAATGAGCACCGGCGTCTCACTTCGTTCTGTCAGATTTGACTACCGCCTTCACCTTTGTCTGCTGTTGCCAGGGGAATGTTTTTTCTCTCACCCAGTTGTCTCTCCAGTCTTACTAGGATTAAGATCAAGTAGTTGCTATATCTGTCGTGACTGGAGCTGTTTTGTGTGTGTGTTTTACGTCTGTGCGTTTCGGCGTAAAGGGAATAGCAGAGTCCATGGGAATCTCGATAAATGAAGCCCATAAACGGGCACTCTCCAACTGTTTATGCTTTATCTCGACTCCGCAAGGTACAAGAGGAACCTGGTGAAATGAGATGAGGTAAACTTCCATGGGAAGTTCGAGTTGAGGGTAACAGTTTGGAATGGTCCCAGTGCCCTACTTTGTACATATAAAACATAAAACGATGGTAGATGGCCGGTCCATGCATCTGCCGTTGTTATTAACGCCCTTAGAGAGATGTGGAGAGTAGAGGACTTTGACGTCAGTGAATCTACATCGTTGTCCAGAATGAGAGACTCGGATGTAAGCATTGGCACGGCCAGACACGAGAGGCACACCAGGAAAACAAGGGTCTCGTCAACCAACACAGAACTGGCACTAATCGACGGCGTACGCTGATGTATATGTTAGTAGGGAGGCGGGTGTCGAAGCATCTATGCACCCATGGACTTGTTCGGAGTGCAAGGATGATACCCCAACATATAACAGATGAAACGATGGCGTAAACTTCCATGAGAGGTTCAAGTTGAGGGTAACAGTTGGGGATGGTCCCAGTGCTGAACATGTGGCGAAGTGTTCAAGCCGTCTGACTCGGGCTCCGAAGTTTGTGGGTTCGATTCCGGACCGCGTCCTTCGGTCCATGAGTGCATTTTTTCGGAGACTCCTGAGGGTCGTCGCTGGAGCTACGGAGTTCGTGCTTTGTACGACGCTTTCCGCGCTGCGGAAAGAGACTGAGCCATATGGGATAAAAACCCGGCGCAATGAAATCGACCCTGTAAACTTTTAAACGGCTTTTTTTTCGTACATATAAAATATGAAATGATGAAATATGTTACGATCCTGTGGGGGAGGGGGGGGGGACACTATAACAAGCGTACTCACGTACGTACCTTACACGGACCTCAGGCGAGGTGACAGAAACCGGCCACAGTGAGCGTGGGAAACATGAATAAAAATAATATAGATCGGCGTAGCTGAGAGGTTTAAAGTGCTTAAACTTGCTTTGCTGACCGTGGCGTAGTGGGTACATTTCACGCACTGGTCGGTTGACTTCTCGTTCTTTAGGTGAAGGCGGGATTTTGTACAGGCACGGCAAATCTCTCGACCCAGCCACGTAAAAATGGGTAGCAGGCAGTTGTCTAGATCAGTGGTTCTCAACTTTTTTTGGCCCATACACCACTTCACCATATGTTCAGAATATTATTCCCCCCTTTCATATTTCCTCCCTATAAATTCCCCCCGCTCCTAAACAGTATACGTAAAAGTGGAAGCTAAATTTAATAACACATACTAGAACAAGTCTAGACGTCTACATAAAATGTGATTTGTTATAAAATGAATTTCAGAAGGGCGATAAGTTCGTAATGTATGGAGGGAAAAAACAATATCAAGTAATCTGTTCTTGTATTATCGCGATCTTGAAATAATCTTAATTCCCCCCCCCTCTCCCCCCCCCCGGAAACCCTAAAATTTCCCCCTGGGGTGGGGGTGTGGGATTCCCCACCGGTTGAGAACCACTGGTCTAGATATTGTCTGGGTAAAGTCAAGGCGCTCTCCGTGGCTAAGGTCTTGCGGACACGATTCATGAGCCCGCTTACCAGCGTTCGAAACACAGCTGCGACCGATTTGATAGCAGACCGCGTCGCGATAGGTTTTAACCTGTTGGTATGGGAGCCGGTCGCTCGGAAAGCAATGGCAAACTACTGAACGTAAGCTTGCCAAGACATCAACAACGGTAGTAAAATGCTGGTGTTAACAGCGATGTCCTGTAAATAGGATATGCAAAAAAAAAAAAAAAAGTAAAGGCAATGAGAAAGGGAACTGTTCACCTCACATGTAGCGACCTAGAATGTGTGGAGATCTAGCACGTCACACACCAAAAGCTGCATCCACAATGGGAATACCTGGCCTACACTAGGAGGAAAAGATAGCCGTTGCTAAGCGTGTCCATTGCAGTTCGTTGCCATCAACGGCGGGTTGATTCTATAGGCAATGTAGTTTGCCTTTTCTTTCTGAGCGAGAAGTCAACATTTAAGTACAAGGAGAGACGTGAACGCCTGCGCCAGCTGGCATGCCACTTGATGATGATGATGATGATGATGATGAAGATGATGATGCGTGCTTATGTAGGAATGTTCTCATCTCATCTGATCATGCTCCTCGTTTACCTTGTGGTGTCGAGGTGAAGTATAAACAGCGGTAGAGGGCCCGCTTATGGGCTTCATGTATCGAGATTCCCATGGGCTCTGCTATTCTCTCTGTCATTCGTTTACATGGTCGGCCTCTTCTTCTGTTTCTATTTGGTCTGTACATCATTTCTTGTTATGGTATACTGTTAGTTGGTAATCTAGGTCCATGGCCAAACCTGCTGTCTTCTGATAAAATTTAGCTCGGCTATAACCGCCACATTAGTCCTGATTTCTTCATTTCTTATGTTCTCTCTTCTTGATACATTGAGTATTCTTCTCAGAAGTATCAATTCTGTTGTTGTGATTTTTCTGTTCTCTTTTTCTGTCATTGTCCATGTTTGGTATTGGTAGCATAGAGTTGGTAGGAAGATTGTGTTATAGAGTGTTTTCTTAGTAACTATTGATACATGTTTGTTCTTTAATATTGATGCAATTTGTCCATTGAGTTGGTGTGCCTTATTAATCTATTTTCGATTTCGTCTTCTGTTTTACCATTTGATGATGATATACTTCATAAGTACTTGAAGCTCTTCACTTGTTTTAGCGGGTATTATTTTAGATGAATCTTTGTTGATTTTTCTTCTTTGGTTATAGTCTCCATTTTACTGATGCCAATTTTCATGTTATATTCCTTACATACTTCGTTCAGACTTGACTATTCATGTGGTCTTATAATTCTACTTCTGATTTTGCTATTAGTGCTTGATCGTCCGCAAATAAGAGTTCTTTAATGGTGTAATTTGCCGTTGGTTCTTTTTCTGTGTTCTGTTCGTCATGTGATGTTGTTGCGGTAAGAATGTTATGAATTAGAATACATAAATTTGAGCACCCAACTATGTAATTATAAGAGGCCTGATGCTGCAAAACCAAAAGCCGTCCCCCAAGTAAACAGAGAGGGCGGAGAAAGGCGTCTTGTTCCCGCCGTTTAAGAATACAGCTCGCATAACGTAACGAAGCGTTTTCTACCATCAGATTTGTTTTGTGGGCAGATGGTTGAGAGGAGCTGAAAAGATAGGAAAATAAATGGAGCTTTAAATAAACATGAACTGGCGGTATCCTTCCCTGGCGTTTTGCTTTCTGTAACGGAGAGTGTGGAAATGTTGTTTCTTTTAGCTGTCCACGATTGGAGGAGATAGCGTATGCCAATTAGTGGTAGGTGATTTTTTTGTGTTTGGCGTTCGCTCGCTTTGAAGTCAAGCGTAGTCCATACACATGCTACAAGGTATATTTTTAATGACTGTGGGGGTTTTTGAAAATATTGTCGTTCTAAGTTTTGTATTTACCTTTTATGTTGCATCAACTCCACAAAGGGTGAATACAAAACTTGGAACGGCAATATTTTCAAAAACCCCACATTAATTAAAAATACACCCTATACTACTTCTAGTGCGCTGGGCTGATTTTTGCGTGTGGATTAGCTTTTCTCTATTGCCAGTGTCCCTAGCCATCAGGTGAACCCACTTCGATTTCCGAGATACTTATAATTTACGTCCCCAAGTCAAGGACGAGAAGTCAACATTTTAGTCCAGCTGGCCGGTGTAGGGGTTGGAACAAGACAAGCTGCAGAAGCTGCGGAATCTGCAAAGCAATGCTCTAACTGTCCGCTTTGATCCTAGACCAGTTGCTGGCGCAGGCTTGGTGCCCGGTGAGCCCTGCAATGACATTTAGTCTTTAGGTTGTATTTCCTTGCGCTAGGATAGTGCTTGTACTCTCCTAATTGCGCTCCTCCACCCAAAGTCGTTGGGACAATGTGAGAGTGTCGGGTTTGGTGAGCGCCGCCCAACATTCGGCGTTAACAGAAAGCAGGTAGTACCGTCTACTGTCATACGGCAGCTCAGTCATATCTGACTGAGACCTGACATGAAAAGGGCCCCTTATTCACTGACAATAAGCCTATGCTTGTAGTGAAACCAGTAGTTTCTTAGCTAAAGGCTGACATTAAAGCCTCCTGTCTTTGCCGCCTCTTAGACACTATAGATCTCAATCAAAAGCGGATAGATTCAGCGGAGTATTGATCGGCTGCGTTAAGCACACATTAAAAATGCAAGTATGTCAGAGGAAACCAGGGCGGTAGTGCTGTTGCGCGTGAGACTGGCTTTCTGGGATAAGATACTGGCAGGCGGTAGAATGTTTTTTATTATTATTTTTGTTTTTGGTTGTGTGTTTCGCCGTTGTCGATGTGGTCGTCGTTCTTGGTGGTATTGTTGTTGTTATTGTTATCGTCGTTGTTGTTGTTGTTGTCGTTATTGCCGTTGTTATTGTTGTTGTCGTCGTCATTGTTGTTATTGTGATAATCGTTTTGTTTTTGTTGTTATCATTGTTAGTGTCGTTGTTGTTATTGTGGTTATCGTCGTTGTTTTTGTTGTCGCGTAGTTATTGTGGTCATCGTTGTTGGTGTTGTTGCTGTTGTTGTGGTCATTGTTGTTGTTGTTGTCGTTATTGTTATTGTGTTCATCGTTGTTGTTGTTGTTGTTGCTGTTGTTGTGGTCATTGTTCTTGTTGTCGTTATTGTTATTGTGGTCATCGTTGTTGTTGTTGTTGTGGTCATCGTTATTGTTATTGTTGCCATCGTTGTTGTTATTGTGGTCATCATTGTTGGTATTGTGGTCATCATTGTTGGTATTGTGGTCATCATTGTTGGTATTGTGGTCATCGTTGTCGTTGTTGTTGCTGTTGTTGTCGTCGTTATTGTTATTGTGGTCATCGTCGTCATCGTTGTTGTTATTGTGGTTATCGGTGTTGTTATTGTTGTTGCTGTTATTATTGTCATTGTCGTCATTGTTGTTACTGTAGTCATCGTCGTTGTTGTGGTCATGGTCGTTTATGTTGTCATCGTTGTTGTTATTGCGGTCATGGCTGTTGTTGCGGTTATTGTGGTCATCGTTAGAGAGCCGTCTCCGTGGCTGAGAGCTTGCTGACGCGATTCGTAAGCCCCCTTACCTGCGTTCGAAACACAGCTGCGACCGATTTGACAACAAACCGCGTTGCGCTGGGTTTCAACTTGTTGGTATGGGAGCCGGTCGTTCAGAAAGCAATGGCAAAAAACTACTGAACGTAAACTTGTCAAGACATCAATACAGCAGTACATTGCTGGTGTTGACAGCGATGTCCTGTAAATTTAAAAAAATTAAGTTGCATGTCCTTCACAGGACGAAGCAGTCAACCCCAGCATTTTCGCTGTTCGTGATTCCTGGGCAAATTTTACGTTCAGTAGTTTGCCATTGCTTTCTGAACGCTGTAAATATGATGTGCAAAGAAAAACCGAGAGATAGATAGATAGATAGAGAGAGAGAGAGAGAGAGAGAGAGAGAGAGAGAGAGAGAGAGAGAGAGAGAGAGATTGAGAGAGATTGAGAGATTCTGCGGGCATCATTTGGAGAACGAAGTGAGTGATGTATGGGATTTGGCTGTAATTAAACTTTAGGCAGGACATACATATCGCTTACCGCCAACTCACTGCAGTCATCTCTAAAAATAGAAGATCTATAAATAGCTGGCCGAGGTAACGACTCGCCCCGGGCACTCTTAACAGTCATTCAAATGTGAAAACTCCAGTATCTGTTATTTATCACACATCGGCTTTACATCTTTGTGCCCAGTCCCTCCCGCTGCTGTCCACCGATATCGCACGCAGATGTATACTTTATCATCATTTACCCTGACAGTAAGCTTGTGCGATCATGGTTAGTGTCTCTCACGAGCTCGGGTCGGACCTGTGTTGTCATTGTCCCGATTATGCCACTTGCCCAAGCTAAGTATGTATCTTTGTGTCTTTCTCTAGTTCTTTAATTATCACGTTTGATTGATGTCACAGAGTATTCAAAGTTTAATTCTCTTCATAACATGGAAAAACAAAGAAAAATGGGGGGGGGGGGGGGGGGGGGGTTTGAAATCTCCGTCCTATTTATATAATCATTAGTTTAGCATAGAGCTCTGGTTGTGAAACGTCATAGGTCTTCACTGTCTTTTCTCTCACAAGTGGTGTGTTTCCCTTCCCCAACTATTGGGAGGCACTGTTGGGGTTTTCCCATCCTAGAGTGATGGGTCATGACCGCAAAAACTCTCCATCCAGTACTTTTATTATGTCATCATCATTATCAAGTTAATTATCAAATCATTATCAAGTCATTATCAAATTATGTCATCATCGTTATCAGTTAACATGAACGCCAGCTGACGTAGGCGTTCATGTTTCTTCACAGATCTCGGTCCTTTGTATTATGCAGGGGCAGAAAATCGAATAAAATAGCTCTACAAGCGATACATGAAATGGATTATAGAAATTAAACGTAGGCAGTCAAGATTTTTGGGCTCCTTACGAGGAGAAATAGACTAGAAAACCTAGGGACCACTGGCAAAATTGATTCGGAAATTAAGGAGAAGGTAGAGGGATAAATATCCGGATGGTTTGGCTACACTGCCGGCGCTGGCGAAGAGGTTGGTTTGAGTGCAATTCTTAATTCCCCCCCCCCCCCCCCCCCATATCGAAAGACAGCTGCGGGCGATTTGGAGTGGTGGTCGTTCAGAAAGCAATGGCAAATTACTGAACGTAAACTTGCCAAGAAATCACAAACCGCCCCCTCCCAAATGCTGGGGTTTACTGCGACGTCATGTAAAGGATATGAAGCTAATTTTTCTTCAATAGGAGCGATGTTCTGCTGAGTATATGTCACATGATGGTGGTGTCAGTGGCGGTGGATTTATCTTGAAATTATCTTAGGAAGGTCGCTGCGGTGTCGGAGCGATATCTGGATCGACACGGGGAGCAGGGAATGGTAGCGCCGTAGTGTGCCAAGTGTGCCGCGAGAGGCGACTAAGGAGGATTGGGGAGGAGCAGGCTACTTGATCCATTAGTAAGGCTTAGCTGCAAAATTCAGCCAGTATTGAGCAAGTCTTCAAATAGACGGGTTTGGTGTGTGAAGCTTGGGTGCATGTGCTACATGAGAGGATGTTGGTTGGTTGCGTGGTGGGTGGGTGGGTGGTTGGTTTGTTGTTGGTTGGTTGGTGGTTGGTTTGTTGGTTGGTTGCTTAGTGGGTGGGTGGTTGGTTTGTTGTTGATTTGTGAGACCTCTTGAATGCTTGAGTTGTAACTCTTAAGTCTGAGGGAGTGACGTTTCGGTCGTATGAGAACTGAAGAGATATTGTATGTGACGATGGTGTGGACAGACTATTGGCGGGCTAAAAAAAAAAAAAAAGAAGATGATGACGATGATGTAGAGTTGGAAGAAGAAGAAAAAGACGAAGAAGAAAGAGATCAGTGAATGAATACAGCTGCTCGGCAGCAAACCAGCGGTTAACCTTCCTGTGTAGTGTAGCGGGAAGTGAAAAGGCAGATAGGCAGAGAAAACAAGGAAGGAGAATGTGTACAGGAAGATAACGACGTCATATGTCATAGGAAATATAGTCCCGTTCTGGTTATCACAAGAGAGCAGAACCAGCAAAACAACCACTACCACGCTTTTGACTCTCAGAGACAGCAAGGTCGGGACATCGCATACAGAATCAGCACAAGGCGTACCTACCTGTCTGTTACAGTGATATATGTACACATGGATTCAGCCAACGAAGTGCTAAACCTGGGCTGTAGGGCAGTCCTATTTACAGCTAGTTTACAAGCATGCTTGTCTCGACGTTTGACTGAAAGCGGTTAGGTGGTAAAGAGGATCTCTGGATAATGGATCGATGTAATTAAAACGGTGATTTTCAACCTTGGGTCTCTCTCTCTCTCTCTCTCTCTCTCTCTCTCTCTCTCTCTCTCTCTCTCCATTCTCCTTCTCCCTCTCTTTGCCTCTCCCACCTTTTTCCTTTTTTCTCTCCTCGCCGATATCCATTTCTATCTTTTCCCCTTTCTCTTCCCCTTCCCTTTTCTCTCTCCTTTCCTCATCTCTCTCTCCCTCTCTCTCCCCTTCTCTCTCTCTCCATTCTTCTTCTCCCTCTCCCACCTTTTTCCTTTCCTCGCCGATCTCCGTTTCTCTCCTTTCCCCTTTCTCTCTCCCTTCCCCTTTCTCTCTCCCTTCCCCGTTCTCTCTCCTTTCCCCTTTCTCTCTCCCTTCCCCTTTCTCTCCCCCTTCCCCTTTCTCTCTCCCTTTCCCTTTCTCTCTCCTTTCCTTCCCCATCTCTCCCCCTTTCTCTACTTTCACCCTCCCTATCTCCCCTTTATCTCCCTCTATCCCTTCTTTCTCCCGGTCTCTCCACGTTCCCCCATTTTCACCCTCCATACCCTTTATTTTCCCCCTTTCTTCCTCTCTGTCTCCCCCCCCCCCTCTCTCTCTCTCTCTCTCTCTCTCTCTCTCTCTCTCTCTCTCTCTCTCTCTCTCTCTCATGTTCATTCGACTGGAATCCGACAATATCTGCAATTCTGTTTCCCGCCTGCGCGGCACTATCTCCGTGCGATCTGGCAATCTCTGGTTTGCCATCTAGGATTGTTTCATCCGGCCACCGAAGAGACCTTCCAGAGCTGCATTAGATACATTGTTGTTGCACACGTTCTGCGAATTGAAAGTGCTTGCCCACGTGTTCACGTTGCCGTAGAGCCTATCTTTAGCTTTATATACATTTCTGTGTTTCGCTTTGAACTCAAACGTAGTCCACAGACTTGTTACTGCCACTACTACTAGTAATTGCTACTACTAGGCAATAAATGAATTACCAAAAACTAGAGCACAACCACAAGTAACAAGATGGACGTTGCGGCTAAAGCCTTCATCAGCACACAAACAAAAAGCACACACATCGATAAAGATACATGAAAAACTACAGGAAAAGTGGACTGGACATGTCTTTCACTAGATCCTGGTGTATAATTCCAACAAAGCGACTACTGCCGTGTTTCCCCGAAAATAAGACCGGGTCTTATATTAATGTTAGCTTAATAAATACACTAGGGCTTATTTTCGGGGGATGTTTTATTTTATATATATATATATATATATATATATATATATATATATATATATATATATCAGATACAAAAATCCACATTTAGTCAAATACAGTCATGTCATCTTCTTCTGGAACATCGTCATAACCCTCCAAATCCCGACAACAAGTCTCTCATTCTAGCTGACAATCTTAACTAGGGCTTATTTAAGGGGTAGATCTTATATTAAAAGCATCCTGAAAATCGCGCTATGGCTTATTATAGGGGTCGGTTTTATTTTCAGGGAAACACGGTACTACTAGGCAATGCACTAGACTGATTGTTGCGGGTAGATTAGCTTTCCCTATTACCAGCGTCCCTCGCTATCAGGCCAACCCACTCCGACTTCTGGGATACTTTTAACTTACGTCCCAAAGTCAAGGACGAGAAATCAACATTTAAGCCCGGCAGACCGGCGTACGGATACCAGATCAAGTTTAAACCCTTCGCCCCCGCCTACTTCCGCTTTGTGCACGTGTGATCTTGTGGCGTATATCATTGCGCATCGGTTTAGTCACTTTTGAAGCAACCAAGAGTGCAAGAGCTGTGGGGAAAATTGACTATAGAAAAAAAAAACAACAACAACAACACTGCAGGAGATCCTCTTCCTGGAACGTCAAACATTCTTTGCCCACATTGTCAAAGAACATTTCGAGCCAAAATAGACCTTATCAGCCATCTTAGAACTCACGGCTGCAAACTTTCAACCCCACTGGATGAAATGAATGGTCATCATCATTCTTGATGAACAAACAACAACACATGTGACCGTTGAGTGTTTTTGTTTCCCGTTCCTGGTCTAAATATAGGCATAGGGTGTATTTTTAATGACTGTGCAGTGTTTGAAAATATTGCCAGTCCAAGTTTTGTATTTACCCTCTGTAAAGTTCATGCAACATAATAGGTAAATACAAAACTTGGACCGGCAATAATTTCAAACAATGCACAGTCATTAAAAATACACCCTGTCTAGTCACATGTCCAGCCTTGTCCAGTAGGGCAGGGGTATTGTGTTATATTGTGTTAGCCCCATACTGGTATAGACCAATGGGAATTCGATGGCTGACGTGGTCAGTATCACGCTGCCCGCCTTTATTCCCCACAACATTTCTTGGTACACATTTCAGGGTGGGTTGATCTTAGTGCCCAGTATGGTTGGGTTGATCTTAGTGCCCAGTATGATTGGGTTGATCTTAGTGCCCAGTATGATTGGGTTGATCTTAGTGCCCAGTATGGTTGGGTTGATCTTAGTGCCCAGTATGGTTGGGTTGATCTTAGTCCCCAGTATGATTGGGTTGATCTTAGTGCCCAGTATGATTGGGTTGATCTTAGTGCCGACTATGATAATTAGTAGTGAAAAGGAAAGGTCATCAATTAGCATCACAGTATATGGGCAGATACTAGAACAAGTAACAAGTTTCTCTTATCTTGGATATATAGTAACAGATGATGGCAGAAGTGAAATGGAAATCAAAAAGATAATAGGAATGGCCAAAAATGCTTTCAACGGCATGAAATCAGTATTAACATCTAGAGAGATTAATAACGCATTAAAAATGAGAATTGTCAAATGCTACGTATATTCAACGCTACTGTAAGGCGCGGAAGCCTGGACATTGAACAAGCAACTAGAAGTCGCATAGAAGCCCTGGAGAGGTGGATATACAGACGAATAGGTCGTATTTCATGGAAACAAAAACAATCAAATGCAGAGGTCCTAAAAAAACTTGGAATGAAGAGAGAGTTGATGAAAGAAATAAAGAGGAAACAAGTGAAATATTTTGGCCACGTTAAAAGACATGATACTCTTATAAAAACTATACTGGAAGGCAAGGTTGAGGGCAAGCGAGCAAGAGGGAGGATACAAGTGGGAGGATAACATCAAGAGATGGACGAACATCAGCCTGACAGAATGTACAGTCAAGGCGAGAGACAGACAGTGTTGGAGATCCATTGCAGCCAACCTTCATTGCGGAGACGGCACCTGATTGATTCAGTGCCCAGGTCAGTTTTAAAAAAAAAACTCTCCTTGATGGGAACTCGAACTCTTGACCACTGAGCCGGCAGGTAAACGTGTTGACTGCGCCTGATCTCGAACTCTTGACCACTGATCCCCCAGGTGAACTTGTTAGCCACTACACCTCCGCGACTCCAGTCACCGTGTGCCTTACCGATACGCGTGGGCGATCACGGATCGTAACTTCTCGTGATCACAGGTGCGTCTGGGATTAAAAGTCCGTGGTCTTGTTTGACCTAGTCATCTTTGTCTTACCAGTGCCCCTTGCCCGTGAATCTTGCCACTTGTCACAAAGTTTTCAAGTTCATTTCTCCTCGTCATCATCATCATCATCCAGTGCCTTGCCGACATGCGTGGGCGATCATGCTTCTTCAACACTGTCAGTAATGTTTTCACGCTGTCGTCCTCTATCTCTCTCTTTCCGCAAATGTTTCCGGTTGTCACAACATGTTAGGTTTTTGTCTTCTCATAACGCGGCCAAGACAAAAAAAAAAACGACGACGACGACTGCCTCTTTCTGATGTTTTTGATAAGTTGTCTTTGCGACTCAGCTTCCCTTAAAACGTCCTGATTGCTCATTTTGGCTGTCTAACTAATTTTCAGCATTCTTCAATAAAACCACATCTCCAAGACTTCCAGAGATTTTTTCGTCTGCTTACTAATTGTCTAAGGAGAATTTAGTGACAACTGGCAAGATCGAAGGGAACAGACCAAGAGGAAGACCGAGAGGAAAATACCTGGATGGCTTGGCCACATGGCATGGACGAGACAGGAACACCGAGCCGATCCACGACTCTGGTGATCGAGTGAAGTGGCGAGTCATGACCGCCCACGCTTTCCGGCATGGGACATGATTGATTGATTGATTGATTGATTGATTGATTGATTACTAATTGTCCAGGACTCGCAGCCGTATGTTAAAACTGGTTCTATGTAACATATAAGAACTCTTTTTCTGACTTTCAAGGACAGTGACTTATTGCAGAATACGTCCTTCATTTGATAGAATGCAGTTTTTGCTTGTCCAATTCTGTTCTTTATCTCAGTGATACATCTTCCAACTGATGTTATCCATGTGCCTAGATATCTGAATTTCTGCACTTGCCCCAAAATAACGTCCTGTACTTTAATTCCACAGTTAGTCACAATCTGTTTCTTTGATTTCTCCTCCTAACGTGCCCAAAAATGCTTGCCTGTCTACGTCCAATTTCTCTGATCAACTCACGGATCTCATTTTGTTTCTTGACGGGCTGTCGCTTTGCTTTTTCTGTCTGTACATGATATTCTTTGAATTTTCGTGGGAAACCACATTTCCATTGCCTTTAAATGTTTCTCAGCTATCCGATTCCTCACAGCTTCCATAAGCAAGTACAGTTTTTACGGATTTTCCCGTGAGACAGTTACAACATTATGATTCGACAACTCCATAGCTTAGTCTTTGGTCTTACATTAAACACTTCACCATCTATGTTTACCATTTGATAGGTGGGGAACTCAGAAGGGACTTTGCTTATATATTTTCCTCTCTGAGTACTATTTATTCGTAGTTGCAGTTTTCTTTTTCTTTTCTTAAAATATCTTAAAATTACTTTTTTAAATTAAGATAGTTATTCTTTGTGTGTGTGTGTGTGTGTGTGTGTGTGTGTGTGTGTGCGTGCGTGTGCGTGTGCTCTCGCCGCTTTGAACGCAAGTATAGTCCATCATGTGCCACTTCTTCTAGTGCACTGGACTGAATTTTGCGAGGTTGGCTTTCCCTATTACCGGTGTCCCTCGCCATTCGGTGAACCCATTTATTCTTCTAAGGTACTTGTAACTTACGATCCCAAGTCAAGGATGAGAAGCCAGCATTTTTTTTTAAAGTCCAACTGACCAGCATAGAAGTTAAACCCATCACCTCGGGGTCAACACACGGTTTAAGAACGAGCTTTCTTCAACTTGCCATGCTGACCTCAGTTTCCCGGTGCTCGTTTTAGGCTGGTCGACCTCGGAACCCGGATTAATTTTTTTTAAAAATAA
Organism: Cepaea hortensis; assembly: GCA_963921405.1. Taxonomy (NCBI): domain Eukaryota; kingdom Metazoa; phylum Mollusca; class Gastropoda; order Stylommatophora; family Helicidae; genus Cepaea; species Cepaea hortensis. The sequence continues at coordinate 42,553,869 of OY992884.1, read as the reverse complement.
ATAAATAAACCGCCATGTTGCGGTTTGAACCCAATACCACTGGTACGGCAGGCGAGCTTCTACGCGGCTCAGATACACTAGTAGCTAACCATATCCCTTCTGGTGACAGGTGAAATGCAGCACCATCATCAACAACGTGTGCTGTCTTCGCATTGAAGATCGCTTAAAGTGAATATTCAACAGCCTCTGTGTTACGTCTTCACACGACGCTTATACAAGCTTCTTCTATCCATCTCTGTATGGTGTCCACCCACATGTATCATTGTTTTCCTCTGTTTTACGTCTTCGCATTGCGCTTTTACAGCCTTCTTTCATCCATTTCTTTAGGTTGTCCACCCACAAATACGTTGTCTTCCATCCATCTCGGCATGTTGTCCACCCACTTGTAACGTTGTCTCCCAGCCATTACTGTATGTTGTCTACCCACATATAACATTGTCTCCCATCCATCTCTGTATGTTGTCCACCCCTATATAACGTTGTCTTCCATTAAATTCTTTATGCTGTCCATCCGGGAATAACATTGTCTCCCATCCATCTCTGTATGTTGTCCACCAACATATAACGTTGCCTTCTCTCCATCTCTGTATGTTGTCCATCCATATATAACGTTGTCTTCCATTAAATTCGTTATGTTGTCCATCCGGGAGTCTCTGCGGTGAAGTGGTCAAGCCGTCTGACTCGGGCCCCGAAGGTTGTGGGTTTGATTCCTGGCCGCGTCTTTTCATGAGAGCATGTTTTTGAAGACTCCTGTGGGTCGTCGCTGGAGCTACGGAGTTCATGCTTTGTGCGACGCTTTCGGCAGTTCGCTGCAGAAAGAGACTGAGCCATATGGGATAAAAACCCGGTGCAATGAAGTCGACCCTGTCGACTTTTAAGCGAATTTTAATATAACATTCTCTTTCATCCATTTCTTTATGTTGTCCACCCACATATAACGTTGTCTTCCCTCCATCTCTGTATGTTGTCCACCCACATATAACGGTGTCTCCCATCCATCTCTGTATGTTGTCCACCCACATATAACGGTGTCTCCCATCCATCTCTGTATGTTGTCCACCCACATATAACGTCTTCCACCCATCTCTGTATGTTGTCCACATACTTGTAACGTTATCTTCCTCTTTCTCTTTCCGTCCACTTTACCCGCCATCACATCCCTCAACAAGAGGCCGAATCGCTTTATATTCCGGAGTTTAATCTCAGACACGGTGGAATTTCCCACTTGCTCATATTGTGCCCGACATAAGCATCCTTGAAGCCAACAGCCCATCATGTACTCCACACTCCAGAATGCTTCCTCTTCCCCGTGTCTCTGTCGGCGGGAGTGAGTCAACATTTAGTTATGCAACCGATAGGGTCAGCGTGTCCGACTTCGGCAGGCTTTTGTGTCACGTCTGTGACACGCACTTGTGTCACATCGGTGGCTGATAGGGCAGAGAACGCAGTTTCACAATTCCGCTATACCGGGTTTTAAGTCAACCGGTTTCAGAAAGCAACGTCAAACTACTAAACGTAAAGTTGCTTAGACAATCACAAACAGTCAAACATGTTGGGGTTGGTTGCGACATCCTGTAAAGTGTAAAGGATATGCAACTAACTTTTACTGCCTCTAGATATATCCCGTCCAAGGTTGAGGGCTCCATCGAGCCGTGTGTAAGTTTCCTTTCATAACATTTTTGCCAGGATGCAGGCTTGCGGGCCTACTTTTTGCGATCGATTTACAACTGACGTGGGCATTTTAACCTGCACAACGGGACCTCCAGTTTGTTGCCAGCATCCGAGAGGGCTGGGTGTCCAATCCACTACTTATGTCATGTTATGTCGTATTATGTCAGGTCGTGTTATGTCATGTATATTATGTCATGTCTTGTCATGTCATGTTATGCCGAACTACGTCACCGCACATTGGGCATTCTCCCCCACATTGGGCATTCTCCCCACATTGGGCATTCCGCAACTACTCAACACATCAGGGAGCAAGTGGTATCATTAGGCACCATCGGTTCTTATCAGATTGTCCAGCCCTATGCTGGGATTCGAACCTGGCCACTTTTGAGCCTGAAGCGGACATGGTCACTTCTCAGCCACACCCACCATGTGTAAAGCAGGAGAAATGCCACACTTGTCTCAGCTGGATAAAGGCAGACTCCCAGCTGCATCTCCTAGTGCTAGAGGACCGACAGAGCACGATCATGTGGCAAATCCAGTTCAGGAGGTGGAGTATCTGATCAGATAAGGACTCACACTTATCCTAACAGCTAAAAAATGCGGTCGAGGTTGGAGGTAACAAACAACTAACCTGAGTGTGAAGTCCCCTATATTATTGTTATAACTGTTATCCGTGTGTTTTTATATCTCCTTCTGTTTGTTTCCTTTGCCGTGTTAGTTCCTTGGTAGTTATGCTGTTATCATGCTTCCTCAATATCTGTCCTATCCAGCGGCAGCCTCTTTTCCTCGTTTCTTAATTCTATGGAATCTAAACACAGAAGACACTAACTATATATTGCACGATTTATTGCCTGGCATATCGCGCTGCATCTCGCCAGGCGCACACTGCAGAGTTGTACATTATATGAAATGAATAAACGAATAATACTGTGGCTGAAATACTGAATACAGTCACTGAAATTGTTCGAATGTTGAGTACGTTATCCCCACGGACATCTAAGATTTAAAAAGTAAGTCCTTCTGTTTGCATAGCAACGCTTGGGATCGCCTAATCGATAATGCTTCGATACATTTGAGCAATGGATTATTATTCGTAGAATATAGTATACGAAATGCGTTGTTTATTATTACATCTGTGATTGCTAATAAGCAAATGTTCCAATGTTTGTGGCTTCTATGTTAAATACAGTACGGGAATACATTATTTTGAATCTCTAGAATATGTCTAGTTGTCTCCTCATAACTTATTCTTTCGTGTATTTTAATCCTATTATGTGCTTGTAGATTATAATTCCCCCCCCCTCCCCCTCACCCGAAAAGAAAAATCAAACACCCATTTGTTGAAAAGTGTGTACACTTTAAGTTCAACAATCAACAAGTCAGAGACATCTGAAGGTTCAGTCCAGCTGTTTAAATCTAATGTCGTCAGAGTATTGCCTGAAGTAAGGTCTGCAGATGTTAAAGCCATATTTCCTTATTATACCCTGGGAATTATCGCAGACTGGACATGATCGAGATCCTGGTCCAAATTTGCGAGGATGAGAATACCACGTTGCTGTAAAACCTATCTTGCTCCGTGTCCTTTTATTAGTGATTGATTTAGTCGCTCCCCATGTCCCCAATCCATACATGTGTGCCGATTTAAGGTTATTATCTCGATTTATTACCACGCAAGTGAAGTCTGTGTATATTCGAGGTGTACCTGCGCGCCCACACTCAGACACCCGCAGTCAATTTGTGTGAATGGTCGACGTAACGCTGTCGCCCAGAACGTCGTGATCCATATTTATCCCCGTGCCCTACCACCCCCAGTGACCTACACCCCCTTGTCACATGACAATAACAGATCAACAGTGCAATAATTAACCTTCAGGAGAAAAAAAAATCCATTTGCAGTCCTGTCTGTTTGTCTGTCCGTCCAGAACATTGTGATATATATTTGTGGCCGCGCCCTATCCACTCCCATTGAACTACACCCCCGTGTCAGATCTCAAGATTGTCACCTGACAATAACAGATCAACAGTGCAATAATTAACCTTCAGTAAACAATAGAACAGATGCCTGTCCATTTGCTGTCCTATCTGTTTGTCTATCCGTCCGTCTTTCTATCTACCTGTCTGTCTGTCAATCTGTCTGTCTGCCTGCCTGCCTGCCTGTCTATCTTGTCTGTCTGTCCGTCCGTCTGTCCATCCTTCGCCCGTCCGTCCGTCCTCCGCCCGTCCGTCTGTTCTTCCGTCCGTCGTCTGCATAACTGACTAATAGTCAGCTGTCGACCTGTTTGCCAGTCTTATCATCTCAACACACATTCACGCACACATGCAAGCACACACGCGAGCACTTACTCGCCAAGCCCCGGGCATTAGCGAGTGAAAACATTGCTGTTACACACATGGGCGATCAAAGGGCGTGCAGTAGTTAGGTCAAAATGTATCTTTTCATGATCGATTGACTTCACAGCTCTGTTCTCACCGCCATGCTATTGCCAACACCCTCCCACTTAAATACTTCCCACTTGTGCAGTTTATTAACTAATTTCTCTGGCGATCGTGTGAGGTGACGAAACATGACCTCCCACGCGTATCGACATGGCACATGGTGACGATGAACTAATTTCACAGACCTCCTGTCGTTCTGTTCTGATGACTAATATTATTTGACATTCTGTGTACGTCTTTTTTTTTTTTTTTTTCGTAAGGTTATTTTTCTATTTAATTGTACACGTCGCTTGGAAAAGGCAGTTGAAGGAAGTAGTTGGAGGAAGCTGGAAATGTGCAGTATAAACACGAAGCCTGGAGCGAAGACGTGGTGAAAGAGATTTTAGTTAGCAGCTCGGGGCTTGGATGACGTTGTGACATGGGATAAATATATTTAGTGACTAAAGGCTTGACTGACGTTGAAATACAGAGTAATATAGTCGGCCACTCGCGCCTTGACTGTCGTAGCGATAGAGGGGTGTGTAGTCAGTCACTCGCGGCTTAACTGTCGTAGCGATAGAGGGATGTGTAGTCAGTCACTCAAGCCTTGACTGTCGTAGCGATAGAGGGGTATGTAGTCAGTCACTCAAGCCTTGACTGTCGTAGCGATAGAGGGGTATGTAGTCAGTCACTCAAGCCTTGACTGTCGTAGCGATAGAGGGGTATGCAGTCAGTCTCTCAAGCCTTGACTGTCGTAGCGATAGAGGGATTTGTAGTCAGTCACTCGCGGCTTGACTGTTGTAGTGATAGAGGGATGTGTAGTCAGTCACTCAAGCCTTGACTGTCGTAGCGATAGAGGGATATGTAGTCAGTCACTCAAGCCTTGACTGTCGTAGCGATAGAGGGGTATGCAGTCAGTCACTCAAGCCGTGACTGTCGTAGCGATAGAGGGATATGTAGTCAGTCACTCAAGCCGTGACTGTCGTAGCGATAGAGGGATATGTAGTCAGTCACTCAAGCCGTGACTGTCGTAGCGATAGAGGGGTATGCAGTCAGTCACTCAAGCCTTGACTGTCGTAGCGATAGAGGTATGTGTAGTCAGCGACTCGCCTGGCGTAGGCAAATATATTGTAGTTAAGTGTCCCACGACTTGACTGACACAGGAATGTAGATTGTAGCCAGGAGCTCATAGCTTAGCTGTTTTAGCAACACAGATTAATGTAGACAGCTACTCATGGCTCGACTGACGTAGAAAATAGATGAATGTAGTCAGCGCGGTTTGATCAGCGTAGCGAAAGAGTGATAAAAACTCCGCCGTGGAGCAAGCACGACAGGTGGTTTCTGATCGTCAGAAGTGACTCCCTTCCAAGAATTTTGGCTCTTTACTTCTTGACACTCTCTGGGGGAGGGCCCGCCCAGGTCATTACTCCGGGTGTCTTTCCCGTGCCGTGCGTAACTCATGACTTGACTGACACAGCGAAAGAGATTAATGTAGTCAGCTGCTCACTGTTTGACTGACGAAGCAAAGAAGAGTAATGTAATCTGCGTCTGACGACTTGACACGTAGGGCCGTGCGTTAAAGTTCGCAAAAAGCAGCGTGTCTCTGTTTCTGTCTTTTGACGTTTATCATTAATTGGAGTATAGGCCCTCAGCCACCTCACGCCAAGCAGTCCTATCTGTTGCTAGCTCCTGTGGTTTACTCCTTGTCCTCCCCATATTCATCATCATCATCATCATCATCATCATCATCATCATCATCATCATCACATGCCCTGCTTTATTCCGTAGGCGTTCATGGTTCTCCACAGATCTCGGTCATTGGTGTCCTGGATCAACTCTGTTGATGATAATCCTCCATGCCACCGTCTCAACCCATCCAGCATCATTTCTCTTGGTCTGCCCTCTTCCCCTTGAGATCTTTCCAGTTGTCACGATGTTCTTCAATGCCTCTCTTCTCATCACATGACCAAAGAAAACTGTTGGTCTCTTTCTTATTGTTGTATATAATGTTCAAGTTTCATTAGTCTCTTAGCACTCCCATTCTTACATTCAGTGATAGTGACTTATTGATTACGATACTCTTCATTTTCTGAAATGCGGCTTTCGTTTTCCCTATTCTGCCCTTAACCTCTGTTGTACATCTTCCATCTGATGTTATTATTCAGTTGTCTCTATTTCTCACCTCTGGTGTTTCTAGGTCTCCGTCTTTTTCGTTTGCGAAATGTTTCAGCATTTTACCTTCCTTACACTCTTTGGGGTCGGGCCCACCTGGGTCATGTCTTTCTCCTGCCGTACTTTCGTACTTTGTTTCGAGACGCTAGAGTTATATTCCCACCTGTCCCACAAATGCGCAGTGTGCCTGCTCACGAGGGGGAGAAGAACATCGTGCAGCCGGTGCTTCGTGCCCTCACACATATTTTAGTACCTTCGGCCGTGAGAAGCCAGATTTTCCCCCGGCCGTTGCCTTCCATGTTGGCGTTTCGCTATGCCCCAGTTCTCGTCATTGTTGTCTTCTTCGTACCCCGTTTATGGCTCTTGATAACAGCTAACAAGGAAATGTTGCTTCCACTAGAACCAGAAGAAAGGAGCACGGTATATGGGTCAGCACAATAGATGTTGAACACTTGCATGCATTACTACATGGCAGTGGGCTGAATGTCGGAAGTCCAGACGTCGCTGGATCGATCCCAACACTATGGATTGAGCAACATGTCAATTTCAGGTATTCAATTCGAGAACTGGTATACAGTTGTTCGAATACGTTACTGCACCATAATCTTGTCTTTTGGCTGCCCATGACCTTATCCGTGGGACATTGGTGGGGCGGTTTTCCCCAGACTTTTGTAGAACTTGTTTTTAGAGAGAAAATTATGTGGATTCCTTGTCGAAAGAAAGCTATATTTAACCACAAACGAAGCTTAAAATAAAAAAATAAAAAAGCATGCACTGAAACTAAATCATACTGCAGCAAACATTCAGTCTAAAAGAAGACCCATCCACAGACATCATATACAGTGACGTAGCAAGTAGGTTCATCAGCAGCAGGTGGCTACAAAGGACGGCTAAAATCATGATATCCTAGCTCTTCTTCTTCTTCTGCCCACCTGTATCCCCATCTAAATCATAACGAGAATAGAAATGGCCAAAAATGCTTTCAATAGCATGAAATCAGTATTAACATCTTGAGAGATTAGAAATGCATTAAAAATGAGAATTGTCAAATACGTATAGTCAACACTACTGTCGCTTAAAAGTCGACAGGGTCGACTTCATTGCACCGGGTTTTATCCCATATGGCTCGGCCTCTTTCCGCAGCACGGAAAGCGTCGCACAAAGCACGAACTCCGTAGCTTTTAGTGACGACCCACAGGAGGCTCCGAAACATTTAACTCGTAAACCGAAGGACGCGGCCCGGAATCGAACCCACAACCTTCGGAGCACGAGTCAAACGGCTTGACCACTTCGCCACAGAGACTCCCATCAACACTACTGTATGGTGCGGAAGCCTGGGCATTGAACAAGCAACTAGAAAGTCGAATAGATGCCCTGGAGATGTGGATATACAGAAAAATATGTCGTATTTCATGGAAACAGAAACAATCACATACATAAGTTCTAGAAAAACTTGGAATGAAAAGAGAGTTTGATGAAAGAAATAAACAAGAGGCAAGTGAAATACTTTAGCCACGTTAAAAGACATACTCTTATAAAAACCAATGAATAAAATTTGGTGGAACTGCGGTAAAGCTGTGAAAGTGTTAACAATATAAAATGATATAAAGTAGTGCAGCTTTATATAAGAGTTAAGACACATACAGGACGTTGCCGCGATTAGCCTTCATCAGCAAACAAACACATTCACAAACACAACATACAGTCAAGGAGATCTCCTGCGACTACATCAGAAGGTGACGACAGGACGAGAAGAACAAAAGCATGAAAAAATGAAAGCAATGAAGAGAAAATGAGAATTGAAAAAAATGTTAATTGAAGAAAAAAAATGTTAGTTGAGGAAAATGTTTAATTGAAAAAATTGTTAATAGAGAAAATGTTCATACTCACCTCACAGTTCGGATCTATAAGCAACTCAGAAAATCTCCGATGTATTTTTATATCCTGTGCTAGGTGTTACGGTTCAGTGAGCACATAGAAGGAAGGGGCGGGGCAGGACGGTAACTGGTCTGGTAAGGGTATCTGAGCAATCACAGTGGATGTACTAGCGAAGCATGAGGCACGCAAGATTGATGGTGGTACTAACCAAAACCCCATTATGTGCTCCTATATGTTATTACAGGGGCGAGTCTGTAAAGTCTGGGTGGGCTGATATGCGTGAACGCACATACATACATAGACACCGCTCAACATACAAAATGCTGGTGTATGTGGGCATGTGCAAAGTATATGTAAGAAGAGAGAGAGAGAGAGATAGAGGGGGGGGGGGGGGACTCAAGCACTGGACGATTTGATCCTTAAGTATGTTGTATAACAATCAACCATACTGACTATTTCATAGGTACAGTATGAGTGAAGCGTCGTACTTGTAGACGGCCGTACTCCGCATACCTCATGTGGTATGTCGCAGGCACTTTTCCTCTCGCGGTTTTCAACGCGGTGGACTATAAGCATTCTTCACAAAGCAACCAGTGAACGAATCTTTGCAGTTCAATAGTATGTGGTGTATTTTAAATGATTGTGCAGTGTTTGAAAATATTGCCGGTCCAAGTTTTTTATTTACCATCTGTAACGTTCATGCAACATAATAGGTAAATACAAAACTTGGACCGGCAATATTTTCGAATACTGCACAGTCATTAAAAATACACCCTATACTTGTTCTCATCGCGTCTTCCCCACCCCTTGCGCCCCAAAGCCAACACCTCGATTGAACTTGCCCCTTTAATGTGACACAATCAACAAGCAACCGATACATCACCTCGCCCAGATGATTCTGTGTGTAAATAAGTTCATTTTGTTCAGCAGCCATCACCTCTCGGGGGACATGGTCGCATTCGTTTTGCTCGACCGTTAGTTGTGTGGCGAGGAAGTAATTTCCGTCGCGGCTGTCATGGGTAAACAATTATTGCGGGGGGAAATCACTTCACGGGTTGCCAGCTCTACATCGTTCCGTGTACTGCGGGGAGATGTGTGTTTTGGCGCAGTACACGCGTGCTGTGTTGTACATAACACGCGTGCTGTGTTGTACATAACACGCGTGCTGTAGTAGTTTGTTTGTGGCCGTGTTGTTAATGTACTTCAGCAGTGAATAGTGTGCGCTAAATAGTGTGGCATTATACAGGTAATACCTAGCAACGAATGCCTTAAAGAGGCTAACGAAACTAGAACATTATATACAACAATAAGAAAGAGACAAACAGCTTTTTTGGGGTCATGTGATGAGAAAGGCGCTGGAGAACATCGTGACAACTGGAAAGATCTAGGAGAAGAGAAGCAGAGGCAGACCACGAGAAATGATGCTGGATAGATTGCGACGGTGGCATGGAGGAATATCAACGGCAGAGTTGATCCAGAAAACCAAAGACCGATATCTGTGGAGAGTCATGAAGGCCTACGCCAGTCGGCACGGCACTTGATGATGATGATGACATACTTTCTGTTAGCGCCGAATGTTAGGCGCTCACCAAACCCGACACAGCACATTGTGCCAACGGCTTCGGGCGGAGGAGTGCAATTGGGAGGGTACAAACAAGCCTTATAGTGCGAGGAAATGCAACCTAAAGAATAAATGTCACGGCAGTGAAGACCAGGCTCCAAGCTTTCGTAGGCAACTGGTCTAGGATGGAAGCTCCGACAGGCGGACAGTTAGAGCATGCTTTGCTGATTGTGCAGCTTGTCTTGTTTCATATGTATTGGTGTTACCTTTCCTCTGGAGTAAACTAGGCAGGCTTAGAGAGGGATCATGATCATACTGCATGGGCAACGCATGGTCTCTAAATGCAGCCCAGGCTTTGTGTTATGGAGAGGTATAACTCCATTTTACAAACTATCGTCAGTCAAGACGGCAAGGTGCCGGTCAGTCAGTCATACGTTGGTGGAAATAAGGGTGTCACCTAAGAAAGTCGACTGAAATAAGGTACCACATGTTAAGTGAGCGAGAAGATTGACAACCGATGCCTTCGTGCACTAAATGTTATGTCCCCATCACACAACAAACACATAGCAAGAAATTGCTTCGGGGTAAATTTACTTCCCCTCTAATTTTTTTTGTGGGTCCCCCCCCCCCCCCACCGGATGGGCATGCCAGTGTCTAGCCACCACACACCATCGAGACCCGAACTGCCTCTATACCTGCTACTAATACCGCCAGTACTGTTACACTACCAGTACTGTTACACCACCATCACCTGTTACTTATACTACCACAACCACTGTTACTACTGCCGACCCGTGGCAAAGGGATTACGGGCGCAGTTTGTTATCCCGCATACCGAGTTTGAAACACAGCTTCGGCGATTTGGCAGCATACTGCCTTGTGTGTGTGTTTTTTTTAAATAAAAAGGTATGGGTGCCAGTAGTTCAGACAGCAGTGGCAAACTACTGAACGTGAACTTGCCAAGAGATCACAAACAGCCAGAAAAAATTCTGGGGTTGACTGCGACGTCCTGTAAAGGATACGTAACTAACCGTTTAACTGTTACTACTATAACTACTGCTAGTAGTAGTAGTAGTAGTAGTAGTAGTAGTAGTAGTAGTAGTAGTAGTAGTAGTAGTAGTAGTAGTAGTAGTATAACTACTGCTAGTAGTGGTAGTGGTAGTTGTAGTACGTATTTTATAATCCGTTTCTATTAATGCACATTTCAACACTATTACTGTTACAATCACTGCTGCTGCTACTACTATTTCAACATCAACTACTATACTGCAACACCTACTACTACTACTACTACTACTACTACTACTACTACTACTGCTGCTGCTGCTGCTGCTGCTGCTGCTGCTGCTGCTGCTGCTGCTGCTGCTGCTACTACTGCTGCTGCTGCTGCTACTGCTGCTGCTGCTGCTGCTGCTGCTGCTGCTGCTGCTGCTGCTACTACTACTACTACTACTACTACTGCTGCTACTACTACTGCTGCTGCTGCTACTGCTACTACTACTACTACTACTACTACTGCTACTACTACTACTACTACTACTACTGTTGCTACTACTACTACTGTTGCTACTACTACTACTACTACTACTACTACTACTACTACTACTACTACTATTACTGCTACTACTACTACTACTACTACTACTACTACTACTACTACTACTACTACTACTACTGCCGCTGGCTGTTGCTGCTACTGCTGTTATCTGTTGCTGCTGCCGCTGGCTGTTGCTGATGCTGCTGCCGCTGGCTGTTGCTGCTGCCGCTGGCTGTTGCTGTTGCTGCTGCCGCTGGCTGTTGCTGTTGCTGCTGCCGCTGGCTGTTGCTGTTGCTGCTGCCGCTGGCTGTTGCTGTTGCTGTTGCCGCTGGCTGTTGCTGTTGCTGTTGCCGCTGGCTGTTGCTGTTGCTGCTGCCGCTGGCTGTTGCTGTTGCTGCTGCCGCTGGCTGTTGCTGTTGCTGCTGCCGCTGGCTGTTGCTGTTGCTGCTGCCGCTGGCTGTTGCTGTTGCTGCTGCCGCTGGCTGTTGCTGTTGCTGCTGCCGCTGGCTGTTGCTGTTGCTGCTGCCGCTGGCTGTTTGCTGTTGCTGTTGCTGCTGCCGCTGACTGTTGCTGTTGCTGCTGCCGCTGGCTGTTGCTGTTGCTGCTGCCGCTGGCTGTTGCTGTTGCTGCTGCCGCTGGCTGTTGCTGTTGCTGATGCTGCTGCTGCCGAATATTTTTTGTTAATAATCCATTTCTATTAATGCAAAATTCCTCACCTTGTACCGCGTGACATACAGCAAGAAAAGCAAGTACCGTTGTCAATTTTCCACTCGTCAGCAGAAATGAATGTGCGGGTCAGTTTACAAATTGTGTTCTTGCACATCTCGTGACCATTCTGTGGCTTAGCTGTGTGTTTGTATGTTGTAGGAGTAACTTTCAGGTTTATCTTTTCCCTCTAAGGCAGTGGTTCTCGACCTTTTTTGGCCCGTGTCCCCCCTTCACCATATTTTCAGAACATCATTCCCCCCCCCCCTTCCTATCAAAAATTTGGCCCGTGCCCCCCCCCCTTCGCCGTATTTTCAGAACGTCATCCCCCCTTTTCATATTTCCTATCTAAAAATCCGCCCACCCCTACACAGTATACGTAAAAATGGAAGGTAAATTTAATAGCATATACTAAAACAGGTCTAGACATCCACATAAAACACGATTTGTGGGTCTACTTACTTTATAAAATGAATTTTAGAAGGATGAGACGTACATAACTGTAAAGTATGAAGGGAAAAACAATATCAAGTAATCGGTTCTTGTATTAATGCGATCTTGAAATGGTCTTCATCCCCCCCCCCCCCGGAAACCCTAAAATTCCCCCAGGGGGGGGGGGGGGAATTCCCCACCGGTTGAGAACTACTGCTCTAAGGGGTATGAGTTAGTGGATGTGTGTTTGTTTGCATGTGTTAGGAGTAACTTTCAGGTTTATCTTTTCCCTCTTAGGGAGTGGTTCTCAACCGGTGGGGAATTCCTCCTCCCCCAGGGGGGGGGGGGGATTTTTAGCGTTCCCAGGAGGGGGGGGGGGTTAAAATTATTTCAAGATCGCGGTAATACAATAACCGGTTTCTTGATATTGTTTTTCCCTTTATATTGTACGGTTCTGTACGTCTCACCCGTCTAAAATTCATTTTATAAAGTAAGTAGACCCATAAATCATATTTTATGTGTACGTCTAGACTTGTTTTAGTATGTGCTATTAAATTTAGCTTCCATTATTACGTATACTGTGTAGGTGCGGGGCGGGATTTTTAAGTAGGAAATACGAAAGGGGGGAATGACGTTCTGAAAATATGGTGAAGGGAGCACGGGCCAAATTATTAGGTAGGAAATACGAAAGGGGGGAGGGGGGATGACGTTCTGAAAATATGGTGAAAGAGAACACGGGCCAAAAAAGGTTGAAAACCACTGCTCTAAGGGGTTTGAGTTAGAAGTTGCGTGTCTGTTTCTGTGGGGCGGAGTGGCTTAGAGGTTAGATGTCTGTCTCTAAGAGGTGGAGTAGCTTAGAGATTCGGTGTCTGTCTCTAAGAGGAGAAATAGCTTAGAGATTCAGTGTCTGTCTCTAAGAGGTGAAATAGCTAAGACGTTCGGTTTCTCTGTCTCTAAGAGGTGGAATAGCTAAGACGTTCGGTGTCTCTGTCTCTAACAGGTGGGGAAAAAATACAGTGATCTGAGACATTTGCTTTTTTTTTTCCTTTAGTTTTCTGCTGTCTTTCCCCACTCCGTCCTATCTGTAACTGTCCCATGCAGCTTCACCCGTGTCCTTCCCAAATTATTCATTTCTGTTTTCTGGAAATGTCCGTAGGTGAAAGAAAGAAATCTGCGATCCGGACTCCCTATTACTTTCTTAGTATCGTGCCTTAGCTAGAAGATTACATAAATAGACACACATAGTATTATTTGGCGCTCACAGAAGAAGAAGAAGGAATTAGAGATTAGAAGACGCACTAGACAACTTAAAACTTGAAAACTATAATAGTTACCGACAGGGATCGAACCTGTCGCCTCCAAATGACGACGGCGCCTCGCTGCAGGAACAAGGTACTTCGACGCACTACCAACGAGACACTCCGTCTAGCTAGAAGAGCTTCCAACAATCACAGATAGAGATCATACGTTGGATTGGTTCCCCAGGACATGTTGGCCTGGTGGGAAACGAGCAGGTGGACAGACTGGCTGGGTCTGCACCACTCGGTGGGTTATTGATTCATGATAAGGCAGGTGTCGTCAGGAGTCTTTAGAATCGTGTGTACCGTGCAGAAGAACGGGTAGATCATCACGGCTTGGAGAAAATGGTGCTCCAGGGAGTGACCAGAGGGTCTGGCTGACACACAATACTCCGAGGAAAGGCCAGACTGACACATGATCAGACTGCTCCTGTTAGCATCACTGTTGAGACTCTTCGCTGGCTGTTGCAGATGAGGACGGAGCACGAATGGGAATGTCCCGAGTTCTGTGTTGTCGGTTATTGACTCAGCTACTCTTGCTCTTGGTTGGCTTGGCTTTTCTTGTTTCCTTATCTTTGGACTTGCCCATTATTGGTTGTGTTTTGCACCTAAGGTTTTTGTACGGGATGGAGAAACCAGCCCCACGCCCAACCCCTTTCATGCTCTCTCACAACCTGTATTGTAGGTTACAGTGTGATACTTCTCTTTCTTCTGCGTTCATGCAGTTTTTTTTTTTTTTTCGGACGTGATTGCGTTGTGCCTGTTTACGGCAGAGCTGCGTTCTTGCGCCGTTAGGCCGACACATCCGACTTCTGCGGGCATTTGTTGACCGGGTTAACCTTCCCGGGTGTGTGATACGATTCTTCGCCTCCCTGCAGGTCCCGGGAACACACAGGCGGAGCCCTCCTAGGTCGCCTCTTACGACATGCTTGTTAGGTTGCAGTATTACTATTCTATACCTCCCCTTGGGGTGCCGTTAACATACAGGCGGAGGGGAGGTCTGCGTGGCCGAAAGGGTAAGAGCGTTAAACTTCCGGAGTCCCAATGCCCAGGTAGCGGGTTCAACCCCTACACCGGTCAGGTGGACGTATAATGTTCACTTCTCGTCCATGACTTTGGGGACGTAAATAACAAATACTTCGAACGCCGGGGAGGTTTGTCCTGATGGCGAGGGACACGGTTAATAGGGAAAGCTGATCCGCACGTAAAAACCAGCCAAGCATGGACTATGCTTGACTTCACGGCGAGAGAAACAAACAAACAAAAGACAAATGGGACCTCCTTGGCCGCCTGTAACGACCTACATGTTAGGTTACAGTAACACTATTCTCTACTCCTCTTTGGGGTCTCGATAACAGACGGAAGTACAGGCGTGCCTGGCCTTGCAGAATTACACCAGAAGGCCGGCCGTTCGCGAATTTTCCACTCTTTTTATTTCTGCACTTTATTACCGATGTTCGAGAATTTTCACCAGATGCCCGCCTTTGTTCCCACCTCTTGTTTAATTCCGAATAACCATCGCGCCTCCTCCCTGTCCGACGCCTCCATCCTACCAAGTCAGATTCCCCCGGCTTGAGACAGCTGTTGTGTTTGTAAATGTCTCAGTTATCGGGCAGACATCTCTGGAGGAAAAAAAAAATCTGAGGGAAACCAGGCTGGTATATAGAGTTCTCGTTTCAGGCGCCAGGCATTCATTCTTTGTCTCTTGTCAATCCCAGATCTTATGTGGTCCACGGGGGTGTTATTGTGTGTTGTTTTTATTTTTTTTAACTACCTGGAAGGTGTTAACGTGATTTTCGTTTTCCAAGCCGGTGAATGTTTATGTCAGTGGTTCTCAACCGGTGGGGAATTCCCCTTCCCCCAGGGGGGAATATTAGGGTTTCCGGGGGGACCGGGGGGGGGGGGAAGAAAGAGAGATTAACATTATTTCAAGATCGCGTTAATACAAGAACCGATTACTTGATATTGTTTTTCCCTCCATACTTTACGGATTTGTACTTCTCGCCCTTCTGAAATTCGCTTTATAACGTAAGTAGATCCGAAAATCACGTTTCATGTAGACGTTTAGACTTGTTCTAGTATGTGTTATATTTAGCTTCCATTTTTACGTATACTATGTAGGGGCGGGGGGATTTATAGGGAGGAAATACGAAAGGGGAGAGGGAAATGACAATCTGAACATATCGTGAAGGGGTGCATGGGCCAAAAAAGGTTGAGAACCACTGGTTTATGTGATCCCTTGCGATGGAGTGTCGTGTCTCTAGTGGCGTGAATGCTGTTGTTCGTGCCACCTTCCCTCGTGTTTGTGGCTGTCTGATTCTGTGTATGTCCTGTCATCTGTCTGTTAATACGCCCGTCTATCCATCAATCCATCTTTCACCCATTCCTCAACCCATCCACTCTTTCATCCATTCGTCAATCCACGCATCCCCATCTCCACTCTGCCAGTCTCCATGCTATCTATCTATCTATATGTCTGTCTGTCTGTCCGTTCTGTCTGTCTGTCTGTCCGTTCTGTCTGTCTGTCTGTCTGTCTGTATGTCTGTCTGTCTGTCCTATTGTCTGTCTGTCATCCATTCATTTGTTTACCTGAACACACCAGCATCTGAAATAACCGTACAGAACACAGAAGCAGCTCGAACTACATCCATTCGCATGTCTGTTGGCCCTCCTGTCTCACTCTCGTCTATCCGTTCATCCATTCATATGTTTACCCTTAGACACCTACATCTGAAGTCATATCGTTCTTGAAACACTAGCAACTCAAACTAAACTCAAATGACCTCATGCCTACCCAACCAAATTTGCAGTTCTAACTTTCTGAGTTACACAAAGCCCTTCTTAACATATCTTCACACAGATAATGTTTACACTCCCCGCATGTTCGTTGAGCACACACACTTGACTCCACTTTACCGTCTTGTACCCTCTATATTCAATGTGTCCTCGCTATCACGAATCATACCTTCTTTATTTACAGCTTACAATACACACACTTATAGATACCACAGTATAACTCTGCTGACTACCCTCTATATATCCTTATCTAACTGTTTGCACACCTTCGGCTCCACACCTTCTTAATTGGCACATTTCACAATTCAACTTCTGCGCCGCCTTCCTAGAAACGGAACACGTGCAACGGCTACCAAACTTTAATAATAATACTTTTGTCTCTTTACATTGTAATTTTTAATTACATTTTCTAATTTCATGTTTTTATTTAGGCCTGTTTCTGTTGTTTCTGATGAAGATCAATAAGATCGAAACGTCGATTCGTTGTGCTTTGGTGGAACTTAATTTTTTCTTCTTATTTTTGCTTCGTTACTATTATCATTTGTTATTGTCCACAATGTGATCTCCGTTTGCCGGATTTGCGTTCGTTGTAAAGTATGTGCTCTGTTGATTATCTCTGACTTTTTCGCAGAAGCCACACAAACCTATCTGTTTTCATTTCGTATTGTTATATCCTGCTGCAGCCGTTACTGCTCTTATCTTCATCTTTCATTCTTGTGCGTGCGATAAGCGCTGTGTATAATACAAATAAGTAGTTTTATTGGAACCCACAAAACTCCCAGCTCTGGCTTTATTTAAGCTCAAAGTAGTCAGCGCGTGTTGTGTTAGTAAAGAACTAAACAAAAAAAAAGTCGATTTAAAGTCGACAGGGTCGACTTCATTGCACCCGGTTTTATCCCATATGGCTCAGTCTCTTTCGGCAGTGAACTGCCGAGAGCGTTGCACAAAAAACGAACTCCGTAGCTCCAGCGACGACCCCCAGGAGTCTGAAAAGAATGCACTCATGAACCGAAAGACGCGGACCGGAATCAAACCCACAACATTGAGAGCCCGAGTCAGGCGGCTTGACCACTTCGCCACGGAGTCTCCCGTAGTAAAGAACTAGTGCTAGTAAAGGGCATCGGGCACATGGTGCCTGTCAAAGCTAGTAGCATGTCTTTTACAGAACTCTGCTATCAACCCCAGCATTTATTAACTCTGTGATCTCCAAGGCATTGTTAGTTCAATAGTTTGTCATTGCTTTCTGAACGGCTGACGCCTCATACATTTGAAATCAACACAACGCGGCCTGATTCCAAATCGTCCGCAGCTGATTTCAAATCGTCCGCAGCTGATTTCGAACCCTGGACTCAGTATGAAGGGGGATGATGTAACAGAGCGACTCACTCTCCCCTAAACTGCAATGTGTAATTGTGTGTGTGTATGGGTGTGTATATGTGTGTATGTATATGTGCGTGTGTGTGTGTGCGCGTGTGGGTGTGTGCACATGCAGTGAATGCTAGTGAGTGTGTATGTGTGTGTTATTGAGTGTGTGCATAACTGTGAGAGTTTGTGCAAATGATGTATGTATGCAGGTGTGTATGTGTGTGTGTGTGTGTGTGTGTGTGTGTGTGTGTGTGTGTTTATGAATGTGCGTGTGTACGTGTGTCTGTCTGTCTCATAACATGGTCATATGCCTTGTTTGTGTTTACAAAGTCCATTTGAAATTTTTTTTTCCCTATGGGAATGCAACATGCACAAATGATGAACGAAAGATTAGTGGTTGGAAGGGCCAATGTAAGACGGGCCTGCGCGCCAAATTTGTGACCTGTGAAAATAACGTTCGTTCGTTGACCGGTTATATCCTGCTGGCTGTTTATTAGATCAGTTGCTCTCAACCTTTTTTGGCCCATGCACCCCTTGTCCATATGTTCAGAATGTCATCCCCCCTTTCGTATTTCCTCCCCATAAATTCACCCCACCCATCCCGACATAGTATACGTGAAAATGGAAGCTAAATTTAATAACACATACTAGAACAAGTCTAGACGTTTACATAAAACGTGATTTGCGGGTCTACTTACGTTATAAAACGAATTTCAGAAGGGCGAGTAGAACCGTATAGTATGGAGGGAAAAACAATGTAAAGTAATCGGTTCTTTATTAACGCGATCTTGAAATAATCTTAATTCTTCCCCCCCCCCCTCTGGAAACCCTAAAATTCCCCCCTGGGGGGAAGTCCCCACTGGTTGAGAACCACTGTATTAGATCAATAAACACTCTCTGGGCGATGTGATCAATATCTCACCGACCGCCTTTACTTCCACATAATTTTGTGGTACCCGTTTTAGGCTAGGTTGATCTGTGAGCCCAGGTCAGTTTTGTTTTGCCAAACATCCGTCTCCAATGCGAATATGGACTCCTGACCACCGGATCGTGTCCAAGTGCTGTGGCTATTTTAAACGTGACATGACTCAAGTGTCAGTAAATCTCCCTCCTATTCGCATGATTCAATATCAGTACAACTCCCTCCTATCGGCCAACATATGACTCAGTATCAGTACAACTCTCTCCTACCCACCAACATAGGACTCAGTACCAGTACAACTATATCCTACCCACCAACATATGACTCAATATCAGTACAACTCTCTCCTACCCACCAACATATGACTCAGTATCAGTACAACTATCTCCTACCCACCAACATATGACTCAGTATCAGTACAACTCTCTCCTACCCACCAACATATGACTCAGTATCACTACAACTCTCTCCTATCCACCAACATATGACTCAGTGTCGTGTCCTCCTTTAAAGTGTCGTCCCTGGAGTGAGGAGAGTCAACACCCACATTATAATATTTTTCTTTCTTATCAATATCCTGGAGAATCCACCAGCTTCCGTCCAACACACTCCATCAGCCCGTGGACACCTTTTCCTATCACTCTCTCACTGTCGTACTATGCCCCCTCTCATACTTCCCCAACGCAACATACTCAACAACTCTTGCTTCTAAAAATTAATAAAGATTAATTTATTAAAAGAAAAGTGTAACGTATATGAGACGTGTATGCGAAGAAAATGTGTGTCGTGTATTATAACATAAATGTATATGTCAGCCCTCAAAGTTCAGGATCATAGTGCACACAACATGGCAAGGATTACACGACATCACACGAGTCAGTACAATAGACCTCACCGAAGTCGTATCCTTCTCTCCAGACATGTCCTCCTCCAGGAGCTCTGATGACCATGAGATCTGAATCCCATGTAAATATATAATCCGTGGAAAATACTATTATTGTTCCTAACACAACGGTTCCTATTAGTTCTGTATTTTCACTCTTAAACAGTCAATGTATCTAGACAAATATGGCTTGCTTTATTCACTAGATATAGTCTGAAAGTTCTGATTTCCTTGATACGTGGAACAACTACACTTCAATGTTTGGTTTCATCTAATGTGAACATCAGTTCCTACTGATCTAGTTCCTCATGGGCTGAACATCCATCACTTCAGGGGTGTTAACGATTGGTATTCACTCATGTAGGATACATATACCATTAGGCTCCACCGAGCAATGTGTATTAACTTCTTCCGTTGCGAAAGTTGCTGGCCCATCTCTCTACATCATAATTTATCCGGGATCGGATTTTTCATTGGTTCCGGGTTCTTCATTCAAACCAGAGAAACCTGTAAAATAAATCATACAACTGGCGATAGCCTCCCCGTCACTGATCTCTATTAGATGATCGTGGCCATCGGCCTCGCTCAGAAAATAAAGTGAACCTACTCTGTCAGGGACAGATGACTGAACACATAGGTTATCATCAGGCCAAGACAAGAAAAAAAATCAACAAACAGAATGCGGAACCCCGCCCACCAGGGACACCTACTGGAATATCCCAATTATCCCTCATTACTCAATTCTCAACTAGTAAAGCTTATCAACACTTCACTAATCTATTTTCAAATAACAGAGCCAAGTATCACTTCCCTACTCTAGCCAGTTTTCCACTAACAGTGCTAATCATCACACTTTAGTTTTAACAAGGCTACAGCCTATATTAATTAGAACTAATTATAATAGGTTCTACCTTAGGCACACCGCAGTTAGATCCAATTACATCCACTCTTGCCATGACAGGCACGTGTAAAATTAAATTAACTCAATTCGCACACGGTAGACATTTACCAATCAAAACCGCAGTGCCGAAGCACGTCCGCTAAAATCCAAGGTTTGAGTTCAACTGTCCTCTCCAATCATGGTTTTTGGCAAAACCTAAAATTGGTCACGTGACGGTATTCTTCCTGTCCACACAGGTGTTATTTGGACATATCATCCATTGTCAAGAATCCATTTTCCCTGGCTTAGTCACTGTCAGAGTTGTCATCAGTTGTTTTGACTCCCACAACAAACCAGCGAGTTACTGTATGATCCCAACAACGGGTTTCCCCAACAAGCTGCCAATCTTCTTGATGTCCGGAAACTATAAATTGACAGACGGACTGTTTTCTTCCGAGCTGAGTACTTCCGCTTCCAATCCGACCTGTTTATAAACTGTCAAAGCGATGTTTGATTCAGCTCACCCACTTCCCCTACACATCTGCAGCTGTTAACTTTGCCCGACCTGTGATGGATGACATCCGATTGCAACCAGGATCCGACGGGTTCCATCTGTATTCGAATGTTGATAAACTGTCAAAGCGATGCAAGGATTTGTCTCACTCACCACCGAGTGTTCCCAATCCGTCGACCAGATGTACACGTGCAGCTACAAATATTGTCCTGGGATTTTGACATCCGATTTGTTTTTACTGTTAGTTAAAATAGTTGTCGCTGGCGGATAGTCCGTTTAATCAGAAAGCCTCTATAATAATCAACTGGTTAAACGCAAGGTTTTATTTAATGACACTCAGTATCAGCACAACTGCCTCCTATCCACCAACATATGACTCAGTATCAGTACAACTCTCGCCTATCTGGCAACATATGACTCAGTATCAGTACAACTCCCTCATGTCCTCCAACATATGACTCAGTATCAGTACAACTCTCTCCTATATAGCAACATATGACTCAGTATCAGTACAACTCTCTCCTATCTGGTAACATATGACTCAGTATCAGTACAACTCCCTCCTGTGCTCCAACATATGACTCAGTATCAGTACAACTCTCTCCCACCAACATATGACTCAGTATCAGTACAACTCTCTCCTACGCACCAACATATGACTCAATATCTGTAAGGAAGTGCGGTGACCACTTCCCATCCACGCCGCCTTGTATTTCCCCGAAAATTCTCACATTCCAAAAACTATGGGGTACCTGTTCTACGAGGACGAATCGCATCTCCCCAAACCTCATGCTGGGAGCCGAACTGGTGGGTTGAAGAAGTCCTACTGGTGGGATGAAGTAGTCCTACTGGTGGGATGAAGTAGTCCTACTGGTGGGATGAAAAAGTTCTACTGGTGGGATGAAGAAGTTCTACTGATGGGATGAAGAAGTCCTACTGATTGGATGAAGACGTTCTACTGATGGGACGAAGAAGTCCTACTGATTGGATTAATGTCTGTCACGGCTAAAGAAGACCGTCTTGACAGAAGTATCGTCAACCTAAAGGTTTCAGGGGGACGACAGACAGATAAACGAGGGAATGTCCAAGTTTAGGGGTAACAGAAGAGAGATAAAAGAATTTCAGGGTTAACATAAGAGAGACAAAAGAATTTCAGGGGTAACAGAAGAGATATAAATGTGTTTCAGGAGCAACAGAAGAAAGAAAATGTTTCAGGATAACAAAGGAAAGATAAAAGAGTTAGCAGGAAAGAGAACTATCATGGTCAACTCAACAGCTTCATGGGTAATAGAAGCGAGATAAAATACTTTCAGGGGTAACAAGAAAGAGACACGGCGGATCAGGAGCAACAGAAGAAAGCGAAAAGAGCATGTCAGTACATGCGAAAATCGTGTCACGATAAACTCCAGGCCCGTGCCAGAAATTGCAGGCGGCCGAGTGCCAGTAATGTGTTGCACATACTAAGCCTGTCTCCTATCTTAATGAGCGGAATGTCTTCTGTTAGTTGAGTGTAGGCGCTCGTCTCTTCCTCCTCCTCCCCCTTCTTGCCTCTCCATTTTTTTTAAAGCAGTGTTCAACTGTCAGTGATTTGCAGCCGTGGTGTGGTCTGTACTGTTATTTTATCTCATACTGTCTTCTATCTTTCTATCTATCTATCTATCTATCTATCTATCTATCTATCTATCTATCTATCTATCTATCTATCTATCTATCTATCTATCTGTCTGTCTGTCTGTCTGTCTGTCTGTCTGTCTGTCTGTCTGTCTGTCTGTCTGTCTGTCTGTCTGTTTGTCCGTCCGTCCGTCCGTCCGTCCGTCCGTCCGCGTGCCTGTGCCAGCCTGTTTACATGACTATCTTGTCTGTCATACTAACTCTTTCACTCGTGCTATCCATGCCATAATTTATATGGATGTGGTTGTCTGCCGTGTTTCTGATTTTCCTATCTTTCTGTATTCCTGCAATATGACTTTTGTAGTGATTTTTCTTTTCCAACCTTTTTTTTTAAATTTTTGTCGTCACCTGCTTCTTTCTCTTAACGTTCTGTTCACCTTCTCCCTCTCACGCAGAGAGAGTGAGCGAGAGAGAGAGAGAGAGAGAGAGAGAGAGAGAGAGAGAGAGAGAGAGAGAGAGAGAGAGAGAGAGAGAATGAATCCGTCCTCCTTCTCATTCATTGCAAATGCTTTCGTTCGTGTGTGTGTGGGGGGAGGGGTGTTTACTTTTCCGCCTTCCTGTTGTATTTACTTTTCCGCCTTCCTGTTGTATTGTGTGTCGTTCCTTCAAAAAGCTGACGTCTGTAGATCCGTTTCCACGCGCATATGTACAACAAAAACTGTAGTGATAAATCGCTGGACAAATAACAAACACACACATTCAAAACACAGTTACACATGCCGCGTGCTGAGGTCTCCCGATGATACAGGGTGTATTTTTAATAACTGCAGTGTTTGAAAATATTGCCGGTCCAAGTTTTGTATTTACCTATTATGTTGCATGAACTTTACAGAGGGTGAATACACAACTTGGACCGGCAATATTTTCAAACACTGCACAGTCATTAAAATACACCCTATGCAACCAGTGCACTCTACGCACTAGGTCTAGCTGTCGCCTCTGGGAGGTCTAGTATTTAAGCTGGAGGACGTCGTGGCTGAGAGGGTACGCTAGTCGCCTCGGGTTCAGAAGATACCGGGTTCGTTACTAGCGTAGGGCTGGGAATTTTTCCAGGAACCAATGGTATCTTGTGATTTCACGCGTGGCCCTGAACTCTTGGCTAGTAGGATCGGACTCCTAGCCTCTCGGATAAGGGCGAAACACAATAGGTCCCATTGGGATGGGGGTGGGGGGGGGGGGGGGTGGTTGTGCTCGTTAAACATTCCACCACAGTTGGAAATTGCGAAGGGTAGGTCGCGAGGTGACCGCCGTGGTAAAATTGTTAGACAAGAAGACCTAGCCGCGGGTAGAGTCCGATACCTTTCATGGATGGAATCTGTCTACGGCAGTGGTTTTCAGCCTTTTTTTTGTGTGTGGCCCATGCACCCCTTCACCATATGTTCAGAATGTCATTCTCCCCTTTCGTATTTCCGCCCCATTTTCGTATAAACACCCCCCCCCCCCCCCAAAAAAAAAAAAAAAAAAAAAAACCCCACACAGTATACGTAAAAATGGAAGCTAAATTTAGTAACACATATTAGAACAAGACTAGACGTCTACATGAAACGTGATTTGCAGGTCTACTTACGTTATAAAACGAATTTCAGAAGGGCGATAAGTACAGAACCGTAAAGTATGGAGGGAAAAAACAATATCCAGTAATCGATTCTTGTATTAATGCGATCTTGAAATGCTTGCTTGCTTGCGTTCGCTGGTTGTAAACTCCAGCGTGAAGTCCTGTATGTCGGATGAAGGCATCCTGTTGGTGCAACATCAGTGTGAGGTCATACCGGACTGAGGTTTGCGTGAGTATCCGTTGTCCCATGTCTGGCTTATTGGTGTGCAGACTGGTGGTTCCTCGCCGTGCGGGCAGATACTTTCCGACTTCGGAAGAATCAGCGATCCTACTACGTTAGCCAGGACCCTGAAGAGACCTGTTGCCCAGAACGCACGGCTAGGACGTGTTAGTAAGTCTTGGCCAGTATAGAACCTGGCCCTGGTGCCTTGGAAACACCCCTGCGTCCTCGATCTTGAAATAAATCTTAATTCTTCCCCCCCCCCCCCCACCGCCTGAGAACCACTGGTCTAGGGGCAGCAAGCCGGACAGAATGGTTAGGCAAGAAGACCTAGCTGAGAGTAGATAGAGCCACTTACCTTCCATGGATGGCATCTGCCTGGGGGACGCAAGACTGACCAATTGCTGGCCAACGCCGGACACACCGACCTGTGGGGTGTATAGATAGGTGCGGTGCATTCCTCTAGGACAAATAACGAAGGGGAAGAGAAGGTCACCATGGCCGAATTGATAAGAGCGCTCGTTCTTAAATATCCAGTGTGCTGATGCTGAGGTAGGGGTTTCAGACCCTACCAGCATCAGTTGGACTAACATGTTGACTTCTCGTCATTGACTTGGGGACGTAAATTACAAATACCGCTGAAGTCAGAGTGGTTCGCCGGATGGCGAGGGACACTGGTCATATGGAAAGAATATCCACATGCAAAAATCCTCGCACCGGCGAGGATCCTGAAATACTTTGGGTAGATATTTAACTCGAAATTTTGCCTGGGCAGCGCCGTTAGGCTACTCTTTTTCGATTTCCAACTGCCAAAGGATTTGTTACGTGCGCAACTCCCCCCTATCCACCAACATATGACTCAGTATCAGTACAACTCTCCCCTATCCACCAACATATGACTCAATATCAGTACAACTCTCCCCTATCCACCAACATATGACTCAGTATCAGTACAACTCCGATACTCACTACCCAGAGACCAGGGGAAATTTTGTTACTAGAAGTCCACGTGGAAAAAATCTCGACCTTCACCGGGGCTTGAAACCTGGGCCTCCAGTACTCGAGGCGGACATCATACCTCGAGACCACTCAGCGCCCCCCCCCCCCCCTCCCCCATGAAGAAGCATAAAATGTACTTGTATAATATGTCTATATTTCTATGCTCTTCGCGTGTGTCAGAATGTAGTTTTTCCTTTTTTATAAAAGAAAATAAACATGAAGCCTTGAAGGAAAGATCCGGTGGCAGCCAACGACTTGGTGTCCTAATTCCACGAAATCAATCACAGTTACAGAGAGCTGTATCAGCCCTCGCCCTGCCCCCCTGTTCGGGATTTAGCGCATTCGCGTTATTGATTTCCGGGGCAGCCAGCGGCATTGTGGGTCCGGTATTTATCGTCGGCCGTTGTCCCAAGGGAAAGGAATTGCGACACGAGGCAACATACGCCTGGCTTATGAGGAGGCAGAAAGAAGAAGGAAAAAAAAAAACCGACAGCTGCGATGTTGTCCGGATATATTCGACGACAAATTAAGGGCTATGCCTGGTTGAGAGGCTGTCGTGTCCGCTTCAAGCTGAGAAATTACCGGGTTTGAGTTCCAGCATAGAGCTGGGATTTTTAATAAACAAGATCCGCTGGGGTCTAAAATTAGGGCGCTGCGGTGCCGTAGTGGCTGATGCCGGCCTGGTGCTCGTGGGTTCGAGTTCCGTCAAGATGGATTTTAAAATGGTTGACCCAGGCGTAAATGGACATCAGGAAATGCCTTCGGAGGTAACGGTGGCGTACGTGATATTGACACATCACCCAAATATGGGTTTAGCACCATATCCCAAATGCACCATATCCCAAATACACATGAAGAGGTCAAAAGGTCATTTACTCTTTACTTATCGGGGTCTGAAGATACCGCACTTGCTGTTGAAGATCACAAGATGTGATCACATACGTCTGTCGGCCAGGCATTTGAAGAGTATGGTGATGATAAATGGTGGCACACATCCCCGTAATCTCTGGGCTGGTGAAAGTAGATAACTAGACTTCTTGGATAAGGGTGAAACAAGAGGTTCAGTAGGCAAATTATGCGGGTTAAGTATTCCATGGCAGTTGGAAATTTTAAAACACGTCACGAGATTTCAGTAAAACTACCTCGCCCTTCAACACTTGACGTGATGTCATTAAAACTCCCCCGTCATACAGCAAATAATAGGATATAATTAAATCTCTCTATCCCCCAGCACACAACGCGACATCAGTAAACTCCATAACTCCCTATCCCCCAATATACGACGTGACATCAGTACAGTCCTTATCCTCCAGCACACAACTTGACATCAGTAAACTCCCTAACCCCTAACATACAACGTGGCATCAGTAAAACTCCATATCTTCCAGCATGCGACGTGACATCGGTAAAGTTCCCTATCCTCCAGCACACGTCGTGAGATCAGTAAAACTAACTATCTTCCAGCATATGACGTGACATCTGTAAAACTCGCTATCTTCCAGCATATGACGTGACATCAGTAAAACTCGCTATCCTCGCATACGACGTGGCATCTGTAAAACTCGTTATCCTCGCATACAACGTGACATCAGTCAAACTCCTTCCTATCCGCCAATTTATGACACGATATCAGTAAAACCCTCTCATATCCGCAAACATCTGACGTGGTATCTTTAAAACTTCTTATTCTCCAACACATGACGTGACATCAGTAAAACGCCTTATCCTCCAATAGTTGACATGACATCAGTAAAACTCCCCCATCGTTCAACACACGACGTGGAATCAGTTAAACTCCCCCTCCCCCTCTCTCCCTTCCTCCCTGTCCTCCAAACACTTCTCTAACATCAGTGTCCATGAAATCTCCCACAGCCAGGCGGTACTGTTTCATAAATGGGTTCTGTCATCCCCCAACACGAGTGTGGCTGCTCGTGAGCACATTCATGTGAACTAATAAAAGTAGATCTTCTCTGAGTTCGTATTTATGAGGGCATTTCTTTAATCACCAAGTCTGCAGATTATGCAGGCAATTTCCTTTCCTCTCTCTCTCTCTCTCTCTCTCTCTCTCTCTCTCTCTCTCTCTCTCTCTCTCTCTCTCTCTCTCTCTCTCTCTCTCTCTCTCTCTCTCTCTCTCTCTCCCCCTCTCTCTCTCTCTCTCTCTCTCTCTCTCATCAACCGTCATCATTCCTCGCAGAAACCTGCACGCATACTATATGAGTACTTGTGATTGCCTGTATGCCTTCGAGGCTGTTTCTAAATTACCATTATTGTTATTGTTAGCATCTTGTAGTCTTTCTTCATTGTCGCGTGTTTTTCTGTTCTTCACCAACTTCGTACAATGCACAAAGTCCGTAGCTCCAGCGACGACACCCAGGAGTCTCTGAGAAAATTGTTCTGGCGAACTCAATGACGGATTCGAGAAACAAACCGGCGACCTTCGGAGCGCGAGGCGGTCGTAACCATTTCCCCACGGGAACACCTGTGGTACCTTCATGCACCTCTGGGCCTTCGGTGGCCTAGTTGTTAAGATACTGGCTTACCCTTACGTTAGTCTGAGGTTCAGTCCCCAACAGTGGACATTCTCCCTCCCATTACAAGTTTGGAAATTCACCCGGAGATGTTATGGGAAGGAAAGTCGGCATAGAACAGGTCACCTGATCTCATAATGGGAGGTATCTCACACCTCAACGGCATGGGACTAGCTTTTCTTCTTCTACGGACCCTGTGTCTCTCTTCTCTCCTGTATGTCATTTGATACTTTTATCCTTTACAGGACATTGCAGACAACACCAGCATGTTTCAGCTGGTGTTGATGTCTTGGCAAGTTTTACATTCAGTAGTTTGATTACTGGTCTCTGTGGGTAAGGGCTTGCGAACGCGGTTTGTGAGCCCGTATACCCGGGTTTGAAACACAGCGGTGCTGGTTTTTTCGAAAAAGGTATAGGAGCCGGTCGTTCAGAAAGCAATGGCAAACTACTGAACGTAAAATTTGCCCGGGAATCACGAACAGCGAAAATGCTGGGGTTGACTGCTACGTCCTGTGAAGGACATACAACTTAATAGTTTGCCATTGCTTTCTGAACGACCGGCTCACATACCTCCGTAAGTAACTAACGCGAATCGATCCACTGCCGAATCTCGCGCAGCTGTGTTTCGTACGTGAGTATACGGGATTGCGAACAACGTCCTTAAACCCTTCGCCAGGGAGACGGCACTTGATACTTTAAGGAAGTTTATATTGCTTACATTTTTATTATTTCCTGCCAGTTGTTAAAACTCACAGCATTCATCTGTGTCCGATTTCTTGTCTTACCATTATCCCACAATTATTGCCAATAAAATAAAGAGGTTTTAGCCTTTTAGGCAACATGATCGACTTCATTGCACCGGGTTTCATCCCATTTGGCTCTGTCTCTTTCCGCAGGGCGACCTGCCGAAAGCGTCGCACACTGCACGAACTCTTTTTTTTAACTCCAGCGACGATCTCCACGAGTCCCGCGAAAACTGCATTCGTGAATCAAACGACGTAGTCCGGAATCAAACCATAAACCTTCGGGGCGCGAGGCCGGTCCCGTAAACACTTGGTGGCGGAGACTCTCGCACAGAAGAGACAAAGACACGTTACGTGGAACCTACTCAACTAGACACTGTTGGCAACCACTAAGGTCATAACCATGGGAGAATACAGCAGTGATATTCTACCATACATCATCATCATTTGCCATGCCCGTAAGCGTGGGCGGTCATGTTTTGCCATCTCACTCGATCACCAGAATCGTGGATCAGCTCTGTGCTCTTGCCCTGACCATACCACGTGGCCAAGCCACCCAGGTATTTACTTCTCTGTCTTCCCCTTATTCTCTCCCCCTCGATCTTGTCAGTTGTAACCAAGTTCTCCAATATATTTCTTATAAAGTGACAAAAAAAAATGGTGACTGTCTACGTCTAATTTCTCTAATCAATTTACGATTTCCACACATCCGTGGAACAAAACAAATACCGTACCTAACATCAACATAGAAGAAATGATTGACATGTCTGCCTTTATTTTTACGTTACCACTTGAGGCCGTTTCTGTATTCACCCTTTTCCGTGATTAAAAAAAAAAAAGTTTAGTTGTAGTTTAGTCGACGGAGCAACATCACGGCACACGAGTGTAACCCATACGTGCTCCGTTCGACTCCTAACTCAAGCCTGAATCCGGAGAATCTCAGCTGAATGCACGAATTCCGTAGCACCGGCGAGGATCCTGAAATACTTTGGGTAGATTTTTAACTCGAAATTTTGCCCGGGCAGCGCCGTTAGGCTGAGTGGTCTCGAGGTATGGTGTCCGCCTCGAGTGCTGGAGGGTTCAAGCCCCGGTAAGGGCCGGGATTTTTTTCACGTGGACTTCTAGTAATAAAATTTCCCCTGGCCTCTGGGTAGTGAGATCGGACGCTCGTGTGTATTGTTGCGCACGTAAAAAATCCCTTGGCAGTTGGAAATTAAAAAAACAAAAGTTAGTTGAATATCCTTGTACATGACGTCGCAGTCACCTCCAGCAATTGTGTTGTTGTTGTTGCTGTTTGTTATCTCTTGGCAAGTTTACGTTCAGTAGTTTGCCATTGCTTTCTGAACGACCGGCACTTATACCATTTCGTAAAAAAAACAACGCAAGCCAGCCTGCTGCCAAATCACCCGCAGCTGTGTTTCGAACGCGATATGCGGAATTACGAATTGCTTCGGTAAACCTCTTCGCCACGGAGCAGGCATATGGCTTGCGCGGATATGCCCCTGAAATATCTGTTATGTTGCCTTGTTGCTTTAGATGAGTGATCTAGAAACACCTACAGCTGTGAAAACATCAACGCGTTCCTCCAATGCCCAAGACATCCTGAACGGTCTTCTCAAAAAACCACACAAGCTTTACCTTGGTGTAATAAGTTTTCTTAGATCTGCCTGCTCAAGCCTGAAGGATTTTGACTTCCCCAAGCAAAGCCTGCCTAAAGCCGCGCCATGGCGCATCAAATCATCAGCGTGTGCCATGCCCTTAAGTGTGGGCAAGTCATGTTTCGCCATCTCACACATCATCAGATTCGTGGGTCAACTCTTGTGTTTTTGTCTCGATAATGCTATATGGCCAAGCCATCTAAATATTTACCTCTCTGCCATCTCCTTGTTCTTTTCCCCTCAATCTTGCCAGTTGTCACCAAGTTCTCCAGTTTATTTCTTCTTATAACGTGCCCCCAAAAATCATGTCTGTCTACGTCTCTCTTGTGTGTGTGTGTGTGTGTGTGTGTGTGTGTGTGTGTGTGTGCGTGCGTGTGCGTGCGTGTTTTGTTTTTTTCGTGTCGCTCGATTTGAACTCAAGCGTGGTCCATACATGTGTTACTACTTCTAGTGCACTGGACTGTGTGTGTGTGTGTTTTTTTTTTTTTGCTTGTGGATTAACTTTCTCTGTTACCATTGTCCCTCTCGATCAGGTGAACCCGATCCGACTTCAGAGGTCTTTGTATTTTCCGTCCCAAAGTTAAGGGTGAGAGGTCAACATTTTAATCCAGCTAACCGGTAGGGATTGAACCTTCTCTCATGGCATCAACGCACCGAATGTTTAAGAACGATCGCTCTTATCCATTCGTCTATTCTGTCTACGTCTAATTTCTCTAACCCGTTTACGGTTTCATCACTAGCTTCACCTTGATGTAATAAGTTTTCGTAGATCTGTGTGCTCAAACCTAAAGGATTTGAAATTCCACTGGGAAAAGCTTTCTCAAAGCCGAGCCACGATGCACCAGACACGTTTGTTATATCATCATTGTTTGGTGATATTCATTTCTGAGACCCATAGTGCTATTCTTAGAATGCCGCGGATCAAGTAGAAGAAGAAAAAAAAACAAACGAGTGGCTGTTCTGCGTTCTGTTCTGCCTTGTCGAATATTGCTTTCACTTTCGTCTGGCTTTGTAGTGGCAGTCTATGTTCACAGAAAGTACTGCCATAACTATGATGCAGAAATCTAAGCAGTCAAGATAGCAACAGGACCACGGTGTCCGTCGTGCTGTCGACAGATGCATAATCAGTACTTGAGGCTACCTCTGAAGTCCGAGTGGGTTCGCGTGATGGCGAGGGACACTGTTAATAGGGAAAGCTAATCCACACGCAAAATTCAGTCCAGCACTGCTAGAAGTGCCGGTCTCTCTGGCTGAGGGGTTACACCACTTTCTCCGTAATCCCGTTTATCCACGCAGGGTCTCGCAGCAAGGCGAGAATTGGAAGCGGTTCGACCCGCGCTCGTGACTTGCGGGATAATGAGCCGGCCGTTCAGAAAGCAATGGCAAACTACTGAGCGTAATCTTGCCAAGAAATCAACATACAGCTGAAAGATGCTGATGTTGACAGCGATGTCCTGTAAAGGATATGCAAAACATTATTATTATTACTGCTAGAAGTAGTGAGTTCAAAGCGGGCGAGCACCCAAAAAAAAAAGTACTTGAGGCGCTCCAGTCTGAGAAATGTCCAGTACTACAGACACTACTATCCAAATAAGGCAGCCAGGGTCAGGTCACCATACAGTGGATACCATCTCACTGTGGAATACCCGTTGCCACGCCTTTAGACTATGTGACATGTGTAGCTAGACACATATAATCGTAGACCAATGGGCAGTCCATTGGTGATGTGGTCAGTTTATGGGTGATGTGGTCAGTTTATGGGTGACGTGGTCAGTTTATGGGTGATGTGGTCAGTTTATGGGTGACGTGGTCAGTTTCACGCCGTCCGCATTTACTTCCTAAGACAGTTTCTGGTACCAGCTTTAGGCTGGGTCGACCAGGAAGTCCACATCGTGTTTATAAACATCCCGTTCTCTGTGTTGGTTCGAACACATGATCACTGTGTCGTTAGGCAAGCGTGTTACCGTTTGCGTTACCACGGCTACTTCTTCTTCTTGCGTTCGCTACCACGGCTCCTGACATGATGATCATCTCAACCAGGTGTCGTCTCCACAAGGAAGGCTAAAAAAATATTCTAAGATCAGATAGAGATTCAAGAACGATACAGAGTGATAGTGAGAGGCAGATACTATACAATACCTAAAATACAAAGCATAATTGAACAGTGGGAAACCTGAACAATTCCAGATGGTAGAGATAAAAAAAATAAGAGGAAGAGGGAGAGGAAGAAGAAAATTTTAAAAAAGAAGAAGAGGAATAAGAAGAAGACTTTAAAAAATCACTTAAAAGTGGACTTCATTGCACCGGGTTTTTATCCCATATGGCTCAGTCTCTTTCCGCAGCGCGGAAAGCGTCGCACAAAGCACGAATTCCGTAGCTCCAGCGACGACCCTCGAGAGTCACCGAAAAAAATGCACTTGTGAACCAAAGGGCACGGCCCGGAATCGAACCCACAACCTTCGGAGCCCGAGTCAGACGGCTTGACCACTTCGCCACGGAGACTCCCGAGACCAAGGTGGGTTATCTAACGAAGAAAAGTAAGAGGGGAGAAGAAGAAGGGCAAGAAACACTGCATGATAACACTATTGTAAAAATACATTTCACGAAGCAAAAAATGTGACAAGGTAAAAATTCCGTTTGTGCTTTCCCTTGCACACTGGCACTACCTACTGTCTCCTCTGTCAATGAAAAGAACCCTCAGAATTGGAGTAATCCAAGACGCCAGCTCCAGAATCCAACCCGTGCCCGTTGCGTGACAATGTTTATATCTCTCCTCCGGCTTTGTTTTATTCTCCAAGCTGTTCTCCCTCCCGCGAGCTCACGTGTTCCCTAACGGAGCTAATTCCTGCTGTGATGAGAAATGTTTAGCTAGCAGGAAAAGTTAGTCTTTAAAATTCCCGCCTCGGCTGGCTTTGTTACAGTGGAGCAGAAGTGCCTCGTAAAATGCCAGACGACGCAGATAGGCAGACGGTCAAGGAGATGTGGGTGTGTGGAAAAAGTATGTTTTCAGTGAGGTGAGGGAAAGAGGCAGTTGCCTGGCTGATGCTAGACTTTTGGTAATTCATTTACTGCCATAAGCCTCAGACAGCGCAGTAGTTCATGCCTTGGGGAAATTGAAGCTGGGATGTTGAAATTATAATTGGTCTAGACTTTTCAAGTGTCACAAGACAGAATGTCATTTCTTCTTCTTCTTCTTCTTCTTCTTCTTCTTCTTCTTCTTCTTCTTCTTCTTCTTCTTCTTCTTCTTCTTCTTCTTCTTCTTCTTCTTCTTCTTCTCCTCCTCCTCCTCCTCCTCCTCCTCCTCCTCCTCCTCCCCTTTCGCCTCCTCCTCCCCTTTCGCCTCCTCCTCCCCTTTCGCCTCCTCCTCCTCCTCCCCTTTCTTCTTCTTCTTCTTCTTCTTCTTCTTCTTCTTCTTCTTCTTCTTCTTCTTCTTCTTCTTCTTCTTCTTCTTCTTCTTCTTCTTCTTCTTCTTCATCTCCGTCTCCTCCTCCTCCTCCATCACTACTACTACTACTACTACTACTACTACTACTACTACTACTACTACTACTACTACTACTACTACTGCTGCTGCTGCTGCTACTACTACAAAAAGTCGCTTAAAAGTCGACAGGGTCGACTTCATTGCACCGGGTTTATCCCATATGGCTCGGTCTCTTTCCGCAGCGCGGAACGCGTCGCACTAAGCACAAATTCCTTAGCTCTAGCGACAACCCACAGGAGTCTCCGAAAAATTTAACTCGTGAACCGAAGGATGCAGCCCGGAATCGAACCCACAACCTTCGGAGCCCGAGTCAAATGGCTTGACAACTTCGCCACGGAGACTCCTACTACTACTGCTGCTGCTGCCGCTACTTCTATTACTACTACTACTACCACCACCACCACCACTACCACCACCACCACCACCACCACCACCACCACCACCACCACCACCATTATACTTTCTTTTTCTTTTCTTCGAGGAGTGTTTCACGCCAGTGTACTTAGCTGAGAGATCAATGTGGCCGAATTCGTGCACTGTGTTGTTGTTTTTTTTTTCTCCCTGTCTGTACTGAAGAAGGCTAGGTAATCAACCTGTCCACCCAATAGATGAGGGAGAGGTGTGATATCGTTAGATAACCCTCCTTGATCACCTCTCCACCCAAGAGATGAGGGAGAGGTGTGATATCATTAGATAACTCTCCTTGATCACCTCTACGCCCAAGAGATGAGGGAGAGGTGTGATATTGTTAGATAACCCTCCTTGATCACCTCTACGCCCAAGAGATGAGGGAGAGGTGTGATATCGTTAGATAACCCTCCTTGATCACCTCTCCACCCAAGAGATGAGGGAGAGGTGTGATATCGTTAGATAACCCTCCTTGATCACATCTCCACCCAAGAGATGAGGGAGAGGTGTGATATCGTTAGATAACACTCCTTGGTCACCTCTCCACCCAAGAGATGAGGTAGAGGTGTGATATCGTTAGATAACACTCCTTGGTAACCTCTCCACCCAAGAGATGAGGGAGAGGTGTGATATCGTTAGATAACCCTCCTTAGTCACCCCTACGAATGGTTCCCTCTCTGGCCGAGAGGCGGACTCCCAAACCTAGTAAAAGTGACCTGAACAGATTTCAGGAAGAGGCAGAGATGCTAATGGAGCTGCAACATCCGAATATTCTGAGGTTCTTTGATTACTGGGAGTGGAAGCGTCCGCACAGGCAGAAGATCTTTGTTCTAATTACAGAGCTGGTGACTTCAGGCAGTCTTAAAACGTAATTGTTTTCTGCTTTCATCCCATGCCATACCATTTGCATGAACCATGAATAAAACACAGACAAAACTATAGACACTGTTAGTTTAAATCTGCAAATCAAATAATGATGCAGCGGTATGGGTCATCCCACGCCATACCATATGCATGAACCATGAAGAAAACACAGCTAAAACTATAGACACGTTGGTTTAAACCTGCAAATAAAATAATGATGGCAACGGTATGTTTCATCCCACGCCATACCATATGCATGAACCATGAAGAAATAATGATGCAATGGTATGTTTCATGTTTTTATCCTTTAGTTATGGGTTCTCCTTCGGAAGACTAGGGTTCGAATCCTCGGTAAGATGTGGATGTTTTTTTGTTGGGGGAAAAAAGAAAACCATAACCAGCACCGTCCACGGCGACTGCACTAGCCAGGCTGAATACCCCCCGCACACAGCAAGGTATTAGAGGCGGTAGATGACAGTTTTTTTAACAGACAGTTATGGGTTGTCTTCAATTCCGGCCTACATCATTGGGTTGTCTTCAATTCTGGCCTACGTCATTGGGTTGTCTTCAATTCCAGCCTATGTCGTTGGGTTGTCTTCACTTCCGGCCTACATCATTGGGTTGTCTTCAATTCCGGCCTACGTCGTTGGGCTGTCTTCAATTCCAGCCTACGGCGTTGGGTTGTCTTCAATTCCGGCCTACGTCATTGGGTTGTCTTCACTTCCAGCCTACATCATTGGGTTGTCTTCAATTCTGGCCTACGTCATTGGGTTGTCTTCAGTTTCGACCTACGTCGTTCGGTTCACGGATGCAGTTTTCTCAGAGGATTCTAGGGGTCATCGCTGGAACTGCGGAGTTCGCGCTTTGTGTGACACTTTTGGCAGGTCGCCATATGAAAAGGGATAGAGCCATATGGGATCAACCCTGATGCAATGAAGTTGTTCCCCTGGCCTGTTAAAGCCCCTTTGATAAAACTTTGTTTTAAAAAAGAATAAAATTAGAAAAGTCGCCCACAACTAGGCTTGTGCCAAACTTCTGTGTTCAGAGGCTGAGGTTGTACCTCAAACTCACCCCATTCCAGTTTTACAGCAAAAAGGTTAAGGGAATCCATGGAAACAAATTTCTTACCTCTGCTGTGTTTTTGTTTCACAGAGGCCTTAATCCAGCATAGGCCCTTGCCTGACGCACCCTTGGGCGGGACAAGATGGATGTCCAAGGAGAATCTGCTGTCCATGACCGTGGAAGATGACCCGACATTATTTGTGGCCTTGTATGATTTCCAGGCAGGCGGGGTTAATCAGCTGAGCATATCAAAAGGTCAGTCAGGTTGTGGAAGTCTGCTGCCTGACAGGTGGTGACTGCTTCTAGCCCTGTATGTCCCTGGCAGTCATTATTTTAAACTAATAATATTGAGGGAATGGGCAGGGCTTGTGAGTGAGAGAATGAGTGTGAGTGGGTGTGTGTGTGTGGGGAGTACCGGGGGGGGGGGGGGGGGGGGTGTACGGGGTGTCAGGCATTGGTAGCACCTTTGGTAAGGATGACTCTCATGTCCTTTCAGGACCCATCCCCCACTGGTTCAAGCCTGACACCCAGCTCGTGCCTGTGGCTCCTAGTAGCTGTCAGCATGAGACAGCGGCCACCCCCCGGGCAACAGCTGTGAGAGGCTGGCTAAACCAGGCATGGGTAGCCGATTTGGTGTCAAACCAAGCGGTAAACTAGAGTATGCCTACCCAGCATGTGAAGACAGGATTCGGCAGACTGCGCGGAAGAAATCATTCCTGATTCAACGGGCAAGACGGCGTTTACCTGCAAAGCGTTGTGGAACGTAATGAGCACGACAAGGCACATGGAGTGCCCTGATCATCCACTGCACCTGTATTCGTCTCCAGTCGTCTCGACTTGTCTTGCCACTGGACTCAGATGGACTCAGGCGAGAAAGTGAGGTCGACGAATTGCGCAGCTCTTCCTTACTTTAATCCAAGTTATCGCGCAAGTCATTCTTCATCCAACGTCAGTGTGTGTGTGTGGTGGTGGTGGGGGGGGGGGGGGGGGGTTGTGAGTAATAACTGCATGGGGCTGAAAGAGTTAAATTAATAACTGTCTGTGACTGAAGAGTTGCAGTAATAACTGTCTGGGCCTGAAAGGGTTAAAGTGATAACTGTCTGGGGGTTGTTGGTGTTAAAGTAATAGCTGCCTGTGACTGCAAGGGTTAAAGTAATATCTGTCAGCATGGCCGAATGGATAAAAACACGTGTTCTTAAACACCCGGTGTGCTGCTCTACCGAGGTAAGGGGTACAACCCCTACACCAGACAATTGGACTAAAATGTTGACCTATCATCTTTGACTTGGAGTTGTAAATTACAAGTACCTCTGAAGTCGGAGTGGGTTCGCTTGATGACCAGTTACACTGTTAATAGAGGAAAGCTAATCCACACACAAAATTCAGTCCAGCACTACTAGAAGTAGTGTATATGGACTATGTTTGAGTTCAAGGCGAGCGAGCCTAAAAACATTATTTACAAAAATAACTTTGCGACTTCTTTTTTTTTTTTTTTTCAATCATCTGAATTGGGTTTTGTGTGTGTGTGTGTGTGGACGTAAATGCTTTGTGTCTGTTTACAGCAGAGCTGTGATATTTGCGCTTTTAGGCCTACGATCTCTTCAGGAATTTGTTGACCAGGTTGCATTTTTTTTTTAGGGTCAAGATGATGCAGGTTGTTCACCAATTCTGGTACCAAAGTACTATCTCAGTGGCCGTTCCTCCCCTCTCCAAGCTCAAAAACCAACAGGGTGGGCAGTTACGATCATGCAACTTCCCGTCTAGAGATGGCATGTTAAGATGTAACCAGATAATCATTCCTGTAGGAATTAGATACACAGAGATTGGCTAAAACACTTACTGGTAAACTACAAACATTCAGTAACTGGTGCCTATAGAATAGAAGGACTACAGAAACACAGAGACTGGCTAAAACACTTACTGGGAGATTGGCTAAAACACTTACTGGGAGATTGGCTAAAACACTTACTGGTAAACCACGAACATTCATGAACTGATGCTTCTTCAGAATAGAAGGACTACAGATACACAGAGATTGGCTAAAACACTTACTGGGAGATTGGCTAAAGCACTTACTGGGAGATTGGTTAAAACACTTACTGGGAGATTGTCTAAAACACTTACTGGTAAACTACAAACATTCATTACCTGGTGCCTGTTCAGAATAGAAGGACTAAAATGGTATGACAGAATTAGTCATGTGGAGCATGAATCAAAAGTTGAAGGAAATGGCAGCGCTGGATAAGATGCACATTAAGAAAAGCTGTTATTAGTATAACTAAAAATCCTTTCTCTGGATCCCGCTGGGCAAACAAAAAATAGAGTTAGAGCTAAAACCACATCAAACGGAGAATTTGAGACAGAGAAGAATAATTACTGAGGTGGACATTTCGGGATTTGCAGGGGATGGCATAAAACAGGAGTTCTTGGCGTGAATAATTTGAGGGAATTTGCTCCATGGGTGGATAAATGAAAGAAGAAGATTGTGATTCAACCCAGCACATACAGACTCACTGGGATTAGGCCACGGTTGGTCATCTTTCCTTCCCAAGTCCAAGGTATTTCATTGTCAACTCCTGCCCAATGACCAGAGGGTCATTGAATCTTTCTGTCCCAAGTCCAAAGTATTTCATTGTCAACTAATGCCCAGTACCCATAGGGTCATTGTTCCAATTCAATACATTAATTATGCCTGTGTGTTTATTTCAGGTGAAGTGGTGACAATAATAGCTTACAACAACAGCGGGGAGTGGTGTGAGGTCCAGAATCGGGCTGGCCTAGGGGGATGGGTTCCCAGCAACTACATCGGTCCCGCCAACAGTGTGGACAAGTTTTCCTGGTATCACGGCCCCATTTCCAGAAATGCCTCAGAATATTTGCTCAGTTCAGGGATTAATGGCAGCTTTCTAGTGAGAGAAAGCGAGAGCAGCCCTGGCCAGAGGTCGATATCTGTGCGATTTGAAGGCAGGGTTTACCACTACAGGATCAGTGAGGACTCCGATGGCAAGGTATCCTCCTCTAGATATTTGTTGTGTGTTGTCTAACAGTGGCTGTTTGTTGTGTGTTATCTAGCAGTGGCTGTTTGTTGTTGTTGTCTGACAGTGTTTGTTGGTTGTCTAGCAGTGGTTATTTGTTGTTGTTGTTGTTGTCTAGCAGTGGCTGTTTGTTGTTGTTGTGTGTTGTCTAACAGTGTTTGTTGGTTGTCTAGCCGTGGTTATTTGTTGTTGTTGTTGTGTTGTGTAGCTGTGGCTGTTTGTTGTGTGTTGTCTGGCAGTGGCTGTTTGTTGTTGTGTGTTGTCTAACAGTGTTTGTTGGTTGTCTAGCCGTGGTTATTTGTTGTTGTTGTGTTGTGTAGCTGTGGCTGTTTGTTGTGTGTTGTCTGGCAGTGGCTGTTTGTTGTTGTGTGTTGTCTAACAGTGTTTGTTGGTTGTCTAGCAGTGGTTATTTGTTGTTGTTGTTGTTGTTGTTGTCTAGCAGTGGCTGTTTGTTGTTGTTGTGTGTTGTCTAACAGTGTTTGTTGGTTGTCTAGCCGTGATTATTTGTTGTTGTTGTTGTTGTGTTGTGTAGCTGTGGCTGTTTGTTGTGTGTTGTCTGGCAGTGGCTGTTTGTTGTTGTGTGTTGTCTAACAGTGTTTGTTGGTTGTCTAGCAGTGGTTATTTGTTGTTGTTGTTGTTGTTGTTGTCTAGCAGTGGCTGTTGGTTGTTGTTGTGTGTTGTCCAGTGTTTGTTGGTTGTCTAGCTGTGGTTATTTGTTGTTGTTGTTGTTGTCTAGCAGTGGCTGTTTGTTGTTGTTGTGTGTTGTCTAACAGTGTTTGTTGGTTGTCTAGCCGTGGTTATTTGTTGTTGTTGTTGTTGTGTTGTGTAGCTGTGGCTGTTTGTTGTGTGTTGTCTGGCAGTGGCTGTTTGTTGTTGTGTGTTGTCTAGCAGTGGTTATTTGTTGTTGTTGTTGTTGTCTAGCAGTGGCTGTTGGTTGTTGTTGTGTGTTGTCCAGTGTTTGTTGGTTGTCTAGCAGTGGTTATTTGTTGTTGTTGTTGTTGTCTAGCAGTGGCTGTTTGTTGTTGTTGTGTGTTGTCTAACAGTGTTTGTTGGTTGTCTAGCCGTGGTTATTTGTTGTTGTTGTTGTTGTGTTGTGTAGCTGTGGCTGTTTGTTGTGTGTTGTCTGGCAGTGGCTGTTTGTTGTTGTGTGTTGTCTAACAGTGTTTGTTGGTTGTCTAGCAGTGGTTATTTGTTGTTGTTGTTGTTGTTGTTGTTGTTGTCTAGCAGTGGCTGTTGGTTGTTGTTGTGTGTTGTCCAGTGTTTGTTGGTTGTCTAGCCGTGGTTATTTGTTGTTGTTGTTGTTGTCTAGCAGTTTTTTTGTTGTGTGTTGTCTAACAGTGGGTGTTTGTTGTTGTCTGGCAATAGTTGTTTGTTGTTGTTGTTGTATGTTGTCTAGTAGTGGTTGTTTCTTGTTGTCTAGCAGTAATTGTTTGTTGTTGTTGTCTAGCAGTAGTTTATTGTTGTGTGTTGTCTAGCAGTAGTTGGTTGTTGTTGTTTATTCCTGGTTTGTCTTCTGTTGGCAGACGAGTATGTCAAGTTTGATTCAGTTTGGTTGGTTGTGATTCCTGGAAGTCTGTAAGCTTTGACTCTAAAGTTAGATACATTGGTGCTTTGGTCTTCCGTTGGAGCACAGTTCTTGTAGAGAATCTCCTGGCCTGGTACCAAAGCACTATTTCCACAGGGCTCAGGCGACCTGAACACTAATGCATCTGAATTAAAAGTTTAATTGATTGAATGTTTGATTTAAAAATTGGCATCAAAGCCCACTGGACAAATCCATAGATTGTGCATCTCCTGCAGCAGATATCAACAGGAGTCGATGCTGATCATTTCAGAGGTACGCTGGTTGTTTAATCCTCATATTCTTCCTCTCATACATCCTGTCTTGCCAGACCCACACTTAAGTCCAAATTCGTCTTCTACTGCCTTTCATCACCCATTGCAGACTGATTGATTGATTGATTTAGGAACCGACATCACAGCATTCGGGGCATTCCCATAAGCGCTCCATCCCCATCCTCAGCAGCCAGCGAAGAGTTCCAACCCCAATAGTACCAGTAGCAATCTGATTATATGTGCGTCTCGCCTTTCCTCTAAGCATCGAGCATAGGCCAGATCCCCTCGTCACTCCACGCTTTCGCATTCTTGCCAGACCATGGTGATCCATTTGCTCCTCCGAGGTGTACACGTGCTCCCACAAGGCCGCAACCACGTCTGCCTTATTATGCATCAGTACTCCACCAAGTTTTGCAGAGCCAGCCAATCTGTCTGCCTGT
This sequence comes from Cepaea hortensis, assembly GCA_963921405.1. NCBI lineage: Eukaryota > Metazoa > Mollusca > Gastropoda > Stylommatophora > Helicidae > Cepaea > Cepaea hortensis. The sequence continues at coordinate 42,512,337 of OY992884.1, read as the reverse complement.
TCATTCCCCAACACACAAGCATGCCCCGGAGAAAATATCCAGACGATGCTTGCCATCCATGACTTCCGAAGCGAAGCAAGCCATTCAGCATGAAGCTTGCCAGTCCTCACCCTACTCAGCATGCTTTCTGAGTCAGTTACAATCACGATGTGTGTGTGTGTCGTATTCTCCATCCAGCGGAAAGCTGCACTGACTGCCTCCACCTCCATTCTTAAGCTAGATGTTGTATCATATGCCAGGCTCTCCTGCACCAAACGTCGACCATTAGCCTTTGCCAACAAACCCCAGGCACTTCTACTACCTCTCAACACCGAACCATCTGTGTAGATAATCACATCACCCGGGCGAGCATTATCCTGAATTAGTTGCTGGATTTCCACTTCCATAGGCTCTGCTGGCCACTCCCTGCACTCCCGGCTCAATGTGATTATAACTCTGCACAAGTCTGACTGCTCCGCTGGCACTCTGACCCACTCCTCACCTCGCCTAATGTTCTCCAAGGGGCACAACTGTCTGATCGTATCCTCCGCCTGAGCCATCCATGATTTCCCTCTTACCAGTCGCTGGCCCTTAACTGCATCCAGCGCCTCATGCAACGGGTGATCTGTGTCAGCAGCTACTCTGAGGTATGCCTTCGCCTGCATCACCTTGAGCCTACCGGCAAACCAAGGATGTACCGCATACACACCACTGTGGTGTCTCTGGTGCATCCCAGAATGACCCGCATAGCCTCGTTCTGTATGCGCTCCAATATCACCAGCTGACTCTTTGAGACAGTGAGCAGTCCTAGTCCATAATCAATTGCTGAGAGGATCAAGTAGTGGTATAGTCTGAAAAGCATTCTCTGCTCTATGTCCATTGCAGCCATAGTTTTAAGTGCATTGAGTCCCTTTTGAGATCTTGTCACAACCGTCTCCACATGATCCTTGAAGGACAGGCTCCTGTCAAATGTGATTCCCAGATACTTCAGTTTGTTCTCTCTGTTGACACTTCCACCATCTATCGTGAGGCTTGGGACATCAGCTCTCACAATCCTGTTGTCCAGAGAGCACCACAAAACAGCTGCCTTTTCCAGGTGGATGACAGCACCCATTTCAGTGCACCAGTCAATCACTTTGTCTACTGTCGCAGAATAGGTCTTCAATCACAACAAGCCTTTTGTAGACCTGTTCATGAATAGTTGGATTTTGTAGCTGATGCTGTCTACATTATCAGGTGGTAGGCCTCATGCCAACCCTCCCTAGCTGCCTCTTCTGACATGCATGGTGGCTACTATTCTTTGCTTCCTTCATGGGCCCAGGTGACACACGGGCGACTTGTAAATTCACACATCCTTGAACGTGTTGTTTCACTTATTATCTGTTGGCGTATCACATGTATGAGGGCGAGTCAATAAGTAAGTCACACAGTTCTGTGGGATGGCAGATAAATGTAGTTGGTGTATTCTACAAGTGTCATTAGGTGACAGCAACATAGAACTTTATATTCCCGTTCATCAGGTGGTGCTAGGTGTTTCATGCGCATGCACAGCGCATAAACAAAATGGTGACTGTACTTACGAAGTGTACAACCAAAGAGCAACATGCTGTTGTGCATTTTTTGTGGGCAAAAGGACTGCCTGCAAAGGGCATTCATAAGGAAATGCTTCCTGTTTATGCTGATAAATGGTTTTCCCGTAAAGCAGTGCATAGCTGGGTAGAAAAATTTTCTTAAAGGACGCTCTAAGATTGTTGATGAAATCCGATCTGGTCGTCCTGTTAAGATAGCAACAGTAGCATCCGTGCAGCGGGTGGAGGAGATGATTAGAGGTGACAGGCGAGTAACGATAGACTCTGTAGCATCTGCAGTAGGGTGCTCACATGGTTCAGCATACAGCATAATGCATGATCAATTGAAATTTAAGAAAGTGTGCTCAAGGTGGTTACCTAGACAATTGAAGGAGGAATACAAAATGAACCAATTTGGCCTGTCTTTGCATCATCTGTGTCGATACGAAGATGAAGTAGAAGACATGCTGAACAGGATTGTTACTGAGGACGAATCATGGGTGCATCACTATCAGCCCGAATCAAAGCTTGCTTCAATGCAATGGAAACATCCTTCTTCGCCTTGTGTTCAAAAATTCAAGGTTACGCCATCAGCAGGGAAGGTTATGGTGACAATGTGAATTCTGAATCGTACTGTGAAGTTCTATCAATGCTTCATGATGCTATTCGAAGAAAACGTCCAGGACTGCTGACTATAGGAGTGTTGCTTCTTCATGACAATGCCAGACCACATACGGCTGGATTAACTCAAGAGAAAATTAACCAACTAAGGTGGGAAGTTCTGGAACATCCACCTTACAGCCCCGACTTAGCCCCTAGCGATTTCCACCTTTTTGGTCCACTGAAAATGCACCTTGGCTGGAGACATTTCGCTGAAGTTGAATGTGAAGTGAAAATGTGGTTTAGAAAACAGAGCACGCAGTTCTATGCAGCCCGTTTGGGAAGACAGATAAAATGATGAGGTAAGTGCATCAATGTTGGTGGAAATTATGTTGAGAAATAAAGGGACACTGTATGTATAAAAATAAACTGGTTTCAAGTTGTTATCATATTTAGTTATTTCTCTATAGCCATTGGTGACTGACTTATTGACTTCCCCTCATATAGGTGCTCTGATCCTCCCCTCAACATATGCACAAGCATCTGGCGGCATATAGTGCCAGTTATGTGTTGGCTATTGAAGCCCGGCATTCTCCCGATGTGCTTCTCATGTCTGGCTGTGCTAATTCTTATTCCCACCTCACTCATTCTGGACCACAATGTGGATTCACTGACGTCAAAGTCCTCCGCTCTCGATATCTCTCTAAGGGCATTAATAATATCGGCACGGTCCATGGGCGCAATCTGCAGAGAATGCAGAGCCAGCAAGTTTATCAGCGCATTCATTTTCCTTAACTCCCACATGTCCCAAGATGAAGGTGACTCTATGGACAACAGACCTCAACTCCCAGAAATCCCGGAACGAAGATGAAGGTGACTCTATGGACAACAGACCTCAACAGCGATTCAGTCCACTGTCTACATACAGAATCCACCTCGGATCATGCTCCTTGAACCACTCAATGAGATAATCAACTAGCATTCATTCAAAGGTCGTCTTTGAAATGTTTACCTTGGCTTAGAAGTTAAAACTCAATATTCCTGAGCATTCACTAGCCATTCTCTACTGTTGATGTGCTTCATGAGTTTTGACTTTTCCTATATAAACTGCCTCTATTGCGAAGGGGTCACTGATGCAATTAATAAGCTTATTCGAAACACAGCTGTGGTCGATTTGAAAGTAGACCGTCTTGCGTTGGTTTTCATACAAAGGTATGAGTGCTGGTCATTCAGAAAGCAATGGCAAACTACTGAACGTAAACTTGTCAAGAGATCACAAACAGCCAAAATATCCTGGGTTTGACTGTGATGTCCTGTAAAGCACAACTGAACTGCTTTTATAAGTAAAGGTCTCCCTGGCCTAGTGGTTAACGTCTTTCTCTGTAATCCCGTATATTCTCGTGAGTAATGTAACCTGCGCGAGAATCGGTGGCGGTTCTCGCCACATTAGTAACTTACGGGGTATGTGAGCCGGTCGCTCAGAAAGCAATGGCAAACTACTGAGCGTAATCTTGCCTAGGATGAGTACATCAACAGCAGCTGAAAAATGCTGATGTTGACTGCAACGTCCTGTAAAGGATATGCAACAACAACCAAAAACAAATATTAAAGGACTTGTGCATGCTATCAGGCATATTAGGTACTTGGTGCCAGACCCATATTCGTCAAGGCAGATGTCCCAGGTATTATGTTGAATGGATGTCCTCTTAGTCGAGAGAATAAATTGAAGTACTTGGGTATTACCTTTGACAGGTGTTTGTCTTTTAAGGATCATGTGGAGGCCTTGGTGGTGAAGGCTGGTAGGGGACTTAATGCATTGAGGGCTATGGTAGCAACCAGGGTAGATCAGAGGATGCTGTACAGGCTCTTTCAGCAGTTAATAATTTCTGTCATTGAGTATGGTTTGGGGCTGCTAACAGTATCAAAGAGCCAGCTTGAAAGGTTGGAGCGCATACAAAATGCTGCCATGCGGTTAATCCTGGGGTGCACAAAGAACACATTAATTATATGCATGAGGCATATCCTGGCGCTACCAACAATGATGGACAGGCATAGGGTCCTTCAGGCCAAATAGTACCTGAGAGTGGCTGCAGACAGGGATCACCTGCTGCATGCAGCCATGGATATAGTCAAAGGTCATAGACTAAGACGAGGCAGGTCCTGGATGGCATAGGCAGAACTTTATATACGTCAGGTGTGTGATCTAGAGACCATCAATCGTGAAAGAAAGTGGGTTGAAGTTCCGGAAGACATCACAGACTGGCACAATGTCATAATAACACTGGGTCATGAGTGCAGAGAATGGGCAGCGGGCACACTGAGTTTGAAGAGCGACAGCTGATCCAGAGCAACACAAATCAAGGTGACATAGTCATCTACACCAATGGACTGGCACAATGTCATAATAACACTGGGTCATGAGTGCAGAGAATGGGCAGCGGGCGCACTGAGTTTGAAGTGCGACAGCTGATCCAGAGCAACACAAATCAAGGTGACATAGTCATCTACACCGATGGGTCAGTGGTGAGAAACAGACGTAGTGGCTGGGGCTTTATTGCAAAGGCTAATGGACGAGCCTTGAAAAAGGAGAGTCTGGCATATGAGACTACGACCTCCAGCATGAGAATAGAGGTGGAGGCAGTAACAGCTGCATTACGGTGGCTAGAGGAGACCACTGCAACACACGTTGTATTTATTACGGATTCAAAGAATATGCTTAGTAAGGTGGAGAAAGGAACGTTTCGTGTGGAATGGCTCTCGTTTCTTCAGAGGTCACAGATTGTGAGACTTGTATGGATATTTTGCCCTGGCCATGCGGGGGTACAGGGGAATGAACAGGCTGATAGGCTAGCAGGGAATGCACCTCTTGGTGGTAGTTTGCCTGTGGACAAGGGGGAGGTTGTCATGCGCTTGTGGGACCAGGTGGAGAAGGTGGAGGAACTGATTGAGAACCCATATGTGGAAAGAATAAGATTGCGGGGGATCGGCAGGGGTTCTGGAAGAATCTCAAAACTGAGAGGGAAGACCAGGAGAAATTTTAATCAGATAGCGGTGGGAACGATTAGTAGTATGACTCTTCGCTGGCTGTTGAACAAGGGGACGGAGCATGTATGGGAATTTCCTGAGTGCAGTGATGTCGGTTCTTAACTCAACTCAACCCATATTTGAATAACCCAATCAGCTCTCTCGGGGTGATGTGGTCGCCGCTTTTACTTCTTTAGAAATTTCCTGTGCCCATTTTTGGCTGGGTCGAACACGGGACAATTGTCAAAATCTGCCCCGGTGCCGATTTGAACCCATGACCAATATATCGGCAGGCGAGCATCTTGCCAACATGTTACTGCGGCTCTTTTCCTTTGTGATGTTGAGGTGTCTAGTGACACCTACAATTGTCAGTACCTATGGCTGGCTTCTTTTCTGTCCACGATATTCTCTTAAACCACATCTCCACAGCCTCCACTTTCTTCACCATTTCATTACTCATCTTCTAACATTTTGTTACTCATCGTCCAACATTTTATTATTCATTGTCCAACATTTTATTACTAATTGTCCAACATTTTATTACTCATCATCCAACATTTTATTACTCATTGTCCAACATTTTATTACTCATCATCCAACATTTTGTTACTCATCGTCCAACATTTTATTACTCATTGTCCAACATTTTTTTTACTCATTGTCCAACATTTTATTACTCATTGTCCAGCATTTTATTACTCATTGTCCAGCATTTTATTACTCATCGCCCAACATTTTATTACTCATTGTCCAGCATTTTATTACTCATTGTCCAGCATTTTATTACTCATCGTCCAACATTTTATTACTCATTGTTTAGCATTTTATTACTCATTGTCCACCATTTTATTACTCATTGTCCACTATTTTATTACTCATTGTCCAACATTTTATTACTCATTGTCAAACATTTCATTACTCATCGTCCAACATTTATTACTCATTGTCCAACATTTTATTACTCATTGCCCAACATTTTATTACTCATCGTCCAACATTTTATTACTCATCATCCAACATTTTATTACTCATCGTCCAACATTTTATTACTCATCGTCCAACATTTTATTACTCATGGTCCAACATTTTATTACTCATTGTCCAGCATTTTATTACTCATTGTCCAGCATTTTGTTACTCATTGTCCAGCATTTTGTTACTCATTGTCCAATATGTTATTACTCATCGTCCAATATTTTATTACTCATCGTCCAACATTTTATCACTCATTGTCCAACATTTTATCACTCATTGTCCAACATTTTATCACTCATTGTCCAACATGTCATTACTCACTGTCCAACATTTTATTACTCATTGTCCAACATTTTATTACTCATTGTCCAATATTTCATTACTCATTGTCCAATATTTCATTACTCATTGTCCAACATTTTGTTACTCATCATCCAACATTTTATTACTCATTGTCCAGCATTTTATTACTCATTGTCCAGCATTTTATTACTCATCGCCCAACATTTTATTACTCATTGTCCAGCATTTTATTACTCATTGTCCAGTATTTTATTACTCATCGTCCAACATTTTATTACTCATTGTTTAGCATTTTATTACTCATTGTCCACCATTTTATTACTCATTGTCCACTATTTTATTACTCATTGTCCAACATTTTATTACTCATTGTCAAACATTTCATTACTCATCGTCCAACATTTATTACTCATCATACAACATTTTATTACTCATTGCCCAACATTTTATTACTCATCGTCCAACATTTTATTACTCATCGTCCAACATTTTATTACTCATCGTCCAACATTTTATTACTCATCGTCCAACATTTTATTACTCATGGTCCAACATTTTATTACTCATTGTCCAGCATTTTATTACTCATTGTCCAGCATTTTGTTACTCATTGTCCAGCATTTTGTTACTCATTGTCCAATATGTTATTACTCATCGTCCAATATTTTATTACTCATCGTCCAACATTTTATCACTCATTGTCCAACATTTTATCACTCATTGTCCAACATTTTATCACTCATTGTCCAACATTTCATTACTCACTGTCCAACATTTTATTACTCATTGTCCAACATTTTATTACTCATTGTCCAATATTTCATTACTCATTGTCCAACATTTCAATACTCATCATCCAAAATTTCATTACTCATCATCCAACATTTCATTACTCATTGTCCAACATTGCATTACTCATCTTCCACCATTTCATTACTCATCCAACATTTTATTACTCATTGTCCAATATTTCATTACTCATCGTCCAACATTTGCATCAAGAACCGTCAACACAACCTTCCAGAAAAGGGATAGAAGCAGTTATTAACCCAGCGGAGACCTGAAGTTGTGCAGAGGTATGATTACCTGTAACAGCCAGCAAGAAACAGGAAGAAGATCAGTAGGTTTTGAAAGAAAGCTGGTCTGCACATTTTTATCCTGTTTGGTTATGGGATCTCCTGAGAATATCTTTGCTGCTTCTCTAATGACATGTTTACTTTGTGATTCTGTGTATGCATTCAGTCTCATGAAGTCAATGTAATTGGTGCTTCTATTTTGAGAGCACACAGGAAACCTTTCATTTAAGTAAAGTAGCAAAATGCAATATGTTGTGTTTGTAGTTCATGATATGGCAGGCTTGAATCGATGATAGTTAATCAATAATAGGTTAGGCATTTGACGGGCTGCATTGGTGATACACGATAAGTTGCATCAATGAATCATGGTGGGTTGTATCAATGATACATTATAGGTTTTAACCAGTGATAAGTTAGTCATTTGACAGTGATATTTGATAGCCGGTATCAGTGATACACGATAAGTTGCAACAATGATTCATAATATAGATTGTATCAATTATACATTATAGGTTTTAACCAGTGATAAGTTAGTCATTTGACAGTGATATTTGATACGCAGTATCAGTGATACTTGAGATGCTGGATTCAGTGATAGATCAGGCTTTAGTCAGGGGTATATGATAGGTTGTTTTCAATTATTGGTGAGACTTTAGTCAGTGGTATGTGATAGGCTATTCAACTATAGTGGAGACTTTAGTCAGTGATGTTTGAAAAGATGAGACTTTAGTCAGTAGTATGTGATAGACTATTAAATTATAGGTGAGACTTTAGTCAGTGATGTTTAACAGAGTATATTCAATAAAAGATTAGACTTTAGTCAGTAGTATGTGATAGACTATTTAATTATAGATGAGACTTTAATCAATGATGTTTGACAGACCATATTAAATGAAAGGTGCAATTTTAATCAGTGGTATGTGATAGATTATTCAATAAAAGGGGAGACTTTAGTCAGTGGTATGTGATAGATTATTCAATTATAGATGAGACTTTAGTCAGTGATATATGACAGACAGTATTCAATGATACATGAAGCTTCATACATTGGTATATGCTAGACTTATTCAGTGTTAGGTGAGTCTTTAGTTAGTGATGTATGATAGGCTGTATTCATTGATGTCAGTCAGTCAGTTAAGGCACATCCATTTTACTGTATCTTTCAGTGAAGTTGAATTCATGTTATGAAACGTTTCATTAAGGACAGTTCCCCTTTCTTTCCCAATCCAGGTTTTTGTCACCCAAGAGCATCGCTTTAACACACTGGGAGAGCTTGTCCACCATCATTCCATCCACGCTGATGGTCTTGTCACCACTTTGTTGTATCCCGCACCGAAGCAGCAGAAGCCAACAGTCTTCGGAGTCAGTCCTGAGCCAGACAAGTGGGAAATAGAGAGGACAGAGATTGCAATGAAACATAAATTAGGTACGTTGCTTGTATATATTTATGTGTGTGGGAGAGGATGAGTGACTTCCTCAAGATATTTCCTGGTACACATTTTAGGATAGTTTCACCTGGGGGACAAGTCAGTTTTCAGAATCTGAATATGTTTTCTTCTTCTTCTTCTTCGTTCATCCGGAGTTTTTTTTCGGATGTGATTGCGTTGTGCCTGTTTACAGCAGAGCTGCGTTCTTGCGCCGTTAGGCCGACACATCCGACTTCTGCGGGCATTTGTTGACCGGGTTAACCTTCCCGGGGGTTTCTTAGGACGTTTGACTCTCACTGTTGTGGTGTTATCTCCCATCCTAGCTGGCCCATATAGAACAGCCTAAGAGATCCTGGTCAGCCCTCAAGGGAAGGCAGGGGCAGACCATGGGCATTCCCCGCCATCCAAGGAGGCTTCCATACTTGCAGAGCCAACACACAGCGCTCTGGTACTGGGCTCACCCAAGGAATCGTCACGTCCTGCACATGGCTGCTTAGCCTCACTTCCGTATATTGGGCCTTCCGTTCACCATAGGCTGTTCTACCGGAAACCAGAAGAATGCAGTGTGCAGATGACATCCACAGTGAGCTTTCGATTCGGACTTTCCGCACAATGGATTTGCTATCCGAGCAATATTCCATTTCGTGCCACTAGGACACTTTTCCACCTTTTTTGAAAGCCCACACAGTGAGCTTTTGGTTCGGACTTTCCACGTAATGGATCTCCTATCCAGCAATATTCCATTTCATGCCTCTGGGAGGCTTTTGTAACCGACATACCTGTGGTATGAAGTGTGGCAGTCTGAATACTTCTTCATACACCTTTAAATGTCAACCTGTATGTAGTTAAAGTAAGCTACGGTCAACTTGAGCTTGTTGATATCTCCATAGAGCTTGTCCTCAAATGAAGCAGGTGTGGGCCAAAATATCTTTCTCTGTTCTGCATATATTGGGCAATCCTGAAGCAAATGTTTTGCTGTTATTTTTCCAGTTCGACAATTACATTCATCGGTATCTCCTATCTTTAGTTTATTGAACAAGTGGTATTTCAGCCTGTTATGTCCTGTGCGGAGTCTGAAGATTGCTACTTGTTCTCTTCTGTCGAGTTTGTAATATGCATCATCCTTCTGGTGGCCTGGATGCTCTGATTCCCATTTGGTTCTATAGGTGCTTTTTATCAACCTCTTTGCCTCGTTATAGGTTATGTCTATGTCAGGCTGTGGTAGTCGTCCGCCCTCTTTTGCCAGTCTGTCAGCCTCTTCATTTCCAGGTATACTGCAATGTGATGGGATCCACTGTATTACAACTTTTTTGGATTTCTGGCATAGATCATGGAGTGCTGCTCTTAGGTCAGCTATTTCTGTGCTGTTATTGCTCTTCAGTATTGAGACAGTTGACTTTGCATCTGTGAAGATAGCTATTTGCTTCTCTTTATTTTCCTCCATCAAGAGCATTTCTGCTGCAGTTTGCAGAGCCTCTACCTCCGCTTTGAAGTTACTTGAAAACTTTCCAGTTGCCACTGAATGTGTTTTTTTCACTCCATTTTTTAAATTTAGGAGAATTCCTCCTCCTCCATTCTCTATTGAATTTTTGGCTGATCCATCTGTATATGCATGGGTCCAATTGCTGCTTGGGTAATGTTCTTTTATGTAGTTTAGGGTTATTTCTCTTCTTTCGGTTTCATGCTGAGTGTTCTTTTTCTCAATACCAGGAATGTTTTCTATCATCTCAGGCAGTTGCTGCTGTCTCCAAGCTGGGAACTTGTCTGCATTGTAAATAGGTTTGACTGTTGATATGTTAAGTATGGGATCTGCCCTAATTTTTCGTTTTGCAGTTTCTACAAAGTTGCTACGCTTCAGTCGTCCCTTTCCAAAACCACTAAACCTTTTATACATAGGGTGGTCTGTCAATCTTCTAAATTTTTCTGCTTGTTGCTGGGCTCTGCTATCTCTTCTATCCTGCATTGGTTGTAAACAAGTGATCTTTTCAAGTTCATTAATAGGCGTTGTCTTCAGGCTTCCAGTTATGATTCGCATTCCTTGATTTTGGACTCTACTTATTTTGTTAAAGTTTGACTTAGCTGCTGTTGCCCAAGCTGCAATGCCATATTCCAGTACTGGCCTCACCCGTCCAGTATATAACTTCTTGAGAACTTTCTCATCTGCTCCCCACGTTGTACCAGCAAGCTTTTTCATGATTGCCATTCTTTGCCTTGCTCTTGTTCGATTTTTCTCAACCTGTGTTTTCCATGTCAGGCGACGATCAAAGGTGACTCCGAGATAGTTTGGATTTTCTTCATGGCGCAATATTTTTCCATTCAATACCAGCTTAGGTTGTTGAGTTTTATTTGAGAGGGAGAACACTGTGCATGTTGTTTTCTCCTCACTTATCTTCACTAGCCATGATTTTGACCAGTCCTCTAGTGCTAATAAGGCTTGCTGTATTCTGCTGTTAGCTGTACTAATATATTCTTCAGATGTCCATATGGCTAGGTCATCTGCAAAGGATGATGTGTGTACTCTGGCTGGAAAATTTTCTGTGATGTCGTTTATATATGCTAGGAATAATGTTGGTGAAAGAACTCCTCCTTGGGGAACACCTTGCTCCAACAGCATCATTTTGCTTGTTTGTCCTTGTACTTTTGTCCTAGCAGTTCTGTTCTCAAGGTAGTGGCTGATCCATTTATACATTTTTCCACAAACATGCATGTTTTGCAGTTTTACTTTCAGTCCTTCCTTCCATACTTTATCAAATGCTTTTTCTAAATCTATCCAGACTGCTAGTGTGTGCTTTTTCTCTTGGAAGGCATCCTCTATTTCCTGAGCTATATAGGTTATTTGATCTTCAGTGGATCTGTACTTTCTGAATCCTGCTTGGTGTGGTGTTAAGAGTTTGTTTTCTTCCAGATGCCATGTTAGCCTGCCATTGATAATGCGTTCCATTAATTTTCCTACACAGCTAAGTAGACTGATAGGTCGATAGCCATTTGGTTCTTCCAGGTCTTTTCCTTTCTTTGGGATTGGTATTAGTATAGCTTCTTTCCATGCCTGTGGGACTATTCCCCTCTTCCAGCTGTAATTTAGGACTGCTAGTAGTTTCTTTTTTGCCTTAGTGCCTAGTCCTATTAGCATTTCATTTGTGATTCCATCCTTTCCTGGTGATTTCTTCTTTTTTAGGGTATTCATTGCCTGTTCCATTTCTTCCATTGTTAGATTTGCCATCATATATTCTGCTGCTGTCTCTGTATTTCTATGATGTATCTGTTTGTCTTTGATTGCTTTCTTCTGTTCGGTTGTAATATCAATGTGGTTTGCATTTGCATAGTGTTCCATTAGTGCATTTGCAGCCTTTTTTCCTGTAAGCAAGGCATTTCCTTGTTTAATTGTTATTTGTTTGTTGCTAGGTCCTTCATTGTTCATGGCTTTCACTAGTTTCCATAGTTTGTTTCCATCCCTGTCAAAATTCAGGTTTTCTGTTTTTTCCCTCCAGCAATCTCTTGTTGTTTGATTTACTGTTCTTTTATATTTTGCTGAGATGGCTTTGAGAGAGATGTTCGCTTCAATTGTTTGTTCTCTCTCTGCTGTCTTCCTGGCATCTTCAACTTTGTCCTCCAAACTTTGTAGTTCTTCAGTCCAGTATGGTTTGTAATTTTTCCTCGCTCCTCTTGGAATGGACTCCGTGGCTGCCTGTATTATCGCTCTGTTCAGACTTGACACCATTTGCTTTATGTTGCCATATCGTGTATTTATGTTTTCACAATATTTGTCTGTTAGTATGGCAAATCTGTCCCAATCTGCTCGTTTGTAATTCCAGCGGGGCAAGGGCTTTTGCTCCTGTGGAACATACTCCATATTCATTACAAGCTTGATTGGTCTGTGGTCACTACCTGCTAATTGGTCCAGCACATGGCGATCAATTTTGTGGAGGATGTCTCCTGTGCAGAAAGCTAAGTCTGGAGTAGAAGTGGTAAGCCATCTTCTGGAGTAGAAGCTCGGTGTGTCATCCGCTTTGTTGAGTAGATGGAGATTTGAGTCTATTTCCCAGTCCTCCAATTCTTCTCCTCTTTTGTCAGTATCTGGGTATCCCCATCTTTCTGAACGGCTATTAAAGTCTCCGACAATAATGCAGTTTGTGTCAGTTATTTTCATGTTTGAGAGTGTAAGGTCCTTATCTGCTGGGCTATACAGATTGTAGATTCTTATTTTCACGTCCTTTATCATTATATCAACACCTATAATTTCCGTTTGGTTGTCAGAGATCACAGATACTTCGCTGCAAGGTATTGTATTTCGTGTAAGTATTACAACTCCTCCTTTGTGTCCTTCACGGTCGAAACGTGTGGCCTGATATCCTCTGACTGAGAATTTGTGATTGGCGTTGAGGTGTGTCTCTTGAATGCATGCCACATCTATTCTATCTTTATGAAGACGCTGTGTTAGGGAGTCTTTCTTCTTGTAAACTCCTTCGGCATTCCACTGTAGTATGTTGAGTGTCCGGGGTATTTGGTCAATAGCTCTTAACCTACTCCTCTGTGCCTTGACTCCACAGCACAGGGGAAGGTGACCACCAGTAGTCATGGGTGGACCCCCTCGAGGCAGGGGGCCCGGCACTATCGCCGCCTGATGGGACTTCACGGGATTAGCACCATAACGATTAATTTTGATTTGTGACATCATGAATTAAGTTACGTTGCACTGCTTTGTCAAGCCTGTGGCTCAGTACATCCGATTTCGACAAGCATTTATTCGGGATGCTTTCCCTAGCCTTTGACTGTCCCCAGTCTACCTACAAGGCAGCAGGTTTTACGTTGCACTGCTTTGTCAAGCCTGTGGCTCAGTACATCCGATTTCGACAAGCATTTATTCGGGATGCTTTCCCTAGCCTTTGACTGTCCCCAGTCTACCTACAAGGCAGCAGGTTTTACGTTGCACTGCTTTGTCAAGCCTGTGGCTCAGTACATCCGATTTCGACAAGCATTTATTCGGGATGCTTTCCCTAGCCTTTGACTGTCCCCAGTCTACCTACAAGGCAGCAGGTTTGTGTGTCTCTTCGTCTGGTCCCTCTCCCTTGACCTGTCCGACATGGGTGGCCCTACCAGTAGCTGTGCTACTGTCGGCATAGCTCTTGGGGTCATTGGGACGCACAAGCCCCTCTACCTCGTCACGGTGGACACACAGCAGAGGGGTGAATATGTTTTGATGCACATCAAACCTATGACTGGAGGTCAGCAAGGCTGAATGGATAAGAATGCATGTTTTTAAACATCCAATGTGCTGATGCAGAGGTAAGGGGTTCAACCCCTACATCTGACAGTTGGCTTCTTGTCCTTGACTTGGGTACGCAAATAACAAGTACCTTAGAAGTTGGAGTGGGTTCACCTGATGGTGAGGGACATTGGTAATAGGGAAAGCTAATCCACACGCAAAATTCAGTCCAGTGCTACTGGAAGTAGTGTGTATGGACTACGCTTGAGTTCAAACTGAGCGATCGCAACAACAACAACAACAACAACAACAAAAACTATGACAACTGGGCCGGCAGACAGACAGGCAGGCATACACCTCGCCACTGTGCCACCACAGCTCTTCTGAATCTGTGGACTGATCCCAAAGTGCTAGACTTTTGTCTGTGTTTATGTCCTGGACTTTTGTCTGTGTTTATGTCCTGGACTTTTGTCTGTGTTTATGTCCTGGACTTTTGTCTGTGTTTATGTCCTGGACTTTTGTCTGTGTTTATGTCCTGGACTTTTGTCTGTGTTTATGTCCTGGACTTTTGTCTGTGTTTATGTCCATGAAGACCCATTTTTCTTGCCGTGTGATCAATGCTTTGGGAAGACCAGGATGGCCATATGGATAAGTGCATTTGTTCTTAACCCTACCAGACCCGAGGCCCTGAACCTAACTGTCCCTATTACCTGTGCTCCTGAGCACTAAATAGAAAAAAACCAACATGATATAGAAAAATGTTAGTTACATGCAAACAAGTGGTTAGAATAAGATGGAACTTGGAGACATTGTAGAAAATTGGTCTACCTTTCATCTAGCGCCAATATTCCTCCTTTGTGTGCCAATCCAGTCTGAATAAACCAAAGTATCGATCACCTGTTGGACTGTGAAAAGCCTAGACCTACTTCGCTTTCTTGTTGAAGTGCTTGGTTCATCAACCGCTCGTTTCATTGTGAATTTTCAGAAATTTTTCACGTAAAACCACACAACACCAATTCAAACCTATGGGGGGCAGACATTTGCAATGGCTAACCATGAGGTTTGACCACGATTAGTTGGTTATTTTTAGTTTGTGACGCATTTTTTTTTTTTTTTTTTTTTTTTTTTTTTTTTTTTCATGTACTTTGCAAAATACCGAAAATTAGGTACAGCGGTATAGCGGCAGATTAGAAAATTACCGAAAAATTGGTACAGCGGTCTGGTAGGGTTAAACATCTGCTCAATCCCTACACTGGTCAGTTCGACTGAAGTGTTGACTATTCATCCTTGACTTGTGGATGTAAATTACAAGTACCTCTAAAGTTAGAGTGGGTTCCCATGATGGTGAGAGACACTGGTAACAGGGAAAGCTAATTCACACGCAAAACTTAGTCCAATGCACTAGAAGGAGTAGCTCGTGTATGGACTACGCTTCCGTTCAAAGCCAGCGAAGGCCAAAGAAAAACGATGTTATGTAAGTGATAATAAAATATAATACTCAGTGTCTATGTCAGTGGTTCTCAACCTATTTTGGTACATGCACCCCTTCACCATATGTTCAGAATGTCATTCCCCCCTTTCATATTTCCTCCTTATAAATTCCCCTTCCCCCTACACAGTATACATAGAAATGGAAGCTAAATTTAATAACACATACTAGAACAAGTCTAGACATCTACATAAAGTGTGATTTGCGGGTCTACTTGCGTTATATAATGAATTTCAGAAGGGCGAGAAGTACAGAACTATAAAGTATGGAGGGGAAAACAATATAAAGTAATCAGTTCTTATATTCCCCTCTGCCGTGCGTCCACCTTGACGAGGTAGAGGGGCTTGCGCGTTCCAATGACCCCAAGAGCTATGCCGACGGTAGCACTGCTACTGGTAGGGTCACCCATGTCGGACAGGTTAAGGGAGAGGGACCAGACGAAGTGACGCACAAACCTGCTGCCTTGTAGGTAGACTGGGGACAGTCAAAGGCTAGGGAAAGCATCCCGAAAAGTGCTTGTCAAAATCGGATGTACTGAGCCACAAGCTTGACAAAGAAGTGCAACGTAACTTTATCATTTCATGATGCCACAGATGAAAATTAATCGTTATGGTGCTAATCCCGTGAAGTCCCATCAGGCGGTGATAGTGCCGGGCCCCCTGCCTCGAGGGGGTCCACCCATGACTACTGGTGGTCACCTTCCCCTGTGCTGTGGAGTCAAGGCACAGAGGAGTAGGTTAAGAGCTATTGACCAAATACCAAGGACACTCAACATACTACAGTGGAATGCCGAAGGAGTTTATAACAAGAAAGAATCCCTGACACAGCGTCTTCATAAAGATAGAATAGATGTGGCATGCATTCAAGAGACACACCTCAATGCCAATCGCAAATTTTCAGTCAGAGGATATCAGGTCACACGTTTCGACCGCGAAGGACATAAAGGAGGAGTTCTAATACTTACACGAAATACAATACCTTGCAGCGAAGTATCTGTGATCTCTGACAACCAAACAGAAATTATAGGTGTTGATATAATGATAAAGGACGTGAAAATAAGAATCTACAATCTGTATAGCCCAGCAGATAAGGACCTTACACTCTCAAACATGAAAATAACTGACACAAACTGCATTATTGTCGGAGACTTTAATAGCTGTTCAGAAAGATGGGGATACCCAGATACTGACAAAAGAGGAGATGAATTGGAGGACTGGGAAATAGACTCAAATCTCCATCTACTCAACAAAGCGGATGACACACCAAGCTTCTACTCCAGAAGATGGCTTACCACTTCTACTCCAGACTTAGCTTTCTGCACAGGAGACATCCTCCACAAAATCGATCGCCATGTGCTGGACCAATTAGCAGGTAGTGACCACAGACCAATCAAGCTTGTAATGAATATGGAGTATGTTCCACAGGAGCAAAAGCCCTTGCCCCGCTGGAATTACAAACGAGCAGATTGGGACAGATTTGCCATACTAACAGACAAATATTGTGAAAACATAAATACACGATATGGCAACATAAAGCAAATGGTGGAAAGTCTAAACAGAGCGATAATACAGGCAGCCACTGAGTCCATTCCTAGAGGAGCGAGGAAAAATTACAAACCATACTGGACTGAAGAACTACAAAGTTTGGAGGACAAAGTTGAAGATGCCAGGAAGACAGCAGAGAGAGAACAAACAATTGAAGCGAATATCTCTCTCAAAGCCATCTCAGCAAAATACAAAAGAACAGTAAATCAAACAACAAGAGATTGTTGGAGGGAAAAAACAGAAAACCTGAATTTTGACAGGGATGGAAACAAACTATGGAAACTAGTGAAAGCCATGAACAATGAAGGACCTAGAAACAAACAAATAACAATTAAACAAGGAAATGCCTTGCTTACAGGAAAAAAGGCTGCAAATGCACTAATGGAACACTATGCAAATGCAAACCACATTGATATTACAACCGAACAGAAGAAAGCAATCAAAGACAAACAGATACATCATAGAAATACAGAGACAGCAGCAGAATATATGATGGCAAATCTAACAATGGAAGAAATGGAACAGGCAATGAATACCCTAAAAAAGAAGAAATCACCAGGAAAGGATGGAATCACAAATGAAATGCTAATAGAACTAGGCAACAAGGCAAAGAAGAAACTACTAGCAGTCCTAAATAACAGCTGGAAGAGAGGAATAGTCCCACAGGCATGGAAGGAGGCTATACTAATACCAGTCCCAAAGAAAGGAAAAGACCTGGAAGAACCAAATGGCTATCGACCTATCAGTCTACTTAGCTGTGTAGGAAAATTAATGGAACGCATTATCAATGGCAGGCTAACATGGCATCTGGAAGAAAACAAACTCTTAACACCACACCAAGCAGGATTCAGAAAGTACAGATCCACTGAAGATCAAATAACCTATATAGCTCAGGAAATAGAGGATGCCTTCCAAGAGAAAAAGCACACACTAGCAGTCTGGATAGATTTAGAAAAAGCATTTGATAAAGTATGGAAGGAAGGACTGAAAGTAAAACTGCAAAACATGCATGTTTGTGGAAAAATGTATAAATGGATCAGCCACTACCTTGAGAACAGAACTGCCAGGACAAAAGTACAAGGACAAACAAGCAAAATGATGCTGCTGGAGCAAGGTGTCCCCCAAGGAGGAGTTCTTTCACCAACATTATTCCTAGCATATATAAATGACATCACAGAAAATTTTCCAGCCAGAGTACACACATCCTCCTTTGCAGATGACCTAGCCATATGGACATCTGAAGAATATATTAGTACAGCTAACAGCAGAATACAGCAAGCCTTATTAGCGCTAGAGGACTGGTCAAAATCATGGCTAGTGAAGATAAGTGAGGAGAAAACAACATGCACAGTGTTCTCCCTCTCAAATAAACCTCAGCAACCTAAGCTGGTATTGAATGGAAAAATATTGCGCCATGAAGAAAATCCAAACTATCTAGGAGTCACCTTTGATCGTCGCCTGACATGGAAGACACAGGTTGAGAAAAATCGAACAAGAGGAAGGCAGAGAATGGCAATCATGAAAAAGCTTGCTGGTACAACGTGGGGAGCAGATGAGAAAGTTCTCAAGAAGTTATATACTGGACGGGTGAGGCCAGTACTGGAATATGGCATTGCAGCTTGGGCAACAGCAGCTAAGTCAAACTTTAACAAAATAAGTAGAGTCCAAAACCAAGGAATGCGAATCATAACTGGAAGCCTGAAGACAACGCCTATTAATGAACTAGAAAAGATCACTTGTTTACAACCAATGCAGGATAGAAGAGATAGCAGAGCCCAGCAACAAGCAGAAAAATTTAGAAGATTGACAGACCACCCTATGTACAACAGATTTAATGGTTTTGGAAAGGGAAGACTGAAGCGTAGCAACTTTGTAGAAACTGCAAAACGAAGGATTAGGGCAGATCCTATACTTAACATATCAACAGTCAAGCCCATACACAATGCACACAAGTTCCCAGCTTGGAGACAGCAGCAACTGCCTGAGATGATAGAAAACATTCCTGGTATTGAGAAAAAGAACACTCAGCATGAAACCGAAAGAAGAGAAATAACCCTAAACTACATAAAAGAACATTACCCAAGCAGGAATTGGACCCATGCATATACAGATGGATCAGCCAAAAATTCAATAGAGAATGGAGGAGGAGGAATTCTCCTAAATTTAAAAAATGGAGTGAAAAAAACACATTCAATGGTGTCAGAGTCTTGCATAACACAAGACAAGTAGCTCGTTTTCTGGCAAGTGTGAAGTAATATCAAACTATCAAATCACACGAAGTGAATATCCGAAAGTATTATTCACACGCTTTATTGACGCGTTGCATTAATTATCACACAAACATCGCGCACTGACAATCTATAGCAATCATTTCAACATGAACAAGATCACTACAATACATAATAATACATGCAAGCAATAAACATCTCACTTACAGTTAAACTATACAAGCATTCGGCTCAAGTCTCCCACTGTCGTACAGGCTAGCTCTCAAGGCAGATTCAAACTCAACTCGCATTCCCTTGCGACCTGTCCCTTCAACGATCTCAGCCCGTCTCCCAGTTCCTACACGCTTACACGCACACGTCAGCTGGTGTCCCCTGCACGGTTCACGGGGTGAACTCAATTGCTGTGCGTGGCTACCTATCCGGGCGTCGGTAACGACGCCGCGTTCTCTCTGCCGTGTTTACCATTACTCAGGGTTGCGTGTTGTTATGTTGTCTGGCGTTGGTACAGACAACGCGTCGCAACCTCGGATGTGAGACCTTGACAAATGGCAACTGGAAAATTTTCAAGTAACTTCAAAGCGGAGGTAGAGGCTTTGAAAACTGCAGCAGAAATGCTCCTGATGGAGGAAAATAAAGAGAAGCAAATAGCTATCTTCACAGATGCAAAGTCAGTTGTCTCAATACTGAAGAGCAATAACAGCACAGAACTAAATGATCTAAGAGCAGCACTCCATGGTCTATGCCAGAAATCCAAAAAAGTTGTAATACAGTGGATCCCATCACATTGCAGTATACCTGGAAACGAAGAGGCTGACAGACTGGCAAAAGAGGGCGGACGACTACCACAGCCTGACATAGACATAACCTATAATGAGGCAAAGAGGTCGATAAAAAGCACTTATAGAACCAAATGGGAATCAGAGCATCCAGGCCATCAGAAGGATGATGCATATTACAAACTCGACCGAAGAGAACAAGTAGCAATCTTCAGACTCCGCACAGGACATAACAGGCTGAAATACCACTTGTTCAATAAACTAAAGATAGGAGATACCGATGAATGTAATTGTAGAACTGGAAAAATGACAGCAAAACATTTGCTGCAGGATTGCCCAACGTATGCAGAACAGAGAAAGATATTTTGGCCCACACCTGCTTCATTTGAGGACAAGCTCTATGGAGATATCAACAAGCTCAAGTTGACCGCAGCTTACTTTAACTGCATACAGGTTGACATTTAAAGGTGCATGAAGGCCCAGAGGCATGAAATGGAATATTGCTTGGATAGCAAATCCATTATGTGGAAAGTCCAAATCGAAAGCTTGCTGTGTGGGCTTCATAAAAGGTGGAAAAGCGTTCTAGTGGCACGAAATGGAATATTGCTTGGATAGCAAATCCATTACGTGGAAAGTCCGAATCAAAAGCCCATTGTGTGGGCTTCATAAAAGGTGGAAAAGTGTCCTAGTGGCATGAAATGGAATATTGCTTGGATAGCAAATCCATTACGTGGAAAGTCCGAATCGAAAGCTCACCGTGTGGATGTCATCTGCAGACTGCATACTTCTGATTTCCGGAAGAACAGCCTATGGTGAACGGAAGGCCCAATATACGGAAGTGAGGCTAAGCAGCCATGTGCAGGACGTGACGATTCCTTGGGTGAGCCCAGTACCAGAGCGCTATGTATCGGCTCTGCAAGTATGGAAGCCTCCTTGGATGGCGGGGAATGCCCATGGTCTGCGCCTGCCTTCCCTTGAGGGCTGACCAGGATCTTTGGCTGTTCTATATGGACCAGCTGGGATGGGGGATAACACCACAACAGTGAGAGTCAAACGTCCTAAGAAACCCCCGGGAAGGTTAACCCGGTCAACAAATGCCCGCAGAAGTCGGATGTGTCGGCCTAACGGCGCAAGAACGCAGCTCTGCTGTAAACAGGCACAACGCAATCACATCCGGAAAAAAAAACTCCGGATGAACGAAGAAGAAGAAGAAGAAGAAGAAGTTCTTATATTCACGCGATCTTGAAATAATCTTAATGTTCCCCCACCCCCTTAAACTCTAACATTCGGGGGGGGGGGGGGGGGGGGGGGTCCCACCAGTTGAGAACCACTGGTCTTATGTTTATGTCTATGATCTCCGATTTCTCATGCCATGTAAACAATAAGTGACAGTGAAATTAACATTTGTGTGTCTATGTCCAGGTGGCGGACAGTACGGAGATGTCTACGAGGCTGTGTGGAAGCCTTACAACAAGACCGTTGCCGTGAAGACCCTCAAGGAGGACACCATGGCCTTGAAGGACTTCCTGGAAGAGGCTTCTATCATGAAAGAGATGAAACATCCCAATTTAGTGCAGTTGTTGGGTGAGTTTATAAACAGCATAGGCACCACTCACTCTTGTGAATGCGTAGATAGACTTAAAGGCGAGAGGATTGGCTTTATTGCGCCATATTTTGTTGTCCCATACGGTTTGATCTCTTTCCACTAAGTAGACTGTCAAAAGCCTTGCACAGAGCACAAACTATGTAGTTCCAGCGATGACCCCCAGAAGTCTTCGAGAAAATTGCACTCATGAACCAAATGAAGGATCCCCAGAAATATCCGAAAAATTTGCATTCATGAACCAAATGAAGGACCCCTAGAAGTTTCCTAGAAAATTGCACTCATGAACCAAATGAAGGATCCCCAGAAATATTCGAAAAAATTGCATTCATGAACCAAATGAAGAACCCCCAGAAGTGTCCTAGAAAATTGCACTCGTGAACCAAATGACAGAGTTTGGAATCGAACCAACAACCTTTGCAGTGAGGCAGGGGAATCAATGGCGTGGAGGAAGTGACAACAATAAAGTGCTTTGGGCATCTTGTTGGAAGGAAGCCTAGTCAGCTACTGCTTTGTTCTTCTGCTGCCTTTTTCCTGCCATTGATAGCCAGCTCAGGCCAAACCATCCTATCAACCTTGTTGACTGATGTGAGTCTGGTTGCTTCTTGATCTCTCTTTCACGGTTACTGAAACTTAGTATTTCCATGTCCTAATCAGTGACGGCCGGTTTCCATGGCGATGGTGTTGCAGATGCGACTCATAATGCCACTTACCCACATTTGAAACACAGTGGTGACTGATTTGGCAGCAGACCGTGTCTCGCTGGTTTTAACGTGTTGGTATGGGAGCCGGTCGAACATAAAATATACATAAACATACTGAACATAAAATTTGCCAAGACAACAACGGCAGTAAAATTCTGGTGTTGACTGCAACGTCCTGTAAAGGATATGCAATTTTTTTTTTAAAAAACATCAGTGACAAAACAAATGTAATACCAAAATGTGACATGGAAATAGAAGGGACAATTCTTAACCAAGTGGATAATTTTAAATACCTAGGGGCATTTATAACATCAGACGGAAACTGCACAACGGAGATTAAGAGCAGAATAGGGCAGGCAAAAGCTGCACTTCAGAAAATGAAAAGTATCTTATGCAATAAGTCACTATTATTGAATGTAAGAAAGAGAGTGTTGGAGTGCTATATAGAACCTGTTTTGCTGTATGGCAGTGAATCTGGAATGTAAATGAACAAATTAGGAAGAATTTGGAAGCAACAGAGATGTGGTTCACTAGACGATTGTTGCTAATTCCTTGGACTGCCAAAGTAACTAACAACAACTGCCTGACAGAGGCTAATGAAACTAGAACATTATATACAACAATAGGAAAGAGATTAACAGTTTTTTTTCGTCATGTGATGAGAAGAGAGGCATTGGAGAACATCGTGACCACTGGAAATATCTAAAGAAAGAGACATTCAGGCAAACCAAGAGAAATGATGCTGGATGGATTGAGACTTTGACATGGAAGAATATCAGCAGCAGAGTTGATCCAGAACACCAAAGACCGAGATCTGTGGAGTAACATGAACACCTATGCCAGCCGGCATGGCACTTGATGATAATGAATCAGTGACAGATAGGATCAGCTTCTTCTTCTTCTTCTTCTTCTGCCTTGTTACTCTATTGAGGTAAGTGTGTCATACCTATTTTCGCATCTCAAAGATCAGTGTGTCAAAATTCAGTCTGCGTGTGTATAAGGTTTACTACCTTTAGACAGAAAGATTTGCTTTGCCTAGACAGATTCCATCCAGGTAACACATGCTTTATCTCCCTATGAGTGGGTTGTCTCTCCTGACAATTTTGCCAAGGCAGCGGCTTTACATCCTACTCTTTGCCATTTTTAACATGGAGCTACTTGTTTTTCACTCTTATCTAAGAAGGTTAGTATCCGATCTCACTACCCGAAATATCAGGGGACATGTGGGCATCCTTATATTCCAGGGGTTCTTGGAAACATTCACAGCCCCATGCTGCCCCTGAACCCTGTAGCTTCTGGCCAGAGACCTCTCAGCTACCGCTGCCCCTGAACCCTGTAGCTTCTGGCCTGAGACCTCTCAGCTACCGCTGCCCCTGAACCCTGTAGCTTCTGGCCAGAGACCTCTCAGCTACCGCTGCCCCTGAACCCTGTAGCTTCTGGCCTGAGACCTCTCAGCTACCGCTGCCCCTGAACCCTGTAGCTTCTGGCCAGAGACCTCTCAGCTACCGCTGCCCCTGAACCCTGTAGCTTCTGGCCAGAGACCTCTCAGCTACCGCTGCCCCTGAACCCTGTAGCTTCTGGCCAGAGACCTCTCAGCTACCGCTGCCCCTGAACCCTGTAGCTTCTGGCCTGAGACCTCTCAGCTACCGCTGCCCCTGAACCCAGTAGCTTCTGGCCAGAGACCTCTCAGCTACCGCTGCCCCTGAACCCTGTAGCTTCTGGCCAGAGACCTCTCAGCTACCGCTGCCCCTGAACCCTGTAGCTTCTGGCCAGAGACCTCTCAGCTACCGCTGCCCCTGAACCCTGTAGCTTCTGGCCAGAGACCTCTCAGCTACCGCTGCCCCTGAACCCTGTAGCTTCTGGCCTGAGACCTCTCAGCCATTGCTGCCCCTGCACTGTGGTAGTAACAGGCAGTGATGGCACTGTGGTAGTAGTAGTAGGCAGTGATGGCACTGTGGTAGTAGTAGTAGGCAGTGATGGCACTGTGGTAGTAGTAGGCAGTGCTGGCACTGTGGTAGTAGTAGGCAGTGCTGGCACTGTGGTAGTAGTAGTCAGTGCTGGCACTGTGGTAGTAGTAGGCAGTGATGGCACTGTGGTAGTAGTAGGCAGTGCTGGCACTGTGGTAGTAGTAGGCAGTGCTGGCACTGTGGTAGTAGTAGTCAGTGCTGGCACTGTGGTAGTAGTAGTAGGCAGTGATGGCACTGTGGTAGTAGTAGTAAGTGCTGGCACTGTGGTAGTAGTAGTAGGCAGTGATGGCACTGTGGTAGTAGTAGTAGGCAGTGATGGAACTGTGGTAGTAGTAGGCAGTGCTGGCACTGTGGTAGTAGTAGGCAGTGATGGAACTGTGGTGGTAGTAGTAGTAGGCAGTGATGGAACTGTGGTAGTAGTAGGCAGTGATGGAACTGTGGTAGTAGTAGTAGTCAGTGATGGCACTGTGGTAGTAGTAGTAGGCAGTGATGGAACTGTGGTAGTAGTAGGCAGTGATGGAACTGTGGTAGTAGTAGTAGGCAGTGATGGAACTGTGGTAGTAGTAGGCAGTGATGGCACTGTGGTAGTAGTAGTAGGCAGTGATGGAACTGTGGTAGTAGTAGGCAGTGATGGAACTGTGGTAGTAGTAGTAGGCAGTGATGGAACTGTGGTAGTAGTAGTAGGCAGTGATGGAACTGTGGTAGTAGTAGTAGGCAGTGATGGAACTGTGGTAGTAGTAGGCAGTGATGGAACTGTGGTAGTAGTAGTAGGCAGTGATGGAACTGTGGTAGTAGTAGGCAGTGATGGAACTGTGGTAGTAGTAGTAGGCAGTGATGGAACTGTGGTAGTAGTAGGCAGTGATGGAACTGTGGTAGTAGTAGTAGGCAGTGATGGAACTGTGGTAGTAGTAGGCAGTGATGGAACTGTGGTAGTAGTAGGCAGTGATGGAACTGTGGTAGTAGTAGGCAGTGATGGAACTGTGGTAGTAGTAGTAGGCAGTGATGGAACTGTGGTAGTAGTAGGCAGTGATGGAACTGTGGTAGTAGTAGGCAGTGATGGAACTGTGGTAGTAGTAGGCAGTGCTGGCACTGTGGTAGTAGTAGTCAGTGCTGGCACTGTAGTGGTAGTAGGCAGTGCTGGCACTGTAGTAGTAGTAGGCAGTGATGGCACTGTGGTAGTAGTCAGCAGTGCCAGCACTGTGTCGAAGGTTTTACAAACACGATTCTCAGTCCTGCATACGACATTTGAAATACAGCTGCAGGCAATTTGGAAGCAGACCCTCCGGCACTGGTTTTCTTACAATGGTTTGAGCGTCGGTCGTTCAGAAAACAGTGGCAAACTACTGAACGTAAACTTGCCAAGAAATCACAAACAGCCAAAAAATGCTGGGGTTGACTGCCATGTCCTGTAAAGGATTTGCATTAACTTTTGTTTTTAGTAGTTGGTAGTTATAATATCAAATGGAAGGTGCCTTACAGAAATGAAGGGTAGGAAAGGTTCAGCAGTAGCTGCATTTCACAAGATAAATATCATCTTAGGTAATGACACAGAGGTGTTTCCAAGGCACCAGGGCCGGGTTATATACTGGCCAAGACCTATTGACGCGTCCTCGTCGAGCGTCCTGGGCAACAGGTCCCTTCAGGGTCCTGGCTAAGGTCAGTAGGATCGCCGATTCCTCCGAAGTCGGAGAGTGTCTGCCTGTACAGCGAGGAACCACCAGTCTGCACACCAATAAGCCAGACATGGGACAACGGATACTCACGCAAACCTCAAGTCCTGTATGACATCACACTGATGTTGGACAACAGGATGCCTTCATCCGACATACAGGACTTCGCGTTGGAGCTCAAGCCAACGAACACAAGCAAGCAAGCAAGCATCTTAATTAATAAGAGGTCATTGAATATCAGAAATAGAATACTGAAATGTTGTATTGAACCTGTGTACTGTATGTGGCTGTGAATCTTGGAATGTGAACAAACAAATTAGGAAGATTTGAATAATGAAGACACAGACAATAGATTGCATGATTTATTGCCTGGCATTTTGCTGTATCTCATCAGGTACATACTGCAGAAATCACACAACATAAAGTAAAGTAATTAGATAAATCCTTCAAGCTGAAATATACTCATGTTCACACAGTAATGTCAATTGTCTACCACTGTAATTTTAAACTGACTGTCATGTCTTTCTGTTTGCACAAAACTGGTCTATGTAGATTAAGCATGGTGGCTTCTGCGACCTTTAACAAGCGGCTATTTTGCATGTTAAAGAACACACAAAAAGCATTGTCTCTATCAATCATGTGACCAGTTTCCAAAATGTGCCGTCCAATTGATGATGTAGGAGGTTTGTGGTGTGTCGGTTTGGCCAGGAAGATCTTGGAGGAAGCTTACTTTTGGTTTCTGAGATGGATGTTGTGAATGCCAGAGTAACTAACAGCAATTACCTGGAGGAGGCTCATGAAAGTAGAACATCATATACAACAATAAGAAAGAGACAAACAATGTTCTTTGTTTATATAATGAGACACGGGGCGTTGGAGAACATCGTGACGACTGGAAATATCAGCAGAAGAAGAGGCAGAGACATGGATATGATGTTTGATGGTCTAAGATTGTGACGGGGAGGAATATTATCGATAGAATTTATCCGGAACGCAATAGACTGAGATCTGTGAAGAGACATGAAGGCCTACGCCATTTAGCAAGGCACTAGATGGTTGTGAGCAGTTGGCAGGATTACAGGTGTGGACAATGTAGGTGCATACAGAATCAGTGCACTACGAGAACAATTAGTATCCCTGCACTGCAATGTCCATTCAGGGAGACAACAGTGTCTTCGGGTGTGCCCCGATTACAATGGCATCAATTCTAGTTAATTAATCAGGTTAATCATTGTAGTGTTTGTCCACCATTGTGATTGACATTCTCTTAAATGTATTACAGGTGTGTGCACCAGGGAACCGCCGTTCTACATTGTGACAGAGTTCATGCCTGGCGGCAACCTGTTGGATTATCTTCGGGGCTCCAACAAAGATGATATTGGGCCTACAGTTCTTATGTACATGGCAACTCAGATTGCCTCTGCCATGGCTTATCTTGAAGCCAGAAGCTTCATACACAGGTGCTTTGATCAGTCCTTACCTTTATTGTACTCAGCATGTGTTTGGGAGTGTCGCACTGCACTGCATTACGTTGCCTGTTTATAACCTTGTTTTGAGGGTAATGAGGGAGTTGATCGGTTGGAGGACATGGTGATGATTGACGAGGGAAGGGCAATGGATGGGCCAGACATCATCGTCTACTGAAGAGATGCATGACGAACAGATGATTTTAAGTACACTTGGGATCTGCTTCCTAGTCCAGAGTGAAGGGGATGGGAGTGAGATGGGACGCCGCCAGACACAAACATTTTGTCAAGTGCACTTGATTAATCAACATAGAACTGGTGCAGCCATTTGTTGTATGCTGGCAGGGATATTAAGGAGAAGACTGGAGCATTTATGAACCAGTCCAGAATGTGATATGACAATCCTCACAAATCACTGACATTGTTTTGTTTCATTCCATAAGTAATTCATATAAACTCACAATAATTAGGAGTCATTTCCATTTCACTATGTAACTGTCAATATGTGCTGTCGTCTACTTCTTTAGAAGACACAGGAGATTCTCTGTACAGTGCACAAACTCCTCATCCTGGGCTGTGGTCCCCATGTTTTTATATCAGAATCCACACATACCATAAATATTCTGGTCTTAAGGCAAATAGCACATGCATTTTGTGATTGTAACAGACTCACAAAGTATGATGAGAAAGAAAGGTGAAGATAGGCATGCCTTGGGCAGGGTGGCAGGCTTCCATTCACCTTTCAAAAATATAGAGCATCTGTTGAATGTTTTCATCAAGGGTTGCTGGTGTGGTGGGAAACAGTAGACAGATTGGCTGTATCTGTGGTGGGGCATTGGTGTATGATAAGGCAGATGTGGTCCGGGCCCTTTGGAATCATGTTTCTAGTGCAGAAGAACGGGTCGATTTTATGGTGCTTCATTTCCATGGTGCTGCAGGGAGTAACTAGAGGATCTAGCCTGCATTCAAAACTCTGAGGAAAGGTTACACGGACACATAAGCAGACTGTTACTGGTATCATAGTAATTGGGACTCTTCTCTGGCTGTTGCAGATGAGGAACGAGCACAAATGGGAATGTCCTGAATTCTGTGATGTCGGTTCTTGATTCAGCTCAACTCAGCTCTGGTCTAGTTCTTCCTCATTTGTGGAATTTTTTCCAGGGTAGTGGCTGTAACTGAGGGAGGGGTGACATGGTGTGACTGGTGTGGAGTTTGGGGAGAGGGCTGGATAGACTCCAGCTAGTCAGGTGGTGAGGGAGGGGTGACATGATGTGGAATTTGGGGAGAAGGTTGGATAGACTCCAGCGAGTCAGGTGGTGAGGGAGGGGTGACATGTGGAGCTTGGGGAGAGGGCTGGATAGACTCCAACGAGACAGAGGGTGAGGGAGGGGTGACATGAGTGTGGCAGAGTTGCTGGTGTGGAGCTTGGGGAGAGGGTTGGATAGACTCCAGCTAGTCAGGTGGTGAGAGAAGGGTGCTGACACTGGGTGGAACACACATTGAGCCAGAGGATAGTGTAACTGGTGGATGGCCCTTTCAAAGGTCAAGTGAAGTGGAGGAAGACCTCGAGGCACAAGAAGAGGGTAATTGGATGCGGAGATGGGTAGTGTTGGGAGGACATGGCGCGAGCTGCAGGAATGACTTGGTGTTTGTCGCTTGGGTTGTCTGCATTCTGATGGGGGATAAAGTGCAGAAAAAGTGCTGTGGTTGCTATGAAGATCTTTAAGATGGATACGGAAACTATGTTTGTTTGTTGTTGACTTTTTTGCCACAATATTAAAAGGGTAGGCTTCTGATTCACTACCCAGAGACCACAGAAAATGGGGTGTGTTGTATAATTAGATCCCCGAGAAACAAAGTTTCCTTGATTCCAGTTCAGCCCTCTAAAGAAACCTGATTAGTTTATTGGACAAGATACTTGTGTTATGCCGAAACTACATAATCTCATTAGTCACCTTTGTTACTGGGACCTGTAAGGGAAGCAAAGAATAACAAGTCTGTAAGTTATCATGCAGGTTGTAAGAGACGACGAGGGAAGGTTGGCTTAAGACTAGCTGTCTCATTAGGTAGAACACTTTCGCTATAAGATCCAACCAATCAAGGTTGACTCCACAATCAGGAAAAAGAAACAAATGGAATTCTACCACTGCCTGGGATTGAGGCCTGACCACTGTCTTGTTAAGCAAGAGCACTAACTACTACGTCACCATCGCCCTTAAGACAAGTATAAAATATAAAGCTAGGAAAAACAATATGTAAGAGTCTTGGGAAATGAGTGAGATAGATATATGTATGAGTGTTACATTTATATCCGCCAATTCACACCATGTACTTTACTCGTGGCACATTGCTGATAAGACACTGTGTTCCGGTTGTTGTATTACAAAAAAAATGGACACCTATTAAAATTTTCAGAAGCTGTTGTAATTTCAATTGCTAACCCACCACTTTGTAAACAAAAAAGACATGATAGTCAATTTAAAACTACCATGGTAATATGTGTGTTGTGTATTTCAGCTATAAGGACTCATTATGTTGATTGACTTCTGCAATATGCACCTAATGAAATGCAGCGAAATATGCCAGGCAATAAATTTCCAACCTGTTTTTTTAAATCTTTGCTTATCAAATTCTCAACAGAAAAACATTGTTTTGAAAATGTGTATTCCTTCAACAGGGATTTGGCAGCCAGGAACTGTTTAGTGGGTGAATCCAAAATAGTGAAAGTTGCGGACTTTGGCCTGGCTAGGCTAATGAAGGATGACACATACACGGCCCATGCTGGAGCCAAGTTTCCCATTAAGTGGACTGCACCTGAGGGTCTTGCCTTTAACAGGTTCTCCACTAAGTCAGACGTGTGGGGTAAGTCATAGGTTGCATACAGATGACTCATTGTGTGTTGTAGTTTGTCT
Source organism: Cepaea hortensis (assembly GCA_963921405.1). Lineage (NCBI taxonomy): Eukaryota > Metazoa > Mollusca > Gastropoda > Stylommatophora > Helicidae > Cepaea > Cepaea hortensis. Next base: position 42,481,823 of record OY992884.1, on the reverse strand, counting down.
CAGTGTGTGTAAGTTTTCTGTCAGATGTGTGGTGTAAGTCATAGGTTGCTTACAGATAATTCATTGTTGAATAATTTGTTCTCTCTCTCTCTCTCTCTCTCTCTCTCTCTCTCTCTCTCTCTCTCTCTCTCTCTCTCTCTCTCTCTCTCTCCCCCTCTCTCTCTCTCTCTCTATCTCTCTGTCTCTGTGTCTGTGTCTGTCTGTCTCACTCACTCATAGGTTGCATACAGATGTCTCACTGTAGTCCAATTGACTGGTGTAGGGGTTGCACCCGCTACCTAGGCAACAGCAGCTAAGTCAGGGTTTACTCCGATAACTCGATAGCATTTCAGTCCAGCTGACTGGTGTAGGGGTAGAACCGGCTGCCTAGGCATCAGCACACTGGAAGTTTAAGAGCAAGCGGTCTTATCCACTCAGTCATATTGACCTCCAAGTATTTTTCATCTGTTGTTATCTTCTTCTTCTTCGTTCATCCGGAGTTTTTTTTTCGGATGTGATTGCGTTGTGCCTGTTTACAGCAGAGCTGCGATCTTGCGCCGTTAGGCCGACACAACCGACTTCTGCGGGCATTTGTTGACCGGGTTAACCTTCCCGGGATCTGTTGTTATGATTCCCTCCCAAATATCTTAGTGCCAGGAAATGTACTGCACTCCGGTTTGGAAATGAAGGACTGAATATTACATCTACATTTTCATTCATCACCACCAGTTGCCTTGCCGACTGGCCATCATGCTTCCCTACATCGTGCCATCTCCAGCAGCATGTATTCATTCATCTCCAGCAACATGTATTCATTCATCTCCAGCAGCATGTATTCATTCACCTCCAGCAGCATGTATTCATTCATCTCCAGCAGCATGTATTCATTCATCACCACAGTTGCCTTGCCGACTAGTCACCATGCTTCCCTACATCTTGCCATCTCCAGCAGCATGTATTCATTCATGTGCTGACACTTTTCCATTGTCTGTTAGTTGCATATCCTTTACAGGACCTCACAGTCAGCCGCAGCATTTTTGGGCTATTTGTGATTTCTTGGCAAGTTTATGTTCAGTAGTTGCTTAACATGGCGAGGCCATCTACATAGGCAGAACTGAGCGACAGTTACATTGCAGGGTTTCGGAACATATTCCGAATTGGTTGGACAAGATACTACACACAGAAGATGGTAGCCTAGGCAGGCCGACACCGGAACAGTCCGGCTTCATCGGTCGGGAGACATGTGCTCGAGAGTGGTCATGTGGTTGAAAGAGACAGTGCCTTCCGTGTGTTGTTCAACACACAAAGTAGTCGATTGTTAAAGTTTGCTGAAGCTAAACTAATCAACCTTCGTAAGCCGTCCTTGTGCAAGCAGAAAGACATGTTAGTCAGTTTAAAATTACCGTGGTAGACAATCGACATTACTGTGCGAACATGTGTATATTTCAGTTTGAAGGATTTATCTAATTAATTCACGTAAGTTGTGTGATTTCTGCAGTATGTACCTGACGAGATGCAGCGAAATATGCCAGGCAATAAATTGTGCAATCTATTGTTTGTGTCTTCGTTATTCAAACACATACCATTGTATGAAAACTAATGCAGGGTTGTCTGCTGCCAAATCACCGGCAGCTGTGTTTCGAATGCGGGAAGACAGATCGCGTCCTTAACCCCTTTGCCACAGAGCCGACACTTTTCCATGCCATGACAAAATACTATCAGGAATACTGTCGTGTGTGTAAAGAATGAATGTCGTAGTAGTTATTTGTTCTTCTTTACCACTTTAGTGTCGTCCCTGGAGTGAGGGGAATCAACACCCACATTTGTTTTAATTCAATATCTCTATCCTGGAGATATCCAGCAGACTCCGTCCACAACACTCCCTCAATCTGAAGACACCTTCTTCTCACTCGTGGCTCATGCCCCCTCTCATTCTTCCCCAACATAACATATGTGACAACTCTAGCTTCAACAAATAAAAACAAGAAATTTATTAAAGCAAGGAGTATATGTAGGAGAAGTGTGTGTGTGTATAAGGTGTAGAATGTGTGATGTGTACTCTAAAGTGTCTATAGACTCAGATCAGTGTTCAGGAGTATAGTCATTCTCATCACTGTGCTGAGAACATACTAGCACCATGTATTCCAGACAAGCAACCTCACCAAGGTGATGCTCCTCCGGTCACGTGAAGACTTCCTCCGTTGTCTCTTGAACCACTAGGATGCTTGGACACCCATGACAAACACTGTCTAATGAGAGTCTTCAATCTGATTCACACTATGAATTTACTCTGTTATTTAACTGATTGTTAATCAGAAAATTATAACACTATTGTCACTGTTACTGGGGAAATCTTAATGGATCTAGTGTCACTGGTTTAAAAGATTCCCCATATTAACAACACACTCTGAATGTTCTGGGTATCAGTATAAATTTGTATGAATGTTCCTGGTATCAGTAGTGTATATCTACAATGTTCTGACTGTTCAGTGATACACCTGTCACTTGCTAAACATAAATCTCCTCAGCATGTTCTGCTCAGCAGAAGCCAGGTTCCTGCAAACCAACTTGGGTATAAGCCCAATGTAGCGGCCTCTCAGCAACTTCTGTCTTCGAATTCTGAGCCATCATCTTCTAAAATGTGTTAGCTTCACTGTTGAAAATCGTAGCACACCTACGTGGACCTGTAAATGGAACCTGTAGAATAGAGAATACTATGGTGAGGGCAACTCAATCCTGGCTGGAATTAGGTGAGTGTAGGCCAATAGCAGCACTCAGATCAATAACAGAGATCCGATCTCTGTCATACGGACAAATAACTCATCATATGATCTGAGACATGGCAACACCAGGAAAGAATAAAGGAACGGGTGGAAACCCAGCAGATGCCCTACTGGAAGATCCTACCATTTCACATTCCTCTCCTCCCTCTCAACCATCCTTAATCTCTCTAATTATTATTCCACTACATTGTCCTCAACTCCCTGAGTAAAATGATATATCACACAAGCTAGTTGAAGCCACACAATAGAATACTAGTGCCGACGCTCCTATGATACTTTCTAGCACCGCACTTATAGAACATTCTATCACTAATCATAATACATTATATCACCACACCTATAATACATTATATCACCGCACCTATAATACATTATATCACCGCACAGTACTGTACTCTATTCCTAATCATACTCTAAGTTAGATATGATTAATAGCCTACCATATGCCTATTCCAGTTGCTAATCAAAACTATGCAATCACAGACTGGATCTATGTCCGCGGATAACTATCACTACTTAGACATTATAGTCTCTCTCATGTAACACAACTCGGAATAATGCACCGATCTTAACACTTCAGAATTTTTGGCCGACTCACTCCACTTGTTTACCGCAACTGGGTTTTATATCGGTGCTTGAGTGACGTCACCAAAAAGTCTAGACGCCAATCAGTCCAGAGTCTGGTTTTGTCCTCCTATTCTAGACTAACTGGAGTCAATCTGCGGTCAAATTTGCTTTCATTTGGGGAAATTCTTTGTCCCGTACATCAATAGTTCAACCTGAGAATTCCCCACATCACAGAATCCATCCCGACTTGCATTCAGACATTTCGTCTCCACTTCAAAGGCTACTACCGCCGTGGCAGACGTTTGGCGTTGTTATTCGTTTTCTCGAACAACCCACATCATAACAAAATCGCCGACTGTGTAGACATTTTGACGCGTCGTATTTTTCTCCGTCTGTACAACATCAAAGGGTTGCTGGTGTTTTTGCAGACAAATGTCGGGTCTTGTTTGTCATCGATCGAACTAACAAGTTTATTTCGCGACAAATACTCTCACACTGACTTTCTTCCTCGATCTCTCTTTGCGCAAATCATTCCAGTTGTCACACGATGTTCCAGTCTTTCTTTTCTCATGATGTGGCCAAACATCTGTCAAACACCTTCTGTGTCTTTGAGGCTCGAGCTTTTTCAAACCCTGGATAGACTTATATAAAACAAGCTTAGCATTTCCACAAGAAATCAAAGACACCACCAATCATTATACATACAGTCGCAACCTGTTTGAACACTGCCTCAGGACAGACTACATGCCCCCATTAAAAAAAAGCAAAAAAAAACAACAAAGACAATAATAATGGTAAATTATCTCTAACGACAACTAGCCAAAAAACATTCCCATATGTATGGCACGCGACACCTTCCTTGGGTATTTATAATGCCCATGTTAAACATTGCCTCAATGAGTCATGTATTATTGATTATTTTTCATGCGTTTTAATGCTTATTGTTATTTTGTTGTCAAAGATTTGCTTCATAAGAGATGTTGAATGAAAGAATGTATGAGAGGAAATAGAGAAGGGCAGAATGTCAGACGGGCCTGCGTGCCCAGTTCTTAACCCTTTGAAAATAAAGATTTTCATTCGTTCGTTCGTTCATGGCGATGTTCCGTATCTTACACAGAAGTAGGATCTGTGTTGCATTTTCCTCCTCTTGCATTTCAAACCAGTCGATGCACTTTGATAACATATTTTGTGATACATTGTCTTCATCTTTTAACCTTTTTCATAACGTTGAGATTACTAATGTTGTCTGGCCAAGTAATTTTCAGCATTATGTAATGTTACAGGTAATTCATTGTTGTTTTGTTGTTGTTGCTGTTCATATTTAAAACTAGAAGTTTTTATCATTGCTTTTAATCTAGCCTTCGGCGTACTGCTATGGGAGCTGGCCACTTTTGGCATGTCTCCGTACCCTGGTGTGGACCTGACCGAAGTCTATCATCTGCTGGAGAAAGGTTACCGAATGGAGAGACCCCCAGGGACCCCACCTGAGATCCACACACTTATGCTCAAATGTGAGTTGTGTCTTATGATCCTTCAGTGTTTAATCTGTGTCACCTAGTTATCATTGCGCTCAGATAAATTGATGACGATGTTTTCTGATGCTTCATTCCTGGGTATGCTGCTAACTTTCTCATGAGTTATCCCTGCTGTGGTTGGTTGGTTGGTTAAATTGATGATGTTTTATTCTGCTTAATTCCTAGGTATGCAGCTAACTTTCTCATGAGTTGTCTCTGGGTTGGTTAGTTGGTTAAATTGATGATGTTTTACCCTGCTTCATTCCTAAGTATGCTGCTAACTTTCTCATGACTAGTCCCTGCAGTAGTTGGTTAGTTAGTTAAATTGATGATGTTTTATCCTGCTTCATTCCTAGGTATGCTGCTAACTTTCTCACAAGTTATCCCTGCTGTAATTGGTTAGTTAGTTATTTGTAGTAGTAATAGGTTAGTTAGTAATTTGTTCTCATAGTTAGTTAGTTAGTCAGTCAGTCAGTCAGTCAGTCGAGGTTCCAACTTCCAACTTTACGGCCGAAAGCGTCGCATAAAGCACGAACTCCGCAGCATCAGCGCCGACTCCCAGGAGTCTCCTGAAAAATGCACTCGTGAACCGAAAAGGCAAATCAGTCAATTTAGCAACAGCCGGTAGCCATTATTCCAAACATGTAGGCCACTGTACAGGACAGATGTAAAAGCATTCCACTTGAATTTCACAGCTCACAGTGTCGCCCACGCACTCACTCAGTAGCAGGGCGACGGAACCATGTACTACCAGTCCAATATGAGGAAAATGCGATTGCAAACCGTAGCTGCAAGCATAAACACGCCACAGGCCTTAACGGTTCAATGCCTAACCGCCATGTTGGCGCTAACTTTCTCATGACTTGTCCCTGCTGTGGTTGGTTAGTTAGTTAAATTGATGATGTTTTGTTCTGCTTCATTCCTAGGTATGCTGCTAACTTTCTCATGAGTTGTCCCTTCTGTGGTTGGTTAGTTAGTTAAATTGATGATGTTTTATCCTGCTTCATTCCTAGATATACTGCTAACTTTCTCATGACTTGTCCCTGCAGTAGTTGGTTAGTTAGTTAAATTGATGATGTTTTACCCTGCTTCATTCCTAAGTATGCTGCTAACTTTCTCATGACTAGTCCCTGCAGTAGTTGGTTAGTTAGTTAAATTGATGATGTTTTATCCTGCTTCATTCCTAGGTATGCTGCTAACTTTCTCACAAGTTGTCCCTGCTGTAATTGGTTAGTTAGTTATATTGATGATGTTTTATCCTACTTCATTCCTAGGTATGCAGCTAACTTTCTCATGACTTGTCCCTGGATGGTGGCAGTGATTGTTTAGTTAAAGTTGATGATGATGTTTTATGATGTTTCATTTCCATATAAACTGCTAACTTATTCATGGCTTGTCCATGCAGTTGTTGGTTTATTAAATTGATAGTGATGTTTCATTTCTCAGTTAGCTGTTAACTTTCTTATGACTTGTGCCTGCAGGTTGGCAGTGGGAACCCAAGGATAGACCCACCTTCAAGGAAATTGTCTTTCTGCTGGAGAACATGTTTGATAAGTCTAGCATTAATGAAGGTATTGATACTGAGTATTACTCTTTCTTGTACATACATGTTGAGTTGTGTTGTGTTGAGTTAAGTTCTGATGAGTTGGGTCAAGAACCGACATCATAGCACTTGAGACATTCCCATATGGGATCTGTCCTCATCTTCAACAGCCAGCGAAGAGTCCCAATACTAATGGTGCCAGTAGCAGTCGGATTATGTGTCTGTCCTGCTTTTCCTCTGAGTCCTCAATGTCAGCCAGATCCTCTGGTCACTTCTTGCAACACCATTCTCTTCAGGTTGTGATGATCTATCTGTTCTTCCTCACCATACATGTGATCCCAAAGGACCCCGACCACATCCGCTTTATCATGCACCAATACCCCACCCAGTGACCCAGTCAATCTGTCCGTCTGCTTGTTTCCCACCACACCAACATGTCCCGGGGGAAAATCCAACATATGTTTACTAGTACATACATGTTGTTGTTGACCCAACCTTTGGCCCAGTGGATGTAGTGATGCTTGTATCAGCTGCTGACCAAGGATCCATTGCATGGTGATTTTGGTGTTGTGACGTGTGGCTGTCTGGTCTCTCACTAGCCAGTTTTCCCCCCGGGGACATGCTAGTGTGGTGGGAAACAAGCAGGCGGACATATTGGCTGGATCTACATCACCTTATGGGGTATCGGTGCATGATAAGGCAGATGTGGTCGGGGGCCCTTTGGGATCATGTCCTTTAGTTAGGACATTGCAACCAACCCCAGAATTTTGTAGCTGTTTGTGATTTTCTAGGCAATAATGCTTTCACAAGTTTGCCATAGTTTTCTTATTCCATTCCATGGTGAAAATTAAAATAGGGCAGTCTGCTTTCAAACCGCCTGAGGGTGATTTTGAAACAACTTTCACTGTCCTTAAGCCGCAGACGTCAGCAGCTGGACTCTATAACATTGTTTTTCATGTAAAAGAAAAGAACATATTTCCATACCATTATGGTGTTTTGGGGATGTGGGTTTTTATTTTTTAACCCAATTTTACACATCTTGTGTCGTATGGAGCATTTCGTGCTACCCTCATATTTTTTATAAACCAATTGTCAATATCAAGCCAGCTACTTTTACCTCTAAAGGCATTACCAGGTACAAATTTTAGGCTGGGTCGGCCCAGTTTATTTTCAGGAGTAGATGCCATGTCATCGTTGGTATTACTAGGTCAGAGCTCTATGCTTCACGTCAAAGAAAAATTCCACCACATGTCAACACACAGATTATCAGTGTTGTACCAGAAATAGCACAGCTCTACACAATAAAGTGACTATTTTCTAGTGTTGTGTACCAGAAATAGCACAGCTTTATGCAATAAAGTGACTATTTCTCAGTGCTTTACCAGAAATAGTTTAGCTCTACACCCATAAAGTGACTATTTTCTAGAGTTGTTCCAGAAATAGCACAGCTCTGCACCATAAAGTGACTATTTTCTAGAGTTGTACCAGAAATAGCACAGCTCTGCAACATAAAGTGACTATTTTCTAGAGTTGTACCAAAAATAGTACAGCTCTGCACCATAAAGTGATTATTTTCTAGAGTTGTACCAGAAATAGCACAGCTCTGCACCATAAAGTGACTATTTTCTAGAGTTGTACCAGAAATAGCACAGCTCTGCACCATAAAGTGACTATTTTCTAGTGCTGTGTACCAGAAATAGCACAGCTCTACACCATAAAATGACAATTTTCTAGTGTTGTACCAGACAGAGCACAGCTCTACACCCTAAAGTTGACTATTTCCCAGTGTTGTACCAGAAATAGCACAAGATAATGCTATAAAGTAACAATTTCCCAGTGTTATACCAGAAATGACACACAACTATACAATAAAGTGACAATTTCTCAGTGTTGTACCAGAAATGACACATGACTATACTATAAAGTGACTATTTTAACCCTTTACAGGGCAGATGATTGTCCATTTTTTAGCCCTGAACGGGCAAGATTTTTTCAGGTTCGGTAAAATTTCGGGTCGCGTTAGTAAAAACATCACAAATAAGGTGTTAGTCAACCGATTTTAGTTAAATAAACAACACACTGAAGGGAAAAGCATGCAGAATATGTTACTCATGTGATTGTTGTCGGTAATCCATATATGAACACAAATATTTACGAAATACAGCATGTTGTTCGTGATTTTCCGTCATCTATACAGCAATTTACAAACACATTTTCAGAATCATAATCACTTTCTTTAAAGTCCGACTCAGATTGCTAATGCAAAGTAACGCTTTGCACTGATATCTAGCTCCGATTAATAGTCAACTTCGTGCCCTTTAATGTCACTTAAATTGAACCTAGCGAAATCTCGACTATCACTTGAAGAATCGCCGAAATCCGTTTTGAAAAACTAAGTGTAAAAACCCCGAAAACTATCCAAAAAAAGTCTGTAAAAGTCCATTCAAATTCATAGTAAGCGTTTACAAATGGCGGCCACGTTGTCAAGCTATCGGCGAAAGCTAAAGTAGCCGTCGGAAGTATTGTAAAGCCGAGAAATCGCGTTTTTACAATGCATCATAGTGTCGGACGCAATCAGCCGATTTGCTCGTTAAAGGCATCAGACGGAAATGGACGTTCTGCCTTGTAAAGGGTTAAAGTGTTGTACCAGAAATGTCATATGACTATACTATAAAATGACTGTTTCCCAGTGTTTACCAGAAATGACACACGACTATACAATAAAGTGACTATTTCCCAGTGTTGTACCAGAAATGACACACAACTATACAATAAAGTGACTATTTCCCAGTGTTGTACCAGAAATAGCACAAGACTATACGATAAAGTACCGGTCCCTATTGTTTGTACTGCTGAAAGTCATGAGGCACTGTAATATAACTGTAATGTACAGATAGTCCCACAGCCAATACTGCCATTGGGGTGTGAAGTCTTTGGCCTTCACATATTCTTTTTTTTAATTTTTTTTTTATTTTCAAGGTTGCATATCCCTTACAGGGCGTTGCAGTCAACAGCAGCATTTTTCAGCTGCTGTTGATGTACTAGGCAAGTTTTTACATTCAGTAGTTTGCCATTGCTTTCTGAACGACCGGCTCCCATACCAACACGTTAGAACACAACACGACACTGTCTTCACATATTCTGGGCCATGGCTTTTGAGGTGGAGTGCCCAACTCCTTTCCTCATCACCTTTCCTTACCAAACAATTCCCATAATGTTCAAAAAATTGTCTCGTACTCATTTGTGGTGATGCTGGGTCAACTGCCGAGCCGTGCTGGTCGGACAAAATATTCCTGCCTCTGCTGGGGTTTGAACCCAAACCATTGTCTTGGCAGGCAAGTGCACTGGCCACTATACCACTGCAGCCGCCATTATAACTGGCTGACTGGCATCTGGCCGGCTTGACAGATGATAGTTTGTAAAGTGAAGTTATAATTCTTCATACCACAAAGCCTGGGCTGAATTTAGAGACCATGTGTTGCCTGTGCAGCATGATCCCTCTCTCAGCCTGCCTAGTTTACTCCAAAGGAAAGATAACACCAATGTATCATTATGACTACGTATTACACCGTCATAAATGCCGGCCATTCAGATAGCAATGGCAAACTACTGAACGTAAAACTTGCCCAGGAATCACGAACAGCCAAAATGCTGGGGTTGACTGCTACGTCCTGTGAAGGACATGCAACTTAATCTTTTAAATAACTATAAAGTTGTTAATTCTCCAGTGTGGTACTGGAAACGGCACAGCTCTGTGCTGTAAAGACACCATCACATTTGTTATTCTCTAGTAATTATTATTGCGTTAATCTGATATTGTCAATTTCGTTCATTGCCTGCAATGCAGAAGTTGAAAAAGAGTTGGAGAAAACAGAGAAGGGACCCCCTGGCTTACCAACCAAGAAAAACCGTGGCCAGGATACCGCTGATTTCTTGATCGATGGGAGGAACAGTGCAGGTATGGTAGTTGTTTGAATATGGATTTTGTTAAATTCAAAATGGTTGCTTCCTACGAAGAGATTTTGCTGTGCAGATTTGTTACACTAGAAAAATGGTGGATATAAGTAATGACATGTTGAACAAACTGGAGGAATTTTTGTTACACTAGAAAAATGGTGGAGTATGAGTAATGACATATTGAAACAACTGGATGCAGTTTTGATACACTAGAAAAATGGTGGAGTGTGAGTAATGACATGTTGAAACAACTGGAGGCAGTTTCGTTACACTAGAAAAATGGTGGAGTATGAGTAATGACATGTTGAAACAACTGGATGCAGTTTTGTTACACTAGAAAAATGGTGGTGTATGAGCAATGACATGTTGAAACAACTGGAGGCAGTTTCGTTAACTAGAAAAAATGGTGGAGTATGAGTAATGACATGTTGAAACAACTGGAGGCAGTTTCGTTAACTAGAAAAATGGTGGAGTATAAGTAATGACATGTTGAAACAACTGGAGATGTGGTTTTCTAGAAGAATGTTGAGAATATCATGGATGGAGAACACAAATGCTATTGAGAGCTGCGGATGTTACAGGATCATTCATCAAAACCATAAGCAATGAAATGTATAGGACAGGTGTTAGCAACCCATGGCATGCATGCCAGTCGTGGCACGTGAAATGTTTTTCAACGGCATGCTGAGTTAATTGTAGTACTCATTTTTAAAAGTTTAATTTTTAATTGAGTAGAAGCATTCTTTGAAAGCTATTCCTGTCTTTACACCTCTTCGGAATGTGGTTATTTAACATTAGAGGTAAGAATGTCCGATCTAATGCAGAATGAGTAAGTGTGGAGCATAAATTACTGACTATGACAAAGTCTCCGTTCCTGAAAACCTCAGCAGCAACCATAAAGTTTCTCTCTGCTGCCACATACTTATCACCGTCCAGAGGTTGACTTTAGCACAAAAGCTGGTGTTGTTGTTATGTAATAAGCTGCCATCAAAATTACCTTTAGAAGCAAAGAAAATTTATGTATACTTTTTCAAGGCTTTTGTATAAAGGAATGTGGATTAGACATTGGAGATTCAGTTCCGCATGCTGGGTGACTTTGCAACAATACTTCAGCACAACACTGCGAAAAGGTTGCCAAAACCTGACGTTGGGTGTATGAGCATAAGAGCTGTAATAGAGAAATTAGAAACACTGTAAATTTGGCTATTTTCCAGTGTTGTACCAGAAATACTGGAAGTACTGGAATAGTGGTTTGATTATTCAGGAATTGTGCAGCACAGAACACAATAAAGTTAGCTGTTTCCTGTTGTTGTACCAGAAATAGTATAGCACTACACTATAAAGTGACTATTTCCCAGTGTTGTATCATAAATAGAGCAATTTACCATAAGGATGTTACCTAATGAATCAATCATTCAATCATGTGCCATGCCGAAAAGCGTGGGAGGTCATGTTTCGCCATTTCACTCAATCACCAGAGTCGTGGATCAGCTCCATGTTCCTGTCTCGTCCATGCCATGTGGCCAAGCCATCCAGGTATTTTCCTCTCGCTCTTCCTCTTGGTCTGTTCCCTTCGATCTTGCCAGTTGTCACTAAGTTCTCCAATCCATTTCTTCTCATAACATGACCAAAAAATTTTGACTGTCTAGTCTAGTTTCTGTAATCAATTTATGAGTTTCATTTGTCTGCTGTAGTACTTGGTCATTGGTTTTTCTGTCTGTCCATGGTATTCTTTGCATTTTCCTCAGAATAAGTATGTAAATATGGGTAGAAGTTTGGTAGGCCCTAAACTAAAATTAAGTTTGTCTTTCACTAAAGTAAAATGCGTTCAAGTAAACCATGGCATTAGAAGATGGGAAATATATTCCCTAACAAAAATTAAACCTTATGTAAAGTCAAGAGATAGTGTGTGTCTTGAATGAAACAAATTTGACAAGAAAGCCTGTAAGAGAGGGTCTGCAAGCAGTCCACAGATTGACAAGGGAGAAGATAGAACTCTATCACTCGGGTAGCTAGAGGCAAAGAAAGAACTTACCAAGCACTGTTTTAGACACATTTCAGTCAGCACAGAAGCATTGGCAGAACTAACCAGAATACACTTCATCACATCATCATTATAATGTTCCCGGTCAGCTGGCATAGGCATTCATGTCTCTCCGCAGATCTCAGTCTTGGTGTTCTGGGTCAACTCTGTTGACGATATTGCTCCATGCCACCATCTCAGTCCAGCATCATTTCTGTTGGTCTGACTCTGCCTCTTTTCCTGTTGATCTTTCCAGTTATGATGATCTATAATGCATCTTTCTCATCACATGACCAAATAGTACTGTCTCTTTCTTATTGATGTATATAATGTTCTAGTTTCATTAGCCTTTTCCAGGCAGTCGTTGTTAGTTACTCAGGCAGAAGAATACACTTAATGCAGTTTTAGAAAAAGTATGTCAGATTTTAGTTTAGAACCATTGGCAGATACAAATAGAATACAGCTTTAGAGATCATTTTGTAGATTTCAGTTAGCACCATTCACAGATTGAACTAGAATACATTTAAGAAAATCTCTGAGTTGGAGCAAACATCTATGTTATTGAAGGTTTTAGTTAGAACCCACTGGCAGACAAATAAGAATTTAAAAGGCAAGAGGAGAGATACATAAAAATTCAAAAGACAAGAGAACAGATAAATAAGAATTCAAAAGACAAGAGTCCGACAATTAAGAATTCAAAAGACAAGAGTCAGATCAATAAGAATTCAAAAGACAAGAGTCAGATACATAAGAATTCAAAAGGCAAGAGTCAGATAAATAAGAATTCAAAAGGCAAGAGTCAGATAATTAAGAATTCAAAAGGCAAGAGGTAAGATAAATAAGAATTCAAAAGGCAAGAGTCAGATAATTAAGAATTCAAAAGGCAAGAGTCAGATAATTAAGAATTCAAAAGGCAAGAGGTCAGATAAGAGAAGCTTTCATAGCACCTTTCATAAGAGATTAAACTTAGCACCAAACTTAGAATATTTAACTCTAATGTTAAATCAGTATTGCTGAATGGATCACAGCATGGAGAAGAACTAAAACTATTACTTACTACAAGCATTTATTAATTAGGGCCTACATAGAGCAGAAGGACTAAACTGGTATAACAGAATCAACAATGTGCAGCTCAGGGAGAGAACTAGACAAACTCCAGTGAACCAAGAAGTGAGGAAAGTCGCTGTTGCTGGATAGGACACATTGAGACAACCTGGGGATAGTTTAACCCTTTACAGGGCACAGGATTTAACTGTTTGTAACTGAACAAGCAACATTTTTCCAGTTGTAGGTCATATTTAGGGTTACATTAGTAAAAACATAAAATATAAGCTGTTAGTGAACGGATTTTAAAAAATTAAAATAAAACGTGAAGGAAAATGAATGCAGATTTATTAATTTACTCATGTGTTAAATAAATAATCCAATGTTGCCTGCATTTTGGTTGTATTTGTTGGAACCCATGCTCAATCATTTATCCGTTCGATCTTTTTGTCTAGCATATTCATTTGTTTGATCGGCAATCGTTTTAAAAGTCTCTAAGTGATCCGAAATATGTACTGCTTAAGCTGATATCACTGATAGATATCTAGCTCCTATTCACAGCACTTCAGTATCACTTAAATTAAACCCAGCAAAATCTCTGCTATCACTTAAAGAATCGACGAAATCCATTTTGAAAATCAAAGCATAAAAGCCCTGAAAACTATACAAAAATCCAATCAAATCGCTTGCATATGCTTGCAAGCAGCACACATGTGAACTACTTATCGATAACACCGGACGTAAACAATCGGAAGTCTCGGAAAATCACGAGATCGCGTTTTTACGACACTGAATAATCATGAACGCTTTGGGACATTTTGCCCATTCCGGGGTAAATATGCTCTGAGCCGTTCTGCCCGGTAAATGGTTAACTAGAAAGGCCTTTGTCGGGATTCCACTGGGCCAGAGAGACTTGAAGACACTTGGAGGGAGACAGAGACAGCAGTGAATAATATCGGGAGGGCATGGAGGCATCTCATGAGCACAGTTGGATGAGGCTCATCGACCGCTAAGTGAAGTAGACTGGCCGGCCTATTCCTCAGTGCATTCAGGCCAGCGAACTGTGATGGTGCTAGCATATCACAGATCCATTGTAGGTTCCTGCTTCTGGACTTTTTCTTTATGTCGGGAGCTCCATGAGATAGGAAACGATGGGATAGCTTGTGGTGAGTTGGTTGAGGGCTTACTCTACAATGGGGAGTACAGTGCAGCAGAAGAAGAAGAAGATTGACAGATGGCCACTAGAATACACTCAGAGCAGAGAAGGTTCAGCATAGAGACTGTTTATAGAACACTTGAAAACTACAGTGAAGGATAATAGTTAAGCTGTATCAAGGGAAACATCTAGGAAACATCCAGATGGGAAAATGACTGCCAATTCCATCAGAGATAAATTGGGTGTTTCGTGAGGGACTATTGTGTTGACATTCTGGCGGCAGCATTATGCACAGTGTATCTGTGCGGGCTGTTGTTTGTCGAGACTCCTGTCTTTTCCACTTTTCACATTGGGCAGTGGGGAGCGTTTTGTGTGATATTCACTGGCACAGGAACGGAGCATAATGGGGACGACCAGTTGCTGTGAAGTTGGAACTGTGACTAACTAACTAACTAACTAACTAAGGGAAACATTCAGTGAGCTATAGTTAAGCTGTATCAAGGACAACATCCAGTGAGTTACAGTTAAGGAATGTAGTTAAGCTGTATCGAGGACAACATTCAATGAGCTACAGTTAGTCAATGTAGTTAAGCTGTATCAAGGACAACATTCAGTGAGCTACAGTTAAGGAATATAGTTAAGCTGTATCAAGGACAACATTCAATGAGCTACAGTTAGTGAATGTAGTTAAGCTGTATCAAAGACAACATCCAGTGAGCTACAGTTAGAGATTGTAATTAAAGTTAAATTTAAAACATGGAAGTACTAAAGTAACCCATAAACAGGCTCTCTCTCCATCTGTTTATGCTTTATCTCAACATTGCAAATTACAAGAGGAACAAGATGAGATAATGAATTGTTTTATGTATTCTACATTCAGGTCCTACACCTCCGGCAGGAAGACGAGTCTTGTCCGTGCTGGAGGATGCAGACATTACTGCAGCAAAAATGAGTGACGCACTATACAGAAAGTCTTCAAGAAAGAAATCTGGCAAATCAGCGCCTCTTCCGCCACGTAGAACAACATCTGTTAAGGATGGAATTCCTGACTCAGGTGGAGGGGATATAGACCTGGAGCTGAAAAACCGCATCCGCTTGCAGAAAGCTAAACTGGAAAGCTCTTCTTTAGTTGAAGAAGGAGAGTTCATAGACAGTGGCCTGGGTATGGAGTCGGCTCATCGGGGCTTCTCTTACTTGCCTTATAATTCCTCTGTTCCTTCGGTGTTGAAAGCCCAGGGAGGTCAGACAAGCTCTCCAACCTTGTTAAGAGAGGACAAAGCTAGCAAGACTTCAGTGGACAACCTAAAGGCAGCTCAAATTGACCGATCCAAGTATCTCATTTCTGAAGCCAATGCCCGGACGTTTGAGAAACATGCACCGGAGCGCAGCAGTACAAGAAGCATGGATGCACGAGCAGGAGAGAGGCTGGACTGTAACCAGGACATGGGATTTATCGTGTCTGGCCAGTATTCCAAGAGGGCAATGCTGCCTCCACAGCGATCAGCGATGCTGCCCCGCAAAAAACTTTCAGAACATTCTTTGCCACATGAGTTGTCCCACAGTGTCAGTGTGGATGAAACGGATTTGGATAGTACTCCTAGAGTAGGGAAGCTGGATGTAACAAATGTCACCAAGGCAATTAACAGATACGGGACAATTCCTAAAGGTGTTAGAATAGGTGCGTATTTAGAGTCCATGGAAAGGGAACAAGAAAGTCATGGGCATGAACTGTCTGCAGTTGATGATCATGACTCTGGGACGGACAGTGCTAGTGTTACTTCGTGTCCAGCTTTAGGAGGTGACCACAGTATAGAAGCTGGCACAGGGGGTAGCTTAGGACTGGCTATGAAGAGGGTAGAAGGATTCAGTGAGGACTCAGACCCCGGCATTAAGCAGGAGCCAAATTTAAAACCATCTGCCTTTGTGAAATCTCAGTCGCAGCATGGGCTCGGTGATAACATGCCCACACCCAGTTCACATCAGCACCAAGGAGTGCAGACATCCAACTCCACCAACGTCAAGTCACAGTATTCGGGCTTGCTGCAGAGGCATAAATCAGACCTCTCCTCATCCAGTAAGCCTTCCACGCCTTCAGAGCTGTTCACTTCATCAGACCAGATGATTACATCAACAACATCTTCCGGCTTTCAACATCCCACTTCTGTCCATCGCTCCGACACAGACCCCCTCTCTCATCTAGCTGACCACTCCCCACCCCAACCCGCTCCTCCACACTCGGCTCCTCCTATCACATCACACTTCCCTGACCTGTGTGGCATTAATAAACCCAAGCCGAGTCCCAGGTTTTCTCGTCAGTACGGGGACGGGCCTGGGTTTCAAGACCAGCCTCAGCTTCTGAATCGGCCGCCTTTGGCTGCAGTGCCTGCCAACAGTTTAGCCACAGATAGTTCCATCTTGAACAACATGGAATCATACAAGCCCCCAGCCTGGATGGTTGGGCTGAAGTCTCGAAGTGAAGACAACCACCAACAGTCCAACGGAACGCCCAGCAACGTCAGTTCATTTAAAATATACACTAAGCCTTCAGTGAATATTAATATTAATTCCAACCTGGATCAGAAGCATCTACAGTCTTCTGCTGTACGGGAAACCAATATAGATCTAGTCAATAGTGCAGGCTTCGCGGCCTCCACAGAGTCGGTCCCATCTGGCAGATCCGAGACTGTAGCTTACCGGGCAACTGGCGTGAAACTGCTACCCACCACACCAGGTGGAGGTCCACCTTTAGAGTCAATTTCTATGAGTGGGAGCTACATCTCCGACCCCCAGCAGTTGCCGTCGCCAGCTGGAGACGGAGTCAGCACTCAGTCGAATTGTACAGAACCTGTCAACATTGACTGTATTAAATTGGCCTCTGACAGGTTAAAATCCTGCATTGACAAACTGGCACAGGCAGGGAATAAGTCCAGCACAAACTTCATGCTCTTGTCGGAAGAAGTCCTGGCCTTCTATGGCCTTTGCTCACGATACATTGACGCCCTCCCACCTCATGCCAAATTCCACGCTCGGGAACTGTTGACACAAATGCAGGCCCACAGCCAGAACTTGAAAACCTACACAAGTACATCTCCTTCAGGGGGAAGCAAACTCCTCGACGATATTCAGTCAGCTAATAAGGAGATCATGACTGTTATCCAAAGATAGCATGTCTGTGGAACTTTGAGCATCCTATTTTTCTGACAAATTGTGCTAATCTATGTTCCCTAGGAAGCACGGGGAGGGGGGGAACATCCTAGCTGTTTGGTGGGCCATATGTGGCTGCAATAAATAATATATTTAAAAAGACATGTTCACATTTAAGAAAGAGGTGAAGGTATGTGGTGTGAATGTAAATTCAACTGTTGGTGTTAGAAAAGACTTATTGACTATTTGTGTTATGTAAGATAACATATTTAGATAACGGATACTGTCGGGACATTACCATAGTTAAAAGGCAGGATTCCAACTGTCGTTTCGGCCATATTAGGCTGTAGTTATTTGATAGCTTCCTTGTTGGAATAATATGATTCCACCTATTTCATGCGCCACGTTGGACTGCAGTAATTAATATATGAAATATAAACTTTGTATTCAAATTTAAAACAAACAAAAAAACACAAGAGATTATGGCATGCGAAATGTTGAGTATCTGTTGTCAGTAAAGTCTTATTTGCTTCATTTATTGTGCGATGTTGCTTGTTTGATATGGGATGTGGCTGTTTGTTGGAGTGAAGAAAATGTTTTTTTCCCTGTTGGATTTCAGACTGGGAAATAGTGTGAAGATGAAATGACCACTTTAGTGAAACAATTTTCATCAGCATTGCTCATATGTGTAGCGTAAAAGGTTAAAATTGTTAATAATCAAGGTTAAAATTGTTAATAGTCAGCAAAGTCCAAGAGATGCTGAAGTGAAATGTTAAATTGGTTTTGCGAAAGAGTTAAGTATTTTAGACATTTTTGCATGTCTCTGTTGAATGATTGTGGCCTTTGCTGCTTGGTTGTGTTTTAGCATGTCTCTGTTGAATGATTGTAGCCTTTGCTATTTGGTTGTGTTTTAAACATTCTTGTGTGTCTCTGTTGACTGATTGTAGCCTTTGCTGCTTGGTTGTGTTTTAGTCAGTGTGTGAGCTCTGTGTTGGGTACAATTAGAGCATTTTGTGATGATTTATTATATTTTAACTCTTAACTTTGAGTGGCTGGAGTATGTGCTTCTAATCAAAGAGACCTGGGTTCACATCCACACGCTAGTCATCTCGGGTTCAATTCAGGTGTTTTTGTTGTGAATGTTGGGAAAGATTGTGGGGGTGGGGAGAAGCATACATCATGTGCTAATAGGTGGCCCGGTAGAGAGAGGACTTCTCTGCCTCACATCTAATGACATGTGGAAGCTTCTAACGGCTTGTAAATATCTAAAGAAAGGTGGAAATATGACATGTGGAAGCCTATAATGACATGTAGAAATATCTGACATTGTGGGTGCTTCTAATGATGTGTGGATATTTGTAATGACATGTGGAAATATCCAATAACACATGGAAGTCTCTGATGAGATTTGGAATATCTAATGACATGTGGAAACCTCCAGTGACATGTGGAAACTAGTGACTTGTGAAAGCATGAACAATTATATCATGCTTCTGCAGAAATGATTGTAGATGGAGCTGTATGTTGGTCACTGTCAGAGCTGTACGTTGGTTACTGTGAGAGTTTTACGTTAGCCACTGTCAGAACCACTGTCAGAATCATACATTGGTCACTGTCAGAACCATAGGTTGTCACTTTCAGAACCATACGTTGGTCACTATCAGAACTGTACATTGATCACAGTCAGAGCTGTATGTTGTTCATTGTGAAGTCTCATGAAGTATAACTACTTTGGCAGATGTGAAGTTTCAGGAAGTAAAACTTCTTTGGTGAAGTCTCAGGCTAATTACTGGCTTAATGCACTTTTAGCTGTCAAGATATTTACCAGATTGTTGGAGTTTGACATCTGCAAGCATTACTAGATCACTGTTCAAAACTATACGGGAAAAGACATGGAATTATAAGCATATCAACAGACGATATTGAATAGAGAAATTAGCCTGATGTTGGGAAGTACAAGGCAAGAGAGACAGTAAGGCAGAGAAAGATACATGTGGACAGCTGAATCAGTTGGGTAGTATATCATGTTAAAAGCAACACCAGTTTGATCAAAGGATCAAATGGCAGAGAGGATTTGACAGTCATGACTGTAGATGTATGCTCCACATCTGGTACCTAAAGAAGAACTCTTAAGATTGTCCCAAAGACGTACAGGTTTGATTCCTGTATGACACCAAGACCTGTTGGGGGAGCAAAGAATAGTAACCTAACCTAAGATGAATGTGGTCAGATGCAACTAAAGAGGGCCGACCTGAGACTCAGGTTATACGTCATTTTTTGTCTACCCTATTTTACACATCTTGAGGCATAATGGGAATTTCAGTCTAGCCTATGTTTTATATACCAGTGGCAGTATAACACCAGCCATTTTTACTTGAGGCATATTGGGAATTTCAGTCTAGCCTATGTTTTTATATACCAATGGCAGTATAACACCAGCCATTTTTACTTGAGGCATATTGGGAATTTCAGTCTAGCCTATGTTTTATATACCAGTGGCAGTATAACACCAGCCATTTTTACTTGAGGCATATTGGGAATTTCAGTCTAGCCTATGTTTTTATATACCAGTGGCAGTATAACACCAGCCATTTTTACTTGAGGCATATTGGGAATTTCAGTCTAGCCTATGTTTTTATATACCAATGGCAGTATAACACCAGCCATTTTTACTTGAGGCATATTGGGAATTTCAGTCTAGCCTATGTTTTTATATACCAATGGCAGTATAACACCAGCCATTTTTACTTGAGGCTTATTGGGAATTTCAGTCTAGCCTATGTTTTTATATACCAATGGCAGTATAACACCAGCCATTTTTACTTGAGGCATATTGGGAATTTCAGTCTAGCCTATGTTTTTATATACCAATGGCAGTATAACACCAGCCATTTTTACTTGAGGCATATTGGGAATTTCAGGCTAGCCTATGTTTTTATATACCAATGGCAGTATTACACGAGCCAATTTTACTTCCCAAGTCATTTCCTGGTGCCAGTTTTAGGCTGGATCCCTTAGAAAAATTTAGCTGCAAACTCCAGGCAGTCATAATTAAGTCTACAAATGGCTGGGTGGGATTTGGTTGAGGAGATGAGAGGCAGAAGAAGAATACAGGCTTGAGAACTATCTTGGCCTGGTAAAACATATCAGCATGCTGGTCCAGTAAGTAGTAGTAGTCGTAGGCCTCTTTCAGTCCTGAAGGACTATAGAGTTGTGCCGCTGGGGAGGTACCTGGCAGCACCGCTGGTGACTGTATAGTCCAATGCGAGAGTTACAATCTCTGTCACAGTTTCCGCATCTGTAAGACGAGGCAAGTCCCGCAGTAAGTGACTGCATTTTATGCCTGTGCCGCTTATCCTCAGTTTGTTGG
This sequence comes from Cepaea hortensis, assembly GCA_963921405.1. Lineage (NCBI taxonomy): Eukaryota > Metazoa > Mollusca > Gastropoda > Stylommatophora > Helicidae > Cepaea > Cepaea hortensis. The sequence goes on along the minus strand of OY992884.1, from coordinate 42,460,743 downwards.
ATCAGATTGCACTCAAAGAGCACCAGTCCGTTTCGTACATCTCTTCTCCAGGAGCATCTGTCTTTTGCAACTCTTTCCTAAGGGTCTGGATCTATGCCAAGGATTTTCATATCTTGTTTACACACATCCCTATATCACAATTGGGGTCTTCCGGTTGGCCTCTTTCCTGTGGCTAGTTCTCCATATAGGAGATCTTTGGGAATACGTTCATCCTCCATTCGAGACACATGGCCCAGCCAGCGGAGTCGTCTCTGCTGGAGGAGGGAGTGCACTGTGGTAATATCCGCTCTTTCAAGCACATGTTTGCTTGCTATATGGTCTGTCCACGACATGCCCAGGATACTGGAAAATGTTGTGGCTGCCTTTCCAATGCGTCCAGTAAGACACAATCTTTAATCAGTAAACTCGGTGATTGTTCTGTTATATGTTATTGTATAAGGTGAGACACCTGGGAAGGGACAATCCTTAATCAGTAAACTAAGTGATTCTCATCTCATCTAATCTTGTTCCTTGTGTACCTTGCGGTGTCGAGGTGAACTATAAACAGCGGGCTGTTTATGGGCTTCGTGTATTGAGATTCCCATGGATTCTGTTATTCCCTCTGTCCATCGTTTACGTGGTTGGCCTCTTATTCTACTTCCATTTGGTCTGTGCATCATTGCTTGTTGTGATTGTCCCATTATGTGTCATCATATAATGTTAGACACCTAGGAAGGCGCAGTCCTTAATCAGTAAACTTGATGATTGTTCCGTTATATATCATTGTGAAATGCCTTGCCAACTGGCATGGGAGATTGTGCCTCACCACATCTCACAGTTTCCAACAGAATGTATCTGTTCATTTGATATTTTTCCATGTCTTAATGAAAGACTGTCAAGAATTTTCTCTTTGTCTTTTCTGTCTCTTTTTCCTTAAATATGTTCACTTCTTACGATATGTTCTGATTTTTCTTTTGTCATCGTGTGGCCAAAGAATTGTCGTCTGCCACTATCTGATGTTTGTGATTAGTTACCTTTTTGTCTTTGCCTCATTGAAACCTTGTAGGTCCTCAACATGGCGGTTAGGCATTGAACCGTTAAGGCCTCTGGCGTGTTTACGCTTGTAGCTACGGTTTGCATTCGCATTTTCCCCTCATGTTGGACTGGTAGTATATGGTTCCGTCACCCTGCTACTGAGAGAGTTTGTGATGTGACACTGTGAGCTGTGAAATTCGTGTGGAATGCTTTTACATCTGTCTGCTGTTTGCACAGTGAACTGCATGCTCGGAACAATGGTTGGCTGTCGCTGAATTGACTGATTTGCCTTTTCGGTTCACTAGTGCATTTTTCAGGAGACTCCTGGGAGTCTTCGCTGGAGCTACAGAGTTCATGCTTTGTGCAGCGCTATCGGTGGGTCGCCCTATGGAAAGAGACCGAGCCATATGGGATAAAATCCGGGTCAATGAAGTCATTCTAGTCACTGCCGATTCCATTGACAATGAACTGTATTTTTCGTAGAGGACTTTTGTGTTGGCATTCTGGCAGTGGCATTATGCACAGTGTACCTGTGCGGGCTGTTGGTTCATATCAAGCCCTCCTGTCCTGACGCGTCAATCAAATTTGGTTAGGTTTTTCAGCTAAGGTTTTTTTAAATTAAGATTAGTCAGCCTACCCTGTTAGTCACATCTTGCGACCCGCTAGGTTATGGTGTTAGTGTTCTTTGCTTCCCTTACAGGCCAACGATAATATACGAGAGGAAAAATCCTTGCCAGGTGATGAAGAAGTTCTTCTTTTAAAGCCAAGGAACATCTTCGTAACCCAGGCAAGCTTCCACTGTCGGTGTGAGTCTATGAATAAAGTGGGCTGTAGAAGACAAGCAGCATCGCTGAGGCTTGACTGAATCAGAAAAAACAGGAAGTTGAATCGGTAAACTTTACTAGAACTCTGTCATAATGACAAAGAGGACGTCGCTGCTAAAGCCTCCATCAGTACACAAACAAGCAAACGCTGATACGGCTACATTACAAATCTACATGAAAATATAAATATATTAAAGCTTCTCATCTGTAATGAAGAGCTGCCTTGTTATACCTTCAATATGTGTGTAGCATGTGCCTCGCGTTGTATCAGGTGCATGTATGTATTATGAGACATGTCCCGCGTATTAGGTGCATGTATATATGTATGTATGAGACACGTGCCTCATATTAGGTGCAAGTATGTATATATGTGAGACTGTGATTACTTGATAAGTTTACCCTCAGTAGTTTGCCATTGCTTTCTGAATGACTGGCACTCATACCTTTGTATGAAAACCAACACAAGGCAGTCTGCTTACCAATCGCCCGCAACTGTGTTTCAAACGTGGTATGTGTGATTATGAATTGCAATCGTAATCCCTTCAGCACATATGAGAAACCTTTATATGTATTTTCATGTAGAGTTTTCCATATTGTTAGATAAGTGTTTGTTGTTTGTGTGCTGATGAAGGCTTTAGCCGCAGCATTCATTTTGTCACCCGATTGTGTTCTAGTAAAGTTTGCCGATTCTGTTTTTCATTTTCGTTGATTCACTCATTGCATTTTTACTTCAGTTCCGCCAGTTTCATTTCTAATTGAGGCATGATTGAGAAGCTGTGTAACCACGGCCACAGCTATATCTTGATGATGGTGATGATTGTTTAGGTTATGATGTTTTCATGAATAATCAAAAGGTATGTTTGTCTTCATCAAAATTCCACAGTTGATAGAGTTTTGCAAGGAGCGTTTTTCAGAATCATTTTTGGCTAGCAGAGATTTGTTTAGCTGTTCTGATTTTATGTGCTCTTTTTTTTTGGCACTTATATTTCCTGGGACAATGTTTATCTTAGAAACTTGAGTGTAAATCTATCATCTTTGACGTTATCTGTCACAGATGAGATTGTGAACTATCACATGTAATTGTCAACTGTCACAGATAGCAGTGAGACACTTGCAAAACTCGTATATCACAGATAGCATTGAAACAATCACATGTCGTTTTAAAGCTTTTATATCGGGCCTTCATCTGTCTTAGATGAGATTGTGGATTAGCACATGTCATTTGAACTTTCACAGATAGCACTGAAACAATCACATCATATTCTTATATCACAGAAAGCACTAAAACATTTACATATTAGAAAACTTGTGTATCACAGATAGCATTGAAACAATCACTTATTACAAAACTTTTGTATCACAGATAGAATTGAAACTTAGTAGGTCAGCAAGGCCGAACGGATAAGAACATGTGTTCTTAAACATCCGGTGTGCTGATGCCGAGGTAAGGGGTTCAACCCCTAACTGGACAGTTGGACTAAAATGTTGACCTCCAGTTCTTGACTTGGGAACTCTTATATCATAGATAGCACTAAAACAATCAGATGATATTACAAAACTCTTATATCACAAATAGCACTAAAACAATCAGATGATATTACAAAACTCTTATATCACTGATAGCACTAAAACAATCACATTATATTACAAAACTCTTATATCACTGATAGCACTAAAACAATCTCATGATATTACAAAACTCTTATATCACTGATAGCACTAAAACAATCACATGATATTACAAAACTCTTATATCACAGATAGCACTAAAACAATCACATGATATTACAAAACTCTTATATCACTGATAGCACTAAAACAATCACATGATATTACAAAACTCTTATATCACTGATAGCACTAAAACAATCACGTGATATTACAAAACTCTTATATCACTGATAGCACTAAAACAATCACATGATATTACAAAACTCTTATATCACAGATAGCACTAAAACAATCACATGATATTACAAAACTCTTATATCACAGATAGCACTAAAACAATCACATGATATTACAAAACTCTTATATCACTGATAGCACTAAAACAATCACATGATATTACAAAACTCATGTCACTGATAGCACTAAAACAATCACATGATATTACAAATCTCTTATGTCACTGATAGCACTAAAACAATCACATGATATTACAAAACTCTTATGTCACTGATAGCACTAAAACAATCACATGATATTACAAAACTCTTATGTCACTGATAGCACTAAAACAATCACATGATATTCCAAAACTCTTATGTCACTGATAGCACTAAAACAATCACATGATATTCCAAAACTCTTATATCACTGATAGCACTAAAACAGTCACATGATATTACAAAACTCTTATATCACTGATAGCACTAAAACAATCACATGATATTCCAAAACTCTTATATCACTGATAGCACTAAAACAGTCACATGATATTACAAAACTCTTATATCGCTGATAGCACTAAAACAATCACATGATATTCCAAAACTCTTATATCACAAATAACATTGAAACAGTCACGTCATGTTGACATTGTCTTGGATATAATTGAAACTACCACATGTCTTTGCAGCACTATCACAAATAGCAATTAAATTCTATAATGTTTTGTTTAATTATCACAAATGGGGTTGTGAAACTATCACATTGTAATTTTGAAAGTATCACAGCTGAGATTGTGAAACTATCACTTGTAATTGTAAAACTGTCACAGATGAGGTTGTGAAACTGTCACCCGTGTGAATCACCTGTCAGCTTTTTTAGATTTTCAAAAAATAATATTTAAGTTTTCTCTGGCAGTGACAGTAGCTTTGTTTTTAATTGTATATTGTGAACTAATTGTAAATAAAGTTTTCCAGAAAGAAGACAAAATGTGTGTTTAATAGTCAAATAATTCCAGAAAGAAGAGACAATATGTGTTTAATAATTAAATAATTCTGGTATAAAAAGTCCGGACCCTTTTGCAGGCATTGTGGGGCATTGGCCATATGGTACTAGTCACATGTTTGTATAGACCAATGGGCACTTAGCGGGTGATGTGGCCTGGGATTCCAGGTTAATTTTTTTAATCCTCCTAGATTTGACTTCGAACCCAGACCTGTTTGTAGGCATGATCAGTTATTACGCTACCATGGTCCCCAAATTCCATTAATGCAACAAGGTATTTTCTATTTCTAGGACTGTTTCTTAATTACTTTTTCTGCACATATTAATTTTAATCATTTTTATTTTCTTTTATGTGAAAGTCTCTTCAGGAACAAGACATAGAAGTTTTGTTTCAAACATTTATTTTTATTTGTCTAGTTGTGTGATAATATGCAGGATACAAGAAAGGATATGAACAACAGAAGAAGATAAATGGACAAGAGAGTCATAGATTTCAATGATCAGGGCATTGGAAATGTGGGCATCTTTTATGGATTTAGAGTGGTATGTAGACTAAGGAAGGGAAGTTCATATTACTGTTGACGTTAATGGTAAATACATTATTAAGGACTTGTTAGCATCTAAAGAATGTGAAATAAAAAATGAGGAACAATTGGGAAAAGGAGGACACACCAGACAACAAAAGAGGTAGACGTGTGCATGCTGGAGATTTAAACTGAGCTCTCTGAGTCTTTTCGTGAAGGAAGTGTGAAAGCTGTTGATAAGATAGACATATTACAACAGAATGTGCCTGCCAGATATCTTAGAAAGTTTGACTACCAGATAGACATCTTATAACAAAAGTATGACTACCAGATAGACATCTTAGAACAAAAGTATGACTGCCTGATAGATATCTTAGAACAAAAGTATGACTCCCAGATAGACATCTTAGAACAAAAGTATGACTGCCAGATAGACATCTTAGAACAAAAGTATGACTACCAGATAGACATCTTAGAACAAAAGTATGACTACCAGATAGACATCTTAGAACAAAAGTATGACTACCAGATAGACATCTTAGAACAAAAGTATGACTGCCTGATAGATATCTTAGAACAAAAGTATGACTCCCAGATAGACATCTTAGAACAAAAGTATGACTGCCAGATAGACATCTTAGAACAAAAGTATGACTACCAGATAGACATCTTAGAACAAAAGTATGACTGCCAGATAGACATCTTAGAACAAAAGTATAACTACCAGATAGACATCTTAGAACAAAAGTATGACTACCAGATAGACATCTTAGAACAAAAGTATGACTACCAGTTAGACATCTTAGAACAAAAGTATGACTGCCAGATAGACATCTTAGAACAAAAGTATGACTACCAGATAGACATCTTAGAACAAAGGTATGACTACCAGATAGACATCTTAGAACAAAAGTATGACTGCCAGACAGACATCTTAAAACAAAAGTATGACTGCCAGATAGACATCATAGAACAAAAGTATGACTACCAGATAGAAATCTTAGAACAAAAGTATGACTGCCAGATAGACATCTTAGAACAAAAGTATGACTACCAGATAGACATCATAGAACAAAAGTATGACTACCAGATAGACATCTTAGAACAAACGTATGACTACCAGATAGACATCTTAGAACAAAAGTATGACTGCTAGATAGACATTTTAGAAAGTTGACTGCCACATGGACATCTTTGAACAAAATTATGACTGTGAGATAGACATATTAGAAAATTGTCTGACCAGCCACAAATCTTTGAAAAATTGTGTGATGGCCAGATAGACATCTTAGAATATAGTGTGACTGCCGGATAGACATCTTAGAATATAGTGTGACTGCCAGATAGATTTCTTAGATTATATAGTGACTGCCAGATAGACATCTTAGATTATAGTGTGACTGCCAGATAGACATCTTAGATTATAGTGTGACTGCCAGATAGACATCTTAGATTATAGTGTGACTGCCAGATAGACATCTTAGATTATAGTGTGACTGCCAGATAGACATCTTAGATTATAGTGTGACTGCCAGATAGACATCTTAGATTATAGTGTGACTGCCAGATAGACATCTTAGATTATAGGGTGACTGCCAGATAGACTTTTTAGAAAAAAATATAACAATTTCTAACCAGGTCTTTAACTGGCCAGAATTTTTTTTAAATATGACTTAAAATATAATTTTAACCACTCATAGATATTGCAAACAACAACTACAAGAACGCCAGGGTTCAAACTTGTCTACAGCCGGAGAGAATTACTGAGAAGAGGGGACAGTGGAATGACTTGATCAGATTTGTCACCAATTTTTTAACAGGGTGACCTGATAGTGATAGAAATCAAGACTGCCCATTAGAACAAGCAGAGACCAAATAAGAAATTAGAACAAGCATAGGCCAAATAACAAACACAAACAAGAAACAAACACAAACAAGACGGACTGTGATGCTATGTCTAGTGATTGAAGAAAATGGAAGCTGTATAACTGGCTGGACAAGTTTATGAGGAAAGAAAAGAATCTATACAGTTTATTTGCTAATGTTAAAGATCTTTATTTGTTAATGTTAAAGATCTTAGAAAGATTCTTCACCCTCTGCCCGGTCTCTTGCCTCATGTATTTCATGTCAGGGGTCTCTTTAATGCCCTGTGCCCACTATTGGTCAGTCCCTGCCTTTGTCTTCCAGAAACTATGCCTTCCATTATAGTTCTTTCTCATCAACTGGGACGTGTAACACGACCAAAATAGCTCAGTTTCCGAGATATGATGCAGTTTATGAGCTGGTTTTCTCGATGTTCAGATCTTGTAGAATGTCAGTGTTGTTTTTTCTTCTTCTTGGACCTCAGGATTCTAAGAGTTGAGTTGAGAACTGACATCCCAGCACTTGAGACATTCCCATACATGCTCCGTCTCCATCTATAACAGCCAGTGAAGATTCCCAATACTAATGGTAACAGAAGCTGTCTGATTATGTGTCCACCTGGCTTTTTCCTCTGAGTTTCGAGTGTCGGCCAGATTTATGTAACATTTAAGTTCAAACACCTTGTTTTCTTATCTACCAACCAACAAGTTTTGTTATCTACCAATCATGAAATGCTCCATAATTAACATCCATATATGGCAACAGAGAAGATGTATGCTCTCAAAGATGTTAGATGTATTTGGCTTGCTGGGGGCTGTGTCATGGGTTGTGTCAGCGCTATTTACTCAATGCATTGCTTTGATCAGCCTCCACAGACTTCTGTTTAACAACCCCCATATTGTCTTTACTGTCTTTTACTGCCAATATAGTACTTTGCAGTGTATGGGGGGGGGGGGGTGTCTTTGAGCCTGAGGCATTAAGGCCGCCTGGCTAATGCAGTCGCCTCGAACTGTGCAGGTTAGGATTTTCTTTTTGCCCCCGACAGAAAAAAATCCCACACCTTACCAAGTCCTACAAGGTAGGCTGTAGTTTACCACCGCCCTGACAAAATTCTAAGCATGAGCAAAGCTACCCACAATAGATTATTTATAGTGTGTAAATTTGTTTGTGAACATGCAGTGTTTTTAGGAGGGTTTTATTTTAGAAGAATGTTGAGAATAACATGGTTAGAGAAGATGACAAATGTGTATTGAGAGCATCAGGTGGTACAAGATCACACATCGAAAGCATAAGTAAAAGACAAATTAAAATGTATGAGGCATATATGTTAAAGAATTAAATAGAGAAATTAGCCTTATGTAGAAAAATACTGGGCAAGAGAGACACAGGAATACAGAGAGAGATGTGGAAGCTTAATCTGTTTCGCAACAAATAATCATGTAAGCAGTGCAAACAGAATGTTGCATTTAAGTAGTGCAAACAGAATGTTGCGTTTATCATTTGCAGAATGTTGCAATCAACCCCAACTCCAGGTTGATTTTCCAAGCAATTTTATGCTCACTAGTTTACCATTGCTTTCTGAGGGAGAAGTCATTGTTTAAGTTCAGCTGACCGGTGTGGGGATCTCGCTACTCCATAACTGGCATATTGGAAGTTTGAGAGCAAGTGCTCTTATTCTTTCAGCCACGTTGACCTATAAGCCACACCAACTTCATGAAAATGTGAGATGATAGAGAGAATTGACGAGTCTTAATTAGTCCAGTTCTGGCACCTGAAGATATTTCTTATGTGAGTGTAGAAGGAAAGTGGAAACCCCCACATTCATTTCTAAGAGTTAGTTTACGGACAGTCACAAAGTTCGATTTTAGATGGAGTGATACATTAAGCTTTGTTCTAGTCTACAGGTTGAACAAGCTGGCATAACAGTTACTTTTGTGTTTTTATTGTTTCCTCCTAAGTCACAAGCTTATGACTACAGTATTGTCAGATGTATTTTTATTCATCCAGTTTTACGTATACACTTTATACAATAAATTTATGTTGTGTGTTCTTGTTTATTTCTTTCTGTGTGGGGGTGTGTAAGGTGTGTTGATGAAGATGGCTTGTGTGTAGAGAAGCTGTGGAATCTGAGAACATTCTACTTCATGTTTCTGTAAACAGATGTAATGTACAAGGATGTGTCAATAAATCAGTTAGCAAGGCATGCCCTATCTTCCAGTGAGTTGAGTTGCACTGTTGCGTTCTTGTCTGTGCCTCAGTACATTGACTTCGATAAAATTAGTGGAACTATAGTAGTAAGTAAGTTAGTTAGTTAGTCGTGGTTCCAACTTCACAGCAACGGGTCATCTCCATTATGCTCTGTTCCTGTGCCAGTGAATATCACACAAAATGTTCTTCACTGCCTTATGTGAAAAGTGGAATAGACAGGAGTCTCGACAAACCAACAGCCCGCACAGGTATGCTGTGTATAATGCCGCCGCCAGAATGCTAACACAAAGGTCCTCCAAGAAAAATAAAGTTCATCGTCGATGGAAGCTGCAGTCACTAGAAAATCAGCAGCCACACATTACTGCATTAAGAGTCGAGAGAATCGACTTCATTGCCCTGGGATTTATCCTATATGGCTCCGTTCCCTTCGGCAGGGTGGCCGCTAAAAGCATCGCACAAAGCACGAACACCGTAGCTCCAGCGACGACCCCCAGGGGTCTCCAAGAAAAATGCTTTCGTGAACTGAAAAGGCAATCCAGTCAATTGCAAGCGATAGGCCGACCACCATTGTTTGGAATATGCAACAACCACGGACAGATGTAAAAACATTCCGAACGAAATTTACAGCTCACAGTGTCACGCCACGCACCCAACACAGTAGCAGGGCGACAGAACCATGGAACTGCATTAAGGCTGTGGAAATGTAAACAATATAAAATAACACAAAGTAATGCAGCTTACAGAACATTTTTTATTTCATTCTTCTCATCCTGCTCTTAAGCCTTAATGTAGTCACTGGAGGGTCTTCTCCGTGATTACATATTGTGTTTTGTATATGTATGTGTTTGTTGTATTTTTCGTAATTATGTTCTGTAAATCTGCATTACTTTGTGTTATTTTATATTGTTTACATTGAATTCGACAAGCGTGTGTGTTGGTTTGCAGTTCCCTAACATTTCTTATTCTGCGATCAGTGTTTGCTGTGCGTGGTGCATAGCATCCATTCTAGTGTGTACGATGGATTGTCCAGTCAGTATCCGAATTTAATCAGCATAACCCAAAGACGAAGATTATTAAGTTTAGTAACTACTCCAAAAACTACTGAGCGTAATCTTGCCAAGAAATCAACAGACAGCTGAAAGATGCTGCTGTTGACAGCGATGTCCTGTAAAGGATATGAAAAAAAAAAAAAAAAAAAACTACTCCAAGCAAGCTCCTTGGCGCCTTGGCGAAGGTGTTACTGACGCGGTTCGTAATCCCGTATTCCCGCGTTCGATACACAAGAGATCGTCCATGCAGTGGGAACATCCCAGGATCACCGTCACCCAACAAAGTTTCGCACAGCAAGTGGGTCAGCGTTATGGCATCGGTGTTTTGGAACCACAAGAGAACTGTATATAGTGATGTCTTGAAAAGGGGAGAATCTGTAATTGCTTTAATGCTACTCCTGGCTATTTCTTAATAACGTTCGGAAGGTAATTCACCAAAAAACTTACAGGACTTTAAAGGTGTCATTTTTCAACGCGAGACCCCATACAGCCGCCAAAACTGGAAATTACTGACCAAATGCATTGGGAGGTACTCCTACACCCGCCATACAGTCCCGATTTGATTCCGAGTGATTGTCACCATTTTTTTGGCCATCTCGGAGGACAAAGTTTGACACCGATTACAGTGTGCATCAAGTAGTTCTCCAGTGGTTCAAGACCTAGCCAAAAGAATTGTTAGTTAGTTAGTTAGTCGCGGTTCCAACTTCACGGCAACGGGTTGTCCCCATATTGCTCCGTTCCTGTGCCAGTGAATATCACAAAATGCTCCTCACTGCCCCATGTGAACAATGGAATAGACAGGAGTGTCGGCAAGCCAACAGCCCGCACATGTACACTGTGCATAATTCCGCCGCCAGAATGCCAACACAAAAGTCCTCCACGAAAAATACAGTTTATCGTCGATGAAAACGGCAGTCACCAGAAAGACTTCATTGACCGGGGTTTTATCTCATATGGTTTGGTCTCTTTCTGCAGGGCGACCCACCGAAAGCGCCGCACAAAGCACGAACTCCGTAGCTACAGCGACGACTCCCAGGAGTCTCCTGAAAAATGCACTCGTGAACCGAAAAGGCAAACCAGTCAATCCAGCAACAGCCGGCCGTCATCGTTCCGAACATGCAGTTCACGCGAAAAACCGCGGACAGATGTAAAAGCATTCCAAGCGAAATTCACAGCTCACAGTGTCGCGCCACGCACTCACTCAGTAGCAGGGCGACGGAACCATAGCCTCCTTAGTCGCCTCTTACGATGTGCATGGTAGGCAACTGCCGGAATACAGAAACTCGTAACCCGATGGGGAAAACATGTTTGCATTGGCAGCTGACTACGTCGAAATATAGTACAGGTAATTACAGTGCATAACTCATGGTTATCTGGAGATTACATCAGCCCGTATACTTAGTGGGTGACCCTCGTAGATGTCCGCTTTCTAAGCCCCTCTTCATACTTCGACGGGCCTGCGTGCCCAATTCTTAACCCTTTGAAAATAAATATTGTTCGTTCGACGGTTGAGGTTTCTTTTCTAGAAACCTCCTCCTATAGACAGATTGCATTCCCGGGCTTGTGGGCTCTGCCTGCCCACATTTTCTGTCGGAATGTGTTGCCCTAACTTGTTAGTTAGTTAGTCGCAGTTCCAACTTCACAGCAACGGGTCGTCCCAATTATGCTCCGTTCCTGTGCCAGTGAATATCACTCAAAACGTTCCCCACTGCCCAATGTGAAACAGGGCAGCAGGTATGTGCCTCCGTTCCCTATCCCTTGACCTGTCCGATTTGGGAGACCCTACAGGGGTGGATACACAACAGTATGGATACACATCAGTGTGGATACACAACAGTATGGATACACATCGTAGCTGCGGTATGCTGTATAATCCATCAATTCATACAGCAGTCTAAAGATAACCTATGCGGGTCAGCCTGGTCGAATGGGTAAGAGCGCGTGTTCTTAAGCATCCATTGTGCTGATGCCGATGTTACGGGGTTAAACCCGTATACCGGACAGTTGGACTAAAATGTTGACCGTCGTCCTTGACTTTGGGACGTAAAATCACAAGTACCTCAAGTCGGAGTGGGTTCGCCTGTTGGCGAGGGACACTGTTAATAGGGAAAGCTAATCCACACGCAAAAATTCAGTCCACCACCACTATAAAATAGTGTGTATGAACTACGCTTGAGTTCAAAGCGAACAAGCGCCAAAAAAAAACAACCTATAAGTTACTTTTCCGCACATTACTTTTCCACGTATGCCTATGCGAGCTATTGATTTGTCGGGACTATTGTCTGTTCCACTTTTCGCATGAGATAGCGAGGAGCATTTTGTGTGATATTCTCTGGCACAGGAATGGAGCATTATTGTGTGACCCTTCGCCGTGTAGTTGTAACCGCAATTAACGACTTTTCCCACGTGATCTCCACACTTCTTTACCTGCTGGCTTCAGAGGCACTTGTAATTTACGTCCCCAAGTCATGGACGAGAAGTTAATATTTTAGTCCAACTGGCCCGTGTAGGTGTTGAACCCGCTACCTCAGCTTCAGCACACCATAAGTTTAATTAAGAAGAGCAAGCTCCCTTATCCATTCGGCCATGCCGACCTCCGCCGTCTCTCATGAAATGCATTGTAGATTCAGTGTTACAATTCTTTGGTTCTCGTGGGGGGGCCTGGTATGTTGTATTTCGACACCCGGTTACATTGTGCTTCAAAAGTTGAGTTGAGTTGAGCTAAGAACCGACATCATTACCCTCAGGACATTCCCATATGCGCTCCGTCCCCTTGTTCAACAGCCAGCGAAGAGTCATACTACTAATCGTTCCCACCGCTATCTGATTGAAAGTTCTCCAGGTTTTCCCTCTCAGATTTAAGATTCTACCAGAACCCCTGCTGTGTTTAAAAAAAAAAAAAACAGGCATGATAACTACAACCAATGGCGGTAGCGAATGTGATTGGTCAAACGTGGTAACACATAGACAAATCTCCAAACTTGTCCAAGTGTTTGTTTCATTGGTTTATCCCCGTCTACCGGAAATCAGTGCCAAGGTCCTGCAGTTAGGACACCGCCACTTGCTGGGCGTGGTCGTCGGTTTCATATCACTTTCCAGCCAGGAGCTTCTTTACAGGTCCGAAGAGTTGAAGGTCACTGAGTGCCAGGTCAGAGCTGTGAGGTGGGTGACGAGATGAAGGTCACTGGAAGCCAGATCTGAGCTGTGAAGAGATGAAGGTCACGGAGTGCCACGTGAGAGCTGTGAAGAGATGGTCACTGGGTGCCAGGTCAGAACTGTGAGGAGGGTGAAGAGATGAAGGTCACTGGGTGCCAGGTCAGAACTGTGAAGGTCACTGGGTGCCAGGTCAAAGCTATGAAGGTCACTGGGTGCCAGGTCAGAGCTGTGAAGGTCACTGGGTGCCAGGTCAGAGCTGTGAAGGTCACTGGGTGCCAGGTCAGAGCTGGGTGGAGAGCCGAAGGTCACTGGGTGCCAGGTCAGAGGTGTGTGATGGATGAAGCGATGAAGGTCACTGGGTGCCAGGTCAAAGCTGTGAGCTGGGTGAAGAGATGAAGGTCACTGGGTGCCAGGTCAGAGATGTGAGCTTGGTGAAGAGATGAAGGTTACTTGGTGCCAGGTCAAAGCTATGTGGTGGGTGAAGAGATTAAGGTCACTGAGTGCCAGGTCAGAGCTGGGTAAAGATATGAAGGTCACTGGGTGCCAGGTAAGAGCTGTGAGGTGGGCGAGGGTTACTGGGTGCTAAGTCAGAGCTGTGAGGTGGATGAAGATCACTGGGTGCCAGGTCAGAGCTGTGAGTTGGGTGAGGGTCACTAGATGCCAGGTCAGAGCTGGGTCAAGAGATGAAGGTCATTAGGTGCCAGGTCAGAGCTGTGGAGGTGGGTGAAGAGATGAAGGTCACTGGATGCCAGGTCAGAGCTTTGTGATGGATGAAGGTGCCAGGTCAGAGCTGTGAGCTGGGTGAAGAGATGAAGGTCACAGGGTGCCAGGCCAAAGCTGTGAGGTGGGTTAAGGTCACTGGGTGCCAGGTCACAGCCGTGAGGTGGGTGAAGGTCACTGGGTGCCAGGTCAGAGCTGTGAGGTGGGTGTTTAAGTACCTCCCACTTGAAGCGCTGTGGCACTAATGACACTACGCCTTTCAAAGTTTGCCTGTGTTCCCAAGAGTGTCGTTATCCGATCTTGTGTGAAGGGAAGTAAGCAGCGCTGACAGTTATCTAACCCTGTCGGAACATAATCAAACAGTTGATGTAATTCTCGCATATGATACACACCATTTTAACTAATTTTTTCCCCGCTAAAACCGGTAATGTTGTGGGCACAGTTTGGCACCCGGGCTCGCCGCTTGCCAAAATGAGACTTTCGGAGGCCACTGCTCTCAGGTTTATAAAACCCGGGCAACGGCTGTGACATGCCGGCTAAACCAGGCGTAGGTAACCGATTCGGCGTCAAACCAATCGGTGAACTAGGGTATGCCTACCCAGCATGTGAAGACAGGATTCGGCAGGCTACGCGGAAGAAATCATTCATGATTCAATGGGCAAAACAGCGTTTATCTGCAAAGCGTTGTGGAACGTTATGAGCACGGTAAGACACATAGAGCGCCCTGGTCATCCACTGCATCTGTATTCGTCTACCGTCATCTTGACTTGTCTTGGCACTGGATTCAGATGGACTCAGACGAGAGAGTGTGGTCGAATTGCGCAACTCTTGCTAACTTTAATCCACTTCATCGTGCAAGTCATTCTTCATTCAACTTCATCTATCACCTTCTGTGGCGATGGGCGAGCGGCGAAGCGGCAGGCGTGGGTACGCTGGCAGTCGTAGTCGCAGACCTGCACACAGGCGGCTCAGGTCATATGGTCGTCTTCTACTGACCGGAGCAGCAGTGGGATTCGGCAGCCCCTGAGCAACTGAGCAGTCCTCTTTAGGAAAGCACTGCTTACCTCCATAGCATGAGGAAGGGGCTAGAAAAGGTGCCCTAAACATTGCCTGCTCCATCATTACCTAACCAGCTAGCTGCGATTGGTGGGTACCCTATCCAATAACTGCAATCGACATTCAACGAAAGTAAAATAAAGTAAAGAAAACAAAAAAAAGCGAACCATATTCTGTTAACCATCGAAAGTTGGAATGAATGCACCTTACTTGATAGAGAAGGCGCGTCGGGCCCAGAGAGACGAACAGCACTGACTGGGAGAAAGCTGGGCAGGTACAACATCGACATTGCAGCCTTGAGCGAGACACGACTTGCAGAAGAAGACAAAATCTGTGATGTCGGTGCCGGCTACACGTTCTTATGGAGTGAAAGGAAAAGTGAAGAAGGACGCCAATCTGGTGTGCGATTTGCCATTAAATCGGCCCTGGTTGGCAAACAAGCTGGATTTCCGAAGACTATAAACGACAGGCTTATGACCATTAAGTTACCCTTGTTGAACGGAAGGATGCATGCAATCACTGTGAGTGTCTGCGCACCAACCATGACCAGTGAAGATGACGACAAGAACAATTTCTATGAGGATCTGCACAGTGTCTTAACATCTATTCCCAAAGGAGATAAATTTATACTCCTTGGGGATATGCTAGTGAAACCTGGACTGTTTACCAGATAAGATCTCTGACACTGAAGTCCTAGAAAGAGCGTCCATGCCCATTATCCACACTATACTAATGAAGAATCAGATTCGCTGGGCTGATCACCGCATGCCAGATCACAGGATCCCTAAACGAATTTTCTACTGTGAGCTGCGCTGTAGTAAACACTCCCAATGCGGCCAGAGGAAACGTTTTAAAGACACTCTGAAATCTCACTAGAAGCTTTTGGAATTCATCATGACACATGGGAAACTGCTACCAAAGACCGAAATTCGTGGCGTACATCATTACATAAGGGTGCAGTCACTTGTGAATCAACCAGGACTGCAAGAGCTGTGAAAAAAGGCTGGACAGAAAAACCACAGCAGGAGATCCTCCTCCTGGAGCGTCAAGCATTCTTTGCCCACATTGTCAAAGAACATTTCGAGCCAAAATAGGTCTCATCGGCCACTTTAGAACGCACGACTCCATACTTTCAACCCCACTGGATGAAATGAATGGTCATCGTCTTTCTTGATGGACAAACAACATTATCTGACTGAGATTTGACAGTGACAAGAAGGATAACTATCACCAGAATACTGGATATTTCATGAATACATTCCCTTGCATAATTTATTTACCACAGAGGAATATGGCTGCAACTCTTATTTCATTTATAGAGCCTTTGCCGATGTAGGAGATAGATACAGGAGGACTGAAGTCTCATGTTTTAATTCTGTCATTGATTACATTTCCACATCATGTAAGATATTTCTCGAGTTTGTGTATCGTAACAAGTATGTAATATGTATATATTATCATGAAAGTTGACATTTCGTAATTATGTAAAACTGGGTTACTTATTAAATTTTATAAATTATTTTTTGTTAAATAAAAAAGTTAGCAGTTATTCTAATAGCTTCAGATTTGAAACAAATGTGAAACAGTTATGCTAGATAAAGCTGCAAAAATGAAATCCAACAACAGTACCTTACTCAAGTCTCAGTGGCATTTCTAATCCGATCGATATGATATGCTAACTACTGACTGTCTGGTATCTGGGTGTGGAGTGAGTGTGAGCAAACACGCGCAAACTCATTCTCAATACGCAACAGAAGACCAGTTAAAACCAACATGAAGTACTCAATAGCAAGCGTCTTGTCTTTCAATATTTATAACCACAGATATAGAGTGCATTTTCAGATTAAGGTGCTTTCTTCTGACCATATTAAAAAGGTCAAAATTGGTGCAATTTTGACTATCATTTATTTTCATTTAAAGTTATTAGTTACACACCAGACAAGTTTGTATGTGTTTAGATCTCATGAAAGATTTAGATATTCTTTGTCGTCTTTCATTCCTTAAAATGTGTTGATATCTACAATGTTGTCTCTTATATAAAGTTCACTGTCTTTTTCAGTTCAGATGTCTATAGAGTTTATCCTCCACTATTGTTTCTCTAGACGAGAACGTTTGCCTAGACATGTCACAGTTTGGGCAGTCTTGTAGCATGTGATCTGCTATCTGCAACACCAATCCATATGTTAGTTAGTTAGTTAGTCTTTCCTCTTGAGCCTAAGGCGGCGCATAGGGCAGAAGTCCTGTCTCTCCATGCTTGTCGGTTCTCTGCTACCTGTTGTAGATCTTGGATATTCACTTGGCCATTGAATGAGCCTTCTCTAATGATGGTTCTACGCAGGGTCTCTCTTGGTCTTCCCCGTTTTCTTTTCCCTACTGGTGACCATATGAGGGCTTGGTAGGGGAGTCTTGACTTGTCCATTCTGAGTATATGGCCGATGTAGTTTCAACGGCGTCTTCTTATGAAATTGGATACTGTATCTTGCTTAGTCTCTTGTCTTATTTGCGAATTGGTTCTGAAGTCTGTCCAGTGGATGTTTAGAAGTCTTCTAAGACATTTGTTCTCAAAATTGTCTAATTTTTTATCTAAAGCTACCGTTGATTTCCAACTTTCACATCCATACGTTAACACTGGAATCACACAAGAGTTGAAGATTTTAAGTTTTGTGTGTTTGCTGAGTGTCTTTGACTTCCAGATGTTTGACAGTTTATTGAAGGCACTAGATGCCAGTGCGATTCTAGATGATATTTCTGATGTTGAGTCCCCTGTAGATGTCATTTTGCTTCCTCCCTATGTGAACATGGCTAATTCACCAATCTTGAATTTTGTATGCATGTGGTTGCGTAATATTGTCATTTTCAGAGGTGCAGAATAATGACTTGTTATGGTCTATCCATAAAATGGTAATTGTCTTGTGCTGGTTTTGATGGTTTTCTGATTGATTTAATCATTCTTTTCTTTTGGTATTTGAATGGCAAATACAGGTGTGTCTACACCTGGACCATGCTCACATTCCCTAGAAACAGAACAGTGTCATGAGATCACAGTTTCTGCCCTGATTTCTATTCTTCGCTTAAGAAATTGCCTCACATCAGTATTGGTATATCTTAATATAATGATCAAATTATGATAGCTTTTTTTAAGGGGGGGGGGGGGGGGGAATTGACTTCATTGAACCACATTGTATTCCAAATGGCTCAGTCTCTTTCTGTGGAGCCGCCTGCCAAAAGCCTCGCTCATAGCACTAACTCAGTAGCTCCAGCAATAACCCCCCAGGAGTCTCAGAAAAAATGTCACTTGTGAACTTAATGACTGAGTCCAGAAATAAACCCACTCCTATCAGAGTATGAGGGAAGAGTTTTAACCACTTTACTATGGAGACTTCCTGATAAATAGACTATATATAGAACTGACAAAAAGAAATGCAGCGTCATCTCATTTGTATCTCTGCAGTCAATTCTCCTAGGAATGTTAAGTTTTCTTTGTTTGAATTGATTGCTCTAATATCAGTAAAAGAAATCTTATTGAATCTATTAACAAAGTGTTGGGAATAATTTGTTACATAACTTGTATGCCTTCTTCTTTATTTAGGTATGGATCTTCCGTGGTGTGAATCAACAGACTGCCGAAGTGTGTGATATTATCAACCATCTACTGGGAGAATGTGCCAGTTTGGCAAATACCGATGTGCTGCCGTGTTTGTTAGAACATTCCATACGCTGATTGTGCTAGGAGTACCGGTCACGCTTCTGTTTAAAGATTCATGTATGTTTTATTTGGAATCTTTCAGCAATGTTTTAACAGTAATTTATTTCAAGAAGAGAGGAACATTATTATGATAAAGTAGTGATAATTGGTGATGTAACATATTAAGCTCCAATCTGTATGTCTGTCTACATGTCTTGTTGTCTGTATTAGGTATGTGTTGTTAGGTTCAAATTTTCCATGACCAACTGGCACATAAATACAGAGCAAAGTATTCCCTGTGTGAATTTACATACAGGAACCACAAACAGTTGGCTGCACAAGTGTTACCTGGCATATCTGGTTGCATTTCATTGTGGGCATTCTGCAGTGCTAGATATGAAATGCATTGATGAATCCTGTTCTGGCTGAAAACATTACATACAAAGTCACTGATATAGTTTAGACATGGGGCATTTGTTATTTCCATGATAATCGTAGATTCAATACATCATAAATTATGAGTTTCAATATGAGTCCTTGAGGAAGATTGGTGATGAAGAAAATCAAATTTTACTATAACGCCATTTAACCTGACTTGTATCACCAGTTCACCATATTTGTATCACTACATCACATGTATATCACCACACCTGTTTCACCATATCACCACAAATTATCATCATATCACCACAAGTGTATCATCATATCACCACACCTGTATCACTATATCTGTATCACCATAACACCACACCTGTATCACCATATCACCACACATGTATCACCATATCACCACACCTGTATCATCATATCACCACACTTGTATCATCATATCACCACACCTGTATCAATATATATGTATCATCATATCATCACACCTGTATTACCATATCACCACACCTGTATCATGATATAACCACACCTGTATCACCACATATGTATCATCATATCACCACACCTATAGCACCATATCACAACACCTGTATCATCATATCACCACACCTGTATCACTATATTTGTATCATATCACCACACCTGTATCAGTATATCTTTATCATATCACTTGACCTGCATCACCACACCTGTATCACCATATCACCACACATGTATTACCATATAACCATACCTGTATCAGCATATCACCACCCTGTATCACTATATCACCACACCTGTATCACCATATCACCACACCTGTATCACCAGATCACCACACCTGTATCACATCACCATACCTGTATCACCATATAACCACACCTGTATCACCACACATGTATCACCATATCACCACACCTGTATCACCATATCACCACACCTGTATCACCATATCACCACACCTGTATCACCATATCACCACACCTGTGTCACCACACCTGTATTACCATATCACCACACCTGCATCACCACACCTGTATCATCATATCACCACACCTGTATCACCATATCACCACACATGTATCACCATATCACCACACACATACCATCATATCACCACACCTGTATCACCATATCTGTATCATCATATCACCACACCTGTATCACCATATAACCACACATGTATCACCATATCTCCACACCTGTATCACCATATCACCATACCTGTATCATCATAGCACCACACCTGTATCACCACACCTTTATCACCATATCCACACACCTGTATCATATCACCACAGCTCAGACCCACATTCTCCTTCTGCTGCTGCCTGTCATCTCCCAGTGAAGTCTATAGCCTCAGCTAAACAACATCCAGCCCTTTATATTTTAAGTCTTGTTCATCACTGATTGGATGTTGCAGCTAAAGTTTAAGCCAACCCTCCTTTACTGCCTCTCTGTGCTTATTGGTGAAATAAATACCTGGGGGAAGTTTGTGGCGAAGGTTGGTGGGTGGTGTTTGGTGCAGGAGAGCCTGGCATATGATACCACAACATATAGTCTGAGAATGGAGATGGAGGCTGTCACTGCTCGTTCCGCTGACTGGAGGATAAACAGTACACACATGTCATGATTGTAACAGACTTGCAAAGTATGATGAGAAAGGTTGAGACAGGCATGCTTCAGGCAGAGTGGCAGGCTTCCATTCAACAATACAAAAACTAGAGAACACCTATTGGGTTTTTCCCCCCGGGACATGCTGGTGTGGTGGGAAACAAGCACTCTGCACTGCTCAGTGGGATAAGGCATATGTGGTTAGGGCCCTTTGGGAACATGTGTGGTACAGAAGAACAGATAGATCATCACGGCTTAGAGAGAATGATGCTGCAGGGAGTGACCAGTAGGATCTGGCTGATTCAGGACTCTGAAGAAAGGCCAGACAGACACAAAATCAGACTGCTACTGATACTGTTAGTATTAGGACTCTTCGTTGGTTTGCTGGAGATGAGGACAGAGCACTATGGGAAAGTCCTGAGTGCAGTGCTGTCTGTTCTTGACTCAACTTCCTCTTACCACATGCATGGTGGGTTACTGTGTTGTTGTTCTTGGCTTCCCTTATAAGGAGTCTCTGTGGTGAAGTGGTCAAGCCGTTTGACTCGTGCTCCAAAGGTTGTGGGTTCAATTCTGGGCCGCGTCCTTTGGTTTACGAGTTAAATGTTTCGGAGACTCCTGTGGGTCGTCGCTAAAAGCTACGGAGTTCGTGCTTTGTGCGACGCTTTCCGTGCTGCGGAAAGAGACCAAGCCATATGGGATAAAACCCGGTGCAATGAAGTCGACCCTGTCGACTTTTAAGCGACTTTTTTAAGGCTTCCCTTATAGGTCTCGCTAATGCAGACCCCTTGTTCTGACCAAGTAACAATTGTGCCATCCAGTGACTGGGACTGTGCTCCTAACATCATACCACCAGTGTGCATGTGATGGGTTCACAAATTGCATGTTTGTTACAGGACATTGCAGTAAAAAAAAACCAGCATTTGTTTGTGGCCATTTGTGATTTACAAGCAATTTTTTTATGACAGTATTTTGCCGTTGCCTCATTGCATCAAAATCAACTGAAGGGTTTTGCTTACAAATCGTTCGTATGTGATTTTGAACCCTTGACTTTTGTCAGGGCTTTGTGAAATGTGTTCACTGCCCCTAAGCCACGGTGACGAGGTAACTTCAGTTTAGTTTAGTTTAGTTTAGTTTAGTCGATGGATCAACATCGCAGCACACGGGTGTAACCCATAAGTGCTCCGTTCTTCTCATAACTCAAAACCTGAGTCCGAAGAAACTCAGCTCTGTGCACGAACTCCGTAGCACCGGCGAGGTTCCTGAAAACTTCAGATAACTTCAGTAACTTTGGGGTAACTTCAGATTTAAATGAATGAATATCAGTGACAGAATTTCAGTGAAAGAATGTCAATGAAAAAGATATCAGTGAAAGAATATCAGTGAAAGGATATCAATCAATGACAGAATATCCATGAATGGATATCAGTGACAGAATATCAGTGAGTGAATATCGGTGAAAGAATATCAGTGAGAAAATATAAATGAAAAGAATATCAATAAAAGAATATCAGTGAAAGAATATCAAGTAAAGAATATCGGTGAAAGAATATCAATGAAAGAATATCAATGAGAAAATATCAATGAAAGAATATAAGTTAAAAAAGGGGGCTGAGTGGTCTAGAGGCATGATGTCTGCCTCGAGTGCTGGAGGTCCCGGGTTCAAGCCCCGGTGAGGACCGGGATTTTTTCACGTGGATTTTCTAGTAATAAAATTTCCCCTGGTCTCTGGGTACTGAGATCGGCCGCCCGTGTGTATTGTTGCGCACGTAAAAAATCCCTTGGCAGTTGGAAATCGAAAAAGAGTAGCCTAACGGCGCTGCCCGGGCAAAATTTTGAGTTAAAAATCTACCCAAAGTATTTCAGGATCCTCGCC
The DNA here is from genome assembly GCA_963921405.1 of Cepaea hortensis. Lineage (NCBI taxonomy): Eukaryota > Metazoa > Mollusca > Gastropoda > Stylommatophora > Helicidae > Cepaea > Cepaea hortensis. Next base: position 42,437,893 of record OY992884.1, on the reverse strand, counting down.
GGTGCTACGGAGTTCATGCACTGAGCTGAGTTTCTCCAGACTCAGATATGAGTTAGGAGGAAAATGGAGCACTTATGGGTTACACCGTGTGCCGTGATGTTGATCCATCGACTAAACTAAACTAAACTAAACTAATATAAATAAAAGAATATCAGTGAAAGAATGCCAATAAAAGAAATCAGTGAAAGAATATCAATGAAAGAATATCAATGAAACTGACAGACTGTATTACAACTAAACGATGATGTGTGTGTTTGCAGTGCTGCATCAATGCTTGGTGGATGGGGACCACATCCTGCTGGGAGCTGTCTATGTGGCTATGGTTGTCATGGCACTGGCCATGTATTACATCACATGCTTCACAGACCCCGGCTACATTACTGTATCCAGGAGAAGGAAGAAGGTAATCTTTGTCTTCTTCTTTCATCTTTCATCATTTATTCTGTATCCAGGAGAAGGTAATCTTTGTCTTCTTCTTTCATCTTTCATCGTTTATTCTGTATCCAGGAGAAGGAAGAAGGTAATCTTTGTCTTCTTCTTTCATCTTTCATCATTTATTCCCCATTGGGGGCAGGGGTCCTCACACAGCTCACTCCTATCTTTAGCTACCCCATGGAGCTCTGTCCATGTTCCCTCCAAACCATTCTTTTCTGTTTCTACATCTCTTCTTCGTGTGTTTTTGGGTCTTCCTCTAACTGTGATCTGGACTTTGCGGCTTTCTCCACATCAGTGTAATGGACTCTGTGAGCATGCAAGGTGAAGGCTCGTATGCTTCGTGCAGAGTGGAATGCTTCAATTAAGAAATCAAATATAGGAAGCTTCTGTTGGATCTTTTGACCAAGACATGCTAGTGGGAAACCAGCAGGCGGACAGATTGGCTGGGTCTGCCCCATTGGGTGTTCCATTGATGCGTGATAAGGCAGATGTTGTCAGGGCCCTTTGGGATCGCGTGTCTCTGCCATGGAAGAACAGATAAATCATCATTGTCTGGAGAGAATGGAGCGCCAGGGAGTGACCAAATTATCTGGCCAACAATCAGTACTCAGAGGAAAGATGCAGGGAGTGACCAAATTATCTGGCCAACAATCAGTACTCAGAGGAAAGATGCAGGGAGTGACCAAATTATCTGGCCAACAATCAGTACTCAGAGGAAAGATGCAGGGAGTGACCAAATTATCTGGCCAACAATCATTACTCAGAGGAAAGATGCAGGGAGTGACCAAATTATCTGGCCAACAATCAGTACTCGAGGAAAGATCAGTTGGACACATGATCGGACTACAACTGGTACCGTTAGTTTTGGGACTCTTCACTGCCTGTTGAAGATGAGGACAGGGCACAATGGGAATGTCCCAAGTGCTGCGATGTCGGTTCTTGCCTCAACTCAGCTCAACAACACTCCTCATCAACCTATGCCATTTCTGGGCAATTAGTAAACAGGCAAAAGAATCCTTGCAAGCATTGGAGATGTGGTTTTATAGAAGAATGCTGAAAATTAATTGGACAGCTAATTTGAGCAATCTGGATGTTTTAAGTGAAGCTAAGTTGCAAAGATAACTTATCACAAACATCAGAAAGAAGCAGTCATCGTTTTTGGCCATGTTATGAGAAAACAAAAACTGGAACATGTTATGACAACCGGAAAGATTTGCAGAAAGAGAGATAGAGGAAGACAGCGGGAGAAGATTCTTGACAGTCTTGTATCATGGCATGGAAGGAAGTCAACACACAGATTTATCCATGATGTCAGAGATCGTAATTTGTGGAGAGGCATCGCCAACGCTATCCGCCAAGGCACTGAAGGAATGTTAAAACTCCATTATCTAGAGACAAAGGTGAGAGGAATGTTAAAACTCCATTATCTAGAGACAAAGGTGAGAGGAATGTTAAAACTCCATTATCTAGAGACAAAGGTGAGAGGAATGTTAAAACTCCATTATCTAGAGACAAAGGTGAGAGGAATGTTAAAACTCCATTATCTAGAGACAAAGGTGAGAGGAATGTTAAAACTCCATTATGTAGAGCTAAAGGTGAGAGGAATGTTAAAACTCCATTATGTAGAGCTAAAGGTGAGAGGAATGTTAAAACTCCATTATGTAGAGCTAAAGGTGAGAGGAATGTTAAAACTCCATTATGTAGAGCTAAAGGTGAGAGGAATGTTAAAACTCCATTATGTAGAGCTAAAGGTGAGAGGAATGTTAAAACTCCTTTATCTAGAGTCAAAGGTGAGAGGATTGACTTTATTACACCAGGTGTTATCCAATCCGACTCAGTCTCTCCCCACAGAATGGCAAGCCGTCTGCCGGGAGCATCAAACAACGTGTGATCTCCATAACTCCAGCAGTGACCCTCCATGGGGCTGTTGACAAACTGTTCTTGTGGTTTGAATGGCAAATGAACCCACAACCTTGAGAATGCAACGCAGGCAGTTTGACCACTTGCTACGAAGACCCTCAATCTAGAATAATAATTCACGGTACATATCCCGAAGACGAATATTGCAAATTCCTTGGACTGCCAGAGTAACTAACGACGATTGCCTGAAAGAGGCTTAGGAAACTGGAACATTATATACAACAATAAGAAAGAGACAAAAAGCTTTCTTTGGTCATGTGATGAGAAGAGAGGCATTGGAGAACATTGTGATGACTGGTAAGATCAAGAGAGGCAGAGGCCGATCAAAAGAAGTGATGCTGGATGGATTGAGATGGTGATATGGAGGAATATCATCAGCAGAGTTGATCCAGAACACCAAAGACTGAGATCTGTGGAGAGACATGAATGCTTACGCCAGCTGGCAGGGCACTTGATGGTGGAATATCGTCAGCAGAGTTGATCCAGAACACCAAAAACCAAGATTTGTGGAGAGACATGAATGTCTACGCCAGCTGGCATGGCACTTAATGGTGACAATAATATATCCCAATTATAATTTAGATGAATACTCCTTCTGCGTGTTTGATATTGTTTGTTGGTTGTTGGGCAGTATTACTGTTGTGCCTATTTACAACAGAGCTCTTCATTCACATTTCACGATTCATTGCCATGCAACAGAAAAGTCTCTCTTTCGAGAGCTGGACGGGTCTGAAGCAAGGATCCTGCAATGGTGAAGGTTCTTCTTCTGTCATATGCTTGAACAAAGGAGATGTGGTCGTGTGCACCTGTGGGACCAGGTGGAGAAGATGGGGGAACAGAGAACCCGTATGTGGAAATAATGCGATTGCAGGGGATTGGCAGGGGTTGAATCTCAAAACTGAGGGAAGACCAGGAGAACTTTCAATCAGATAGTGGTGGGAATAATTAGTTGTGTGACTCTTCGATGGCTGGTGAACGAGGGGATGGCGTGCGCATGGGAATGCCCTGAGTACTGTGATGTCGGTTCTTAGCTCAACTCAACTCATTTGCTTGAAATGTGTCTATATCTGCAATGTTGTGTCTTGTATGAATTTCACACTATTGGAGTTCTTCTTTCGTTCACTTGAAATGTGTCTATATCTGCAATGTTGCCTCTTAAATGAATTTCACACTATTGGAGTTATTATTTCGTTCACTTGAAATGTGTCTATATCTGCAATGTTGCCTCTTGTATGAATTTCACACTATTGGAGTTATTCTTTCGTTCACTTGAAATGTGTCTATATCTGCAATGTTGCCTCTTGTATGAACTTCAGACTATTTAAAGTTTAACCCAGACCATTTGACCTGGTAAGCTATTAAACTAACCACTATGCTACCACTGCTAAGGTAAAAAAAAACACCTCTCTGTAATTACTGCACTCAAGGGTTGACGAAACAGTCCAACATAATTTGCTTTGTGATGACATGTGATGAAGAATTCCTCTAACCAGAGGCCTAATAGTTTTTAAATGTTTCCTTTCATTTATAAGATGATGATGATGATGAAACGAAGCATTGGTAGTGATGATGACTGCAATAATGGTGAAGATGCAGAAACTGGAGTAAAAATGAATGATGATGATGATGTCGAGAGTGGTGATGAGAATGGACAAGTGCTGCAAGCCATGAACAAGTCTGGCATTAAATACCGGGTGTGTGATTATTGTGAGATCACGGTAAGTATTTATTCCTCTTCTTCTTGTGTTCTTTGTCAGATGTCTAATCCAGTTTCAGATATTAAATTTCAGTCAATCAATCAGGTGCCATCTCCAGAATGTTGGCTGCAATGGATCTCCAACACTGTCAGTTTCTCGCCTTGATTGTACATTCTGTCAGACTGCTGTTCGTCCATCTCTTGATGCTATCTTCCCTCTTGTATCATTATCTACCTCTTGCTCACTTGCCTTCAACCTTACCCTTCAGTATGGATTTTATAAGAGTGTTATGTCAACTTTAAATCAACTTTATTGCTAGCACAAAGTTCGTAAGATCTACATTCACTTTTTGTGGACAAAAGATGTGAAGGCAATATTATGTTTCTCATTTTGCCTGAAAGAAGTTAATGAAACTAGAACATTATATACAACAATAAGAAAGAGACATACGCCTTTCTTTGGTCATGTGATGAGAAGAGAAGCATTGGAGAACATCGTGACAACTGGAAAGATCGAGGTGAAGAGAGGCAGACCAAGAGAAATTATGCTGGATGGATTGAGATGTTGGCATGGAGGAATATCATCAGCAGAGTTGATCCAGAAAACCAAAGACCGAGATCTGTGGAGAGTCATGAATGCCTACGCCAGCTAGCATGACACTTGATGATGATGATGTTCATTTCATATGTGCAGTTTAAGCATGGAGGTGACAGTAACAAAGGCAGTAGCATGGCTGGGGACACAAATGGTCACCCATGCATGTTTTCTCAGCGGCTCCATGAGTATGCTAAGGAAGATCAAGATGGGCTGGGCCAGATGGCAATGGCTTGAATCTTTGAGGAGGTCAAGTTTGACTAATATCTCTCATTTTTGTGCCAGGGCATGCGGGTGTAAGAGGAAACTAATGAGCAGACAGGCTTGCAGGTTTGGCTGCTATGGGGGTGAATGAGTAATGGATCACGCTGACATCCTGAACGCTCTCAAGGAGGCAATGCTAATTGCAAAGGCTAATGGGCAAGTCTTGAAAAAGGAGAGCCTGGCATATGAGACTACGACCTCCAGCACGAGAATGGAGTTGGAAGCAGTAACTGTGGCATTCCGGTGGCTAGAGGAGACCACGGCAACACACGTTGTGTTCATTACGAATTCAAAGAGTATGCTTAGCAAGGTGGAGAAAGGAATGTTTCTTGTGGAACGGCTCTTGTCGCTTCAGAGGTCACAGATTATGAGAATTGTATGGATATTTTGCCCTGGCCATGCGGGTGTATGGGGGAATGAATAGGCTGATAGGCTAGCAGGGAATGCACCTCTTGGTGGTATCTTGCCTATGGACAAGGGGGAGGTGGTCGTGTGCTTGTGGGACCAGGTGGAGAAGGCGGAGGAACAGATTGAGAACCCATATGTGGAAATAATGAGATTGCGGGGGATCGGCAGGGGTTCTGGAAGTATTTCAAAACAGAGGAAAGACCAGGAGAACATTTAATCAGATAGCGGTAGGAACGATTATTAGTATGACTCTTAGCTGGCTGTTGAACGAGGGGACTGAGCACGTATGGGAATGTCCTGAGTGCAGTGATGTCGGTTTTTGACTCAACTCAACTCAACTCAACTCTCAAGGAAGTGGGAGAAGTAAATGACTCAAGGGATGGATATGATTCCCCAACTTGATCAGACTGCTAGAACATCAAGTCAAACTTGGTGATGCAAGACAGGAGCACCACGCGGGAAGACAAAGAAGAATAGTCATCAGTTCTACACGGTGAGGGAGAATGCGAGGAGGGGATCTGGGCAATAATGGACAACTAGTTCAATGAGGATAGTCTGGTGACTAACTAATGAACTAGATTTATGTGATATCTAACTCTATGATATGCACCTGATGCAGTAACAAATGCCAGGCAACACTTTATGCAACCTCATGTTGATTGCTTCTTTGTGTAAATTCACATAGGAAGTACATTGCTTGAATGTTGTGTGTTTGTGTTGGATAATGTCACCAAGTTGGTGTACAAACTTCATTACAGGTCTAACTGTTAGTGTAGACATCATCAAGTGCCCCGCCAGCTGGCATAGGTGTTCATGTCTCTCCACAAATCTTGGTCTTTGGTGTTCTGGATTAACTCTGCTGATGACATTCCTCCAAGCCACCATCTCTGTCCATCCAGTATAATTTATCTAGGTCTGCCTCTCTTCCCCTTGATCTTTCCAGTTGTATGATGTTCTCCAATGCCTCTCTTCTCATCACATGATGTTGGAGATTAGGTTTACTTACAGTTCTAACTATGGTCATCTCCAAAAAGACAAAATGCCACAATGTTACATCCAAGTGCATGGGAATATTTGTAAACAGGTGGATCTGTTCAACTATCTTGGAACAGTCATAACATCTGATAGAAGATGTCTTGTAGAGATTTGAACAAGAATCGCCATGGCAAAAGTAGGCTTTTATAATATAGAAAAATACTCATTAATAAAACACTGTCAACTGCAGTGAGAAAAAGTGTGTTTAAGTGCTGTACAGAATATGTATATTTGGATGTTTCAGTAAGAGTGATAGTTGATGCAACAATTCGAGACCGAGTAAGAAATGCTGTTATCAGACAGACTGTGGGATCAAGACCTTGTGCCACATTTATTGAAAGACAGAAGATCAAGTGGTTTGGCCATGTCGTTAGAATGCAACACCATCAGCTACCATCACTGGCCTTACATCAAAGATCATCTGCGACGAGACCACGAGGACGTCCAAGAAGAAAATGGATTGACGACATCAAAGACATTGTACAACCACACGGAATGACACTATCCAGTGCCGCCCACCGGGCGCTGGAACGCAAATTATTCCTCCCCACGAAGCTTGACAGCAGAAGTGGAAGATAATGATGATGATGATGACAGAACCTGTATTATTGTATGCAAGTGATTCATGAATAAAACATAGACAAGCTGAGAAATATCTGATGGCAGCAGGAATGTGGTTTCTGAGGAAAATGCAAAGAATACCATGGATCCATGGATGGACAGAAAACAAGAATCACATGAAAACCATAAATTGATTATAGAAATTAGGTGTAGACAGTCAAGATTTTTCTGGGGCACATTATATATGAGAAATAACATTGTGAACTTTCTGACAACTGGTAAACTTGGTGGGAAAAGAAAAGGGGAGGACAAAGAGATGAATACCTGGATGGTTTAGTCACATGGTGTAGTCGTGACAAGAACATAGACTGATCCAAGACACAGGTGATTGTGTGAGATGGCAAACATGACCACTTATGCTCAACAGAAATGAACATGTTGATGATGTTGTGATGTTGATGATAGCTCTAGGGACCAATTGGTTATATGTCCATCTATTACATTCTCACCGGCTCTGTGGCGAAGGAGTTGCAAATGCAATTCATAATCCCACATACCACATTTGAAACACAGCTCTGGAAACAGACCACCATGCCTTGGTTTCCCTTACAAAGGTATCAGTGCCGGTCATTCAGAAAGTGATTGGCAAACTACTGAATGTAAACTTGCCAAGAAATCACAAACAGCCACAAAATACTGGGGTTGAGTGTCATGTCCTGTAAAGGATATGAAATTAACATTCCATTCTCTGCCATGTTGATTCCTTGCTAAATTGGATCAGTGATTCCATTAGTCACCAACATCACTTTCCCCATTGGGCCTGTGATACTTGCCATTTCAGCAACCAATGAGAGCCAAGCACTGTGAAGATTGTAACAAGTGTGTCCGTAAGTTTGACCATCACTGCCCGTGGCTGGAAGCGTGTATCGGAGAGAGGAACCATCGGTACTTCTGGCTGTTTCTGTTGTCGACCTTCATTCTGATTGTATGCACCACATACATTACCTGGTAAGTCTTAATTCATGGAAGAATCATCAACAGACAAAACTGTCACTGTCATTATTGCCTATTTAGTACCTTGCAGGGGGGTCTTCAACTTCAGAAATTAAAGTCACCTGGCTAATGCAGTCACCACGAATTGTGCAGGTTAGGGTTTTCTTTTTGCCCCTGATAGAAAAAAAATCCACACCTTAACGAGGATTTGAACTCGGTTCTCCCGAAGGAGAATCCAGCATTCTAGCCACTCAGCCAGCCGCTCCATTAAATAAAAAGATATGTTAAGATCCTGTGTAGAAAATTTGTCCCCGTCTTCATTCCTCTTTCAGTGGAAGTGTGTCAGCCTAGTTGCACCTCAGTGGTGAGTGTGTTTGCCTTTGGCATGCATGTGTGTAAGGAAGGTTTGTATCCTATAGAAGGATTACATCCAAGGTCATGGACTCCATCTACTGTTGGTAGATGTTCTTTTCCTAGCAATTTTGTTAGCACGCTGCCTTATAGCTTACTCCTTGATACTTCCTTTTCTAGCAGATATCTGGCACATTTAGAAGAAAAGAGATCCTCAGACATCCTCAAACTTAGTATTCTACCGCCATTATGTGGCCGATATAATAAGCATTACCACAGATGAGCAACAAACAACATTGTTACAATCCACAATGAACCTGGCGCGTAAGAAAGTCTCTCTAACCATGGAATACGAACACAATGAAGCTTTGTCATTCCTAGATATTCTAATTAGGCGTAGAGCAGACGGCACAATTCAAAGATCAGTATACCATAAAGAAACATGGACAGACCAATTCTTAAATTATCACAGCTTCGCACCTGTACAGTACAAACTTAGTATAGTACGGACTCTGTTTGACCAAGCCAGGAATTCATGCTTCCAGAACACACTGACAGAGGAATTTAAAACTCTAAAGAATATCTTACACCTTAATGAAACCCCACTGAATTTATAAAGCGCCATTGCCAACAGCCGAAACCAATATCCAACGAAACATCAGTCCCCAAATTCAAGACATTCATCCAGTTAACCTTTCAAGGGGATGACATAATGCAACGCCTACAGGACCAACTCATTACAACAGTTGGCCAAATAGTCTGTGCTACAACTCTAGTTATTAGATACAAAACCACACCTATACCCACCCCAGCAGTAAAAGAACCTGTCCCTCTGTACACCAAATCCAATTGTATTTGTAAGTTTACATGCAGGTGCCAGTCTACCTACATTGACAGAACAGAGAGGCAGTTAAATAACATGGTGATAGAAAACATACACAATTGGATTGACAGAATAATAAACAAAGACTCAGGGAATCTGACAAAGACTACACACCGCAAATCTTCTACATCATCTATTGGACTGCACATTTTGGAAACCGGCATGTGATTGATAGGGACAGTGCATTTCATGTGTTGTTTATCACACAAAATAGTTGCATGTTAAAGATGGCATAGGCAGTCGCCATTCATTTACAGAAACCAACTTTGTGCAAACAAAAAGACGTGGCTGTCAGTTTAAATTACCATGGTAGACAATTCAAATTACTGCGTGGTGTTTATTTCAGCTTAATTAAAGGATTTATCTGATCACTTTAGTTTATGTTGTGTGATTTCTGCAGTATGTACTACTACTTCTAGTGCACTGGACTTCTTCTACTACTTCTTTTTGTATGTAGATTAGCTTTTCCTAGTACCAGTGTTCTCGCTATCAGACGAACCCACTCCGACTTCTTACTTGTAATATACGTCCCCAAGTCAAGGACGAGAAGTCAACATATTAGCCCAGGTGTAGGGGGTGAACCCACTGTCTCGGCAACAGCGCACTGGAAGTTTAAGAACAAGCATTCTTATCCATTCAGCCATGCTGACCTCTTTGTAGATAAAAGGCAAAGGTCGAAAATGTACTTCCCATACAACTGTGTGCCTGTGAAACATGGACACTGAATAAAGAGAGCAGAAAGAAACCTGAGACACAGAAAGGTGTTTTTTTCTCCATAGAATGGAAGAAGACCAATATCCAGGAACTGATAGAGGTCTTTAAAACACATGGAGAATTGTTGAGTTGAGCTAAGAACTGACATCACTGCACTCAGGACATTCCCATACGTGCTCCGTCCTCTCATTCAACAAAACAACAAGTGTCAAACTACTTATCATTCCCACCACTGTCTGATTGAAAATTCTCCTGGTCTTCCCTCACAGTTTTGAGATTCTTCCAGAACTCTGGCAATCCCCCATAATATCATTTTTAACCACATATGGGTTCTCAGTCTGTTCCCCCGCCTTCATCCACCTGGTCTCACAGGTGCTCGATCACCTCTCTTTTGTCCATAGGTAAACTACCACCACAAGGCGGATCCCCTGCCAGCCTATCAGCCTGTTATTTCTCCAACACTCCCGCATGGCCAGGGCAAAATATTCATGCAGTTCTCACAATCGGTCGCCTCTGAAGCGAGGCTAGCCCTTCCTCACAAAATATTCCTGTCGCCACCTTACTAAGCATACTCCTCGAGTCCGTAATGAATGCAGTGTGTGTTGCATTAGTCTCCTCTAACCAACAGAATGCCGCTGTGACTGCTTCCACATGGAGAAGAGAATTAAAGACAGAGATAAATTATATTGGGAGAAATTAATTGACTTCCCTTGGCCAGTTTTTCCTGTCCTTAACTTGCAACTGGCCTAGCAAGCCAGCAGGGAGATTTTCCTACTGCTAAATGAAAAATAATGAAGCATAATCAGACCAACCCAAATGGAAACAGACCCAGCAATGTTAAAGGATTTCATGAGAAAACAGCAAGTCAAATGGTTCGGTCACATAACTAGGCATGTTCCAACTGTTATGGGATTTTTAATGTGCACATGTGACCTCCTGTTTTTCACCATTATCCAAGATGAGTAAGTATTCGATCTTACTACCCATGATATCTAGGGGATGGATGTGTGATCGTTAGATACCAGCAGTTCTTGGAAAATTTCCCAGTAGAATTCTGGGATCAAACCCAGCACATTTTACTAAGCCTTAGGCAGATGCCGTAACTGTCAGCCATAGATTCCCCACAAGGACGTACGACTACCCACATCAGAATAATAGTTAATTTTTTGTGCCATGTTATGAGATAAGAGATTCTTGTTGTGACAGCCGAGGGTGTTAAAGGCAGAGATTGGCAAAGGTAGGTAATGCTGAATGGGTTGACAGAGTAATCCGTATGTTGAACTTATCAAGAGACCATTGTTTGTGGAGAAACATGATCATGTGATGTGGCACAATGAACACATCAAGTTAGTTGTTTGTTCTGTACAGGACATTGCAGTCAGCGCTAGCATTTATTGGTTGTTTGTGTTTTATTTCGCAATTATTAGATCAGTAGTTTGCCATTTATTTCTGAACAGCCGACACCACATAACTACGAACAAATAATATTTTATCTTTTCCAAAACCAGGAATACATTTGAGTTCAAGCTCTTTTGGTCAGACTGGTTGGAGACAAATGCCATTCTCTTCATTGACCTCTTTATCCTGTGTTTTGGTGGTTTAATTGTTCTTGGACTCCTGGGCTTCCATAGTTACCTCATGTTTAAGGTAAGTAGCTCTAATATCTGGCTTTCCATAATTACCTCATGTTTAGGGTAAGTAGTTTTAATGTCTGGCCTTCTATAGTTACCTCGTGTTTAAGGTAAGTAGCTCTATCTGGCTTTTCATAGTTACCTCATATTTAGGGTAAGCAGTTTGATCATCTGCCCTTGTAGAGTTACCTCCTATTTGAGGTCAGTAACAGAAAGCTGGGGTAGACTAGTGGCTAGATGCTCGGCTCAGCTTAGTGGTCATGGGTCAGATCCATTCAGGGTGTAATTAAGTTGTTTAATTGACCTGGACCCCCAGGTAGACGCACCCAGCCTAAAACATGAATACCACGTCTTGGGAAGTACATGGAACTGCATGATACTGGCCACATCAGCCGCGAGTGCAGGTTGGCCGTATAAAAACATGGTCCCAGCACCTTATGTCCAGTGAGCCTTACAGCATGTACAAGGGTCCTTGATTTACAACGTCATTTAGTTTGTCCTGTGCAGTTTGTTTTTTTTTTTTTTTTTGGCACTCGCTCGCTTTGACCTCAAGCGTAGTCCATACACACTATAGTAGTGATGGACTGAATTTTGTGTGCGGGTTAGCTTTCTCTGTTAACAGTGTCCTTCACCATCAGGTGAACTCACTCCAACTTCAGAGGTAGTTGTAATTTACGTCCCCAAGTCAAGGACGACAGGTCAACAGTTTAGTCCAGCTGTCCGATGTAAGGATTGAACCACTAACCTCGGCATCAGCAGTCCTGTGCAGTCAAGGAATTGATCCTTTGTTAAAAATAGTTAAAGCTAAGCTCAACAGAGGTGTGGTTCCTGAGATGAATGTTGCAAAATTCTTGGACTGCCAAAGTAACTAACAATGGCTGCCTGAAAGAGGCTAATGAAACTAGAACATTGTATACAACAATAATGATTGATTGATTTAGGAACCGACATCACAGCATTCGGGGCATTCCCATAAGCGCTCCCTCCCCATCCTCAGAAGCCAGCGAAGAGTTCCAACCCCAATAGTACCAGTAGCAATCTGATTATATTTGCGCCTTTCCTCTAAGCGTCGAGCATCGGACAGATCCCCTCGTCGCTCCACGCTGTCGCTTTCTTGCCAGACCATGGTGATCCATTTGCTCCTCCGAGGTGTACACGTGCTTCCACAAGGCTGCAACCACGTCTGCCTTATCATGCATCAATACTCCACCAAGTTTTGCAGAGCCAGCCAATCTGTCTGCCTGTTCATTCCAGCATGCCCCGGAGAAAATATCCAGACGATGCTTGCCACCCGTGACTTCCGAAGCGAAGCAAGCCAATCGGCACGAAGCTTACCAGTCCTCACCCTACTCAGCATGCTTTCTGAGTCAGTTACAATCGCGATGTGTGTGTGTATCATATTCTCCATCCAGCGGAAAGCTGCACTGACTGCCTCCACCTATATTCTTAAGCTAGATGTTGTGGTATCATATGCCAGGCTCTCCTGCACCAAACGTCGACCATTAGCCTTTGCCAAGAAACCCCAGGAACTTCTACTACCTCTCAACACCGAACCATCTGTGTAGATAATCACATCACCCGGGCGAGCATTATCCTGAATTAGTTGCTGGATTTCCACTTCCGTGGCCCCTGCTGGCCACTCCCTGCACTCCCGGCTCAATGTGATTATAACTCTGCAGATTGAGGAGAAGAGAGGCAGAGGCAGATCAAGAGAGATGATGCTGGATGGATTGAGCCGGTGGCATGGAGAAATATCAACAGTGAAGTTTGTCCAGAAAACCAAAGACCAAGATCTGTGGAGAGTCATGAATGCTTATGCCAGCCGGCACCGCACTTGATGATGATGAAGCTCATTTGTAATGTAGTCTTGAAATTAATTTGGAAAATTTCTCCAACAAATAATGTTTCTTCTCTTCAGGGTCTAACTACTTGGGAGGCTGCCTCGAGGGAGAGAATCACATATTTGAAATACCTGGACGACGATTATAATCCATTTAACGAGGGCATTTGTCGAAACTTGTATCAGTTCCTGTGTGCTTGTGACCTGCGGAAATGGGAGAGAGTTTACGCCCACAAAGCTAAAGAAGCAAATGGTGTTGTGTGACCGGGTTCAATCCTGTCCAGTAATGTTGTGACCAGTGGGTACTATACCAGTATTTCATCTGTGAAGGAAACATTTTAAGGGTAGCTAAATTGATGTTTGACATTAAATGTTGTAAACTGATGTTTTACTCTAAATGTATCAACAGATCTTTAAGATGAATTGTGCATTGACAAATATCTGAGATAAGTTGTTTTTGTCATTACATCTACCCAGTAATAATCAGACCTTAAATGTGTCTTAAATTGACATTTACATGCGGCCAATTCACTTTTTTATCAAGAGGTAAGGAAATAACGCTGGCGCTGGGTAGGAGACACATTGAGATAACCTCAACTGTACGTAGAATGTCTCTTGTCTGAAACCCACAGGGACAACAGAATAGTGGGAGACCAAAAAACACACGGAGATGAGAGGCAGGTGTATAATCAGGAGTGGACTTATAGGAAGTTGTAGGAGATAGCAAAAGATACGACATGAATTGCTTGAAGGCCTGCATTCCATTGAGGGGGTACAGAGCCGAAGAAAAAGAATTCACGTGAAAAACCGAAGTTTTTATTTATGTTTAAAATGTAATATCATACTGTGATGTTTGATGTAACATATCACTTGTTGACGTGAGAGATGTTATATTTTGATGATAACATTAAATGTTGTAAGTTGTGTTCATCATTCATCCAGTTCCATCTCTGGACTCACGGTTTGGCTGTGAGTGAGTCTCCAGCACTTCTTTGTTTGTTTACAATTCAGTGTTATAAATTGTTATGTGAGATTAATTTATTACATCTCATCTCATCTCATCTCATCATGTTCCTCTTGTACCTTGCGGTGTCGAGGTGAAGTATAAACTTCGTGAGAGTGCCCGGTTATGGGCTTCGTATATCGACATTCCCATGGATTCTGTTATTCCCTCCGTCCAGCGTTTACGTGGTCGGCCTCTTCCTCTGTTTCCATCTGGTCTGTACGTCATTGCCTGTTGTGGCATGCTGTTGACTGGTAGCCTACTTGCATGGCCAAACCATTTGACTTGCTGCTTTCTAATAAAATCTAGAGCAGCTTTAACCCCCACTTTAGTCCTGATTTCTTCATTTCTGATCTTATCTCTTCTTGATACGTTGAGTATTCTTCTCAGGAACCTCATTTCTGTTGTTGTGATTTTTCTTTTCTCTTTTTCTGTCATTGTCCAGGTTTGGCATTGGTAGCACAGAGTTGGTAGGAAGATTGTGTTGTAAAGTGCTTTCTTAGTAGTTATTGATACATGTTTGTTCTTTAGTATTGGTGCCATTTGTCCAATGAGTTGATTTGCCTTATTGCACCTATTTTCGATCTCGTCTTCTGATCTGCCATTTGATGATATTATACTTCCTAGGTACTTGAAGCTCTTTACTTGTTTCAAGGGATGTTCGTTTAGGTGAATTGTTGCTGTTTGTTCTTCTTTAGTTATAGTCATTACCTCTGTTTTGCTTGTGCTAATTTTCATGTTATGTTCCCTACACATTTCGTTTAGACTATTCATGTGGTCTTGTAATTCAGCTTCTGATTTTGCTATTAGTGCTTGGTCGTCCGCAAACAGGAGTTCTCTAATGGTTAGATTTGCAGATGGTTCTTCTTCTGTGTTCTCGTCATGCGGTATTCTTGCTGTCTCTGCTTGGCTGGTTTCTTTACATATGTTGTCTATATATGTTATGAACAAGAGAGGGGACAGGACACAACCTTGTCGTACTCCATAAGATCTGGAGTACGACAAGGTTGTGTCCTGTCCCCTCTCTTGTTCATAACATATATAGACAACATGTATTACATGTTAATGGGAAACGTAGCATTTTATCTGTCAGAGTTTGAGATAATGTTGTTTAATGTTGATGTGAAACATGGCATTTTAAATATCAAAGTTTTGAGATAAACTTGCTAAAAGCTGATATGAATTCTGACATTTTGTAATCAAAATTTGAGATTTTTTATGTTAAAAAATGAGATACACTTGTTGCAAGCTGATATGAAACATGGCATTTTGTATGTCAGAATTTGAGATACATTTGTTATATGTTGATATGAAACATGGCATCTCGTATATCAGAGTTTGAGTTAAACTTGTTACAAGCTGATGTGAATTCTGACATTTCGTATATTCTGACATTTCATCTGAGACAAACTTGTTACATGTTGACGTGAATTGTGACATCTCAAATATCAAAGTTTAGCATGCTGTAAATGCATGGTTTGTGTGAAATGTGTCATATGAAATGTCATCAATTGTGAGTTGTTATGAAATATCATTAACCTGTTGACTTTATGTGTCAAACACAGAATTTGACTAGACTGATGTTTTACATAAAATTATAACGTGCAACTTAATATTTCATAAATCAATATATAATAAATAGATATTTGGCATGAAATGTCAAAAACATATCATTGACATTACTGAAATGTAACTTGAAATATCATTATGAGTATTTGACATTAAATTTCACATGCTAATGTTTTACCATTAAATGCCATAAATTGATGATGTAACTGAAATATCATTTATCAAAAAGTTTTAAATTCTATAGACGGATGTCTGGTATGGAACGCCATAAATCAACATTTGAATGAAATCTCACATTTGTTCTTTGCACTTTTAAATGTGAACCCTGAGGGTGCATGTATGAAATGACACACATAAAGACAATGCCATTTGTTGTATCTGAACTTGGTTGTGAAACATACATCTCTGAAATGTTGACGTTGTTGTATCACCGCCGTTCGCTGTGTTCTTAGTTTGCCAAATCATCTGGTTATGTCCCGGTTATTTTGCTTAAAAGTAAAATACTCTACACAAGAATAAAACACTGTGGGAAGAAATGCGCCGGTGTGTTATTGGGGCTTGTAAGGAAAGCAAAGAATAGTAAAAGTGTAACCTGCCTTGCATGTCATAAGAGACAGCTAAGGAAGATTGGCAACGAGGCAGACACCTCATCATGCAGAGAACTTTAGCTGCAGAATCTAAGCAATCATGAATATGTTTACAAAAGGCTAAGTGTGAGTGGGGGGGGGGGGGGCACAGCTATGATCCATTGGGAGATGAAAGGCAGAAGAGAACAGGTCCAAATAGGAATAATAGTGAACACAAGAATAAGGGTGAATCCAAGAATAAGAGAGTTAACACAAGAATAAAAGTGAACCTACGAATAAGAGTGATCACAAGATTACAGGTGAACACAAGAATAAAAGCAAACAGAAGAATAAAGTATAAAATATGCCATCATAGCTCTTGTCAGAGCAATAGATTAATTAATGTGTTGACTGGCACGCATTGAGTGGGATTGAGCACATGGGGAAAGAAATATCACAAGACACTCTAGACAACAGAAATATTGGCATGCTAGGCAGACCAGAAAGGAACCCAACATAACACTGTCACCTTGTTGAAAGTACAAATGTGCTAACAGAGTCGACCAACCAAACATCCATTACTAACCAGGATCTATGGAAATGAGTAGAATTAATCTTCGAACATCTGTTGTTAAAATAGTCATGGCTGGTATAATTATATGTATAGAATTGAGCCATATTTTTTTCTGAAGAGTATATGTTCTGTCTCCACATTTAGTTCATGAAGATGGGGATGGAGCGGGTATGGAAATGTCCCAAGTACTGTGGTTTCAGTTTTTGATGCAACTCAGTTCAACATGTCTGTAGATTAATGTTGCCACGACATTCCTTGTACTGATCTACACATCACACAAAATGTCAATTGTTAGTCCTTCATTCTTGACTTGAAAAGGTATTCCATAATTTTGTTTTTATATTTTATATTTTACTGACCACTTACTTTCATAAAACTTGTTTTTAAACATGATGAAGGTGTATGTTTTATACAGCGTATGTTTCAAATGGCCGTTGTAACCCAACTTTTGGTGTATGTCTGGGGTTTGACATGTTTTTATGGTTTTAGGTGTGTGCCCAGTGTTTGGTAATAAAGTATATATGATTTGGTCTGAAGCTTTGGTATCTGTGTCTCAGGTTTGTTGTGTGTGGTCTGAGGTGTGGGCACTCCCTGACTTCACGCTAACATTGACAGATATCAAAGTGGTCCATTTTAGAAATAATGGACAAACAACAGTTCCTCACCAAACATTGTAGCTGGTATGTATTTCTGGGGTATATGCCAATGTGGCAGTCTAACTCTGCAGATGGGAGAGTTTATCAGCCACATACAGCTTTATGAAGTATTCATTTACAAAGGCAGGCCTCCTTGTGTCAGCTTTATGAAGTATTCATTTACAAAGGCAGGCCTACTTGTGTCAGCTTTATGAAGTATTCATTTACAAAGGCAGGCCCCCTTGTGTCAGCTTTATGAAGTATTCATTTACAAAGGCAGGCCTACTTGTGTCAGCTTTATGAAGTATTCATTTACAAAGGCAGACCTACTTGTGTCAGCTTTATGAAGTATTCATTCACAAAGGCAGGCCTCCTTGTGTCAGCTTTATGAAGTATTCATTTACAAAGATTAGCCTCCTGTTATTGACGTTAAGAAACGTCCATTCACAAAGACAGGCCACCTGTTATTGATATTAAGACATATTCATTCACAAAGACAGGCCTCCTTGTGTGAGACATATTCATTCACAAAGACAAGTCTCCTGTTATTGATGTTAAGAAATATTCATTCACAAAAACAGGCCTCATGTTATTGACGTTAAGACATGTTCATTCACAAAGACAGGCCTCCTGTTATTGACGTTTATATTCTTTCACAACGATAGGCCTCCTGTTATTGACTTTAAGAAATATTCATTCACAAAGACAGGCCTCGTGTGAGCTTTATGTAGTGTTAATTCGCAAAGACAGGCCGCCTGTTATTGACATTAAGACATATTCATTCACAAAAACAGGCCTCTTGTTATTGACGTTAAGACATGTTCATTCACAAAGACAGGCCTCCTGTTATTGACGTTAAGAAGAAGTCTTCATAGGGCTTGGCATATTTAGTCCAGGGCCAATGCTCCACTGCTAGATGAAGGCATATGGGAAGGAACTATTTAGACGGGTCTGTTATTTACGTTAAGACACATTCATTCACAAAGACTGGCCTCCTGTTATTGACGTTAAGGCATATTCATTCACAAAGACTTCTCACACTCCTTGTGTGAACTTTATGTAGTGTTCATTCACAAAGACAGGCCTTATGTTATTGGCGTTAAGAAATATTCACTCCTAAAGACTGGATTCCTGACCAGAATGGTTTAAGTGTCAACCCCAAAGACTGGCCTCTCGGCACAAATAAAGGATTACCTTGAAGCCAGTAGAACTGTGTCAACCCAGAGATGAGAGGAGACTGCAGAGCAGAAAAATCACTGGCTGTGTATTTTACAATGTTTAATTACCTTCAACTCATGTCATGTAATTTCTTATGTTCGTGCAGATATTTATTTTATTGCTGTGATCTTTATATAGAGTTTGTCATTATGTTATAAATTTTGTGTTGTTGTAATTGAAATTGTAACTATTTTCAGCTAAGTAAAAAAAAAATTACAATAAACAAAAAGTGATTTCAGGCACAAAGAAACCTGTGAATTATTTGCTTGTTAGTGGAGCTTGACATTATTGTACAACAGGCAAATATGTAAGTGCTCAGTATCCAACAGTGGATATGACAAGAATTGTTTGCTTGTTATTCCTATAACAAGCTAAGCGTATGCGCACTTTGGACATCCATTATGTAACACTATCACATTTGAAATGTGATTAATGAGATATTTTGATATCTAAAAATGCCGCTTATGAATTACAGCTACTCTGAATTATAATCCCCTTGACCTTTAGCTAACTTCTGTGGAGAAATGGTCAAATGTTAAGTCATTACGCCACGTCTGTTGATCACCTCAGTTATTTCTTCTCATGAATAATCCAGATGAAAAAAGTCATCATCGTCATGATTTTCTAGTACTTGCAACACTTGTCCTGATGTCAGCCAATTAGATCCTCCACGTTTGTCTCATCCATTGTGGAATTCACATACAAATTGAGCATAAAGTTCATTCAGTTTTTGTTTACTTGAATCTTTGTTTAAAGCTATCCCATCATGCTGTGAAAGTTGCCTTGCAGAGATGAGAACAAGAATTTGCCATGGTAGATGTAGCCTTTCGCAGAGTGGAAAAAGTACCAATAAAAGGCTGCCACTTGCAGTCAAAGAGTGTTGAAGTGCTATATAAAACCCATATTGCTGTATGTATGTGAAACATGGACATTAGGCAGACAAGCTGAGAAACATCTAATGGCAGTGGAAATGTGGTTTCTGAGGAAAATACAATGGATAGAATGAGGCAGTCCTGAAACATATGAAAATCGTAAATTTATTAGAGAAATTGGACGTAGACAAAGATTTTCCGGGCATATTATGAGGAGGGATAACTTGAAAACATTGTGAGTAACAACTGCCAAACTTGATGGGAAAAGAGTTAGGGAAAGATGAATAGATATATACAGTACTAGGATGACTTGACCACATGGCGTAATTATGACAGGAACATAGAGCTGATCCCAGGCTGGCCATTGAGTCGGGCGGTCATCCATGATCGCCCATGCTTATTGACATGGCTTATGATGATGATGATGATAACCAGTTTAATCCTGTTGTTGTGATTTTCTGTATTTATTGCTTATCTGTTGTTACTGAATATACTTGCTGATATACTCGTTAGTGTTATTTTTTTTTTTTTTATTTGTTGTTTTAAATCAAGTTTCTTTTAAAAATTTAAATGTTGTTGAATTCTTATTGACAGTGTTCATGTGTGAGTGTGTGGGCATGTGCTACTGTTTCTTTCTCTCTCAACACACACAAAGACACTTTTTGTAATTCCATCATAAATCTGTCATTGCGACTGGCCACAAAATTATTATGGCAAAACTATGTGGTGGTTTTCCCTTAACCTGCATGTCACATAAGTGATTCACATGCCCAAAGAATTCTTTTTTAGATATCTTTTTTAATTTTAATAATCATATAACAGGGTTTTTATTTTCTTTCTCCTGGCTGAACAAATTGTGAGACTTAATTTTTATGCTCCAGAAAACTGGTAATGGGAAAGGGTAAAACCCCTGGCAAACAATGTCAAAGGAGCATATACTAGGTCAGAGTTTTATCTTTACTATCCTACTAAGTTAAAGATTCAGTGTTTTCTGTAGCCCCCCCCCCCCCCCCTTTCCCAAATATATTTATTGTGTACACATTTACACACACTTCATTTCTCTTTTACCTTTTCCTTATGTACTTTTTTGCTTAACGATTCACATCCATTATTTTATCATCCACATGTTTATCTTAAATGTGTACTATATATTTGATTGCCGCCCAATGTTACAGTATGTTTTATTTGTTGCATAATTGTGTTTTTATTGTTTCACTTTAACACAAGAGGAGAAGCTGTGAGCGTGGTAAAAGTGTTATTCAAATGTTAATGGCCAGGTGCACGTCAACAAGTGATTCCTGAGCTGCAGTTTTCATTACTTTCTCACCATATTTGAAGGGGCCTTTGAACTTAAATGTTAAAGAACAATTCTTAGAATATCATGGAGAAGAGAAACACTGACATTCTACAAGATCTGAACATCAAAGAAAGCTGTCTCATAAGCAATACCGTGCCTCAGGAATAATAAATGTCAAAACAGCCTTCTTTGGTCATGTGATGAAAAGAGAAGCATTGGAGAAATCACATCACACAAAATGTCAATTGTTAGTCCTTCATTCTCGACTTGAAAAGGTTTGCTATAATTTTGTTTTTATATTTTATATTTTACTGACCACTTACTTTCATAAAACTTGTTTTTAAACAGAGAAATGATGCTGGATGGATGGAGACTTGTTTTTCTCATTTATCAGCTTTCTTTGGTCATGTGATGAGAAGAGAGGCAGAGCAAGAGAAATTATGCTGGATGAACTGAGATGGAGGAATATCATCAGCAGAGTTGATCCAGAACACCAAAGACAGATCTGTGGAGAGTTGTGAACGCCTACGCCAGCTGACAGGGCACTTGATGATGATTAAATGTCACATTGGCTTGGAAATGACAGTGATGGAATGCATGGTACCTGGAAGAAGAGACAAGGGACACCAGCATCTCATCTCATTCCTCTTGCACCTTGCAGTGTTGAGGTGAAACAGACAGCGGGAGAGTGTCTGTATGTGGGCTTCACAAATCAAGATTCCCATGGACTCTGCTGTTCCCCCTGTCCATCATTTATGTGGTCAGCTTGGCTTCTTCTTCTGGCTCCGTTTGGTCTGTACATCATTGCTTGTTGTGGTATACTGTCAGTTGGTAGCCTAGTTATGTGGCCAAACCATTTCACTTTGTGTTTTCTAATAAAATCTAGCACAGCTATTTCTCACACTTTAGTCCTGATTTCATCATTTCTGATTTTCTCTCTTCTTGATACGTTGAGTATTCTTCTCAGGAATCAGGGTGCATGACTCACAAGAACTAGCATAAGATTGAGCTTTTCCATGGGTTGTGATGAGTGTGACCTTCTGAAAAGGTCCTGCTGCATGATGATGATGGCTTCCTTGTCTCTCATCCAGTTGTTATATTGACCCCACTCTCTCCCATCCAGTTGTTTTATTGACCCCCCCCCCCTCTCTCCCATCCAGTTGTTATATTGACCCACTCTCTCCCATCCAGTTATATTGACCCACTCTCTCCCATCCAGTTGTTATATTGACCCCTCTCTCCCATCCAGTTGTTTGTTATATTGACCCACTTTCTCCCATCCAGTTGTTATATTGACCCACTCTCTGCCATCCAGTTATTTTGACCCACTCTCTGCCATCCAGTTGTTATATTGACTCCACCTCTCCCACCCCATTGTTGTATTGATCCACTCTCTCCCATCCAGTTGTTATATTGACCCCCTCTCTCCCCCATCCAGTTGTTATTTTGATCCAGTCAATAGTCTTGAAAACTGTTAGAAAAACTCCTGCCCCAGTGTAATTTGAACTCCTCCACATCCAAGCATTTATTGCCTGAAAACAATCTCCTGGGACGGCAAGAGTTAATAACGATGGTTGTCTGGAAGAAGTTAATGAAAGTAGAACATTACACTGCTGTAAGAAAAACACAGTGGTTTTATTTTGGTCACATCAAGAGAAGAGAGCTATTGGAAAACATGGCAGAGGCAGACTGAGTGAAATAGTCTAACACAGTGGCATGGAGGAATATCATGGATAGGATTGATTCAGAACGCCAAGGGTCTGCATCTGTGGATAGACTTCATTGCCTACACCACTTTGCAGAGCAAATGATGATAATGAGAGGAAAAAAATGGTTACAGTTAACTTCCAGACAGTGTTGCACACACACAAAAAATCATTTGTTTTACTGGTTTAAACATCCCACAAACACTGCATGTTGCGTGTTGTAGGAAAATAAAGAGAATGGATCTGTAGGGAAATAAAGAGAATGCATCTGTAGGGAAATAAAGTGAATGGTTCTGTAGGGAAATAAAGAGAATAGATCATGCCCCTGTGGTGGCCAGATTTCTTTAGAATGTTGTGACCAAATGTGAAAGAGTATGAAGATGCATTAAGTGATGTTTGAGACCCATGAGAAACAGCCAGTCACATGTATGGGGCAGAGAGTTAAATCTGTTTATGGCTGCAAGAGGTAATTAGCTCAGGAAGAGAATGAAGGGGATTGGGAGAGAAACATGCCAAGTCGGCTTATTACATACAAACTGTCAATGTATGGTTGTAGCTACCAAATCTGATAGCGTGTGTGTGTGTGTGTGCTCTGTCTAAGCCAAATGCACAACACTGCTGTCTGATATTTGTCTTCACAAAGGGTTTTCACAGTGCCCCCCACCAGATTTTACCCGTGGCCAATGAACATCATTCATTTCAGTCATGTTGTAATCAAATTTGCTTCTAAATTCAATTTGTTTCATTATTTTAAAGTTTGTAATTTGAACAACCCTTACATTTACACAAGAAAACTAGTACATGGAGTAAAAACACAATAAACATTTCACAATTCAGAATGTTTTTATTTTAATACTCAACACAATTTTGCTTCTGAATTACAACATGAAGTTGTTATATGAAATAAGAGTTGTCAATTGCAAAGCCCATGATGTCATGAATCAAATGTTCAAATTAGCTCTGAATTGCCATAAGGTTTCATACCCCTTCTCTTCACCCTAGTATAGAAAATAAACAATATAAAATAAGTAATGCAGCTTTACAAAACAGTATAGAAGAGGAACAACAAGGAAAGAGACCATTACATCTGAAACTTTAACCCTTCCCTTCCGTATCAGCTGTGAAGTTAGTTATAGTCACCTACTTTTTATACACATCACCAGGTACTGGAACTCTTGTGTCCCACTATGTCAGAGTTATGTTCCCATTGTTCATCCCTCCCCCTCCTCTGTACCTGTGTAGTAGTTATGGCTCATCAATGTGTCATCTCAGAAATGTCACTTGTTACTTCTAGTCATGCTCAAGAACCAACACAAATAAAGATCAAGACCCACTGCTGTTTTGTTGTTAATTGCTGAGTGTTGACTTGTGATTGTTTTTATTTTATTTTCATCATCATCATTGTGTGCCGTGCCAGCCAATGTAGATGTTTGTGTCTCTTCACAGATCTCGGTTTTTCCTGTTCTGGATCAACTTTGCTGATGATATTCCTCCATGCCCCCGTCTCACTCCATCCAGCATCATTTCTGTTGGTCTGCCTCTGTTCATATTGATCTCGGGTAGGTGGAACCTGTTAGCTTTGGACAGCAGACCATCTAGAAAAACTCCAAATATAAACCCCCAAGTTCAAGGTGGAACAGCGTGCTGAGGAACTGGATGGCCATGGGTAAACTGGTCGTGAATATTGGACGTCTGGCAGGCGTGCGAGGCGGCAACAGGCGTATGGACTCCTGCGGGACAACCCCTGCCTCTTCCCTAGCAGGCAGGCTCTACTAGGGTGACCGCTCACTTCCTGCAATATCTAAACTTTGTGTATATGGTATTAATTAATCACGGGAATCGTCGCCGGAGCTACGGGAGCACGTGCTCTGCCTTGACACATCCTTAAGAGGCTATCAAAGAGAGAGAGGAGGAGAAGACGAGGAAATGGTGTGAGAAGAAGGCATAGAAATAGGAGGGCAGGCGCCAGGAGAACAAGACGAAAAGGGAGAGACTAGGTTTCAACCATGTAAGAGTGGGATACTGGAATTGTCATAGTGCCAGGCAGAGAGGTCCTGTATTGGAGAGGCTAATATATGATTTTGATGTCCTCATGCTCCTAGAGCTAAATATAGACAAATACCATTGCCCAGGGTTCGCCAGTTATATAACCCTACTGGGTAGAGGAGACATGGGCAAGGTCTGCTGGTGAAGGAGTAAAGCATGTGGTACTTGACTTGAGCCAGTGGAATCACAGTGCAAGGGAGGTACAGGGTATACAAATGAAGAATGGTGGCTTAAGTTGGAACATCATAAATGTATATGCCACAGTGGACTGTTTTGTCAGAAAGGAACACTGGGACTGGCTTAAGGAATTACCAGGTGATATGCTACTCATATGTGGAGACTTCAATGCGAGGAACAGAGATTGGGACAGTAGTGGAGAAAATCGACAGGGAATTGCCCTTGCGGATGCCATGGTGGACTCCGATGTGGTCTGCATAAATTATGGTAGGCCGACTAGAATGGCAATGAGGCCTGGCGATGCAGACACAGCTAATGACTTGGCACTAGTCTCCCACTCATCAGTCCTTGAAACAAAGTGGACTGTTTTGAATGACCATGGGAGTGATCACATGCCATGCTCAGTCCTGATCTCTAAATCCAGGAAAGCTAAGGCTGGGAGAGCGCACACGACCTTCCGGTATGAGTGGACCGATAGCCTTCTTAGACGCCTCAGACAGGGGGGCATGCAACAGGACTGTTAAAACATTTTCTTTTTTGCTGCCCCCATGGTGGACCCCAGAAGTAGACCATGCTTGGAAAGCAGTGAAGCAGCTAAGGAAAGTGCAACAGACAACAACGAAGCTCACGAGAGAAGTGTACACAGTGGAAAATGTCAATAAAGAAAAAGGTGGAGGTTTTCACACGCTGTGCTGCAGAGGCCAAAAACGCAAAATGGTAATGTACCATAGGTACAATGGTGACAATGGCATACTGTAAAATCATATTAATAAACTTAGTTCAACATGCAACATGCAATTTTGAAGAAATGTTTGTAATTTTCAGACGGTCAGTGTTTGTTGTATAGTGACAGTGGCATACTGTAAAATCATATTAATAAGCTGAGTTCAACATGCAGCATGCAACACCCAAAATAAATAAGCTACATGCAACACCGAAAATAAATTAGCTTTCATTTGCAGACAATCAGTGCCTGTATTATAGTGACGATGGCATACTTTAAAATCATATTAATAAGCTGAGTTCAACATATAGTAGATACAATATGAATGTAAATACAGCCAAAACTTAAATAATGCAAGTTAGCAGATCTCCTGGTACAATAAGTATACTGATAAATGGTACGTCTCTAGAATTAGTTAAGGAATTCAAACATCTTAGAAGTATGTATGTATCATAGGCTTTGACTGTAATATCCACCTGTGTCTATGTACCATAGGCTTTGGCTGTAATATCCGCCTGTGTCTATTTATCATAGGCTTTGGCTGTAATATCTGCCTGTGTCTATGTACCATAGTGTCACAACCTCACATTAGTCATATTATCTGGTAAACTAACAGTAGTTAATAGAGATTAGCCAAGGGCTACAACTCCCGCCCAAAGGGAAAGAAGTAAGACCCTCGAAGGCCAGAGTAGTCCAGAACCTTCTCGAAGGACTGGTCAGTGAGTCCACTGTCCCGTGGACACTGATGTGGCCCGCCTATTGCGGACGAGCTCCCGGACGAGCCCCCAAAAAGCCTGTCAGCGTGTTGTATGTCTAGGTATCTGAGCTCGGGCTCACACAGGCAACAATAACTCAGTTAGCTATAATATCTAACATTTATTGTATTTCAATATACAGTGCGTTGGCGCCGTGGGTTTAACAAGTCCGCACTGAATCGCATATCACAGAGGTTTAACATCATCACATAGTTTAACATCATCAAACATTCTAAGCATACTATCTAGCATAAGTCTATAAACCCCACATGGGTCTAAACTATAAAGTCTAAACTATTGAGTCCCTCTAAGGCAGGCCCTGTTGCCTCTTCGATGTCCCGTCTCTCCCTGCCGATCCACACGTGTCGCAATCCGACACGGGTGGTAACCCTGTTCGAGTTCCTCGTGGACCCCGCAATAGGCGGGCCACATCAGTGTCCACGGGACAGTGGACTCACTGACCAGTCCTTCGAGAAGGTTCTGGACTACTCTGGCCTTCGAGGGTCTTACTTCTTTCCCTTTGGGCGGGAGTTGTAGCCCTTGGCTAATCTCTATTAACTACTGTTAGTTTACCAGATAATATGACTAATGTGAGGTTGTGACACATAGGCTTTGGCTGTAATATCCGCCTGTGTCTATGTACCATAGGCTTTGGCTGTAATATCCGCCTGTGTCTATGTACCATAGGCTTTGGCTGTAATATCCGCCTGTGTCTATGTACCATAGGCTTTGGCTGTAATATCCGCCTGTGTCTATGTACCATAGGCTTTGGCTGTAATATCCGCTGTGTCTATGTACCATAGGCTTTGGCTGTAATATCCGCCTGTATCTATGTACCGTACCATAGGCTTTGGCTGTAATATCCGCCTGTGTCTATGTACCATAGGCTTTGGCTGTAATATCTGCCTGTGTCTATGTACCATAGGCTTTGGCTGTAATATCCGCCTGTGTCTATGTACCATAGGCTTTGGCTGTAATATCCGCCTGTATCTATGTACCATAGGCTTTGGCTGTAATATCCGCCTATGTCTATGTATCTTATGCATGCTTACAACCCCAACAACATCATAAACAGCAAATGACATATACCATTCTTAATCCATAACAAAGACTAGCAAGGTGGGCAGAATACTTTCAAGAACTACTTAACCATACATACAGCATAGAAAACCCAAGTTGTGTGTCTAAATACTGGGAACAACAACCAAATTTCATACCTACAGAAGTAAAATCAGTTCTACAGAAAAGTCCTAAAAAAAATCATCAGATCCAGATAGAATAACCACATAAGCTATTCAGTCTTGTGGTAAAACAGGAATTAAATGACTGACAAGACACTTTAATATAGCATGGGAAGAAAAAAAAAGTCTCAGATGATTGGTAACAGGCAATAATAGTACACATATGGAAAAATGAAAGGCAATATGAGAGAGTGCAAAACATAGAGGTATATTACTCATGGGTCATATATGAAAAATGTATGCAAAAATTATTGGAACAAAGAGCTTGACCCACAGTTGAGCAACAATTAAGCAAAGTACATTTGGTTTCAGGAAGATCAAAGTCGTACTGATGCACTATTCACACTTAGAGAAATATGTGAAAACACTATTGAATATAGTGACCAGCAGAATACTGAGTTTGTTGATCAGGAAAAGGCTTTCCATAGAGTAGATAGATACAAATTAGGGACCGTCCTTGAAAACTAAGAGATACAAGGACAATTGCTAGAAAACACCATAACCATGTACCACTCGAGCCAAAGTGCAATATGAGCACCACAACAACGTATATCAAATATGTTCACATTCAATACACGAGTGAAGCAGGGATGTGTGCTCACTCCTCTGATATTTAATATCTACACAGACAGAATATCCAGAGAAGCAAGACTTGACAAAACAGATTCTGAAAAGTTTCAAACTCTTTACATAAGATGAAGCAACAGATCCATTCAAAATAAATTAGCTTTCATTTGCAAATTATCAGTGCCTGTTTTAGAGTGACGGTGGCATATGTCAAAATCATATTAATAAGCTGAGTTCAACATGCAGCATGCAACACCCAAAATAAATGAGCTACATGCAACACCCAAAATAAATTAGCTTTCATTTGCAGACGGTCAGTGCTTGTTGTATAGCGACAGTGGCATACTGTAAAATCATAATAAGTTGAGTTCAACATGCAGCATGCAACACCCAAAATAAATGAGCTACATGCAACACCCAAAATAAATGAGTTACATGCAACACCCAAAATAAATTAGCTTTCATTTGCAGATGATCAGTACTTGTTGTATAGTGACAATGGCATACAGTAAAATCATATTAATAAGCTGAGTTCAACATGCAACATGCAATTTTGCAGAACTTTTTGTAATTTGCAGACGGTCAGTGCTTGTTGTATAGCGACAGTGGCATACTGTAAAATCATATTAATAAGCTGAGTTCAACATGCAGCATGCAACACCCAAAATAAATGAGCTACATGCAACACCCAAAATAAATTAGCTTTCATTTGCAGACAATCAGTGCCTGTATTATAGTGACGATGGCATACTTTAAAATCATATTAATAAGCTGAGTTCAACATATAGTAGATACAATATGAATGTAAATACAGCCAAAACTTAAATAATGCAAGTTAGCAGATCTCCTGGTACAATAAGTATACTGATAAATGGTACGTCTCTAGAATTAGTTAAGGAATTCAAACATCTTAGAAGTATGTATGTATCATAGGCTTTGACTGTAATATCCACCTGTGTCTATGTACCATAGGCTTTGGCTGTAATATCCGCCTGTGTCTATGTACCATAGGCTTTGGCTGTAATATCCGCCTGTGTCTATGTACCATAGGCTTTGGCTGTAATATCCGCCTGTGTCTATGTACCATAGGCTTTGGCTGTAATATCCGCCTGTGTCTATGTACCATAGGCTTTGGCTGTAATATCCGCCTGTGTCTATGTACCATAGGCTTTGGCTGTAATATCCGCCTGTGTCTATGTACCATAGGCTTTGGCTGTAATATCCGCCTGTGTCTATGTACCATAGGCTTTGGCTGTAATATCCGCCTGTGTCTATGTACCATAGGCTTTGGCTGTAATATCCGCCTGTGTCTATGTACCATAGGCTTTGGCTGTAATATCCGCCTGTGTCTATGTACCATAGGCTTTGGCTGTAATATCCGCCTGTGTCTATGTATCTTATGCATGCTTACAACCCCAACAACATCATAAACAGCAAATGACATATACCATTCTTAATCCATAACAAAGACTAGCAAGGTGGGCAGAATACTTTCAAGAACTACTTAACCCCACATACAGCATAGAAAACCCAAGTTGTGTGTCTAAATACTGGGAACAACAACCAAATTTCATACCTGCAGAAGTAAAATCAGTTCTACAGAAAAGTCCTAAAAAACATCATCAGATCCAGATAGAATAACCACATAAGCTATTCAGTCTTGTGGTAAAACAGGAATTAAATGACTGACAAGACACTTTAATATAGCATGGGAAGAAAAAAAGTCTCAGATGATTGGTAACAGGCAATAATAGTACACATATGGGAAAATGAAAGGCAATATGAGAGAGTGCAAAACATAGAGGTATATTACTCATGGGTCATATATGAAAAATGTATGCAAAAATTATTGGAACAAAGAGCTTGACCCACAGTTGAGCAACAATTAAGCAAAGTACATTTGGTTTCAGGAAGATCAAAGTCGTACTGATGCACTATTCACACTTAGAGAAATATGTGAAAACACTATTGAATATAGTGACCAGCAGAATACTGAGTTTGTTGATCAGGAAAAGGCTTTCCATAGAGTAGATAGATACAAATTAGGGACCGTCCTTGAAAACTAAGAGATACAAGGACAATTGCTAGAAAACACCATAACCATGTACCACTCGAGCCAAAGTGCAATATGAGCACCACAACAATGTATATCAAATATGTTCACATTCAATACACGAGTGAAGCAGGGATGTGTGCTCACTCCTCTGATATTTAATATCTACACAGACAGAATATCCAGAGAAGCAAGACTTGACAAAACAGATTCTGAAAAGTTTCAAACTCTTTACATAAGATGAAGCAACAGATCCATTCAAAATAAATTAGCTTTCATTTGCAAATTATCAGTGCCTGTTTTAGAGTGACGGTGGCATATGTCAAAATCATATTAATAAGCTGAGTTCAACATGCAGCATGCAACACCCAAAATAAATGAGCTACATGCAACACCCAAAATAAATTAGCTTTCATTTGCAGATGATCAGTGCTTGTTGTATAGTGACAATGGCATACTGTAAAATCATATTAATAAGCTGAGTTCAACATGCAACATGCAATTTTGCAGAACTTTTTGTAATTTGCAGACGGTCGGTGTTTGTTGTAAAGTGACAGTGGCATACTGTAAAATCATATTAATAAGCTGAGTTCAACATGCAACATGCAATTTTGCAGAAATTGTTGTAATTTGCAGACGGTCAGTGCTTGTTGTATAGTGACAGTGGCATACTGTAAAATCATATTAATAAGCTGAGTTCAACATGCAGCATGCAACACCCAAAATAAATGAGCTACATGCAACACCCAAAATAAATTAGCTTTCATTTGCAGATGATCAGTGCTTCTTGTATAGTGACAATGGCATACAGTAAAATCATATTAATAAGCTGAGTTCAACATGCAATTTTGCAGAACTTTTTGTAATTTGCAGACGGTCAGTGCTTGTTGTATAGTGACAATGGCATACTGTAAAATCATATTAATAAGCTGAGTTCAACATGCAACATGCAATTTTGCAGAAATTGTTGTAATTTGCAGACGGTCGGTGCTTGTTGTATAGTGACAATGGCATACTGTAAAATCATATTAATAAGCTGAGTTCAACATGCAACATGCAATTTTGCAGAAATTGTTGTAATTTGCAGACGGTCGGTGCTTGTTGTAAAGTGACAGTGGCATACTGTAAAATCATATTAATAAGCTGAGTTCAACATGCAGCATGCAACACCCAAAATAAATGAGCTACATGCAACACCCAAAATAAATTAGCTTTCATTTGCAGATGATCAGTGCTTCTTGTATAGTGACAATGGCATACAGTAAAATCATATTAATAAGCTGAGTTCAACATGCAATTTTGCAGAACTTTTTGTAATTTGCAGACGGTCAGTGCTTGTTGTATAGTGACAGTGGCATACTGTAAAATCATATTAATAAGCTGAGTTCAACATGCAGCATGCAACACCCAAATTAAATGAGCTACATGCAACACCCAAAATAAATTAGCTTTCATTTGCAAATGATCAGTGCTTGTTGTATAGTGACAATAGCATACTGTAAAATCATATTAATAAGCTGAGTTCAACATGCAGCATGCAACACCCAAAATAAATGAGCTACATGCAACACCCAAAATAAATTAGCTTTCATTTGCAGACAATCAGTGCCTGTATTATAGTGACGATGGCATACTTTAAAATCATATTAATAAGCTGGGTTCAACATATAGTAGATACAATATGAATGTAAATACAGCCAAAACTTAAATAATGCAAGTTAGCAGATCTCCTGGTACAATAAGTATACTGATAAATGGTACGTCTCTAGAATTAGTTAAGGAATTCAAACATCTTAGAAGTATGTATGTATCATAGGCTTTGACTGTAATATCCACCTGTGTCTATGTACCATAGGCTTTGGCTGTAATATCCGCCTGTGTCTATGTACCATAGGCTTTGGCTGTAATATCCGCCTGTATCTATGTACAATAGGCTTTGGCTGTAATATTCACCTGTGTCTATGTACCATAGGCTTTGGCTGTAATATCTGCCTGTGTCTATGTACCATAGGCTTTGGCTGTAATATCCGCCTGTGTCTATGTACCATAGGCTTTGGCTGTAATATCCGCCTGTGTCTATGTACCATAGGCTTTGGCTGTAATATCTGCCTGTGTCTATGTACCATAGGCTTTGGCTGTAATATCCGCCTGTGTCTATGTACCATAGGCTTTGGCTGTAATATCCGCCTGTGTCTATGTACCATAGGCTTTGGCTGTAATATCCGCCTGTGTCTATGTACCATAGGCTTTGGCTGTAATATCCGCCTGTGTCTATGTACCATAGGCTTTGGCTGTAATATCCGCCTGTGTCTATGTACCATAGGCTTTGGCTGTAATATCCGCCTGTGTCTATGTACCATAGGCTTTGGCTGTAATATCCGCCTGTGTCTATGTACCATAGGCTCTGGCTGTAATATCCGCCTGTGTCTATGTACCATAGGCTTTGGCTGTAATATCCGCCTGTGTCTATGTACCATAGGCTTTGGCTGTAATATCCGCCTGTGTCTATGTACCATAGGCTTTGGCTGTAATATCCGCCTGTGTCTATGTACCGTACCATAGGCTTTGGCTGTAATATCCGCCTGTGTCTATGTACCATAGGCTTTGGCTGTAATATCCGCCTGTATCTATGTACAATAGGCTTTGGCTGTAATATTCACCTGTGTCTATGTATCTTATGCATGCTTACAACCCCAACAAAATCATAAACAGCAAATGACATATACCATTCTTAATCCATAACAAATACTAGCAAGGTGGGCAGAATACTTTCAAGAACTACTTAACCCCACATACAGCATAGAAAACCCAAGTTGTGTGTCTAAATACTGGGAACAACAACCAAATTTCATACCTGCAGAAGTAAAATCAGTTCTACAGAAAAGTCCTTAAAAAAATCATCAGATCCAGATAGAATAACCACATAGGCTATTCAGTCTTGTGGTAAAACAGGAATTAAATGACTGACAAGACACTTTAATATAGCATGGGAAGAAAAAAAAAGTCTCAGATGATTGGTAACAGCCAATAATAGTACACATATGGAAAAATGAAAGGCAATATGAGAGAGTGCAAAACATAGAGGTATATTACTCATGGGTCATATATGAAAAATGTATGCAAAAACTATTGGAACAAAGAGCTTGACACACAGTTGAGCAAAAATTAAGCAAAGTACATTTGGTTTCAGGAAGATCAAAGTTGTACTGATGCACTATTCACACTTAGAGAAATATGTGAAAACACTATTGAATATAGTGACCAGCAGAATACTGAGTTTGTTGATCAGGAAAAGGCTTTCCATAGAGTAGATAGATACAAATTAGGGACTGTCCTTGAAAACTAAGAGATACAAGGACAATTGCTAGAAAACACCATAACCATGTACCACTCGAGCCAAAGTGCAATATGAGCACCACAACAACGTATATCAAATATGTTCACATTCAATACACGAGTGAAGCAGGGATGTGTGCTCACTCCTCTGATATTTAATATCTACACAGACAGAATATCCAGAGAAGCAAGACTTGACAAAACAGATTCTGAAAAGTTTCAAACTCTTTACATAAGATGAAGCAACAGATCCATTCAAAATAAATTAGCTTTCATTTGCAAATTATCAGTGCCTGTTTTAGAGTGACGGTGGCATATGTCAAAATCATATTAATAAGCTGAGTTCAACATGCAGCATGCAACACCCAAAATAAATGAGCTACATGCAACACCCAAAATAAATTAGCTTTCATTTGCAGATGATCAGTGCTTGTTGTATAGTGACAATGGCATACTGTAAAATCATATTAATAAGCTGAGTTCAACATGCAACATGCAATTTTGCAGAACTTTTTGTAATTTGCAGACGGTCGGTGTTTGTTGTAAAGTGACAGTGGCATACTGTAAAATCATATTAATAAGCTGAGTTCAACATGCAACATGCAATTTTGCAGAAATTGTTGTAATTTGCAGACGGTCAGTGCTTGTTGTATAGTGACAGTGGCATACTGTAAAATCATATTAATAAGCTGAGTTCAACATGCAGCATGCAACACCCAAAATAAATGAGCTACATGCAACACCCAAAATAAATTAGCTTTCATTTGCAGATGATCAGTGCTTCTTGTATAGTGACAATGGCATACAGTAAAATCATATTAATAAGCTGAGTTCAACATGCAATTTTGCAGAACTTTTTGTAATTTGCAGACGGTCAGTGCTTGTTGTATAGTGACAATGGCATACTGTAAAATCATATTAATAAGCTGAGTTCAACATGCAACATGCAATTTTGCAGAAATTGTTGTAATTTGCAGACGGTCGGTGCTTGTTGTATAGTGACAATGGCATACTGTAAAATCATATTAATAAGCTGAGTTCAACATGCAACATGCAATTTTGCAGAAATTGTTGTAATTTGCAGACGGTCGGTGCTTGTTGTAAAGTGACAGTGGCATACTGTAAAATCATATTAATAAGCTGAGTTCAACATGCAGCATGCAACACCCAAAATAAATGAGCTACATGCAACACCCAAAATAAATTAGCTTTCATTTGCAGATGATCAGTGCTTCTTGTATAGTGACAATGGCATACAGTAAAATCATATTAATAAGCTGAGTTCAACATGCAATTTTGCAGAACTTTTTGTAATTTGCAGACGGTCAGTGCTTGTTGTATAGTGACAGTGGCATACTGTAAAATCATATTAATAAGCTGAGTTCAACATGCAGCATGCAACACCCAAATTAAATGAGCTACATGCAACACCCAAAATAAATTAGCTTTCATTTGCAAATGATCAGTGCTTGTTGTATAGTGACAATAGCATACTGTAAAATCATATTAATAAGCTGAGTTCAACATGCAGCATGCAACACCCAAAATAAATGAGCTACATGCAACACCCAAAATAAATTAGCTTTCATTTGCAGACAATCAGTGCCTGTATTATAGTGACGATGGCATACTTTAAAATCATATTAATAAGCTGGGTTCAACATATAGTAGATACAATATGAATGTAAATACAGCCAAAACTTAAATAATGCAAGTTAGCAGATCTCCTGGTACAATAAGTATACTGATAAATGGTACGTCTCTAGAATTAGTTAAGGAATTCAAACATCTTAGAAGTATGTATGTATCATAGGCTTTGACTGTAATATCCACCTGTGTCTATGTACCATAGGCTTTGGCTGTAATATCCGCCTGTGTCTATGTACCATAGGCTTTGGCTGTAATATCCGCCTGTATCTATGTACAATAGGCTTTGGCTGTAATATTCACCTGTGTCTATGTACCATAGGCTTTGGCTGTAATATCTGCCTGTGTCTATGTACCATAGGCTTTGGCTGTAATATCCGCCTGTGTCTATGTACCATAGGCTTTGGCTGTAATATCCGCCTGTGTCTATGTACCATAGGCTTTGGCTGTAATATCTGCCTGTGTCTATGTACCATAGGCTTTGGCTGTAATATCCGCCTGTGTCTATGTACCATAGGCTTTGGCTGTAATATCCGCCTGTGTCTATGTACCATAGGCTTTGGCTGTAATATCCGCCTGTGTCTATGTACCATAGGCTTTGGCTGTAATATCCGCCTGTGTCTATGTACCATAGGCTTTGGCTGTAATATCCGCCTGTGTCTATGTACCATAGGCTTTGGCTGTAATATCCGCCTGTGTCTATGTACCATAGGCTTTGGCTGTAATATCCGCCTGTGTCTATGTACCATAGGCTCTGGCTGTAATATCCGCCTGTGTCTATGTACCATAGGCTTTGGCTGTAATATCCGCCTGTGTCTATGTACCATAGGCTTTGGCTGTAATATCCGCCTGTGTCTATGTACCATAGGCTTTGGCTGTAATATCCGCCTGTGTCTATGTACCGTACCATAGGCTTTGGCTGTAATATCCGCCTGTGTCTATGTACCATAGGCTTTGGCTGTAATATCCGCCTGTATCTATGTACAATAGGCTTTGGCTGTAATATTCACCTGTGTCTATGTATCTTATGCATGCTTACAACCCCAACAAAATCATAAACA
This sequence comes from Cepaea hortensis, assembly GCA_963921405.1. NCBI lineage: Eukaryota > Metazoa > Mollusca > Gastropoda > Stylommatophora > Helicidae > Cepaea > Cepaea hortensis. Next base: position 42,401,520 of record OY992884.1, on the reverse strand, counting down.
GCAAATGACATATACCATTCTTAATCCATAACAAATACTAGCAAGGTGGGCAGAATACTTTCAAGAACTACTTAACCCCACATACAGCATAGAAAACCCAAGTTGTGTGTCTAAATACTGGGAACAACAACCAAATTTCATACCTGCAGAAGTAAAATCAGTTCTACAGAAAAGTCCTTAAAAAAATCATCAGATCCAGATAGAATAACCACATAGGCTATTCAGTCTTGTGGTAAAACAGGAATTAAATGACTGACAAGACACTTTAATATAGCATGGGAAGAAAAAAAAAGTCTCAGATGATTGGTAACAGCCAATAATAGTACACATATGGAAAAATGAAAGGCAATATGAGAGAGTGCAAAACATAGAGGTATATTACTCATGGGTCATATATGAAAAATGTATGCAAAAACTATTGGAACAAAGAGCTTGACACACAGTTGAGCAAAAATTAAGCAAAGTACATTTGGTTTCAGGAAGATCAAAGTTGTACTGATGCACTATTCACACTTAGAGAAATATGTGAAAACACTATTGAATATAGTGACCAGCAGAATACTGAGTTTGTTGATCAGGAAAAGGCTTTCCATAGAGTAGATAGATACAAATTAGGGACTGTCCTTGAAAACTAAGAGATACAAGGACAATTGCTAGAAAACACCATAACCATGTACCACTCGAGCCAAAGTGCAATATGAGCACCACAACAACGTATATCAAATATGTTCACATTCAATACACGAGTGAAGCAGGGATGTGTGCTCACTCCTCTGATATTTAATGTCTACACAGACAGAATATCCAGAGAAGCAAGACTTGACAAAACATATTCTGAAAAGTTTCAAACTCTTTACATAAGATGAAGCAACAGATCCATTCAAAATAAATTAGCTTTCATTTGCAAATTATCAGTGCCTGTTTTATAGTGACGGTGGCATATGTCAAAATCATATTAATAAGCTGAGTTCAACATGCAGCATGCAACACCCAAAATAAATGAGCTACATGCAACACCCAAAATAAATTAGCTTTCATTTGCAGATGATCAGTGCTTGTTGTATAGTGACAATGGCATACTGTAAAATCATATTAATAAGCTGAGTTCAACATGCAACATGCAATTTTGCAGAAATTGTTGTAATTTGCAGACGGTCGGTGCTTGTTGTAAAGTGACAGTGGCATACTGTAAAATCATATTAATAAGCTGAGTTCAACATGCAGCATGCAACACCCAAAATAAATGAGCTACATGCAACACCCAAAATAAATTAGCTTTCATTTGCAGATGATCAGTGCTTCTTGTATAGTGACAATGGCATACAGTAAAATCATATTAATAAGCTGAGTTCAACATGCAATTTTGCAGAACTTTTTGTAATTTGCAGACGGTCAAGTGCTTGTTGTATAGTGACAATGGCATACTGTAAAATCATATTAATAAGCTGAGTTCAACATGCAACATGCAATTTTGCAGAAATTGTTGTAATTTGCAGACGGTCGGTGCTTGTTGTATAGTGACAATGGCATACTGTAAAATCATATTAATAAGCTGAGTTCAACATGCAACATGCAATTTTGCAGAAATTGTTGTAATTTGCAGACGGTCGGTGCTTGTTGTAAAGTGACAGTGGCATACTGTAAAATCATATTAATAAGCTGAGTTCAACATGCAGCATGCAACACCCAAAATAAATGAGCTACATGCAACACCCAAAATAAATTAGCTTTCATTTGCAGATGATCAGTGCTTCTTGTATAGTGACAATGGCATACAGTAAAATCATATTAATAAGCTGAGTTCAACATGCAATTTTGCAGAACTTTTTGTAATTTGCAGACGGTCAGTGCTTGTTGTATAGTGACAGTGGCATACTGTAAAATCATATTAATAAGCTGAGTTCAACATGCAATTTTGCAGAACTTTTTGTAATTTGCAGACGGTCAGTGCTTGTTGTATAGTGACAGTGGCATACTGTAAAATCATATTAATAAGCTGAGTTCAACATGCAGCATGCAACACCCAAATTAAATGAGCTACATGCAACACCCAAAATAAATTAGCTTTCATTTGCAAATGATCAGTGCTTGTTGTATAGTGACAATAGCATACTGTAAAATCATATTAATAAGCTGAGTTCAACATGCAGCATGCAACACCCAAAATAAATGAGCTACATGCAACACCCAAAATAAATTAGCTTTCATTTGCAGACAATCAGTGCCTGTATTATAGTGACGATGGCATACTTTAAAATCATATTAATAAGCTGGGTTCAACATATAGTAGATACAATATGAATGTAAATACAGCCAAAACTTAAATAATGCAAGTTAGCAGATCTCCTGGTACAATAAGTATACTGATAAATGGTACGTCTCTAGAATTAGTTAAGGAATTCAAACATCTTAGAAGTATGTATGTATCATAGGCTTTGACTGTAATATCCACCTGTGTCTATGTACCATAGGCTTTGGCTGTAATATCCGCCTGTGTCTATGTACCATAGGCTTTGGCTGTAATATCCGCCTGTATCTATGTACAATAGGCTTTGGCTGTAATATTCACCTGTGTCTATGTACCATAGGCTTTGGCTGTAATATCTGCCTGTGTCTATGTACCATAGGCTTTGGCTGTAATATCCGCCTGTGTCTATGTACCATAGGCTTTGGCTGTAATATCCGCCTGTGTCTATGTACCATAGGCTTTGGCTGTAATATCCGCCTGTGTCTATGTACCATAGGCTTTGGCTGTAATATCTGCCTGTGTCTATGTACCATAGGCTTTGGCTGTAATATCCGCCTGTGTCTATGTACCATAGGCTTTGGCTGTAATATCCGCCTGTGTCTATGTACCATAGGCTTTGGCTGTAATATCCGCCTGTGTCTATGTACCATAGGCTTTGGCTGTAATATCCGCCTGTGTCTATGTACCATAGGCTTTGGCTGTAATATCCGCCTGTGTCTATGTACCATAGGCTTTGGCTGTAATATCCGCCTGTGTCTATGTACCATAGGCTTTGGCTGTAATATCCGCCTGTGTCTATGTACCATAGGCTCTGGCTGTAATATCCGCCTGTGTCTATGTACCATAGGCTTTGGCTGTAATATCCGCCTGTGTCTATGTACCATAGGCTTTGGCTGTAATATCCGCCTGTGTCTATGTACCATAGGCTTTGGCTGTAATATCCGCCTGTGTCTATGTACCGTACCATAGGCTTTGGCTGTAATATCCGCCTGTGTCTATGTACCATAGGCTTTGGCTGTAATATCCGCCTGTATCTATGTACAATAGGCTTTGGCTGTAATATTCACCTGTGTCTATGTATCTTATGCATGCTTACAACCCCAACAAAATCATAAACAGCAAATGACATATACCATTCTTAATCCATAACAAATACTAGCAAGGTGGGCAGAATACTTTCAAGAACTACTTAACCCCACATACAGCATAGAAAACCCAAGTTGTGTGTCTAAATACTGGGAACAACAACCAAATTTCATACCTGCAGAAGTAAAATCAGTTCTACAGAAAAGTCCTTAAAAAAATCATCAGATCCAGATAGAATAACCACATAGGCTATTCAGTCTTGTGGTAAAACAGGAATTAAATGACTGACAAGACACTTTAATATAGCATGGGAAGAAAAAAAAAGTCTCAGATGATTGGTAACAGGCAATAATAGTACACATATGGAAAAATGAAAGGCAATATGAGAGAGTGCAAAACATAGAGGTATATTACTCATGGGTCATATATGAAAAATGTATGCAAAAACTATTGGAACAAAGAGCTTGACACACAGTTGAGCAAAAATTAAGCAAAGTACATTTGGTTTCAGGAAGATCAAAGTTGTACTGATGCACTATTCACACTTAGAGAAATATGTGAAAACACTATTGAATATAGTGACCAGCAGAATACTGAGTTTGTTGATCAGGAAAAGGCTTTCCATAGAGTAGATAGATACAAATTAGGGACTGTCCTTGAAAACTAAGAGATACAAGGACAATTGCTAGAAAACACCATAACCATGTACCACTCGAGCCAAAGTGCAATATGAGCACCACAACAACGTATATCAAATATGTTCACATTCAATACACGAGTGAAGCAGGGATGTGTGCTCACTCCTCTGATATTTAATGTCTACACAGACAGAATATCCAGAGAAGCAAGACTTGACAAAACATATTCTGAAAAGTTTCAAACTCTTTACATAAGATGAAGCAACAGATCCATTCAAAATAAATTAGCTTTCATTTGCAAATTATCAGTGCCTGTTTTATAGTGACGGTGGCATATGTCAAAATCATATTAATAAGCTGAGTTCAACATGCAGCATGCAACACCCAAAATAAATGAGCTACATGCAACACCCAAAATAAATTAGCTTTCATTTGCAGATGATCAGTGCTTGTTGTATAGTGACAATGGCATACTGTAAAATCATATTAATAAGCTGAGTTCAACATGCAACATGCAATTTTGCAGAAATTGTTGTAATTTGCAGACGGTCGGTGCTTGTTGTAAAGTGACAGTGGCATACTGTAAAATCATATTAATAAGCTGAGTTCAACATGCAGCATGCAACACCCAAAATAAATGAGCTACATGCAACACCCAAAATAAATTAGCTTTCATTTGCAGATGATCAGTGCTTCTTGTATAGTGACAATGGCATACAGTAAAATCATATTAATAAGCTGAGTTCAACATGCAATTTTGCAGAACTTTTTGTAATTTGCAGACGGTCAGTGCTTGTTGTATAGTGACAATGGCATACTGTAAAATCATATTAATAAGCTGAGTTCAACATGCAACATGCAATTTTGCAGAAATTGTTGTAATTTGCAGACGGTCGGTGCTTGTTGTATAGTGACAATGGCATACTGTAAAATCATATTAATAAGCTGAGTTCAACATGCAACATGCAATTTTGCAGAAATTGTTGTAATTTGCAGACGGTCGGTGCTTGTTGTAAAGTGACAGTGGCATACTGTAAAATCATATTAATAAGCTGAGTTCAACATGCAGCATGCAACACCCAAAATAAATGAGCTACATGCAACACCCAAAATAAATTAGCTTTCATTTGCAGATGATCAGTGCTTCTTGTATAGTGACAATGGCATACAGTAAAATCATATTAATAAGCTGAGTTCAACATGCAATTTTGCAGAACTTTTTGTAATTTGCAGACGGTCAGTGCTTGTTGTATAGTGACAGTGGCATACTGTAAAATCATATTAATAAGCTGAGTTCAACATGCAATTTTGCAGAACTTTTTGTAATTTGCAGACGGTCAGTGCTTGTTGTATAGTGACAGTGGCATACTGTAAAATCATATTAATAAGCTGAGTTCAACATGCAGCATGCAACACCCAAATTAAATGAGCTACATGCAACACCCAAAATAAATTAGCTTTCATTTGCAAATGATCAGTGCTTGTTGTATAGTGACAATAGCATACTGTAAAATCATATTAATAAGCTGAGTTCAACATGCAGCATGCAACACCCAAAATAAATGAGCTACATGCAACACCCAAAATAAATTAGCTTTCATTTGCAGGCAATCAGTGCCTGTATTATAGTGACGATGGCATACTTTAAAATCATATTAATAAGCTGGGTTCAACATATAGTAGATACAATATGAATGTAAATACAGCCAAAACTTAAATAATGCAAGTTAGCAGATCTCCTGGTACAATAAGTATACTGATAAATGGTACGTCTCTAGAATTAGTTAAGGAATTCAAACATCTTAGAAGTATGTATGTATCATAGGCTTTGACTGTAATATCCACCTGTGTCTATGTACCATAGGCTTTGGCTGTAATATCCGCCTGTGTCTATGTACCATAGGCTTTGGCTGTAATATCCGCCTGTATCTATGTACAATAGGCTTTGGCTGTAATATTCACCTGTGTCTATGTACCATAGGCTTTGGCTGTAATATCTGCCTGTGTCTATGTACCATAGGCTTTGGCTGTAATATCCGCCTGTGTCTATGTACCATAGGCTTTGGCTGTAATATCCGCCTGTGTCTATGTACCATAGGCTTTGGCTGTAATATCTGCCTGTGTCTATGTACCATAGGCTTTGGCTGTAATATCCGCCTGTGTCTATGTACCATAGGCTTTGGCTGTAATATCCGCCTGTGTCTATGTACCATAGGCTTTGGCTGTAATATCCGCCTGTGTCTATGTACCATAGGCTTTGGCTGTAATATCCGCCTGTGTCTATGTACCATAGGCTTTGGCTGTAATATCCGCCTGTGTCTATGTACCATAGGCTTTGGCTGTAATATCCGCCTGTGTCTATGTACCATAGGCTTTGGCTGTAATATCCGCCTGTGTCTATGTACCATAGGCTCTGGCTGTAATATCCGCCTGTGTCTATGTACCATAGGCTTTGGCTGTAATATCCGCCTGTGTCTATGTACCATAGGCTTTGGCTGTAATATCCGCCTGTGTCTATGTACCATAGGCTCTGGCTGTAATATCCGCCTGTGTCTATGTACCATAGGCTTTGGCTGTAATATCCGCCTGTGTCTATGTACCATAGGCTTTGGCTGTAATATCCGCCTGTGTCTATGTACCATAGGCTTTGGCTGTAATATCCGCCTGTGTCTATGTACCGTACCATAGGCTTTGGCTGTAATATCCGCCTGTGTCTATGTACCATAGGCTTTGGCTGTAATATCCGCCTGTATCTATGTACAATAGGCTTTGGCTGTAATATTCACCTGTGTCTATGTATCTTATGCATGCTTACAACCCCAACAAAATCATAAACAGCAAATGACATATACCATTCTTAATCCATAACAAATACTAGCAAGGTGGGCAGAATACTTTCAAGAACTACTTAACCCCACATACAGCATAGAAAACCCAAGTTGTGTGTCTAAATACTGGGAACAACAACCAAATTTCATACCTGCAGAAGTAAAATCAGTTCTACAGAAAAGTCCTTAAAAAAATCATCAGATCCAGATAGAATAACCACATAGGCTATTCAGTCTTGTGGTAAAACAGGAATTAAATGACTATCAAGACACTTTAATATAGCATGGGAAGAAAAAAAAAGTCTCAGATGATTGGTAACAGGCAATAATAGTACACATATGGAAAAATGAAAGGCAATATGAGAGAGTGCAAAACATAGAGGTATATTACTCATGGGTCATATATGAAAAATGTATGCAAAAACTATTGGAACAAAGAGCTTGACACACAGTTGAGCAAAAATTAAGCAAAGTACATTTGGTTTCAGGAAGATCAAAGTTGTACTGATGCACTATTCACACTTAGAGAAATATGTGAAAACACTATTGAATATAGTGACCAGCAGAATACTGAGTTTGTTGATCAGGAAAAGGCTTTCCATAGAGTAGATAGATACAAATTAGGGACTGTCCTTGAAAACTAAGAGATACAAGGACAATTGCTAGAAAACACCATAACCATGTACCACTCGAGCCAAAGTGCAATATGAGCACCACAACAACGTATATCAAATATGTTCACATTCAATACACGAGTGAAGCAGGGATGTGTGCTCACTCCTCTGATATTTAATGTCTACACAGACAGAATATCCAGAGAAGCAAGACTTGACAAAACATATTCTGAAAAGTTTCAAACTCTTTACATAAGATGAAGCAACAGATCCATTCAAAATAAATTAGCTTTCATTTGCAAATTATCAGTGCCTGTTTTATAGTGACGGTGGCATATGTCAAAATCATATTAATAAGCTGAGTTCAACATGCAGCATGCAACACCCAAAATAAATGAGCTACATGCAACACCCAAAATAAATTAGCTTTCATTTGCAGATGATCAGTGCTTGTTGTATAGTGACAATGGCATACTGTAAAATCATATTAATAAGCTGAGTTCAACATGCAACATGCAATTTTGCAGAAATTGTTGTAATTTGCAGACGGTCGGTGCTTGTTGTAAAGTGACAGTGGCATACTGTAAAATCATATTAATAAGCTGAGTTCAACATGCAGCATGCAACACCCAAAATAAATGAGCTACATGCAACACCCAAAATAAATTAGCTTTCATTTGCAGATGATCAGTGCTTCTTGTATAGTGACAATGGCATACAGTAAAATCATATTAATAAGCTGAGTTCAACATGCAATTTTGCAGAACTTTTTGTAATTTGCAGACGGTCAGTGCTTGTTGTATAGTGACAATGGCATACTGTAAAATCATATTAATAAGCTGAGTTCAACATGCAACATGCAATTTTGCAGAAATTGTTGTAATTTGCAGACGGTCGGTGCTTGTTGTATAGTGACAATGGCATACTGTAAAATCATATTAATAAGCTGAGTTCAACATGCAACATGCAATTTTGCAGAAATTGTTGTAATTTGCAGACGGTCGGTGCTTGTTGTAAAGTGACAGTGGCATACTGTAAAATCATATTAATAAGCTGAGTTCAACATGCAGCATGCAACACCCAAAATAAATGAGCTACATGCAACACCCAAAATAAATTAGCTTTCATTTGCAGATGATCAGTGCTTCTTGTATAGTGACAATGGCATACAGTAAAATCATATTAATAAGCTGAGTTCAACATGCAATTTTGCAGAACTTTTTGTAATTTGCAGACGGTCAGTGCTTGTTGTATAGTGACAGTGGCATACTGTAAAATCATATTAATAAGCTGAGTTCAACATGCAGCATGCAACACCCAAATTAAATGAGCTACATGCAACACCCAAAATAAATTAGCTTTCATTTGCAAATGATCAGTGCTTGTTGTATAGTGACAATAGCATACTGTAAAATCATATTAATAAGCTGAGTTCAACATGCAGCATGCAACACCCAAAATAAATGAGCTACATGCAACACCCAAAATAAATTAGCTTTCATTTGCAGACAATCAGTGCCTGTATTATAGTGACGATGGCATACTTTAAAATCATATTAATAAGCTGGGTTCAACATATAGTAGATACAATATGAATGTAAATACAGCCAAAACTTAAATAATGCAAGTTAGCAGATCTCCTGGTACAATAAGTATACTGATAAATGGTACGTCTCTAGAATTAGTTAAGGAATTCAAACATCTTAGAAGTATGTATGTATCATAGGCTTTGACTGTAATATCCACCTGTGTCTATGTACCATAGGCTTTGGCTGTAATATCCGCCTGTGTCTATGTACCATAGGCTTTGGCTGTAATATCCGCCTGTATCTATGTACAATAGGCTTTGGCTGTAATATTCACCTGTGTCTATGTACCATAGGCTTTGGCTGTAATATCTGCCTGTGTCTATGTACCATAGGCTTTGGCTGTAATATCCGCCTGTGTCTATGTACCATAGGCTTTGGCTGTAATATCCGCCTGTGTCTATGTACCATAGGCTTTGGCTGTAATATCTGCCTGTGTCTATGTACCATAGGCTTTGGCTGTAATATCCGCCTGTGTCTATGTACCATAGGCTTTGGCTGTAATATCCGCCTGTGTCTATGTACCATAGGCTTTGGCTGTAATATCCGCCTGTGTCTATGTACCATAGGCTTTGGCTGTAATATCCGCCTGTGTCTATGTACCATAGGCTTTGGCTGTAATATCCGCCTGTGTCTATGTACCATAGGCTTTGGCTGTAATATCCGCCTGTGTCTATGTACCATAGGCTTTGGCTGTAATATCCGCCTGTGTCTATGTACCATAGGCTCTGGCTGTAATATCCGCCTGTGTCTATGTACCATAGGCTTTGGCTGTAATATCCGCCTGTGTCTATGTACCATAGGCTTTGGCTGTAATATCCGCCTGTGTCTATGTACCATAGGCTTTGGCTGTAATATCCGCCTGTGTCTATGTACCGTACCATAGGCTTTGGCTGTAATATCCGCCTGTGTCTATGTACCATAGGCTTTGGCTGTAATATCCGCCTGTATCTATGTACAATAGGCTTTGGCTGTAATATTCACCTGTGTCTATGTATCTTATGCATGCTTACAACCCCAACAAAATCATAAACAGCAAATGACATATACCATTCTTAATCCATAACAAATACTAGCAAGGTGGGCAGAATACTTTCAAGAACTACTTAACCCCACATACAGCATAGAAAACCCAAGTTGTGTGTCTAAATACTGGGAACAACAACCAAATTTCATACCTGCAGAAGTAAAATCAGTTCTACAGAAAAGTCCTTAAAAAAATCATCAGATCCAGATAGAATAACCACATAGGCTATTCAGTCTTGTGGTAAAACAGGAATTAAATGACTGACAAGACACTTTAATATAGCATGGGAAGAAAAAAAAAGTCTCAGATGATTGGTAACAGGCAATAATAGTACACATATGGAAAAATGAAAGGCAATATGAGAGAGTGCAAAACATAGAGGTATATTACTCATGGGTCATATATGAAAAATGTATGCAAAAACTATTGGAACAAAGAGCTTGACACACAGTTGAGCAAAAATTAAGCAAAGTACATTTGGTTTCAGGAAGATCAAAGTTGTACTGATGCACTATTCACACTTAGAGAAATATGTGAAAACACTATTGAATATAGTGACCAGCAGAATACTGAGTTTGTTGATCAGGAAAAGGCTTTCCATAGAGTAGATAGATACAAATTAGGGACTGTCCTTGAAAACTAAGAGATACAAGGACAATTGCTAGAAAACACCATAACCATGTACCACTCGAGCCAAAGTGCAATATGAGCACCACAACAACGTATATCAAATATGTTCACATTCAATACACGAGTGAAGCAGGGATGTGTGCTCACTCCTCTGATATTTAATGTCTACACAGACAGAATATCCAGAGAAGCAAGACTTGACAAAACATATTCTGAAAAGTTTCAAACTCTTTACATAAGATGAAGCAACAGATCCATTCAAAATAAATTAGCTTTCATTTGCAAATTATCAGTGCCTGTTTTATAGTGACGGTGGCATATGTCAAAATCATATTAATAAGCTGAGTTCAACATGCAGCATGCAACACCCAAAATAAATGAGCTACATGCAACACCCAAAATAAATTAGCTTTCATTTGCAGATGATCAGTGCTTGTTGTATAGTGACAATGGCATACTGTAAAATCATATTAATAAGCTGAGTTCAACATGCAACATGCAATTTTGCAGAAATTGTTGTAATTTGCAGACGGTCGGTGCTTGTTGTAAAGTGACAGTGGCATACTGTAAAATCATATTAATAAGCTGAGTTCAACATGCAGCATGCAACACCCAAAATAAATGAGCTACATGCAACACCCAAAATAAATTAGCTTTCATTTGCAGATGATCAGTGCTTCTTGTATAGTGACAATGGCATACAGTAAAATCATATTAATAAGCTGAGTTCAACATGCAATTTTGCAGAACTTTTTGTAATTTGCAGACGGTCAGTGCTTGTTGTATAGTGACAATGGCATACTGTAAAATCATATTAATAAGCTGAGTTCAACATGCAACATGCAATTTTGCAGAAATTGTTGTAATTTGCAGACGGTCGGTGCTTGTTGTATAGTGACAATGGCATACTGTAAAATCATATTAATAAGCTGAGTTCAACATGCAACATGCAATTTTGCAGAAATTGTTGTAATTTGCAGACGGTCGGTGCTTGTTGTAAAGTGACAGTGGCATACTGTAAAATCATATTAATAAGCTGAGTTCAACATGCAGCATGCAACACCCAAAATAAATGAGCTACATGCAACACCCAAAATAAATTAGCTTTCATTTGCAGATGATCAGTGCTTCTTGTATAGTGACAATGGCATACAGTAAAATCATATTAATAAGCTGAGTTCAACATGCAATTTTGCAGAACTTTTTGTAATTTGCAGACGGTCAGTGCTTGTTGTATAGTGACAGTGGCATACTGTAAAATCATATTAATAAGCTGAGTTCAACATGCAATTTTGCAGAACTTTTTGTAATTTGCAGACGGTCAGTGCTTGTTGTATAGTGACAGTGGCATACTGTAAAATCATATTAATAAGCTGAGTTCAACATGCAGCATGCAACACCCAAATTAAATGAGCTACATGCAACACCCAAAATAAATTAGCTTTCATTTGCAAATGATCAGTGCTTGTTGTATAGTGACAATAGCATACTGTAAAATCATATTAATAAGCTGAGTTCAACATGCAGCATGCAACACCCAAAATAAATGAGCTACATGCAACACCCAAAATAAATTAGCTTTCATTTGCAGACAATCAGTGCCTGTATTATAGTGACGATGGCATACTTTAAAATCATATTAATAAGCTGGGTTCAACATATAGTAGATACAATATGAATGTAAATACAGCCAAAACTTAAATAATGCAAGTTAGCAGATCTCCTGGTACAATAAGTATACTGATAAATGGTACGTCTCTAGAATTAGTTAAGGAATTCAAACATCTTAGAAGTATGTATGTATCATAGGCTTTGACTGTAATATCCACCTGTGTCTATGTACCATAGGCTTTGGCTGTAATATCCGCCTGTGTCTATGTACCATAGGCTTTGGCTGTAATATCCGCCTGTATCTATGTACAATAGGCTTTGGCTGTAATATTCACCTGTGTCTATGTACCATAGGCTTTGGCTGTAATATCTGCCTGTGTCTATGTACCATAGGCTTTGGCTGTAATATCCGCCTGTGTCTATGTACCATAGGCTTTGGCTGTAATATCCGCCTGTGTCTATGTACCATAGGCTTTGGCTGTAATATCTGCCTGTGTCTATGTACCATAGGCTTTGGCTGTAATATCCGCCTGTGTCTATGTACCATAGGCTTTGGCTGTAATATCCGCCTGTGTCTATGTACCATAGGCTTTGGCTGTAATATCCGCCTGTGTCTATGTACCATAGGCTTTGGCTGTAATATCCGCCTGTGTCTATGTACCATAGGCTTTGGCTGTAATATCCGCCTGTGTCTATGTACCATAGGCTTTGGCTGTAATATCCGCCTGTGTCTATGTACCATAGGCTTTGGCTGTAATATCCGCCTGTGTCTATGTACCATAGGCTCTGGCTGTAATATCCGCCTGTGTCTATGTACCATAGGCTTTGGCTGTAATATCCGCCTGTGTCTATGTACCATAGGCTTTGGCTGTAATATCCGCCTGTGTCTATGTACCATAGGCTTTGGCTGTAATATCCGCCTGTGTCTATGTACCGTACCATAGGCTTTGGCTGTAATATCCGCCTGTGTCTATGTACCATAGGCTTTGGCTGTAATATCCGCCTGTATCTATGTACAATAGGCTTTGGCTGTAATATTCACCTGTGTCTATGTATCTTATGCATGCTTACAACCCCAACAAAATCATAAACAGCAAATGACATATACCATTCTTAATCCATAACAAATACTAGCAAGGTGGGCAGAATACTTTCAAGAACTACTTAACCCCACATACAGCATAGAAAACCCAAGTTGTGTGTCTAAATACTGGGAACAACAACCAAATTTCATACCTGCAGAAGTAAAATCAGTTCTACAGAAAAGTCCTTAAAAAAATCATCAGATCCAGATAGAATAACCACATAGGCTATTCAGTCTTGTGGTAAAACAGGAATTAAATGACTGACAAGACACTTTAATATAGCATGGGAAGAAAAAAAAAGTCTCAGATGATTGGTAACAGGCAATAATAGTACACATATGGAAAAATGAAAGGCAATATGAGAGAGTGCAAAACATAGAGGTATATTACTCATGGGTCATATATGAAAAATGTATGCAAAAACTATTGGAACAAAGAGCTTGACACACAGTTGAGCAAAAATTAAGCAAAGTACATTTGGTTTCAGGAAGATCAAAGTTGTACTGATGCACTATTCACACTTAGAGAAATATGTGAAAACACTATTGAATATAGTGACCAGCAGAATACTGAGTTTGTTGATCAGGAAAAGGCTTTCCATAGAGTAGATAGATACAAATTAGGGACTGTCCTTGAAAACTAAGAGATACAAGGACAATTGCTAGAAAACACCATAACCATGTACCACTCGAGCCAAAGTGCAATATGAGCACCACAACAACGTATATCAAATATGTTCACATTCAATACACGAGTGAAGCAGGGATGTGTGCTCACTCCTCTGATATTTAATGTCTACACAGACAGAATATCCAGAGAAGCAAGACTTGACAAAACATATTCTGAAAAGTTTCAAACTCTTTACATAAGATGAAGCAACAGATCCATTCAAAATAAATTAGCTTTCATTTGCAAATTATCAGTGCCTGTTTTATAGTGACGGTGGCATATGTCAAAATCATATTAATAAGCTGAGTTCAACATGCAGCATGCAACACCCAAAATAAATGAGCTACATGCAACACCCAAAATAAATTAGCTTTCATTTGCAGATGATCAGTGCTTGTTGTATAGTGACAATGGCATACTGTAAAATCATATTAATAAGCTGAGTTCAACATGCAACATGCAATTTTGCAGAAATTGTTGTAATTTGCAGACGGTCGGTGCTTGTTGTAAAGTGACAGTGGCATACTGTAAAATCATATTAATAAGCTGAGTTCAACATGCAGCATGCAACACCCAAAATAAATGAGCTACATGCAACACCCAAAATAAATTAGCTTTCATTTGCAGATGATCAGTGCTTCTTGTATAGTGACAATGGCATACAGTAAAATCATATTAATAAGCTGAGTTCAACATGCAATTTTGCAGAACTTTTTGTAATTTGCAGACGGTCAGTGCTTGTTGTATAGTGACAATGGCATACTGTAAAATCATATTAATAAGCTGAGTTCAACATGCAACATGCAATTTTGCAGAAATTGTTGTAATTTGCAGACGGTCGGTGCTTGTTGTATAGTGACAATGGCATACTGTAAAATCATATTAATAAGCTGAGTTCAACATGCAACATGCAATTTTGCAGAAATTGTTGTAATTTGCAGACGGTCGGTGCTTGTTGTAAAGTGACAGTGGCATACTGTAAAATCATATTAATAAGCTGAGTTCAACATGCAGCATGCAACACCCAAAATAAATGAGCTACATGCAACACCCAAAATAAATTAGCTTTCATTTGCAGATGATCAGTGCTTCTTGTATAGTGACAATGGCATACAGTAAAATCATATTAATAAGCTGAGTTCAACATGCAATTTTGCAGAACTTTTTGTAATTTGCAGACGGTCAGTGCTTGTTGTATAGTGACAGTGGCATACTGTAAAATCATATTAATAAGCTGAGTTCAACATGCAGCATGCAACACCCAAATTAAATGAGCTACATGCAACACCCAAAATAAATTAGCTTTCATTTGCAAATGATCAGTGCTTGTTGTATAGTGACAATAGCATACTGTAAAATCATATTAATAAGCTGAGTTCAACATGCAGCATGCAACACCCAAAATAAATGAGCTACATGCAACACCCAAAATAAATTAGCTTTCATTTGCAGGCAATCAGTGCCTGTATTATAGTGACGATGGCATACTTTAAAATCATATTAATAAGCTGGGTTCAACATATAGTAGATACAATATGAATGTAAATACAGCCAAAACTTAAATAATGCAAGTTAGCAGATCTCCTGGTACAATAAGTATACTGATAAATGGTACGTCTCTAGAATTAGTTAAGGAATTCAAACATCTTAGAAGTATGTATGTATCATAGGCTTTGACTGTAATATCCACCTGTGTCTATGTACCATAGGCTTTGGCTGTAATATCCGCCTGTGTCTATGTACCATAGGCTTTGGCTGTAATATCCGCCTGTATCTATGTACAATAGGCTTTGGCTGTAATATTCACCTGTGTCTATGTACCATAGGCTTTGGCTGTAATATCTGCCTGTGTCTATGTACCATAGGCTTTGGCTGTAATATCCGCCTGTGTCTATGTACCATAGGCTTTGGCTGTAATATCCGCCTGTGTCTATGTACCATAGGCTTTGGCTGTAATATCTGCCTGTGTCTATGTACCATAGGCTTTGGCTGTAATATCCGCCTGTGTCTATGTACCATAGGCTTTGGCTGTAATATCCGCCTGTGTCTATGTACCATAGGCTTTGGCTGTAATATCCGCCTGTGTCTATGTACCATAGGCTTTGGCTGTAATATCCGCCTGTGTCTATGTACCATAGGCTTTGGCTGTAATATCCGCCTGTGTCTATGTACCATAGGCTTTGGCTGTAATATCCGCCTGTGTCTATGTACCATAGGCTTTGGCTGTAATATCCGCCTGTGTCTATGTACCATAGGCTCTGGCTGTAATATCCGCCTGTGTCTATGTACCATAGGCTTTGGCTGTAATATCCGCCTGTGTCTATGTACCATAGGCTTTGGCTGTAATATCCGCCTGTGTCTATGTACCATAGGCTTTGGCTGTAATATCCGCCTGTGTCTATGTACCGTACCATAGGCTTTGGCTGTAATATCCGCCTGTGTCTATGTACCATAGGCTTTGGCTGTAATATCCGCCTGTATCTATGTACAATAGGCTTTGGCTGTAATATTCACCTGTGTCTATGTATCTTATGCATGCTTACAACCCCAACAAAATTATAAACAGCAAATGACATATACCATTCTTAATCCATAACAAATACTAGCAAGGTGGGCAGAATACTTTCAAGAACTACTTAACCCCACATACAGCATAGAAAACCCAAGTTGTGTGTCTAAATACTGGGAACAACAACCAAATTTCATACCTGCAGAAGTAAAATCAGTTCTACAGAAAAGTCCTTTAAAAAATCATCAGATCCAGATAGAATAACCACATACGCTATTCAGTCTTGTGGTAAAACAGGAATTAAATGACTGACAAGACACTTTAATATAGCATGGGAAGAAAAAAAAAGTCTCAGATGATTGGTAACAGGCAATAATAGTACACATATGGAAAAATGAAAGGCAATATGAGAGAGTGCAAAACATAGAGGTATATTACTCATGGGTCATATATGAAAAATGTATGCAAAAACTATTGGAACAAAGAGCTTGACACACAGTTGAGCAAAAATTAAGCAAAGTACATTTGGTTTCAGGAAGATCAAAGTTGTACTGATGCACTATTCACACTTAGAGAAATATGTGAAAACACTATTGAATATAGTGACCAGCAGAATACTGAGTTTGTTGATCAGGAAAAGGCTTTCCATAGAGTAGATAGATACAAATTAGGGACTGTCCTTGAAAACTAAGAGATACAAGGACAATTGCTAGAAAACACCATAACCATGTACCACTCGAGCCAAAGTGCAATATGAGCACCACAACAACGTATATCAAATATGTTCACATTCAATACACGAGTGAAGCAGGGATGTGTGCTCACTCCTCTGATATTTAATGTCTACACAGACAGAATATCCAGAGAAGCAAGACTTGACAAAACATATTCTGAAAAGTTTCAAACTCTTTACATAAGATGAAGCAACAGATCCATTCAAAATAAATTAGCTTTCATTTGCAAATTATCAGTGCCTGTTTTATAGTGACGGTGGCATATGTCAAAATCATATTAATAAGCTGAGTTCAACATGCAGCATGCAACACCCAAAATAAATGAGCTACATGCAACACCCAAAATAAATTAGCTTTCATTTGCAGATGATCAGTGCTTGTTGTATAGTGACAATGGCATACTGTAAAATCATATTAATAAGCTGAGTTCAACATGCAACATGCAATTTTGCAGAAATTGTTGTAATTTGCAGACGGTCGGTGCTTGTTGTAAAGTGACAGTGGCATACTGTAAAATCATATTAATAAGCTGAGTTCAACATGCAGCATGCAACACCCAAAATAAATGAGCTACATGCAACACCCAAAATAAATTAGCTTTCATTTGCAGATGATCAGTGCTTCTTGTATAGTGACAATGGCATACAGTAAAATCATATTAATAAGCTGAGTTCAACATGCAATTTTGCAGAACTTTTTGTAATTTGCAGACGGTCAGTGCTTGTTGTATAGTGACAATGGCATACTGTAAAATCATATTAATAAGCTGAGTTCAACATGCAACATGCAATTTTGCAGAAATTGTTGTAATTTGCAGACGGTCGGTGCTTGTTGTATAGTGACAATGGCATACTGTAAAATCATATTAATAAGCTGAGTTCAACATGCAACATGCAATTTTGCAGAAATTGTTGTAATTTGCAGACGGTCGGTGCTTGTTGTAAAGTGACAGTGGCATACTGTAAAATCATATTAATAAGCTGAGTTCAACATGCAGCATGCAACACCCAAAATAAATGAGCTACATGCAACACCCAAAATAAATTAGCTTTCATTTGCAGATGATCAGTGCTTCTTGTATAGTGACAATGGCATACAGTAAAATCATATTAATAAGCTGAGTTCAACATGCAATTTTGCAGAACTTTTTGTAATTTGCAGCCGGTCAGTGCTTGTTGTATAGTGACAGTGGCATACTGTAAAATCATATTAATAAGCTGAGTTCAACATGCAGCATGCAACACCCAAAATAAATGAGCTACATGCAACACCCAAAATAAATTAGCTTTCATTTGCAGATGATCAGTGCTTCTTGTATAGTGACAATGGCATACAGTAAAATCATATTAATAAGCTGAGTTCAACATGCAATTTTGCAGAACTTTTTGTAATTTGCAGCCGGTCAGTGCTTGTTGTAAAGTGACAGTGGCATACTGTAAAATCATATTAATAAGCTGAGTTCAACATGCAGCATGCAACACCTAAAATAAATGAGCTACATGCAACACCCAAAATAAATTAGCTTTCATTTGCAGACAATCAGTGCCTGTATTATAGTGACAATGGCATACTTTAAAATCATATTAATAAGCTGAGTTCAACATATAGTAGATACAATATGAATGTAAATACAGCCAAAACTTAAATAATGCAAGTTAGCAGATCTCCTGGTACAATAAGTATACTGATAAATGGTACGTCTCTAGAATTAGTTAAGGAATTAAAACATCTTAGAAGTATGTATGTATCATAGGCTTTGACTGTAATATCCACCTGTGTCTATGTACCATAGGCTTTGGCTGTAATATCCGCCTGTGTCTATGTACCATAGGCTTTGGCTGTAATATCCGCCTGTGTCTATGTACCATAGGCTTTGGCAGTAATATCCGCCTGTGTCTATGTACCATAGGCTTTGGCTGTAATATCCGCCTGTGTCTATGTACCATAGGCTTTGGCTGTAATATCCGCCTGTGTCTATGTACCATAGGCTTTGGCTGTAATATCCGCCTGTGTCTATGTACCATAGGCTCTGGCTGTAATATCCGCCTGTGTCTATGTACCATAGGCTTTGGCTGTAATATCCACCTGTGTCTATGTACCATAGGCTCTGGCTGTAATATCCGCCTGTGTCTATGTACCATAGGCTTTGGCTGTAATATCCGCCTGTGTCTATGTACCATAGGCTTTGGCTGTAATATCCGCCTGTGTCTATGTACCATAGGCTTTGGCTGTAATATCCGCCTGTGTCTATGTACCATAGGCTTTGGCTGTAATATCCGCCTGTGTCTATGTACCGTACCATAGGCTTTGCCTGTAATATCCGCCTGTGTCTATGTACCATAGGCTTTGGCTGTAATATCCGCCTGTGTCTATGTACAATAGGCTTTGGCTGTAATATTCACCTGTGTCTATGTATCTTATGCATGCTTACAACCCCAACAAAATCATAAACAGCAAATGACATATACCATTCTTAATCCATAACAAATACTAGCAAGGTGGGCAGAATACTTTCAAGAACTACTTAACCCCACATACAGCATAGAAAACCCAAGTTGTGTGTCTAAATACTGGGAACAACAACCAAATTTCATACCTGCAGAAGTAAAATCAGTTCTACAGAAAAGTCCTTAAAAAAAATCATCAGATCCAGATAGAATAACCACATAGGCTATTCAGTCTTGTGGTAAAACAGGAATTAAATGACTGACAAGACACTTTAATATAGCATGGGAAGGGAAAAAAAAGTCTCAGATGATTGGTAACAGGCAATAATAGTACACATATGGAAAAATGAAAGGCAATATGAGAGAGTGCAAAACATAGAGGTATATTACTCATGGGTCATATATGAAAAATGTATGCAAAAACTATTGGAACAAAGAGCTTGACACACAGTTGAGCAAAAATTAAGCAAAGTACATTTGGTTTCAGGAAGATCAAAGTTGTACTGATGCACTATTCACACTTAGAGAAATATGTGAAAACACTATTGAATATAGTGACCAGCAGAATACTGAGTTTGTTGATCAGGAAAAGGCTTTCCATAGAGTAGATAGATACAAATTAGGGACCGTCCTTAAAAACTAAGAGATACAAGGACAATTGCTAGAAAACACCATAACCATGTACCACTCGAGCCAAAGTGCAATATGAGCACCACAACAATGTATATCAAATATGTTCACATTCAATACACGAGTGAAGCAGGGATGTGTGCTCACTCCTCTGATATTTAATATCTACACAGACAGAATATCCAGAGAAGCAAGACTTGACTAAACAGATTCTGAAGTTTCAAACTCTTTACATAAGATGAAGCAACAGATCCATTCAAAATAAATTAGCTTTCATTTGCAAATTATCAGTGCCTGTTTTATAGTGACGGTGGCATATGTCAAAATCATATTAATAAGCTGAGTTCAACATGCAGCATGCAACACCCAAAATAAATGAGCTACATGCAACACCCAAAATAAATTAGCTTTCATTTGCAGATGATCAGTGCTTGTTGTATAGTGACAATGGCATACTGTAAAATCATATTAATAAGCTGAGTTCAACATGCAACATGCAATTTTGCAGAAATTGTTGTAATTTGCAGACGGTCGGTGCTTGTTGTAAAGTGACAGTGGCATACTGTAAAATCATATTAATAAGCTGAGTTCAACATGCAGCATGCAACACCCAAAATAAATGAGCTACATGCAACACCCAAAATAAATTAGCTTTCATTTGCAGATGATCAGTGCTTCTTGTATAGTGACAATGGCATACAGTAAAATCATATTAATAAGCTGAGTTCAACATGCAATTTTGCAGAACTTTTTGTAATTTGCAGCCGGTCAGTGCTTGTTGTATAGTGACAGTGGCATACTGTAAAATCATATTAATAAGCTGAGTTCAACATGCAGCATGCAACACCCAAAATAAATGAGCTACATGCAACACCCAAAATAAATTAGCTTTCATTTGCAGATGATCAGTGCTTCTTGTATAGTGACAATGGCATACAGTAAAATCATATTAATAAGCTGAGTTCAACATGCAATTTTGCAGAACTTTTTGTAATTTGCAGCCGGTCAGTGCTTGTTGTAAAGTGACAGTGGCATACTGTAAAATCATATTAATAAGCTGAGTTCAACATGCAGCATGCAACACCTAAAATAAATGAGCTACATGCAACACCCAAAATAAATTAGCTTTCATTTGCAGACAATCAGTGCCTG
This sequence comes from Cepaea hortensis, assembly GCA_963921405.1. NCBI lineage: Eukaryota > Metazoa > Mollusca > Gastropoda > Stylommatophora > Helicidae > Cepaea > Cepaea hortensis. The sequence goes on along the minus strand of OY992884.1, from coordinate 42,380,026 downwards.
TATTATAGTGACAATGGCATACTTTAAAATCATATTAATAAGCTGAGTTCAACATATAGTAGATACAATATGAATGTAAATACAGCCAAAACTTAAATAATGCAAGTTAGCAGATCTCCTGGTACAATAAGTATACTGATAAATGGTACGTCTCTAGAATTAGTTAAGGAATTAAAACATCTTAGAAGTATGTATGTATCATAGGCTTTGACTGTAATATCCACCTGTGTCTATGTACCATAGGCTTTGGCTGTAATATCCGCCTGTGTCTATGTACCATAGGCTTTGGCTGTAATATCCGCCTGTGTCTATGTACCATAGGCTTTGGCAGTAATATCCGCCTGTGTCTATGTACCATAGGCTTTGGCTGTAATATCCGCCTGTGTCTATGTACCATAGGCTTTGGCTGTAATATCCGCCTGTGTCTATGTACCATAGGCTTTGGCTGTAATATCCGCCTGTGTCTATGTACCATAGGCTCTGGCTGTAATATCTGCCTGTGTCTATGTACCATAGGCTTTGGCTGTAATATCCGCCTGTGTCTATGTACAATAGGCTTTGGCTGTAATATTCACCTGTGTCTATGTATCTTATGCATGCTTACAACCCCAACAAAATCATAAACAGCAAATGACATATACCATTCTTAATCCATAACAAATACTAGCAAGGTGGGCAGAATACTTTCAAGAACTACTTAACCCCACATACAGCATAGAAAACCCAAGTTGTGTGTCTAAATACTGGGAACAACAACCAAATTTCATACCTGCAGAAGTAAAATCAGTTCTACAGAAAAGTCCTTAAAAAAAATCATCAGATCCAGATAGAATAACCACATACGCTATTCAGTCTTGTGGTAAAACAGGAATTAAATGACTGACAAGACACTTTAATATAGCATGGGAAGAAAAAAGTCTCAGATGATTGGTAACAGGCAATAATAGTACACATATGGAAAAATGAAAGGCAATATGAGAGAGTGCAAAACATAGAGGTATATTACTCATGGGTCATATATGAAAAATGTATGCAAAAACTATTGGAACAAAGAGCTTGACCCACAGTTGAGCAAAAATTAAGCAAAGTACATTTGGTTTCAGGAAGATCAAAGTTGTACTGATGCACTATTCACACTTAGAGAAGTATGCGAAAACACTATTGAATATAGTGACCAGCAGAATACTGAGTTTGTTGATCAGGAAAAGGCTTTCCATAGAGTAGATAGATACAAATTAGGGACCGTCCTTGAAAACTAAGAGATACAAGGACAATTGCTAGAAAACACCATAACCATGTACCACTCGAGCCAAAGTGCAATATGAGCACCACAACAATGTATATCAAATATGTTCACATTCAATACACGAGTGAAGCAGGGATGTGTGCTCACTCCTCTGATATTTAATATCTACACAGACAGAATATCCAGAGAAGCAAGACTTGACTAAACAGATTCTGAAGTTTCAAACTCTTTACATAAGATGAAGCAACAGATCCATTCAAAATAAATTAGCTTTCATTTGCAAATTATCAGTGCCTGTTTTATAGTGACGGTGGCATATGTCAAAATCATATTAATAAGCTGAGTTCAACATGCAGCATGCAACACCCAAAATAAATGAGCTACATGCAACACCCAAAATAAATTAGCTTTCATTTGCAGATGATCAGTGCTTGTTGTATAGTGACAATGGCATACTGTAAAATCATATTAATAAGCTGAGTTCAACATGCAATTTTGCAGAACTTTTTGTAATTTGCAGCCGGTCAGTGCTTGTTGTAAAGTGACAGTGGCATACTGTAAAATCATATTAATAAGCTGAGTTCAACATGCAGCATGCAACACCTAAAATAAATGAGCTACATGCAACACCCAAAATAAATTAGCTTTCATTTGCAGACAATCAGTGCCTGTATTATAGTGACAATGGCATACTTTAAAATCATATTAATAAGCTGAGTTCAACATATAGTAGATACAATATGAATGTAAATACAGCCAAAACTTAAATAATGCAAGTTAGCAGATCTCCTGGTACAATAAGTATACTGATAAATGGTACGTCTCTAGAATTAGTTAAGGAATTAAAACATCTTAGAAGTATGTATGTATCATAGGCTTTGACTGTAATATCCACCTGTGTCTATGTACCATAGGCTTTGGCTGTAATATCCGCCTGTGTCTATGTACCATAGGCTTTGGCTGTAATATCCGCCTGTGTCTATGTACCATAGGCTTTGGCAGTAATATCCGCCTGTGTCTATGTACCATAGGCTTTGGCTGTAATATCCGCCTGTGTCTATGTACCATAGGCTTTGGCTGTAATATCCGCCTGTGTCTATGTACCATAGGCTTTGGCTGTAATATCCGCCTGTGTCTATGTACCATAGGCTCTGGCTGTAATATCCGCCTGTGTCTATGTACCATAGGCTTTGGCTGTAATATCCACCTGTGTCTATGTACCATAGGCTCTGGCTGTAATATCCGCCTGTGTCTATGTACCATAGGCTTTGGCTGTAATATCCGCCTGTGTCTATGTACCATAGGCTTTGGCTGTAATATCCGCCTGTGTCTATGTACCATAGGCTTTGGCTGTAATATCCGCCTGTGTCTATGTACCATAGGCTTTGGCTGTAATATCCGCCTGTGTCTATGTACCGTACCATAGGCTTTGCCTGTAATATCCGCCTGTGTCTATGTACCATAGGCTTTGGCTGTAATATCCGCCTGTGTCTATGTACAATAGGCTTTGGCTGTAATATTCACCTGTGTCTATGTATCTTATGCATGCTTACAACCCCAACAAAATCATAAACAGCAAATGACATATACCATTCTTAATCCATAACAAATACTAGCAAGGTGGGCAGAATACTTTCAAGAACTACTTAACCCCACATACAGCATAGAAAACCCAAGTTGTGTGTCTAAATACTGGGAACAACAACCAAATTTCATACCTGCAGAAGTAAAATCAGTTCTACAGAAAAGTCCTTAAAAAAAATCATCAGATCCAGATAGAATAACCACATAGGCTATTCAGTCTTGTGGTAAAACAGGAATTAAATGACTGACAAGACACTTTAATATAGCATGGGAAGGGAAAAAAAGTCTCAGATGATTGGTAACAGGCAATAATAGTACACATATGGAAAAATGAAAGGCAATATGAGAGAGTGCAAAACATAGAGGTATATTACTCATGGGTCATATATGAAAAATGTATGCAAAAACTATTGGAACAAAGAGCTTGACACACAGTTGAGCAAAAATTAAGCAAAGTACATTTGGTTTCAGGAAGATCAAAGTTGTACTGATGCACTATTCACACTTAGAGAAATATGTGAAAACACTATTGAATATAGTGACCAGCAGAATACTGAGTTTGTTGATCAGGAAAAGGCTTTCCATAGAGTAGATAGATACAAATTAGGGACCGTCCTTAAAAACTAAGAGATACAAGGACAATTGCTAGAAAACACCATAACCATGTACCACTCGAGCCAAAGTGCAATATGAGCACCACAACAATGTATATCAAATATGTTCACATTCAATACACGAGTGAAGCAGGGATGTGTGCTCACTCCTCTGATATTTAATATCTACACAGACAGAATATCCAGAGAAGCAAGACTTGACTAAACAGATTCTGAAGTTTCAAACTCTTTACATAAGATGAAGCAACAGATCCATTCAAAATAAATTAGCTTTCATTTGCAAATTATCAGTGCCTGTTTTATAGTGACGGTGGCATATGTCAAAATCATATTAATAAGCTGAGTTCAACATGCAGCATGCAACACCCAAAATAAATGAGCTACATGCAACACCCAAAATAAATTAGCTTTCATTTGCAGATGATCAGTGCTTGTTGTATAGTGACAATGGCATACTGTAAAATCATATTAATAAGCTGAGTTCAACATGCAACATGCAATTTTGCAGAAATTGTTGTAATTTGCAGACGGTCGGTGCTTGTTGTAAAGTGACAGTGGCATACTGTAAAATCATATTAATAAGCTGAGTTCAACATGCAGCATGCAACACCCAAAATAAATGAGCTACATGCAACACCCAAAATAAATTAGCTTTCATTTGCAGATGATCAGTGCTTCTTGTATAGTGACAATGGCATACAGTAAAATCATATTAATAAGCTGAGTTCAACATGCAATTTTGCAGAACTTTTTGTAATTTGCAGCCGGTCAGTGCTTGTTGTATAGTGACAGTGGCATACTGTAAAATCATATTAATAAGCTGAGTTCAACATGCAGCATGCAACACCCAAAATAAATGAGCTACATGCAACACCCAAAATAAATTAGCTTTCATTTGCAGATGATCAGTGCTTCTTGTATAGTGACAATGGCATACAGTAAAATCATATTAATAAGCTGAGTTCAACATGCAATTTTGCAGAACTTTTTGTAATTTGCAGCCGGTCAGTGCTTGTTGTAAAGTGACAGTGGCATACTGTAAAATCATATTAATAAGCTGAGTTCAACATGCAGCATGCAACACCTAAAATAAATGAGCTACATGCAACACCCAAAATAAATTAGCTTTCATTTGCAGACAATCAGTGCCTGTATTATAGTGACAATGGCATACTTTAAAATCATATTAATAAGCTGAGTTCAACATATAGTAGATACAATATGAATGTAAATACAGCCAAAACTTAAATAATGCAAGTTAGCAGATCTCCTGGTACAATAAGTATACTGATAAATGGTACGTCTCTAGAATTAGTTAAGGAATTAAAACATCTTAGAAGTATGTATGTATCATAGGCTTTGACTGTAATATCCACCTGTGTCTATGTACCATAGGCTTTGGCTGTAATATCCGCCTGTGTCTATGTACCATAGGCTTTGGCTGTAATATCCGCCTGTGTCTATGTACCATAGGCTTTGGCAGTAATATCCGCCTGTGTCTATGTACCATAGGCTTTGGCTGTAATATCCGCCTGTGTCTATGTACCATAGGCTTTGGCTGTAATATCCGCCTGTGTCTATGTACCATAGGCTTTGGCTGTAATATCCGCCTGTGTCTATGTACCATAGGCTCTGGCTGTAATATCTGCCTGTGTCTATGTACCATAGGCTTTGGCTGTAATATCCGCCTGTGTCTATGTACAATAGGCTTTGGCTGTAATATTCACCTGTGTCTATGTATCTTATGCATGCTTACAACCCCAACAAAATCATAAACAGCAAATGACATATACCATTCTTAATCCATAACAAATACTAGCAAGGTGGGCAGAATACTTTCAAGAACTACTTAACCCCACATACAGCATAGAAAACCCAAGTTGTGTGTCTAAATACTGGGAACAACAACCAAATTTCATACCTGCAGAAGTAAAATCAGTTCTACAGAAAAGTCCTTAAAAAAAATCATCAGATCCAGATAGAATAACCACATACGCTATTCAGTCTTGTGGTAAAACAGGAATTAAATGACTGACAAGACACTTTAATATAGCATGGGAAGAAAAAAGTCTCAGATGATTGGTAACAGGCAATAATAGTACACATATGGAAAAATGAAAGGCAATATGAGAGAGTGCAAAACATAGAGGTATATTACTCATGGGTCATATATGAAAAATGTATGCAAAAACTATTGGAACAAAGAGCTTGACACACAGTTGAGCAAAAATTAAGCAAAGTACATTTGGTTTCAGGAAGATCAAAGTTGTACTGATGCACTATTCACACTTAGAGAAATATGTGAAAACACTATTGAATATAGTGACCAGCAGAATACTGAGTTTGTTGATCAGGAAAAGGCTTTCCATAGAGTAGATAGATACAAATTAGGGACCGTCCTTAAAAACTAAGAGATACAAGGACAATTGCTAGAAAACACCATAACCATGTACCACTCGAGCCAAAGTGCAATATGAGCACCACAACAATGTATATCAAATATGTTCACATTCAATACACGAGTGAAGCAGGGATGTGTGCTCACTCCTCTGATATTTAATATCTACACAGACAGAATATCCAGAGAAGCAAGACTTGACTAAACAGATTCTGAAGTTTCAAACTCTTTACATAAGATGAAGCAACAGATCCATTCAAAATAAATTAGCTTTCATTTGCAAATTATCAGTGCCTGTTTTATAGTGACGGTGGCATATGTCAAAATCATATTAATAAGCTGAGTTCAACATGCAGCATGCAACACCCAAAATAAATGAGCTACATGCAACACCCAAAATAAATTAGCTTTCATTTGCAGATGATCAGTGCTTGTTGTATAGTGACAATGGCATACTGTAAAATCATATTAATAAGCTGAGTTCAACATGCAACATGCAATTTTGCAGAAATTGTTGTAATTTGCAGACGGTCGGTGCTTGTTGTAAAGTGACAGTGGCATACTGTAAAATCATATTAATAAGCTGAGTTCAACATGCAGCATGCAACACCCAAAATAAATGAGCTACATGCAACACCCAAAATAAATTAGCTTTCATTTGCAGATGATCAGTGCTTCTTGTATAGTGACAATGGCATACAGTAAAATCATATTAATAAGCTGAGTTCAACATGCAATTTTGCAGAACTTTTTGTAATTTGCAGCCGGTCAGTGCTTGTTGTATAGTGACAGTGGCATACTGTAAAATCATATTAATAAGCTGAGTTCAACATGCAGCATGCAACACCCAAAATAAATGAGCTACATGCAACACCCAAAATAAATTAGCTTTCATTTGCAGATGATCAGTGCTTCTTGTATAGTGACAATGGCATACAGTAAAATCATATTAATAAGCTGAGTTCAACATGCAATTTTGCAGAACTTTTTGTAATTTGCAGCCGGTCAGTGCTTGTTGTAAAGTGACAGTGGCATACTGTAAAATCATATTAATAAGCTGAGTTCAACATGCAGCATGCAACACCTAAAATAAATGAGCTACATGCAACACCCAAAATAAATTAGCTTTCATTTGCAGACAATCAGTGCCTGTATTATAGTGACAATGGCATACTTTAAAATCATATTAATAAGCTGAGTTCAACATATAGTAGATACAATATGAATGTAAATACAGCCAAAACTTAAATAATGCAAGTTAGCAGATCTCCTGGTACAATAAGTATACTGATAAATGGTACGTCTCTAGAATTAGTTAAGGAATTCAAACATCTTAGAAGTATGTATGTATCATAGGCTTTGACTGTAATATCCACCTGTGTCTATGTACCATAGGCTTTGGCTGTAATATCCGCCTGTGTCTATGTACCATAGGCTTTGGCTGTAATATCCGCCTGTGTCTATGTACCATAGGCTTTGGCAGTAATATCCGCCTGTGTCTATGTACCATAGGCTTTGGCTGTAATATCCGCCTGTGTCTATGTACCATAGGCTTTGGCTGTAATATCCGCCTGTGTCTATGTACCATAGGCTTTGGCTGTAATATCCGCCTGTGTCTATGTACCATAGGCTCTGGCTGTAATATCTGCCTGTGTCTATGTACCATAGGCTTTGGCTGTAATATCCGCCTGTGTCTATGTACAATAGGCTTTGGCTGTAATATTCACCTGTGTCTATGTATCTTATGCATGCTTACAACCCCAACAAAATCATAAACAGCAAATGACATATACCATTCTTAATCCATAACAAATACTAGCAAGGTGGGCAGAATACTTTCAAGAACTACTTAACCCCACATACAGCATAGAAAACCCAAGTTGTGTGTCTAAATACTGGGAACAACAACCAAATTTCATACCTGCAGAAGTAAAATCAGTTCTACAGAAAAGTCCTTAAAAAAAATCATCAGATCCAGATAGAATAACCACATACGCTATTCAGTCTTGTGGTAAAACAGGAATTAAATGACTGACAAGACACTTTAATATAGCATGGGAAGAAAAAAGTCTCAGATGATTGGTAACAGGCAATAATAGTACACATATGGAAAAATGAAAGGCAATATGAGAGAGTGCAAAACATAGAGGTATATTACTCATGGGTCATATATGAAAAATGTATGCAAAAACTATTGGAACAAAGAGCTTGACACACAGTTGAGCAAAAATTAAGCAAAGTACATTTGGTTTCAGGAAGATCAAAGTTGTACTGATGCACTATTCACACTTAGAGAAGTATGCGAAAACACTATTGAATATAGTGACCAGCAGAATACTGAGTTTGTTGATCAGGAAAAGGCTTTCCATAGAGTAGATAGATACAAATTAGGGACCGTCCTTGAAAACTAAGAGATACAAGGACAATTGCTAGAAAACACCATAACCATGTACCACTCGAGCCAAAGTGCAATATGAGCACCACAACAATGTATATCAAATATGTTCACATTCAATACACGAGTGAAGCAGGGATGTGTGCTCACTCCTCTGATATTTAATATCTACACAGACAGAATATCCAGAGAAGCAAGACTTGACTAAACAGATTCTGAAGTTTCAAACTCTTTACATAAGATGAAGCAACAGATCCATTCAAAATAAATTAGCTTTCATTTGCAAATTATCAGTGCCTGTTTTATAGTGACGGTGGCATATGTCAAAATCATATTAATAAGCTGAGTTCAACATGCAGCATGCAACACCCAAAATAAATGAGCTACATGCAACACCCAAAATAAATTAGCTTTCATTTGCAGATGATCAGTGCTTGTTGTATAGTGACAATGGCATACTGTAAAATCATATTAATAAGCTGAGTTCAACATGCAACATGCAATTTTGCAGAAATTGTTGTAATTTGCAGACGGTCGGTGCTTGTTGTAAAGTGACAGTGGCATACTGTAAAATCATATTAATAAGCTGAGTTCAACATGCAGCATGCAACACCCAAAATAAATGAGCTACATGCAACACCCAAAATAAATTAGCTTTCATTTGCAGATGATCAGTGCTTCTTGTATAGTGACAATGGCATACAGTAAAATCATATTAATAAGCTGAGTTCAACATGCAATTTTGCAGAACTTTTTGTAATTTGCAGCCGGTCAGTGCTTGTTGTATAGTGACAGTGGCATACTGTAAAATCATATTAATAAGCTGAGTTCAACATGCAGCATGCTACACCCAAAATAAATGAGCTACATGCAACACCCAAAATAAATTAGCTTTCATTTGCAGATGATCAGTGCTTCTTGTATAGTGACAATGGCATACAGTAAAATCATATTAATAAGCTGAGTTCAACATGCAATTTTGCAGAACTTTTTGTAATTTGCAGCCGGTCAGTGCTTGTTGTAAAGTGACAGTGGCATACTGTAAAATCATATTAATAAGCTGAGTTCAACATGCAGCATGCAACACCTAAAATAAATGAGCTACATGCAACACCCAAAATAAATTAGCTTTCATTTGCAGACAATCAGTGCCTGTATTATAGTGACAATGGCATACTTTAAAATCATATTAATAAGCTGAGTTCAACATATAGTAGATACAATATGAATGTAAATACAGCCAAAACTTAAATAATGCAAGTTAGCAGATCTCCTGGTACAATAAGTATACTGATAAATGGTACGTCTCTAGAATTAGTTAAGGAATTAAAACATCTTAGAAGTATGTATGTATCATAGGCTTTGACTGTAATATCCACCTGTGTCTATGTACCATAGGCTTTGGCTGTAATATCCGCCTGTGTCTATGTACCATAGGCTTTGGCTGTAATATCCGCCTGTGTCTATGTACCATAGGCTTTGGCTGTAATATCCGCCTGTGTCTATGTACCATAGGCTTTGGCTGTAATATCCGCCTGTGTCTATGTACCATAGGCTTTGGCTGTAATATCCGCCTGTGTCTATGTACCATAGGCTCTGGCTGTAATATCCGCCTGTGTCTATGTACCATAGGCTTTGGCTGTAATATCCGCCTGTGTCTATGTACAATAGGCTTTGGCTGTAATATTCACCTGTGTCTATGTATCTTATGCATGCTTACAACCCCAACAAAATCATAAACAGCAAATGACATATACCATTCTTAATCCATAACAAATACTAGCAAGGTGGGCAGAATACTTTCAAGAACTACTTAACCCCACATACAGCATAGAAAACCCAAGTTGTGTGTCTAAATACTGGGAACAACAACCAAATTTCATACCTGCAGAAGTAAAATCAGTTCTACAGAAAAGTCCTTAAAAAAAATCATCAGATCCAGATAGAATAACCACATACGCTATTCAGTCTTGTGGTAAAACAGGAATTAAATGACTGACAAGACACTTTAATATAGCATGGGAAGAAAAAAGTCTCAGATGATTGGTAACAGGCAATAATAGTACACATATGGAAAAATGAAAGGCAATATGAGAGAGTGCAAAACATAGAGGTATATTACTCATGGGTCATATATGAAAAATGTATGCAAAAACTATTGGAACAAAGAGCTTGACCCACAGTTGAGCAAAAATTAAGCAAAGTACATTTGGTTTCAGGAAGATCAAAGTTGTACTGATGCACTATTCACACTTAGAGAAGTATGCGAAAACACTATTGAATATAGTGACCAGCAGAATACTGAGTTTGTTGATCAGGAAAAGGCTTTCCATAGAGTAGATAGATACAAATTAGGGACCGTCCTTGAAAACTAAGAGATACAAGGACAATTGCTAGAAAACACCATAACCATGTACCACTCGAGCCAAAGTGCAATATGAGCACCACAACAATGTATATCAAATATGTTCACATTCAATACACGAGTGAAGCAGGGATGTGTGCTCACTCCTCTGATATTTAATATCTACACAGACAGAATATCCAGAGAAGCAAGACTTGACTAAACAGATTCTGAAGTTTCAAACTCTTTACATAAGATGAAGCAACAGATCCATTCAAAATAAATTAGCTTTCATTTGCAAATTATCAGTGCCTGTTTTATAGTGACGGTGGCATATGTCAAAATCATATTAATAAGCTGAGTTCAACATGCAGCATGCAACACCCAAAATAAATGAGCTACATGCAACACCCAAAATAAATTAGCTTTCATTTGCAGATGATCAGTGCTTGTTGTATAGTGACAATGGCATACTGTAAAATCATATTAATAAGCTGAGTTCAACATGCAACATGCAATTTTGCAGAAATTGTTGTAATTTGCAGACGGTCGGTGCTTGTTGTAAAGTGACAGTGGCATACTGTAAAATCATATTAATAAGCTGAGTTCAACATGCAGCATGCAACACCCAAAATAAATGAGCTACATGCAACACCCAAAATAAATTAGCTTTCATTTGCAGATGATCAGTGCTTCTTGTATAGTGACAATGGCATACAGTAAAATCATATTAATAAGCTGAGTTCAACATGCAATTTTGCAGAACTTTTTGTAATTTGCAGCCGGTCAGTGCTTGTTGTATAGTGACAGTGGCATACTGTAAAATCATATTAATAAGCTGAGTTCAACATGCAGCATGCTACACCCAAAATAAATGAGCTACATGCAACACCCAAAATAAATTAGCTTTCATTTGCAGATGATCAGTGCTTCTTGTATAGTGACAATGGCATACAGTAAAATCATATTAATAAGCTGAGTTCAACATGCAATTTTGCAGAACTTTTTGTAATTTGCAGCCGGTCAGTGCTTGTTGTAAAGTGACAGTGGCATACTGTAAAATCATATTAATAAGCTGAGTTCAACATGCAGCATGCAACACCTAAAATAAATGAGCTACATGCAACACCCAAAATAAATTAGCTTTCATTTGCAGACAATCAGTGCCTGTATTATAGTGACAATGGCATACTTTAAAATCATATTAATAAGCTGAGTTCAACATATAGTAGATACAATATGAATGTAAATACAGCCAAAACTTAAATAATGCAAGTTAGCAGATCTCCTGGTACAATAAGTATACTGATAAATGGTACGTCTCTAGAATTAGTTAAGGAATTAAAACATCTTAGAAGTATGTATGTATCATAGGCTTTGACTGTAATATCCACCTGTGTCTATGTACCATAGGCTTTGGCTGTAATATCCGCCTGTGTCTATGTACCATAGGCTTTGGCTGTAATATCCGCCTGTGTCTATGTACCATAGGCTTTGGCTGTAATATCCGCCTGTGTCTATGTACCATAGGCTTTGGCTGTAATATCCGCCTGTGTCTATGTACCATAGGCTTTGGCTGTAATATCCGCCTGTGTCTATGTACCATAGGCTCTGGCTGTAATATCCGCCTGTGTCTATGTACCATAGGCTTTGGCTGTAATATCCGCCTGTGTCTATGTACAATAGGCTTTGGCTGTAATATTCACCTGTGTCTATGTATCTTATGCATGCTTACAACCCCAACAAAATCATAAACAGCAAATGACATATACCATTCTTAATCCATAACAAATACTAGCAAGGTGGGCAGAATACTTTCAAGAACTACTTAACCCCACATACAGCATAGAAAACCCAAGTTGTGTGTCTAAATACTGGGAACAACAACCAAATTTCATACCTGCAGAAGTAAAATCAGTTCTACAGAAAAGTCCTTAAAAAAAATCATCAGATCCAGATAGAATAACCACATACGCTATTCAGTCTTGTGGTAAAACAGGAATTAAATGACTGACAAGACACTTTAATATAGCATGGGAAGAAAAAAGTCTCAGATGATTGGTAACAGGCAATAATAGTACACATATGGAAAAATGAAAGGCAATATGAGAGAGTGCAAAACATAGAGGTATATTACTCATGGGTCATATATGAAAAATGTATGCAAAAACTATTGGAACAAAGAGCTTGACCCACAGTTGAGCAAAAATTAAGCAAAGTACATTTGGTTTCAGGAAGATCAAAGTTGTACTGATGCACTATTCACACTTAGAGAAGTATGCGAAAACACTATTGAATATAGTGACCAGCAGAATACTGAGTTTGTTGATCAGGAAAAGGCTTTCCATAGAGTAGATAGATACAAATTAGGGACCGTCCTTGAAAACTAAGAGATACAAGGACAATTGCTAGAAAACACCATAACCATGTACCACTCGAGCCAAAGTGCAATATGAGCACCACAACAATGTATATCAAATATGTTCACATTCAATACACGAGTGAAGCAGGGATGTGTGCTCACTCCTCTGATATTTAATATCTACACAGACAGAATATCCAGAGAAGCAAGACTTGACTAAACAGATTCTGAAGTTTCAAACTCTTTACATAAGATGAAGCAACAGATCCATTCAAAATAAATTAGCTTTCATTTGCAAATTATCAGTGCCTGTTTTATAGTGACGGTGGCATATGTCAAAATCATATTAATAAGCTGAGTTCAACATGCAGCATGCAACACCCAAAATAAATGAGCTACATGCAACACCCAAAATAAATTAGCTTTCATTTGCAGATGATCAGTGCTTGTTGTATAGTGACAATGGCATACTGTAAAATCATATTAATAAGCTGAGTTCAACATGCAACATGCAATTTTGCAGAAATTGTTGTAATTTGCAGACGGTCGGTGCTTGTTGTAAAGTGACAGTGGCATACTGTAAAATCATATTAATAAGCTGAGTTCAACATGCAGCATGCAACACCCAAAATAAATGAGCTACATGCAACACCCAAAATAAATTAGCTTTCATTTGCAGATGATCAGTGCTTCTTGTATAGTGACAATGGCATACAGTAAAATCATATTAATAAGCTGAGTTCAACATGCAATTTTGCAGAACTTTTTGTAATTTGCAGACGGTCAGTGCTTGTTGTATAGTGACAATGGCATACTGTAAAATCATATTAATAAGCTGAGTTCAACATGCAACATGCAATTTTGCAGAAATTGTTGTAATTTGCAGACGGTCGGTGCTTGTTGTATAGTGACAATGGCATACTGTAAAATCATATTAATAAGCTGAGTTCAACATGCAACATGCAATTTTGCAGAAATTGTTGTAATTTGCAGACGGTCGGTGCTTGTTGTAAAGTGACAGTGGCATACTGTAAAATCATATTAATAAGCTGAGTTCAACATGCAGCATGCAACACCCAAAATAAATGAGCTACATGCAACACCCAAAATAAATTAGCTTTCATTTGCAGATGATCAGTGCTTCTTGTATAGTGACAATGGCATACAGTAAAATCATATTAATAAGCTGAGTTCAACATGCAATTTTGCAGAACTTTTTGTAATTTGCAGCCGGTCAGTGCTTGTTGTATAGTGACAGTGGCATACTGTAAAATCATATTAATAAGCTGAGTTCAACATGCAGCATGCAACACCCAAAATAAATGAGCTACATGCAACACCCAAAATAAATTAGCTTTCATTTGCAGATGATCAGTGCTTCTTGTATAGTGACAATGGCATACAGTAAAATCATATTAATAAGCTGAGTTCAACATGCAATTTTGCAGAACTTTTTGTAATTTGCAGCCGGTCAGTGCTTGTTGTAAAGTGACAGTGGCATACTGTAAAATCATATTAATAAGCTGAGTTCAACATGCAGCATGCAACACCTAAAATAAATGAGCTACATGCAACACCCAAAATAAATTAGCTTTCATTTGCAGACAATCAGTGCCTGTATTATAGTGACAATGGCATACTTTAAAATCATATTAATAAGCTGAGTTCAACATATAGTAGATACAATATGAATGTAAATACAGCCAAAACTTAAATAATGCAAGTTAGCAGATCTCCTGGTACAATAAGTATACTGATAAATGGTACGTCTCTAGAATTAGTTAAGGAATTCAAACATCTTAGAAGTATGTATGTATCATAGGCTTTGACTGTAATATCCACCTGTGTCTATGTACCATAGGCTTTGGCTGTAATATCCGCCTGTGTCTATGTACCATAGGCTTTGGCTGTAATATCCGCCTGTGTCTATGTACCATAGGCTTTGGCTGTAATATCCGCCTGTGTCTATGTACCATAGGCTCTGGCTGTAATATCCGCCTGCTGTAATATCCGCCTGTGTCTATGTACCATAGGCTTTGGCTGTAATATCCACCTGTGTCTATGTACCATAGGCTCTGGCTGTAATATCCGCCTGTGTCTATGTACCATAGGCTTTGGCTGTAATATCCGCCTGTGTCTATGTACCATAGGCTTTGGCTGTAATATCCGCCTGTGTCTATGTACCATAGGCTTTGGCTGTAATATCCGCCTGTGTCTATGTACCATAGGCTTTGGCTGTAATATCCGCCTGTGTCTATGTACCGTACCATAGGCTTTGCCTGTAATATCCGCCTGTGTCTATGTACCATAGGCTTTGGCTGTAATATCCGCCTGTGTCTATGTACAATAGGCTTTGGCTGTAATATTCACCTGTGTCTATGTATCTTATGCATGCTTACAACCCCAACAAAATCATAAACAGCAAATGACATATACCATTCTTAATCCATAACAAATACTAGCAAGGTGGGCAGAATACTTTCAAGAACTACTTAACCCCACATACAGCATAGAAAACCCAAGTTGTGTGTCTAAATACTGGGAACAACAACCAAATTTCATACCTGCAGAAGTAAAATCAGTTCTACAGAAAAGTCCTTAAAAAAAATCATCAGATTCAGATAGAATAACCACATAGGCTATTCAGTCTTGTGGTAAAACAGGAATTAAATGACTGACAAGACACTTTAATATAGCATGGGAAGGGAAAAAAAGTCTCAGATGATTGGTAACAGGCAATAATAGTACACATATGGAAAAATGAAAGGCAATATGAGAGAGTGCAAAACATAGAGGTATATTACTCATGGGTCATATATGAAAAATGTATGCAAAAACTATTGGAACAAAGAGCTTGACACACAGTTGAGCAAAAATTAAGCAAAGTACATTTGGTTTCAGGAAGATCAAAGTTGTACTGATGCACTATTCACACTTAGAGAAATATGTGAAAACACTATTGAATATAGTGACCAGCAGAATACTGAGTTTGTTGATCAGGAAAAGGCTTTCCATAGAGTAGATAGATACAAATTAGGGACCGTCCTTAAAAACTAAGAGATACAAGGACAATTGCTAGAAAACACCATAACCATGTACCACTCGAGCCAAAGTGCAATATGAGCACCACAACAATGTATATCAAATATGTTCACATTCAATACACGAGTGAAGCAGGGATGTGTGCTCACTCCTCTGATATTTAATATCTACACAGACAGAATATCCAGAGAAGCAAGACTTGACTAAACAGATTCTGAAGTTTCAAACTCTTTACATAAGATGAAGCAACAGATCCATTCAAAATAAATTAGCTTTCATTTGCAAATTATCAGTGCCTGTTTTATAGTGACGGTGGCATATGTCAAAATCATATTAATAAGCTGAGTTCAACATGCAGCATGCAACACCCAAAATAAATGAGCTACATGCAACACCCAAAATAAATTAGCTTTCATTTGCAGATGATCAGTGCTTGTTGTATAGTGACAATGGCATACTGTAAAATCATATTAATAAGCTGAGTTCAACATGCAACATGCAATTTTGCAGAAATTGTTGTAATTTGCAGACGGTCGGTGCTTGTTGTAAAGTGACAGTGGCATACTGTAAAATCATATTAATAAGCTGAGTTCAACATGCAGCATGCAACACCCAAAATAAATGAGCTACATGCAACACCCAAAATAAATTAGCTTTCATTTGCAGATGATCAGTGCTTCTTGTATAGTGACAATGGCATACAGTAAAATCATATTAATAAGCTGAGTTCAACATGCAATTTTGCAGAACTTTTTGTAATTTGCAGCCGGTCAGTGCTTGTTGTATAGTGACAGTGGCATACTGTAAAATCATATTAATAAGCTGAGTTCAACATGCAGCATGCAACACCCAAAATAAATGAGCTACATGCAACACCCAAAATAAATTAGCTTTCATTTGCAGATGATCAGTGCTTCTTGTATAGTGACAATGGCATACAGTAAAATCATATTAATAAGCTGAGTTCAACATGCAATTTTGCAGAACTTTTTGTAATTTGCAGCCGGTCAGTGCTTGTTGTAAAGTGACAGTGGCATACTGTAAAATCATATTAATAAGCTGAGTTCAACATGCAGCATGCAACACCTAAAATAAATGAGCTACATGCAACACCCAAAATAAATTAGCTTTCATTTGCAGACAATCAGTGCCTGTATTATAGTGACAATGGCATACTTTAAAATCATATTAATAAGCTGAGTTCAACATATAGTAGATACAATATGAATGTAAATACAGCCAAAACTTAAATAATGCAAGTTAGCAGATCTCCTGGTACAATAAGTATACTGATAAATGGTACGTCTCTAGAATTAGTTAAGGAATTCAAACATCTTAGAAGTATGTATGTATCATAGGCTTTGACTGTAATATCCACCTGTGTCTATGTACCATAGGCTTTGGCTGTAATATCCGCCTGTGTCTATGTACCATAGGCTTTGGCTGTAATATCCGCCTGTGTCTATGTACCATAGGCTTTGGCAGTAATATCCGCCTGTGTCTATGTACCATAGGCTTTGGCTGTAATATCCGCCTGTGTCTATGTACCATAGGCTTTGGCTGTAATATCCGCCTGTGTCTATGTACCATAGGCTTTGGCTGTAATATCCGCCTGTGTCTATGTACCATAGGCTCTGGCTGTAATATCCGCCTGTGTCTATGTACCATAGGCTTTGGCTGTAATATCCGCCTGTGTCTATGTACAATAGGCTTTGGCTGTAATATTCACCTGTGTCTATGTATCTTATGCATGCTTACAACCCCAACAAAATCATAAACAGCAAATGACATATACCATTCTTAATCCATAACAAATACTAGCAAGGTGGGCAGAATACTTTCAAGAACTACTTAACCCCACATACAGCATAGAAAACCCAAGTTGTGTGTCTAAATACTGGGAACAACAACCAAATTTCATACCTGCAGAAGTAAAATCAGTTCTACAGAAAAGTCCTTAAAAAAAATCATCAGATCCAGATAGAATAACCACATACGCTATTCAGTCTTGTGGTAAAACAGGAATTAAATGACTGACAAGACACTTTAATATAGCATGGGAAGAAAAAAGTCTCAGATGATTGGTAACAGGCAATAATAGTACACATATGGAAAAATGAAAGGCAATATGAGAGAGTGCAAAACATAGAGGTATATTACTCATGGGTCATATATGAAAAATGTATGCAAAAACTATTGGAACAAAGAGCTTGACCCACAGTTGAGCAAAAATTAAGCAAAGTACATTTGGTTTCAGGAAGATCAAAGTTGTACTGATGCACTATTCACACTTAGAGAAGTATGCGAAAACACTATTGAATATAGTGACCAGCAGAATACTGAGTTTGTTGATCAGGAAAAGGCTTTCCATAGAGTAGATAGATACAAATTAGGGACCGTCCTTGAAAACTAAGAGATACAAGGACAATTGCTAGAAAACACCATAACCATGTACCACTCGAGCCAAAGTGCAATATGAGCACCACAACAATGTATATCAAATATGTTCACATTCAATACACGAGTGAAGCAGGGATGTGTGCTCACTCCTCTGATATTTAATATCTACACAGACAGAATATCCAGAGAAGCAAGACTTGACTAAACAGATTCTGAAGTTTCAAACTCTTTACATAAGATGAAGCAACAGATCCATTCAAAATAAATTAGCTTTCATTTGCAAATTATCAGTGCCTGTTTTATAGTGACGGTGGCATATGTCAAAATCATATTAATAAGCTGAGTTCAACATGCAGCATGCAACACCCAAAATAAATGAGCTACATGCAACACCCAAAATAAATTAGCTTTCATTTGCAGATGATCAGTGCTTGTTGTATAGTGACAATGGCATACTGTAAAATCATATTAATAAGCTGAGTTCAACATGCAACATGCAATTTTGCAGAAATTGTTGTAATTTGCAGACGGTCGGTGCTTGTTGTAAAGTGACAGTGGCATACTGTAAAATCATATTAATAAGCTGAGTTCAACATGCAGCATGCAACACCCAAAATAAATGAGCTACATGCAACACCCAAAATAAATTAGCTTTCATTTGCAGATGATCAGTGCTTCTTGTATAGTGACAATGGCATACAGTAAAATCATATTAATAAGCTGAGTTCAACATGCAATTTTGCAGAACTTTTTGTAATTTGCAGCCGGTCAGTGCTTGTTGTATAGTGACAGTGGCATACTGTAAAATCATATTAATAAGCTGAGTTCAACATGCAGCATGCAACACCTAAAATAAATGAGCTACATGCAACACCCAAAATAAATTAGCTTTCATTTGCAGACAATCAGTGCCTGTATTATAGTGACAATGGCATACTTTAAAATCATATTAATAAGCTGAGTTCAACATATAGTAGATACAATATGAATGTAAATACAGCCAAAACTTAAATAATGCAAGTTAGCAGATCTCCTGGTACAATAAGTATACTGATAAATGGTACGTCTCTAGAATTAGTTAAGGAATTCAAACATCTTAGAAGTATGTATGTATCATAGGCTTTGACTGTAATATCCACCTGTGTCTATGTACCATAGGCTTTGGCTGTAATATCCGCCTGTGTCTATGTACAATAGGCTTTGGCTGTAATATTCACCTGTGTCTATGTATCTTATGCATGCTTACAACCCCAACAAAATCATAAACAGCAAATGACATATACCATTCTTAATCCATAACAAATACTAGCAAGGTGGGCAGAATACTTTCAAGAACTACTTAACCCCACATACAGCATAGAAAACCCAAGTTGTGTGTCTAAATACTGGGAACAACAACCAAATTTCATACCTGCAGAAGTAAAATCAGTTCTACAGAAAAGTCCTTAAAAAAAAATCATCAGATCCAGATAGAATAACCACATAGGCTATTCAGTCTTGTGGTAAAACAGGAATTAAATGACTGACAAGACACTTTAATATAGCATGGGAAGGGAAAAAAGTCTCAGATGATTGGTAACAGGCAATAATAGTACACATATGGAAAAATGAAAGGCAATATGAGAGAGTGCAAAACATAGAGGTATATTACTCATGGGTCATATATGAAAAATGTATGCAAAAACTATTGGAACAAAGAGCTTGACACACAGTTGAGCAAAAATTAAGCAAAGTACATTTGGTTTCAGGAAGATCAAAGTTGTACTGATGCACTATTCACACTTAGAGAAATATGTGAAAACACTATTGAATATAGTGACCAGCAGAATACTGAGTTTGTTGATCAGGAAAAGGCTTTCCATAGAGTAGATAGATACAAATTAGGGACCGTCCTTAAAAACTAAGAGATACAAGGACAATTGCTAGAAAACACCATAACCATGTACCACTCGAGCCAAAGTGCAATATGAGCACCACAACAATGTATATCAAATATGTTCACATTCAATACACGAGTGAAGCAGGGATGTGTGCTCACTCCTCTGATATTTAATATCTACACAGACAGAATATCCAGAGAAGCAAGACTTGACTAAACAGATTCTGAAGTTTCAAACTCTTTACATAAGATGAAGCAACAGATCCATTCAAAATAAATTAGCTTTCATTTGCAAATTATCAGTGCCTGTTTTATAGTGACGGTGGCATATGTCAAAATCATATTAATAAGCTGAGTTCAACATGCAGCATGCAACACCCAAAATAAATGAGCTACATGCAACACCCAAAATAAATTAGCTTTCATTTGCAGATGATCAGTGCTTGTTGTATAGTGACAATGGCATACTGTAAAATCATATTAATAAGCTGAGTTCAACATGCAACATGCAATTTTGCAGAAATTGTTGTAATTTGCAGACGGTCGGTGCTTGTTGTAAAGTGACAGTGGCATACTGTAAAATCATATTAATAAGCTGAGTTCAACATGCAGCATGCAACACCCAAAATAAATGAGCTACATGCAACACCCAAAATAAATTAGCTTTCATTTGCAGATGATCAGTGCTTCTTGTATAGTGACAATGGCATACAGTAAAATCATATTAATAAGCTGAGTTCAACATGCAATTTTGCAGAACTTTTTGTAATTTGCAGCCGGTCAGTGCTTGTTGTATAGTGACAGTGGCATACTGTAAAATCATATTAATAAGCTGAGTTCAACATGCAGCATGCAACACCCAAAATAAATGAGCTACATGCAACACCCAAAATAAATTAGCTTTCATTTGCAGATGATCAGTGCTTCTTGTATAGTGACAATGGCATACAGTAAAATCATATTAATAAGCTGAGTTCAACATGCAATTTTGCAGAACTTTTTGTAATTTGCAGCCGGTCAGTGCTTGTTGTAAAGTGACAGTGGCATACTGTAAAATCATATTAATAAGCTGAGTTCAACATGCAGCATGCAACACCTAAAATAAATGAGCTACATGCAACACCCAAAATAAATTAGCTTTCATTTGCAGACAATCAGTGCCTGTATTATAGTGACAATGGCATACTTTAAAATCATATTAATAAGCTGAGTTCAACATATAGTAGATACAATATGAATGTAAATACAGCCAAAACTTAAATAATGCAAGTTAGCAGATCTCCTGGTACAATAAGTATACTGATAAATGGTACGTCTCTAGAATTAGTTAAGGAATTCAAACATCTTAGAAGTATGTATGTATCATAGGCTTTGACTGTAATATCCACCTGTGTCTATGTACCATAGGCTTTGGCTGTAATATCCGCCTGTGTCTATGTACAATAGGCTTTGGCTGTAATATTCACCTGTGTCTATGTATCTTATGCATGCTTACAACCCCAACAAAATCATAAACAGCAAATGACATATACCATTCTTAATCCATAACAAATACTAGCAAGGTGGGCAGAATACTTTCAAGAACTACTTAACCCCACATACAGCATAGAAAACCCAAGTTGTGTGTCTAAATACTGGGAACAACAACCAAATTTCATACCTGCAGAAGTAAAATCAGTTCTACAGAAAAGTCCTTTAAAAAAAATCATCAGATCCAGATAGAATAACCACATAGGCTATTCAGTCTTGTGGTAAAACAGGAATTAAATGACTGACAAGACACTTTAATATAGCATGGGAAGGGAAAAAAGTCTCAGATGATTGGTAACAGGCAATAATAGTACACATATGGAAAAATGAAAGGCAATATGAGAGAGTGCAAAACATAGAGGTATATTACTCATGGGTCATATATGAAAAATGTATGCAAAAACTATTGGAACAAAGAGCTTGACACACAGTTGAGCAAAAATTAAGCAAAGTACATTTGGTTTCAGGAAGATCAAAGTTGTACTGATGCACTATTCACACTTAGAGAAATATGTGAAAACACTATTGAATATAGTGACCAGCAGAATACTGAGTTTGTTGATCAGGAAAAGGCTTTCCATAGAGTAGATAGATACAAATTAGGGACCGTCCTTAAAAACTAAGAGATACAAGGACAATTGCTAGAAAACACCATAACCATGTACCACTCGAGCCAAAGTGCAATATGAGCACCACAACAATGTATATCAAATATGTTCACATTCAATACACGAGTGAAGCAGGGATGTGTGCTCACTCCTCTGATATTTAATATCTACACAGACAGAATATCCAGAGAAGCAAGACTTGACTAAACAGATTCTGAAGTTTCAAACTCTTTACATAAGATGAAGCAACAGATCCATTCAAAATAAATTAGCTTTCATTTGCAAATTATCAGTGCCTGTTTTATAGTGACGGTGGCATATGTCAAAATCATATTAATAAGCTGAGTTCAACATGCAGCATGCAACACCCAAAATAAATGAGCTACATGCAACACCCAAAATAAATTAGCTTTCATTTGCAGATGATCAGTGCTTGTTGTATAGTGACAATGGCATACTGTAAAATCATATTAATAAGCTGAGTTCAACATGCAATTTTGCAGAAATTGTTGTAATTTGCAGACGGTCGGTGCTTGTTGTAAAGTGACAGTGGCATACTGTAAAATCATATTAATAAGCTGAGTTCAACATGCAGCATGCAACACCCAAAATAAATGAGCTACATGCAACACCCAAAATAAATTAGCTTTCATTTGCAGATGATCAGTGCTTCTTGTATAGTGACAATGGCATACAGTAAAATCATATTAATAAGCTGAGTTCAACATGCAATTTTGCAGAACTTTTTGTAATTTGCAGCCGGTCAGTGCTTGTTGTATAGTGACAGTGGCATACTGTAAAATCATATTAATAAGCTGAGTTCAACATGCAGCATGCAACACCCAAAATAAATGAGCTACATGCAACACCCAAAATAAATTAGCTTTCATTTGCAGATGATCAGTGCTTCTTGTATAGTGACAATGGCATACAGTAAAATCATATTAATAAGCTGAGTTCAACATGCAATTTTGCAGAACTTTTTGTAATTTGCAGCCGGTCAGTGCTTGTTGTAAAGTGACAGTGGCATACTGTAAAATCATATTAATAAGCTGAGTTCAACATGCAGCATGCAACACCTAAAATAAATGAGCTACATGCAACACCCAAAATAAATTAGCTTTCATTTGCAGACAATCAGTGCCTGTATTATAGTGACAATGGCATACTTTAAAATCATATTAATAAGCTGAGTTCAACATATAGTAGATACAATATGAATGTAAATACAGCCAAAACTTAAATAATGCAAGTTAGCAGATCTCCTGGTACAATAAGTATACTGATAAATGGTACGTCTCTAGAATTAGTTAAGGAATTCAAACATCTTAGAAGTATGTATGTATCATAGGCTTTGACTGTAATATCCACCTGTGTCTATGTACCATAGGCTTTGGCTGTAATATCCGCCTGTGTCTATGTACCATAGGCTTTGGCTGTAATATCCGCCTGTGTCTATGTACCATAGGCTTTGGCAGTAATATCCGCCTGTGTCTATGTACCATAGGCTTTGGCTGTAATATCCGCCTGTGTCTATGTACCATAGGCTTTGGCTGTAATATCCGCCTGTGTCTATGTACCATAGGCTTTGGCTGTAATATCCGCCTGTGTCTATGTACCATAGGCTCTGGCTGTAATATCCGCCTGTGTCTATGTACCATAGGCTTTGGCTGTAATATCCGCCTGTGTCTATGTACAATAGGCTTTGGCTGTAATATTCACCTGTGTCTATGTATCTTATGCATGCTTACAACCCCAACAAAATCATAAACAGCAAATGACATATACCATTCTTAATCCATAACAAATACTAGCAAGGTGGGCAGAATACTTTCAAGAACTACTTAACCCCACATACAGCATAGAAAACCCAAGTTGTGTGTCTAAATACTGGGAACAACAACCAAATTTCATACCTGCAGAAGTAAAATCAGTTCTACAGAAAAGTCCTTAAAAAAAATCATCAGATCCAGATAGAATAACCACATACGCTATTCAGTCTTGTGGTAAAACAGGAATTAAATGACTGACAAGACACTTTAATATAGCATGGGAAGAAAAAAGTCTCAGATGATTGGTAACAGGCAATAATAGTACACATATGGAAAAATGAAAGGCAATATGAGAGAGTGCAAAACATAGAGGTATATTACTCATGGGTCATATATGAAAAATGTATGCAAAAACTATTGGAACAAAGAGCTTGACCCACAGTTGAGCAAAAATTAAGCAAAGTACATTTGGTTTCAGGAAGATCAAAGTTGTACTGATGCACTATTCACACTTAGAGAAGTATGCGAAAACACTATTGAATATAGTGACCAGCAGAATACTGAGTTTGTTGATCAGGAAAAGGCTTTCCATAGAGTAGATAGATACAAATTAGGGACCGTCCTTGAAAACTAAGAGATACAAGGACAATTGCTAGAAAACACCATAACCATGTACCACTCGAGCCAAAGTGCAATATGAGCACCACAACAATGTATATCAAATATGTTCACATTCAATACACGAGTGAAGCAGGGATGTGTGCTCACTCCTCTGATATTTAATATCTACACAGACAGAATATCCAGAGAAGCAAGACTTGACTAAACAGATTCTGAAGTTTCAAACTCTTTACATAAGATGAAGCAACAGATCCATTCAAAATAAATTAGCTTTCATTTGCAAATTATCAGTGCCTGTTTTATAGTGACGGTGGCATATGTCAAAATCATATTAATAAGCTGAGTTCAACATGCAGCATGCAACACCCAAAATAAATGAGCTACATGCAACACCCAAAATAAATTAGCTTTCATTTGCAGATGATCAGTGCTTGTTGTATAGTGACAATGGCATACTGTAAAATCATATTAATAAGCTGAGTTCAACATGCAGCATGCAACACCCAAAATAAATGAGCTACATGCAACACCCAAAATAAATTAGCTTTCATTTGCAGATGATCAGTGCTTCTTGTATAGTGACAATGGCATACAGTAAAATCATATTAATAAGCTGAGTTCAACATGCAATTTTGCAGAACTTTTTGTAATTTGCAGCCGGTCAGTGCTTGTTGTAAAGTGACAGTGGCATACTGTAAAATCATATTAATAAGCTGAGTTCAACATGCAGCATGCAACACCTAAAATAAATGAGCTACATGCAACACCCAAAATAAATTAGCTTTCATTTGCAGACAATCAGTGCCTGTATTATAGTGACAATGGCATACTTTAAAATCATATTAATAAGCTGAGTTCAACATATAGTAGATACAATATGAATGTAAATACAGCCAAAACTTAAATAATGCAAGTTAGCAGATCTCCTGGTACAATAAGTATACTGATAAATGGTACGTCTCTAGAATTAGTTAAGGAATTCAAACATCTTAGAAGTATGTATGTATCATAGGCTTTGACTGTAATATCCACCTGTGTCTATGTACCATAGGCTTTGGCTGTAATATCCGCCTGTGTCTATGTACAATAGGCTTTGGCTGTAATATTCACCTGTGTCTATGTATCTTATGCATGCTTACAACCCCAACAAAATCATAAACAGCAAATGACATATACCATTCTTAATCCATAACAAATACTAGCAAGGTGGGCAGAATACTTTCAAGAACTACTTAACCCCACATACAGCATAGAAAACCCAAGTTGTGTGTCTAAATACTGGGAACAACAACCAAATTTCATACCTGCAGAAGTAAAATCAGTTCTACAGAAAAGTCCTTAAAAAAAAATCATCAGATCCAGATAGAATAACCACATAGGCTATTCAGTCTTGTGGTAAAACAGGAATTAAATGACTGACAAGACACTTTAATATAGCATGGGAAGGGAAAAAAGTCTCAGATGATTGGTAACAGGCAATAATAGTACACATATGGAAAAATGAAAGGCAATATGAGAGAGTGCAAAACATAGAGGTATATTACTCATGGGTCATATATGAAAAATGTATGCAAAAACTATTGGAACAAAGAGCTTGACACACAGTTGAGCAAAAATTAAGCAAAGTACATTTGGTTTCAGGAAGATCAAAGTTGTACTGATGCACTATTCACACTTAGAGAAATATGTGAAAACACTATTGAATATAGTGACCAGCAGAATACTGAGTTTGTTGATCAGGAAAAGGCTTTCCATAGAGTAGATAGATACAAATTAGGGACCGTCCTTAAAAACTAAGAGATACAAGGACAATTGCTAGAAAACACCATAACCATGTACCACTCGAGCCAAAGTGCAATATGAGCACCACAACAATGTATATCAAATATGTTCACATTCAATACACGAGTGAAGCAGGGATGTGTGCTCACTCCTCTGATATTTAATATCTACACAGACAGAATATCCAGAGAAGCAAGACTTGACTAAACAGATTCTGAAGTTTCAAACTCTTTACATAAGATGAAGCAACAGATCCATTCAAAATAAATTAGCTTTCATTTGCAAATTATCAGTGCCTGTTTTATAGTGACGGTGGCATATGTCAAAATCATATTAATAAGCTGAGTTCAACATGCAGCATGCAACACCCAAAATAAATGAGCTACATGCAACACCCAAAATAAATTAGCTTTCATTTGCAGATGATCAGTGCTTGTTGTATAGTGACAATGGCATACTGTAAAATCATATTAATAAGCTGAGTTCAACATGCAATTTTGCAGAAATTGTTGTAATTTGCAGACGGTCGGTGCTTGTTGTAAAGTGACAGTGGCATACTGTAAAATCATATTAATAAGCTGAGTTCAACATGCAGCATGCAACACCCAAAATAAATGAGCTACATGCAACACCCAAAATAAATTAGCTTTCATTTGCAGATGATCAGTGCTTCTTGTATAGTGACAATGGCATACAGTAAAATCATATTAATAAGCTGAGTTCAACATGCAATTTTGCAGAACTTTTTGTAATTTGCAGCCGGTCAGTGCTTGTTGTATAGTGACAGTGGCATACTGTAAAATCATATTAATAAGCTGAGTTCAACATGCAGCATGCAACACCCAAAATAAATGAGCTACATGCAACACCCAAAATAAATTAGCTTTCATTTGCAGATGATCAGTGCTTCTTGTATAGTGACAATGGCATACAGTAAAATCATATTAATAAGCTGAGTTCAACATGCAATTTTGCAGAACTTTTTGTAATTTGCAGCCGGTCAGTGCTTGTTGTAAAGTGACAGTGGCATACTGTAAAATCATATTAATAAGCTGAGTTCAACATGCAGCATGCAACACCTAAAATAAATGAGCTACATGCAACACCCAAAATAAATTAGCTTTCATTTGCAGACAATCAGTGCCTGTATTATAGTGACAATGGCATACTTTAAAATCATATTAATAAGCTGAGTTCAACATATAGTAGATACAATATGAATGTAAATACAGCCAAAACTTAAATAATGCAAGTTAGCAGATCTCCTGGTACAATAAGTATACTGATAAATGGTACGTCTCTAGAATTAGTTAAGGAATTCAAACATCTTAGAAGTATGTATGTATCATAGGCTTTGACTGTAATATCCACCTGTGTCTATGTACCATAGGCTTTGGCTGTAATATCTGCCTGTGTCTATGTACCATAGGCTTTGGCTGTAATATCCGCCTGTGTCTATGTACCATAGGCTTTGGCAGTAATATCCGCCTGTGTCTATGTACCATAGGCTTTGGCTGTAATATCCGCCTGTGTCTATGTACCATAGGCTTTGGCTGTAATATCCGCCTGTGTCTATGTACCATAGGCTTTGGCTGTAATATCCGCCTGTGTCTATGTACCATAGGCTCTGGCTGTAATATCCGCCTGTGTCTATGTACCATAGGCTTTGGCTGTAATATCCGCCTGTGTCTATGTACAATAGGCTTTGGCTGTAATATTCACCTGTGTCTATGTATCTTATGCATGCTTACAACCCCAACAAAATCATAAACAGCAAATGACATATACCATTCTTAATCCATAACAAATACTAGCAAGGTGGGCAGAATACTTTCAAGAACTACTTAACCCCACATACAGCATAGAAAACCCAAGTTGTGTGTCTAAATACTGGGAACAACAACCAAATTTCATACCTGCAGAAGTAAAATCAGTTCTACAGAAAAGTCCTTAAAAAAAATCATCAGATCCAGATAGAATAACCACATACGCTATTCAGTCTTGTGGTAAAACAGGAATTAAATGACTGACAAGACACTTTAATATAGCATGGGAAGAAAAAAGTCTCAGATGATTGGTAACAGGCAATAATAGTACACATATGGAAAAATGAAAGGCAATATGAGAGAGTGCAAAACATAGAGGTATATTACTCATGGGTCATATATGAAAAATGTATGCAAAAACTATTGGAACAAAGAGCTTGACCCACAGTTGAGCAAAAATTAAGCAAAGTACATTTGGTTTCAGGAAGATCAAAGTTGTACTGATGCACTATTCACACTTAGAGAAGTATGCGAAAACACTATTGAATATAGTGACCAGCAGAATACTGAGTTTGTTGATCAGGAAAAGGCTTTCCATAGAGTAGATAGATACAAATTAGGGACCGTCCTTGAAAACTAAGAGATACAAGGACAATTGCTAGAAAACACCATAACCATGTACCACTCGAGCCAAAGTGCAATATGAGCACCACAACAATGTATATCAAATATGTTCACATTCAATACACGAGTGAAGCAGGGATGTGTGCTCACTCCTCTGATATTTAATATCTACACAGACAGAATATCCAGAGAAGCAAGACTTGACTAAACAGATTCTGAAGTTTCAAACTCTTTACATAAGATGAAGCAACAGATCCATTCAAAATAAATTAGCTTTCATTTGCAAATTATCAGTGCCTGTTTTATAGTGACGGTGGCATATGTCAAAATCATATTAATAAGCTGAGTTCAACATGCAGCATGCAACACCCAAAATAAATGAGCTACATGCAACACCCAAAATAAATTAGCTTTCATTTGCAGATGATCAGTGCTTGTTGTATAGTGACAATGGCATACTGTAAAATCATATTAATAAGCTGAGTTCAACATGCAACATGCAATTTTGCAGAAATTGTTGTAATTTGCAGACGGTCGGTGCTTGTTGTAAAGTGACAGTGGCATACTGTAAAATCATATTAATAAGCTGAGTTCAACATGCAGCATGCAACACCCAAAATAAATGAGCTACATGCAACACCCAAAATAAATTAGCTTTCATTTGCAGATGATCAGTGCTTCTTGTATAGTGACAATGGCATACAGTAAAATCATATTAATAAGCTGAGTTCAACATGCAATTTTGCAGAACTTTTTGTAATTTGCAGCCGGTCAGTGCTTGTTGTATAGTGACAGTGGCATACTGTAAAATCATATTAATAAGCTGAGTTCAACATGCAGCATGCAACACCCAAAATAAATGAGCTACATGCAACACCCAAAATAAATTAGCTTTCATTTGCAGATGATCAGTGCTTCTTGTATAGTGACAATGGCATACAGTAAAATCATATTAATAAGCTGAGTTCAACATGCAATTTTGCAGAACTTTTTGTAATTTGCAGCCGGTCAGTGCTTGTTGTAAAGTGACAGTGGCATACTGTAAAATCATATTAATAAGCTGAGTTCAACATGCAGCATGCAACACCTAAAATAAATGAGCTACATGCAACACCCAAAATAAATTAGCTTTCATTTGCAGACAATCAGTGCCTGTATTATAGTGACAATGGCATACTTTAAAATCATATTAATAAGCTGAGTTCAACATATAGTAGATACAATATGAATGTAAATACAGCCAAAACTTAAATAATGCAAGTTAGCAGATCTCCTGGTACAATAAGTATACTGATAAATGGTACGTCTCTAGAATTAGTTAAGGAATTCAAACATCTTAGAAGTATGTATGTATCATAGGCTTTGACTGTAATATCCACCTGTGTCTATGTACCATAGGCTTTGGCTGTAATATCCGCCTGTGTCTATGTACCATAGGCTTTGGCTGTAATATCCGCCTGTGTCTATGTACCATAGGCTTTGGCTGTAATATCCGCCTGTGTCTATGTACAATAGGCTTTGGCTGTAATATTCACCTGTGTCTATGTATCTTATGCATGCTTACAACCCCAACAAAATCATAAACAGCAAATGACATATACCATTCTTAATCCATAACAAATACTAGCAAGGTGGGCAGAATACTTTCAAGAACTACTTAACCCCACATACAGCATAGAAAACCCAAGTTGTGTGTCTAAATACTGGGAACAACAACCAAATTTCATACCTGCAGAAGTAAAATCAGTTCTACAGAAAAGTCCTTAAAAAAAAATCATCAGATCCAGATAGAATAACCACATAGGCTATTCAGTCTTGTGGTAAAACAGGAATTAAATGACTGACAAGACACTTTAATATAGCATGGGAAGGGAAAAAAGTCTCAGATGATTGGTAACAGGCAATAATAGTACACATATGGAAAAATGAAAGGCAATATGAGAGAGTGCAAAACATAGAGGTATATTACTCATGGGTCATATATGAAAAATGTATGCAAAAACTATTGGAACAAAGAGCTTGACACACAGTTGAGCAAAAATTAAGCAAAGTACATTTGGTTTCAGGAAGATCAAAGTTGTACTGATGCACTATTCACACTTAGAGAAATATGTGAAAACACTATTGAATATAGTGACCAGCAGAATACTGAGTTTGTTGATCAGGAAAAGGCTTTCCATAGAGTAGATAGATACAAATTAGGGACCGTCCTTAAAAACTAAGAGATACAAGGACAATTGCTAGAAAACACCATAACCATGTACCACTCGAGCCAAAGTGCAATATGAGCACCACAACAATGTATATCAAATATGTTCACATTCAATACACGAGTGAAGCAGGGATGTGTGCTCACTCCTCTGATATTTAATATCTACACAGACAGAATATCCAGAGAAGCAAGACTTGACTAAACAGATTCTGAAGTTTCAAACTCTTTACATAAGATGAAGCAACAGATCCATTCAAAATAAATTAGCTTTCATTTGCAAATTATCAGTGCCTGTTTTATAGTGACGGTGGCATATGTCAAAATCATATTAATAAGCTGAGTTCAACATGCAGCATGCAACACCCAAAATAAATGAGCTACATGCAACACCCAAAATAAATTAGCTTTCATTTGCAGATGATCAGTGCTTGTTGTATAGTGACAATGGCATACTGTAAAATCATATTAATAAGCTGAGTTCAACATGCAATTTTGCAGAAATTGTTGTAATTTGCAGACGGTCGGTGCTTGTTGTAAAGTGACAGTGGCATACTGTAAAATCATATTAATAAGCTGAGTTCAACATGCAGCATGCAACACCCAAAATAAATGAGCTACATGCAACACCCAAAATAAATTAGCTTTCATTTGCAGATGATCAGTGCTTCTTGTATAGTGACAATGGCATACAGTAAAATCATATTAATAAGCTGAGTTCAACATGCAATTTTGCAGAACTTTTTGTAATTTGCAGCCGGTCAGTGCTTGTTGTATAGTGACAGTGGCATACTGTAAAATCATATTAATAAGCTGAGTTCAACATGCAGCATGCAACACCCAAAATAAATGAGCTACATGCAACACCCAAAATAAATTAGCTTTCATTTGCAGATGATCAGTGCTTCTTGTATAGTGACAATGGCATACAGTAAAATCATATTAATAAGCTGAGTTCAACATGCAATTTTGCAGAACTTTTTGTAATTTGCAGCCGGTCAGTGCTTGTTGTAAAGTGACAGTGGCATACTGTAAAATCATATTAATAAGCTGAGTTCAACATGCAGCATGCAACACCTAAAATAAATGAGCTACATGCAACACCCAAAATAAATTAGCTTTCATTTGCAGACAATCAGTGCCTGTATTATAGTGACAATGGCATACTTTAAAATCATATTAATAAGCTGAGTTCAACATATAGTAGATACAATATGAATGTAAATACAGCCAAAACTTAAATAATGCAAGTTAGCAGATCTCCTGGTACAATAAGTATACTGATAAATGGTACGTCTCTAGAATTAGTTAAGGAATTCAAACATCTTAGAAGTATGTATGTATCATAGGCTTTGACTGTAATATCCACCTGTGTCTATGTACCATAGGCTTTGGCTGTAATATCCGCCTGTGTCTATGTACCATAGGCTTTGGCTGTAATATCCGCCTGTGTCTATGTACCATAGGCTTTGGCAGTAATATCCGCCTGTGTCTATGTACCATAGGCTTTGGCTGTAATATCCGCCTGTGTCTATGTACCATAGGCTTTGGCTGTAATATCCGCCTGTGTCTATGTACCATAGGCTTTGGCTGTAATATCCGCCTGTGTCTATGTACCATAGGCTCTGGCTGTAATATCCGCCTGTGTCTATGTACCATAGGCTTTGGCTGTAATATCCGCCTGTGTCTATGTACAATAGGCTTTGGCTGTAATATTCACCTGTGTCTATGTATCTTATGCATGCTTACAACCCCAACAAAATCATAAACAGCAAATGACATATACCATTCTTAATCCATAACAAATACTAGCAAGGTGGGCAGAATACTTTCAAGAACTACTTAACCCCACATACAGCATAGAAAACCCAAGTTGTGTGTCTAAATACTGGGAACAACAACCAAATTTCATACCTGCAGAAGTAAAATCAGTTCTACAGAAAAGTCCTTAAAAAAAATCATCAGATCCAGATAGAATAACCACATACGCTATTCAGTCTTGTGGTAAAACAGGAATTAAATGACTGACAAGACACTTTAATATAGCATGGGAAGAAAAAAGTCTCAGATGATTGGTAACAGGCAATAATAGTACACATATGGAAAAATGAAAGGCAATATGAGAGAGTGCAAAACATAGAGGTATATTACTCATGGGTCATATATGAAAAATGTATGCAAAAACTATTGGAACAAAGAGCTTGACCCACAGTTGAGCAAAAATTAAGCAAAGTACATTTGGTTTCAGGAAGATCAAAGTTGTACTGATGCACTATTCACACTTAGAGAAGTATGCGAAAACACTATTGAATATAGTGACCAGCAGAATACTGAGTTTGTTGATCAGGAAAAGGCTTTCCATAGAGTAGATAGATACAAATTAGGGACCGTCCTTGAAAACTAAGAGATACAAGGACAATTGCTAGAAAACACCATAACCATGTACCACTCGAGCCAAAGTGCAATATGAGCACCACAACAATGTATATCAAATATGTTCACATTCAATACACGAGTGAAGCAGGGATGTGTGCTCACTCCTCTGATATTTAATATCTACACAGACAGAATATCCAGAGAAGCAAGACTTGACTAAACAGATTCTGAAGTTTCAAACTCTTTACATAAGATGAAGCAACAGATCCATTCAAAATAAATTAGCTTTCATTTGCAAATTATCAGTGCCTGTTTTATAGTGACGGTGGCATATGTCAAAATCATATTAATAAGCTGAGTTCAACATGCAGCATGCAACACCCAAAATAAATGAGCTACATGCAACACCCAAAATAAATTAGCTTTCATTTGCAGATGATCAGTGCTTGTTGTATAGTGACAATGGCATACTGTAAAATCATATTAATAAGCTGAGTTCAACATGCAACATGCAATTTTGCAGAAATTGTTGTAATTTGCAGACGGTCGGTGCTTGTTGTAAAGTGACAGTGGCATACTGTAAAATCATATTAATAAGCTGAGTTCAACATGCAGCATGCAACACCCAAAATAAATGAGCTACATGCAACACCCAAAATAAATTAGCTTTCATTTGCAGATGATCAGTGCTTCTTGTATAGTGACAATGGCATACAGTAAAATCATATTAATAAGCTGAGTTCAACATGCAATTTTGCAGAACTTTTTGTAATTTGCAGCCGGTCAGTGCTTGTTGTATAGTGACAGTGGCATACTGTAAAATCATATTAATAAGCTGAGTTCAACATGCAGCATGCAACACCCAAAATAAATGAGCTACATGCAACACCCAAAATAAATTAGCTTTCATTTGCAGATGATCAGTGCTTCTTGTATAGTGACAATGGCATACAGTAAAATCATATTAATAAGCTGAGTTCAACATGCAATTTTGCAGAACTTTTTGTAATTTGCAGCCGGTCAGTGCTTGTTGTAAAGTGACAGTGGCATACTGTAAAATCATATTAATAAGCTGAGTTCAACATGCAGCATGCAACACCTAAAATAAATGAGCTACATGCAACACCCAAAATAAATTAGCTTTCATTTGCAGACAATCAGTGCCTGTATTATAGTGACAATGGCATACTTTAAAATCATATTAATAAGCTGAGTTCAACATATAGTAGATACAATATGAATGTAAATACAGCCAAAACTTAAATAATGCAAGTTAGCAGATCTCCTGGTACAATAAGTATACTGATAAATGGTACGTCTCTAGAATTAGTTAAGGAATTCAAACATCTTAGAAGTATGTATGTATCATAGGCTTTGACTGTAATATCCACCTGTGTCTATGTACCATAGGCTTTGGCTGTAATATCCGCCTGTGTCTATGTACCATAGGCTTTGGCTGTAATATCCGCCTGTGTCTATGTACCATAGGCTTTGGCAGTAATATCCGCCTGTGTCTATGTACCATAGGCTTTGGCTGTAATATCCGCCTGTGTCTATGTACCATAGGCTTTGGCTGTAATATCCGCCTGTGTCTATGTACCATAGGCTTTGGCTGTAATATCCGCCTGTGTCTATGTACCATAGGCTCTGGCTGTAATATCCGCCTGTGTCTATGTACCATAGGCTTTGGCTGTAATATCCACCTGTGTCTATGTACCATAGGCTTTGGCTGTAATATCCGCCTGTGTCTATGTACCATAGGCTTTGGCTGTAATATCCGCCTGTGTCTATGTACCATAGGCTTTGGCTGTAATATCCGCCTGTGTCTATGTACAATAGGCTTTGGCTGTAATATTCACCTGTGTCTATGTATCTTATGCATGCTTACAACCCCAACAAAATCATAAACAGCAAATGACATATACCATTCTTAATCCATAACAAATACTAGCAAGGTGGGCAGAATACTTTCAAGAACTACTTAACCCCACATACAGCATAGAAAACCCAAGTTGTGTGTCTAAATACTGGGAACAACAACCAAATTTCATACCTGCAGAAGTAAAATCAGTTCTACAGAAAAGTCCTTAAAAAAAATCATCAGATCCAGATAGAATAACCACATAGGCTATTCAGTCTTGTGGTAAAACAGGAATTAAATGACTGACAAGACACTTTAATATAGCATGGGAAGAAAAAAGTCTCAGATGATTGGTAACAGGCAATAATAGTACACATATGGAAAAATGAAAGGCAATATGAGAGAGTGCAAAACATAGAGGTATATTACTCATGGGTCATATATGAAAAATGTATGCAAAAACTATTGGAACAAAGAGCTTGACACACAGTTGAGCAAAAATTAAGCAAAGTACATTTGGTTTCAGGAAGATCAAAGTTGTACTGATGCACTATTCACACTTAGAGAAGTATGCGAAAACACTATTGAATATAGTGACCAGCAGAATACTGAGTTTGTTGATCAGGAAAAGGCTTTCCATAGAGTAGATAGATACAAATTAGGGACCGTCCTTAAAAACTAAGAGATACAAGGACAATTGCTAGAAAACACCATAACCATGTACCACTCGAGCCAAAGTGCAATATGAGCACCACAACAATGTATATCAAATATGTTCACATTCAATA
Organism: Cepaea hortensis; assembly: GCA_963921405.1. Taxonomy (NCBI): domain Eukaryota; kingdom Metazoa; phylum Mollusca; class Gastropoda; order Stylommatophora; family Helicidae; genus Cepaea; species Cepaea hortensis. The sequence continues at coordinate 42,343,825 of OY992884.1, read as the reverse complement.
CACGAGTGAAGCAGGGATGTGTGCTCACTCCTCTGATATTTAATATCTACACAGACAGAATATCCAGAGAAGCAAGACTTGACTAAACAGATTCTGAAGTTTCAAACTCTTTACATAAGATGAAGCAACAGATCCATTCAAAATAAATTAGCTTTCATTTGCAAATTATCAGTGCCTGTTTTATAGTGACGGTGGCATATGTCAAAATCATATTAATAAGCTGAGTTCAACATGCAGCATGCAACACCCAAAATAAATGAGCTACATGCAACACCCAAAATAAATTAGCTTTCATTTGCAGATGATCAGTGCTTGTTGTATAGTGACAATGGCATACTGTAAAATCATATTAATAAGCTGAGTTCAACATGCAACATGCAATTTTGCAGAAATTGTTGTAATTTGCAGACGGTCGGTGCTTGTTGTAAAGTGACAGTGGCATACTGTAAAATCATATTAATAAGCTGAGTTCAACATGCAGCATGCAACACCCAAAATAAATGAGCTACATGCAACACCCAAAATAAATTAGCTTTCATTTGCAGATGATCAGTGCTTCTTGTATAGTGACAATGGCATACAGTAAAATCATATTAATAAGCTGAGTTCAACATGCAATTTTGCAGAACTTTTTGTAATTTGCAGCCGGTCAGTGCTTGTTGTATAGTGACAGTGGCATACTGTAAAATCATATTAATAAGCTGAGTTCAACATGCAGCATGCAACACCCAAAATAAATGAGCTACATGCAACACCCAAAATAAATTAGCTTTCATTTGCAGATGATCAGTGCTTCTTGTATAGTGACAATGGCATACAGTAAAATCATATTAATAAGCTGAGTTCAACATGCAATTTTGCAGAACTTTTTGTAATTTGCAGCCGGTCAGTGCTTGTTGTAAAGTGACAGTGGCATACTGTAAAATCATATTAATAAGCTGAGTTCAACATGCAGCATGCAACACCTAAAATAAATGAGCTACATGCAACACCCAAAATAAATTAGCTTTCATTTGCAGACAATCAGTGCCTGTATTATAGTGACAATGGCATACTTTAAAATCATATTAATAAGCTGAGTTCAACATATAGTAGATACAATATGAATGTAAATACAGCCAAAACTTAAATAATGCAAGTTAGCAGATCTCCTGGTACAATAAGTATACTGATAAATGGTACGTCTCTAGAATTAGTTAAGGAATTCAAACATCTTAGAAGTATGTATGTATCATAGGCTTTGACTGTAATATCCACCTGTGTCTATGTACCATAGGCTTTGGCTGTAATATCCGCCTGTGTCTATGTACCATAGGCTTTGGCTGTAATATCCGCCTGTGTCTATGTACCATAGGCTTTGGCAGTAATATCCGCCTGTGTCTATGTACCATAGGCTTTGGCTGTAATATCCGCCTGTGTCTATGTACCATAGGCTTTGGCTGTAATATCCGCCTGTGTCTATGTACCATAGGCTTTGGCTGTAATATCCGCCTGTGTCTATGTACCATAGGCTCTGGCTGTAATATCCGCCTGTGTCTATGTACCATAGGCTTTGGCTGTAATATCCACCTGTGTCTATGTACCATAGGCTTTGGCTGTAATATCCGCCTGTGTCTATGTACCATAGGCTTTGGCTGTAATATCCGCCTGTGTCTATGTACCATAGGCTTTGGCTGTAATATCCGCCTGTGTCTATGTACAATAGGCTTTGGCTGTAATATTCACCTGTGTCTATGTATCTTATGCATGCTTACAACCCCAACAAAATCATAAACAGCAAATGACATATACCATTCTTAATCCATAACAAATACTAGCAAGGTGGGCAGAATACTTTCAAGAACTACTTAACCCCACATACAGCATAGAAAACCCAAGTTGTGTGTCTAAATACTGGGAACAACAACCAAATTTCATACCTGCAGAAGTAAAATCAGTTCTACAGAAAAGTCCTTAAAAAAAATCATCAGATCCAGATAGAATAACCACATAGGCTATTCAGTCTTGTGGTAAAACAGGAATTAAATGACTGACAAGACACTTTAATATAGCATGGGAAGGGAAAAAAAGTCTCAGATGATTGGTAACAGGCAATAATAGTACACATATGGAAAAATGAAAGGCAATATGAGAGAGTGCAAAACATAGAGGTATATTACTCATGGGTCATATATGAAAAATGTATGCAAAAACTATTGGAACAAAGAGCTTGACACACAGTTGAGCAAAAATTAAGCAAAGTACATTTGGTTTCAGGAAGATCAAAGTTGTACTGATGCACTATTCACACTTAGAGAAATATGTGAAAACACTATTGAATATAGTGACCAGCAGAATACTGAGTTTGTTGATCAGGAAAAGGCTTTCCATAGAGTAGATAGATACAAATTAGGGACCGTCCTTAAAAACTAAGAGATACAAGGACAATTGCTAGAAAACACCATAACCATGTACCACTCGAGCCAAAGTGCAATATGAGCACCACAACAATGTATATCAAATATGTTCACATTCAATACACGAGTGAAGCAGGGATGTGTGCTCACTCCTCTGATATTTAATATCTACACAGACAGAATATCCAGAGAAGCAAGACTTGACTAAACAGATTCTGAAGTTTCAAACTCTTTACATAAGATGAAGCAACAGATCCATTCAAAATAAATTAGCTTTCATTTGCAAATTATCAGTGCCTGTTTTATAGTGACGGTGGCATATGTCAAAATCATATTAATAAGCTGAGTTCAACATGCAGCATGCAACACCCAAAATAAATGAGCTACATGCAACACCCAAAATAAATTAGCTTTCATTTGCAGATGATCAGTGCTTGTTGTATAGTGACAATGGCATACTGTAAAATCATATTAATAAGCTGAGTTCAACATGCAACATGCAATTTTGCAGAAATTGTTGTAATTTGCAGACGGTCGGTGCTTGTTGTAAAGTGACAGTGGCATACTGTAAAATCATATTAATAAGCTGAGTTCAACATGCAGCATGCAACACCCAAAATAAATGAGCTACATGCAACACCCAAAATAAATTAGCTTTCATTTGCAGATGATCAGTGCTTCTTGTATAGTGACAATGGCATACAGTAAAATCATATTAATAAGCTGAGTTCAACATGCAATTTTGCAGAACTTTTTGTAATTTGCAGCCGGTCAGTGCTTGTTGTATAGTGACAGTGGCATACTGTAAAATCATATTAATAAGCTGAGTTCAACATGCAGCATGCAACACCCAAAATAAATGAGCTACATGCAACACCCAAAATAAATTAGCTTTCATTTGCAGATGATCAGTGCTTCTTGTATAGTGACAATGGCATACAGTAAAATCATATTAATAAGCTGAGTTCAACATGCAATTTTGCAGAACTTTTTGTAATTTGCAGCCGGTCAGTGCTTGTTGTAAAGTGACAGTGGCATACTGTAAAATCATATTAATAAGCTGAGTTCAACATGCAGCATGCAACACCTAAAATAAATGAGCTACATGCAACACCCAAAATAAATTAGCTTTCATTTGCAGACAATCAGTGCCTGTATTATAGTGACAATGGCATACTTTAAAATCATATTAATAAGCTGAGTTCAACATATAGTAGATACAATATGAATGTAAATACAGCCAAAACTTAAATAATGCAAGTTAGCAGATCTCCTGGTACAATAAGTATACTGATAAATGGTACGTCTCTAGAATTAGTTAAGGAATTCAAACATCTTAGAAGTATGTATGTATCATAGGCTTTGACTGTAATATCCACCTGTGTCTATGTACCATAGGCTTTGGCTGTAATATCCGCCTGTGTCTATGTACCATAGGCTTTGGCTGTAATATCCGCCTGTGTCTATGTACCATAGGCTTTGGCAGTAATATCCGCCTGTGTCTATGTACCATAGGCTTTGGCTGTAATATCCGCCTGTGTCTATGTACCATAGGCTTTGGCTGTAATATCCGCCTGTGTCTATGTACCATAGGCTTTGGCTGTAATATCCGCCTGTGTCTATGTACCATAGGCTTTGGCTGTAATATCCACCTGTGTCTATGTACCATAGGCTCTGGCTGTAATATCCGCCTGTGTCTATGTACCATAGGCTTTGGCTGTAATATCCGCCTGTGTCTATGTACCATAGGCTTTGGCTGTAATATCCGCCTGTGTCTATGTACCATAGGCTTTGGCTGTAATATCCGCCTGTGTCTATGTACCATAGGCTTTGGCTGTAATATCCGCCTGTGTCTATGTACCGTACCATAGGCTTTGGCTGTAATATCCGCCTGTGTCTATGTACCATAGGCTTTGGCTGTAATATCCGCCTGTGTCTATGTACAATAGGCTTTGGCTGTAATATTCACCTGTGTCTATGTATCTTATGCATGCTTACAACCCCAACAAAATCATAAACAGCAAATGACATATACCATTCTTAATCCATAACAAATACTAGCAAGGTGGGCAGAATACTTTCAAGAACTACTTAACCCCACATACAGCATAGAAAACCCAAGTTGTGTGTCTAAATACTGGGAACAACAACCAAATTTCATACCTGCAGAAGTAAAATCAGTTCTACAGAAAAGTCCTTAAAAAAAATCATCAGATCCAGATAGAATAACCACATAGGCTATTCAGTCTTGTGGTAAAACAGGAATTAAATGACTGACAAGACACTTTAATATAGCATGGGAAGGGAAAAAAAGTCTCAGATGATTGGTAACAGGCAATAATAGTACACATATGGAAAAATGAAAGGCAATATGAGAGAGTGCAAAACATAGAGGTATATTACTCATGGGTCATATATGAAAAATGTATGCAAAAACTATTGGAACAAAGAGCTTGACACACAGTTGAGCAAAAATTAAGCAAAGTACATTTGGTTTCAGGAAGATCAAAGTTGTACTGATGCACTATTCACACTTAGAGAAATATGTGAAAACACTATTGAATATAGTGACCAGCAGAATACTGAGTTTGTTGATCAGGAAAAGGCTTTCCATAGAGTAGATAGATACAAATTAGGGACCGTCCTTAAAAACTAAGAGATACAAGGACAATTGCTAGAAAACACCATAACCATGTACCACTCGAGCCAAAGTGCAATATGAGCACCACAACAATGTATATCAAATATGTTCACATTCAATACACGAGTGAAGCAGGGATGTGTGCTCACTCCTCTGATATTTAATATCTACACAGACAGAATATCCAGAGAAGCAAGACTTGACTAAACAGATTCTGAAGTTTCAAACTCTTTACATAAGATGAAGCAACAGATCCATTCAAAATAAATTAGCTTTCATTTGCAAATTATCAGTGCCTGTTTTATAGTGACGGTGGCATATGTCAAAATCATATTAATAAGCTGAGTTCAACATGCAGCATGCAACACCCAAAATAAATGAGCTACATGCAACACCCAAAATAAATTAGCTTTCATTTGCAGATGATCAGTGCTTGTTGTATAGTGACAATGGCATACTGTAAAATCATATTAATAAGCTGAGTTCAACATGCAACATGCAATTTTGCAGAAATTGTTGTAATTTGCAGACGGTCGGTGCTTGTTGTAAAGTGACAGTGGCATACTGTAAAATCATATTAATAAGCTGAGTTCAACATGCAACATGCAATTTTGCAGAACTTTTTGTAATTTGCAGGCGGTCAGTGCTTGTTGTATAGCGACAGTGGCATACTGTAAAATCATATTAATAAGCTGAGTTCAACATGCAGCATGCAACACCCAAAATAAATGAGCTACATGCAACACCCAAAATAAATTAGCTTTCATTTGCAGATGATCAGTGCTTCTTGTATAGTGACAATGGCATACAGTAAAATCATATTAATAAGCTGAGTTCAACATGCAATTTTGCAGAACTTTTTGTAATTTGCAGCCGGTCAGTGCTTGTTGTAAAGTGACAGTGGCATACTGTAAAATCATATTAATAAGCTGAGTTCAACATGCAGCATGCAACACCTAAAATAAATCAGCTACATGCAACACCCAAAATAAATTAGCTTTCATTTGCAGATGATCAGTGCTTCTTGTATAGTGACAATGGCATACAGTAAAATCATATTAATAAGCTGAGTTCAACATGCAATTTTGCAGAACTTTTTGTAATTTGCAGACGGTCAGTGCTTGTTGTATAGTGACAGTGGCATACTGTAAAATCATATTAATAAGCTGAGTTCAACATGCAGCATGCAACACCTAAAATAAATGAGCTACATGCAACACCCAAAATAAATTAGCTTTCATTTGCAGACAATCAGTGCCTGTATTATAGTGACAATGGCATACTTTAAAATCATATTAATAAGCTGAGTTCAACATATAGTAGATACAATATGAATGTAAATACAGCCAAAACTTAACTAATGCAAGTTAGCAGATCTCCTGGTACAATAAGTATACTGATAAATGGTACATCTCTAGAATTAGTTAAGGAATTCAAACATCTTAGAAGTATGTATGTATCATAGGCTTTGACTGTAATATCCACCTGTGTCTATGTACCATAGGCTTTGGCTGTAATATCCGCCTGTGTCTATGTACCATAGGCTTTGGCTGTAATATCCGCCTGTGTCTATGTACCATAGGCTTTGGCAGTAATATCCGCCTGTGTCTATGTAACATAGGCTTTGGCTGTAATATCCGCCTGTGTCTATGTACCATAGGCTTTGGCTGTAATATCCGCCTGTGTCTATGTACCATAGGCTTTGGCTGTAATATCCGCCTGTGTCTATGTACCATAGGCTCTGGCTGTAATATCCGCCTGTGTCTATGTACCATAGGCTTTGGCTGTAATATCCGCCTGTGTCTATGTACCATAGGCTTTGGCTGTAATATCCGCCTGTGTCTATGTACCATAGGCTTTGGCTGTAATATCCGCCTGTGTCTATGTACCGTACCATAGGCTTTGGCTGTAATATCCGCCTGTGTCTATGTACCATAGGCTTTGGCTGTAATATCCGCCTGTGTCTATGTACCATAGGCTTTGGCAGTAATATCCGCCTGTGTCTATGTACCATAGGCTTTGGCTGTAATATCCGCCTGTGTCTATGTACCATAGGCTTTGGCTGTAATACCCGCCTGTGTCTATGTACCATAGGCTTTGGCTGTAATATCCGCCTGTGTCTATGTACCATAGGCTCTGGCTGTAATATCCGCCTGTGTCTATGTACCATAGGCTTTGGCTGTAATATCCGCCTGTGTCTATGTACCATAGGCTTTGGCTGTAATATCCGCCTGTGTCTATGTACCGTACCATAGGCTTTGGCTGTAATATCCGCCTGTGTCTATGTACCGTACCATAGGCTTTGGCTGTAATATCCGCCTGTGTCTATGTACCATAGGCTTTGGCTGTAATATCCGCCTGTGTCTATGTACCATAGGCTTTGGCAGTAATATCCGCCTGTGTCTATGTACCATAGGCTTTGGCTGTAATATCCGCCTGTGTCTATGTACCATAGGCTTTGGCTGTAATATCCGCCTGTGTCTATGTACCATAGGCTTTGGCTGTAATATCCGCCTGTGTCTATGTACCATAGGCTCTGGCTGTAATATCCGCCTGTGTCTATTTACCATAGGCTCTGGCTGTAATATCCGCCTGTGTCTATGTACCATAGGCTTTGGCTGTAATATCCGCCTGTGTCTATGTACCATAGGCTTTGGCTGTAATATCCGCCTGTGTCTATGTACCATAGGCTTTGGCTGTAATATCCGCCTGTGTCTATGTACCATAGGCTTTGGCTGTAATATCCGCCTGTGTCTATGTACCATAGGCTTTGGCTGTAATATCCGCCTGTGTCTATGTACCATAGGCTTTGGCTGTAATATCCGCCTGTGTCTATGTACCATAGGCTTTGGCTGTAATATCCGCCTGTGTCTATGTACCATAGGCTTTGGCTGTAATATCCGCCTGTGTCTATGTACCATAGGCTTTGGCTGTAATATCCGCCTGTGTCTATGTACCATAGGCTTTGGCTGTAATATCCGCCTGTGTCTATGTACCATAGGCTTTGGCTGTAATATCCGCCTGTGTCTATGTACCATAGGCTTTGGCTGTAATATCCGCCTGTGTCTATGTACCATAGGCTTTGGCTGTAATATCCGCCTGTGTCTATGTACCATAGGCTTTGGCTGTAATATCCGCCTGTGTCTATGTACCATAGGCTCTGGCTGTAATATCCGCCTGTGTCTATGTACCATAGGCTTTGGCTGTAATATCCGCCTGTGTCTATGTACCATAGGCTTTGGCTGTAATATCCGCCTGTGTCTATGTACCATAGGCTTTGGCTGTAATATCTGCCTGTGTCTATGTACCATAGGCTTTGGCTGTAATATCCGCCTGTGTCTATGTACCATAGGCTTTGGCTGTAATATCCGCCTGTGTCTATGTACCATAGGCTTTGGCTGTAATATCCGCCTGTGTCTATGTACCATAGGCTTTGGCTGTAATATCCGCCTGTGTCTATGTACCATAGGCTTTGGCTGTAATATCCGCCTGTGTCTATGTACCATAGGCTCTGGCTGTAATATCCGCCTGTGTCTATGTACCATAGGCTTTGGCTGTAATATCCGCCTGTGTCTATGTACCATAGGCTTTGGCTGTAATATCCGCCTGTGTCTATGTACCATAGGCTTTGGCTGTAATATCCGCCTGTGTCTATGTACCATAGGCTTTGGCTGTAATATCCGCCTGTGTCTATGTACCATAGGCTTTGGCTGTAATATCCGCCTGTATCTATGTACAATAGGCTTTGGCTGTAATATTCACCTGTGTCTATGTATCTTATGCATGCTTACAACCCCAACAAAATTATAAACAGCAAATGACATATACCATTCTTAATCCATAACAAATACTAGCAAGGTGGGCAGAATACTTTCAAGAACTACTTAACCCCACATACAGCATAGAAAACCCAAGTTGTGTGTCTAAATACTGGGAACAACAACCAAATTTCATACCTGCAGAAGTAAAATCAGTTCTACAGAAAAGTCCTTAAAAAAATCATCAGATCCAGATAGAATAACCACATACGCTATTCAGTCTTGTGGTAAAACAGGAATTAAATGACTGACAAGACACTTTAATATAGCATGGGAAGAAAAAAGTCTCAGATGATTGGTAACAGGCAATAATAGTACACATATGGAAAAATGAAAGGCAATATGAGAGAGTGCAAAACATAGAGGTATATTACTCATGGGTCATATATGAAAAATGTATGCAAAAACTATTGGAACAAAGAGCTTGACCCACAGTTGAGCAAAAATTAAGCAAAGTACATTTGGTTTCAGGAAGATCAAAGTTGTACTGATGCACTATTCACACTTAGAGAAGTATGTGAAAACACTATTGAATATAGTGACCAGCAGAATACTGAGTTTGTTGATCAGGAAAAGGCTTTCCATAGAGTAGATAGATACAAATTAGGGACCGTCCTTGAAAACTAAGAGATACAAGGACAATTGCTAGAAAACACCATAACCATGTACCACTCGAGCCAAAGTGCAATATGAGCACCACAACAATGTATATCAAATATGTTCACATTCAATACACGAGTGAAGCAGGGATGTGTGCTCACTCCTCTGATATTTAATATCTACACAGACAGAATATCCAGAGAAGCAAGACTTGACAAAACAGATTCTGAAAAGTTTCAAACTCTTTACATAAGATGAAGCAACAGATCCATTCAAAATAAATTAGCTTTCATTTGCAAATTATCAGTGCCTGTTTTATAGTGAAGGTGGCATATGTCAAAATCATATTAATAAGCTGAGTTCAACATGCAGCATGCAACACCCAAATTAAATGAGCTACATGCAACACCCAAAATAAATTAGCTTTCATTTGCAGATGATCAGTGCTTGTTGTATAGTGACAATAGCATACTGTAAAATCATATTAATAAGCTGAGTTCAACATGCAGCATGCAACACCCAAAATAAATGAGCTACATGCAACACCCAAAATAAATTAGCTTTCATTTGCAGACAATCAGTGCCTGTATTATAGTGACGATGGCATACTTTAAAATCATATTAATAAGCTGGGTTCAACATATAGTAGATACAATATGAATGTAAATACAGCCAAAACTTAAATAATGCAAGTTAGCAGATCTCCTGGTACAATAAGTATACTGATAAATGGTACGTCTCTAGAATTAGTTAAGGAATTCAAACATCTTAGAAGTATGTATGTATCATAGGCTTTGACTGTAATATCCACCTGTGTCTATGTACCATAGGCTTTGGCTGTAATATCCGCCTGTGTCTATGTACCATAGGCTCTGGCTGTAATATCCGCCTGTGTCTATGTACCATAGGCTTTGGCTGTAATATCCGCCTGTGTCTATGTACCATAGGCTTTGGCTGTAATATCCGCCTGTGTCTATGTACCATAGGCTTTGGCTGTAATATCCGCCTGTGTCTATGTACCGTACCATAGGCTTTGGCTGTAATATCCGCCTGTGTCTATGTACCATAGGCTTTGGCTGTAATATCCGCCTGTATCTATGTACAATAGGCTTTGGCTGTAATATTCACCTGTGTCTATGTATCTTATGCATGCTTACAACCCCAACAAAATTATAAACAGCAAATGACATATACCATTCTTAATCCATAACAAATACTAGCAAGGTGGGCAGAATACTTTCAAGAACTACTTAACCCCACATACAGCATAGAAAACCCAAGTTGTGTGTCTAAATACTGGGAACAACAACCAAATTTCATACCTGCAGAAGTAAAATCAGTTCTACAGAAAAGTCCTTAAAAAAATCATCAGATCCAGATAGAATAACCACATACGCTATTCAGTCTTGTGGTAAAACAGGAATTAAATGACTGACAAGACACTTTAATATAGCATGGGAAGAAAAAAGTCTCAGATGATTGGTAACAGGCAATAATAGTACACATATGGAAAAATGAAAGGCAATATGAGAGAGTGCAAAACATAGAGGTATATTACTCATGGGTCATATATGAAAAATGTATGCAAAAACTATTGGAACAAAGAGCTTGACCCACAGTTGAGCAAAAATTAAGCAAAGTACATTTGGTTTCAGGAAGATCAAAGTTGTACTGATGCACTATTCACACTTAGAGAAGTATGTGAAAACACTATTGAATATAGTGACCAGCAGAATACTGAGTTTGTTGATCAGGAAAAGGCTTTCCATAGAGTAGATAGATACAAATTAGGGACCGTCCTTGAAAACTAAGAGATACAAGGACAATTGCTAGAAAACACCATAACCATGTACCACTCGAGCCAAAGTGCAATATGAGCACCACAACAATGTATATCAAATATGTTCACATTCAATACACGAGTGAAGCAGGGATGTGTGCTCACTCCTCTGATATTTAATATCTACACAGACAGAATATCCAGAGAAGCAAGACTTGACAAAACAGATTCTGAAAAGTTTCAAACTCTTTACATAAGATGAAGCAACAGATCCATTCAAAATAAATTAGCTTTCATTTGCAAATTATCAGTGCCTGTTTTATAGTGAAGGTGGCATATGTCAAAATCATATTAATAAGCTGAGTTCAACATGCAGCATGCAACACCCAAATTAAATGAGCTACATGCAACACCCAAAATAAATTAGCTTTCATTTGCAGATGATCAGTGCTTGTTGTATAGTGACAATAGCATACTGTAAAATCATATTAATAAGCTGAGTTCAACATGCAGCATGCAACACCCAAAATAAATGAGCTACATGCAACACCCAAAATAAATTAGCTTTCATTTGCAGACAATCAGTGCCTGTATTATAGTGACGATGGCATACTTTAAAATCATATTAATAAGCTGGGTTCAACATATAGTAGATACAATATGAATGTAAATACAGCCAAAACTTAAATAATGCAAGTTAGCAGATCTCCTGGTACAATAAGTATACTGATAAATGGTACGTCTCTAGAATTAGTTAAGGAATTCAAACATCTTAGAAGTATGTATGTATCATAGGCTTTGACTGTAATATCCACCTGTGTCTATGTACCATAGGCTTTGGCTGTAATATCCGCCTGTGTCTATGTACCATAGGCTCTGGCTGTAATATCCGCCTGTGTCTATGTACCATAGGCTTTGGCTGTAATATCCGCCTGTGTCTATGTACCATAGGCTTTGGCTGTAATATCCGCCTGTGTCTATGTACCATAGGCTTTGGCTGTAATATCCGCCTGTGTCTATGTACCGTACCATAGGCTTTGGCTGTAATATCCGCCTGTGTCTATGTACCATAGGCTTTGGCTGTAATATCCGCCTGTATCTATGTACAATAGGCTTTGGCTGTAATATTCACCTGTGTCTATGTATCTTATGCATGCTTACAACCCCAACAAAATTATAAACAGCAAATGACATATACCATTCTTAATCCATAACAAATACTAGCAAGGTGGGCAGAATACTTTCAAGAACTACTTAACCCCACATACAGCATAGAAAACCCAAGTTGTGTGTCTAAATACTGGGAACAACAACCAAATTTCATACCTGCAGAAGTAAAATCAGTTCTACAGAAAAGTCCTTAAAAAAATCATCAGATCCAGATAGAATAACCACATACGCTATTCAGTCTTGTGGTAAAACAGGAATTAAATGACTGACAAGACACTTTAATATAGCATGGGAAGAAAAAAGTCTCAGATGATTGGTAACAGGCAATAATAGTACACATATGGAAAAATGAAAGGCAATATGAGAGAGTGCAAAACATAGAGGTATATTACTCATGGGTCATATATGAAAAATGTATGCAAAAACTATTGGAACAAAGAGCTTGACCCACAGTTGAGCAAAAATTAAGCAAAGTACATTTGGTTTCAGGAAGATCAAAGTTGTACTGATGCACTATTCACACTTAGAGAAGTATGTGAAAACACTATTGAATATAGTGACCAGCAGAATACTGAGTTTGTTGATCAGGAAAAGGCTTTCCATAGAGTAGATAGATACAAATTAGGGACCGTCCTTGAAAACTAAGAGATACAAGGACAATTGCTAGAAAACACCATAACCATGTACCACTCGAGCCAAAGTGCAATATGAGCACCACAACAATGTATATCAAATATGTTCACATTCAATACACGAGTGAAGCAGGGATGTGTGCTCACTCCTCTGATATTTAATATCTACACAGACAGAATATCCAGAGAAGCAAGACTTGACAAAACAGATTCTGAAAAGTTTCAAACTCTTTACATAAGATGAAGCAACAGATCCATTCAAAATAAATTAGCTTTCATTTGCAAATTATCAGTGCCTGTTTTATAGTGAAGGTGGCATATGTCAAAATCATATTAATAAGCTGAGTTCAACATGCAGCATGCAACACCCAAATTAAATGAGCTACATGCAACACCCAAAATAAATTAGCTTTCATTTGCAGATGATCAGTGCTTGTTGTATAGTGACAATAGCATACTGTAAAATCATATTAATAAGCTGAGTTCAACATGCAGCATGCAACACCCAAAATAAATGAGCTACATGCAACACCCAAAATAAATTAGCTTTCATTTGCAGACAATCAGTGCCTGTATTATAGTGACGATGGCATACTTTAAAATCATATTAATAAGCTGGGTTCAACATATAGTAGATACAATATGAATGTAAATACAGCCAAAACTTAAATAATGCAAGTTAGCAGATCTCCTGGTACAATAAGTATACTGATAAATGGTACGTCTCTAGAATTAGTTAAGGAATTCAAACATCTTAGAAGTATGTATGTATCATAGGCTTTGACTGTAATATCCACCTGTGTCTATGTACCATAGGCTTTGGCTGTAATATCCGCCTGTGTCTATGTACCATAGGCTCTGGCTGTAATATCCGCCTGTGTCTATGTACCATAGGCTTTGGCTGTAATATCCGCCTGTGTCTATGTACCATAGGCTTTGGCTGTAATATCCGCCTGTGTCTATGTACCATAGGCTTTGGCTGTAATATCCGCCTGTGTCTATGTACCGTACCATAGGCTTTGGCTGTAATATCCGCCTGTGTCTATGTACCATAGGCTTTGGCTGTAATATCCGCCTGTATCTATGTACAATAGGCTTTGGCTGTAATATTCACCTGTGTCTATGTATCTTATGCATGCTTACAACCCCAACAAAATTATAAACAGCAAATGACATATACCATTCTTAATCCATAACAAATACTAGCTAGGTGGGCAGAATACTTTCAAGAACTACTTAACCCCACATACAGCATAGAAAACCCAAGTTGTGTGTCTAAATACTGGGAACAACAACCAAATTTCATACCTGCAGAAGTAAAATCAGTTCTACAGAAAAGTCCTTAAAAAAATCATCAGATCCAGATAGAATAACCACATACGCTATTCAGTCTTGTGGTAAAACAGGAATTAAATGACTGACAAGACACTTTAATATAGCATGGGAAGAAAAAAGTCTCAGATGATTGGTAACAGGCAATAATAGTACACATATGGAAAAATGAAAGGCAATATGAGAGAGTGCAAAACATAGAGGTATATTACTCATGGGTCATATATGAAAAATGTATGCAAAAACTATTGGAACAAAGAGCTTGACCCACAGTTGAGCAAAAATTAAGCAAAGTACATTTGGTTTCAGGAAGATCAAAGTTGTACTGATGCACTATTCACACTTAGAGAAATATGTGAAAACACTATTGAATATAGTGACCAGCAGAATACTGAGTTTGTTGATCAGGAAAAGGCTTTCCATAGAGTAGATAGATACAAATTAGGGACCGTCCTTGAAAACTAAGAGATACAAGGACAATTGCTAGAAAACACCATAACCATGTACCACTCGAGCCAAAGTGCAATATGAGCACCACAACAATGTATATCAAATATGTTCACATTCAATACACGAGTGAAGCAGGGATGTGTGCTCACTCCTCTGATATTTAATATCTACACAGACAGAATATCCAGAGAAGCAAGACTTGACAAAACAGATTCTGAAAAGTTTCAAACTCTTTACATAAGATGAAGCAACAGATCCATTCAAAATAAATTAGCTTTCATTTGCAAATTATCAGTGCCTGTTTTATAGTGAAGGTGGCATATGTCAAAATCATATTAATAAGCTGAGTTCAACATGCAGCATGCAACACCCAAATTAAATGAGCTACATGCAACACCCAAAATAAATTAGCTTTCATTTGCAGATAATCAGTGCCTGTATTATAGTGACGATGGCATACTTTAAAATCATATTAATAAGCTGGGTTCAACATATAGTAGATACAATATGAATGTAAATACAGCCAAAACTTAAATAATGCAAGTTAGCAGATCTCCTGGTACAATAAGTATACTGATAAATGGTACGTCTCTAGAATTAGTTAAGGAATTCAAACATCTTAGAAGTATGAATGTATCATAGGCTTTGACTGTAATATCCACCTGTGTCTATGTACCATAGGCTTTGGCTGTAATATCCGCCTGTGTCTATGTACCATAGGATTTGGCTGTAATATCCGCCTGTATCTATGTACAATAGGCTTTGGCTGTAATATTCGCCTGTGTCTATGTACCATAAGCTTTGGCTGTAATATCCGCCTGTGTCTATGTACCATAGGCTTTGGCTGTAATATCCGCCTGTGTCTATGTACCATAGGCTTTGGCTGTAATATCCGCCTGTGTCTATGTACCATAGGCTTTGGCTGTAATATCCGCCTGTGTCTATGTACCATAGGCTTTGGCTGTAATATCCGCCTGTGTCTATGTACCATAGGCTTTGGCTGTAATATCCGCCTGTGTCTATGTACCGTACCATAGGCTTTGGCTGTAATATCCGCCTGTGTCTATGTACCATAGGCTTTGGCTGTAATATCTGCCTGTGTCTATGTACCATAGGCTTTGGCTGTAATATCCGCCTGTGTCTATGTACCATAGGCTTTGGCTGTAATATCCGCCTGTGTCTATGTACCATAGGCTTTGGCTGTAATATCCGCCTGTGTCTATGTACCATAGGCTTTGGCTGTAATATCCGCCTGTGTCTATGTACCATAGGCTTTGGCTGTAATATCCGCCTGTGTCTATGTACCATAGGCTTTGGCTGTAATATCCGCCTGTGTCTATGTACCATAGGCTTTGGCTGTAATATCCGCCTGTGTCTATGTACCATAGGCTCTGGCTGTAATATCCGCCTGTGTCTATGTACCATAGGCTTTGGCTGTAATATCCGCCTGTGTCTATGTACCATAGGCTTTGGCTGTAATATCCGCCTGTGTCTATGTACCATAGGCTTTGGCTGTAATATCCGCCTGTGTCTATGTACCATAGGCTTTGGCTGTAATATCCGCCTGTGTCTATGTACCATAGGCTTTGGCTGTAATATCCGCCTGTGTCTATGTACCATAGGCTTTGGCTGTAATATCCGCCTGTGTCTATGTACCATAGGCTTTGGCTGTAATATCCGCCTGTGTCTATGTACCATAGGCTTTGGCTGTAATATCCGCCTGTGTCTATGTACCATAGGCTCTGGCTGTAATATCCGCCTGTGTCTATGTACCATAGGCTCTGGCTGTAATATCCGCCTGTGTCTATGTACCATAGGCTTTGGCTGTAATATCCGCCTGTGTCTATGTACCATAGGCTTTGGCTGTAATATCCGCCTGTGTCTATGTACCGTACCATAGGCTTTGGCTGTAATATCCGCCTGTGTCTATGTACCATAGGCTTTGGCTGTAATATCCGCCTGTATCTATGTACAATAGGCTTTGGCTGTAATATTCACCTGTGTCTATGTATCTTATGCATGCTTACAACCCCAACAAAATTATAAACAGCAAATGACATATACCATTCTTAATCCATAACAAATACTAGCAAGGTGGGCAGAATACTTTCAAGAACTACTTAACCCCACATACAGCATAGAAAACCCAAGTTGTGTGTCTAAATACTGGGAACAACAACCAAATTTCATACCTGCAGAAGTAAAATCAGTTCTACAGAAAAGTCCTTTAAAAAATCATCAGATCCAGATAGAATAACCACATACGCTATTCAGTCTTGTGGTAAAACAGGAATTAAATGACTGACAAGACACTTTAATATAGCATGGGAAGAAAAAAGTCTCAGATGATTGGTAACAGGCAATAATAGTACACATATGGAAAAATGAAAGGCAATATGAGAGAGTGCAAAACATAGAGGTATATTACTCATGGGTCATATATGAAAAATGTATGCAAAAACTATTGGAACAAAGAGCTTGACCCACAGTTGAGCAAAAATTAAGCAAAGTACATTTGGTTTCAGGAAGATCAAAGTTGTACTGATGCACTATTCACACTTAGAGAAGTATGTGAAAACACTATTGAATATAGTGACCAGCAGAATACTGAGTTTGTTGATCAGGAAAAGGCTTTCCATAGAGTAGATAGATACAAATTAGGGACCGTCCTTGAAAACTAAGAGATACAAGGACAATTGCTAGAAAACACCATAACCATGTACCACTCGAGCCAAAGTGCAATATGAGCACCACAACAATGTATATCAAATATGTTCACATTCAATACACGAGTGAAGCAGGGATGTGTGCTCACTCCTCTGATATTTAATATCTACACAGACAGAATATCCAGAGAAGCAAGACTTGACAAAACAGATTCTGAAAAGTTTCAAACTCTTTACATAAGATGAAGCAACAGATCCATTCAAAATAAATTAGCTTTCATTTGCAAATTATCAGTGCCTGTTTTATAGTGAAGGTGGCATATGTCAAAATCATATTAATAAGCTGAGTTCAACATGCAGCATGCAACACCCAAATTAAATGAGCTACATGCAACACCCAAAATAAATTAGCTTTCATTTGCAGATGATCAGTGCTTGTTGTATAGTGACAATAGCATACTGTAAAATCATATTAATAAGCTGAGTTCAACATGCAGCATGCAACACCCAAAATAAATGAGCTACATGCAACACCCAAAATAAATTAGCTTTCATTTGCAGACAATCAGTGCCTGTATTATAGTGATGATGGCATACTTTAAAATCATATTAATAAGCTGGGTTCAACATATAGTAGATACAATATGAATGTAAATACAGCCAAAACTTAAATAATGCAAGTTAGCAGATCTCCTGGTACAATAAGTATACTGATAAATGGTACGTCTCTAGAATTAGTTAAGGAATTCAAACATCTTAGAAGTATGTATGTATCATAGGCTTTGACTGTAATATCCACCTGTGTCTATGTACCATAGGCTTTGGCTGTAATATCCGCATGTGTCTATGTACCATAGGCTCTGGCTGTAATATCCGCCTGTGTCTATGTACCATAGGCTTTGGCTGTAATATCCGCCTGTGTCTATGTACCATAGGCTTTGGCTGTAATATCCGCCTGTGTCTATGTACCATAGGCTTTGGCTGTAATATCCGCCTGTGTCTATGTACCGTACCATAGGCTTTGGCTGTAATATCCGCCTGTGTCTATGTACCATAGGCTTTGGCTGTAATATCCGCCTGTATCTATGTACAATAGGCTTTGGCTGTAATATTCACCTGTGTCTATGTATCTTATGCATGCTTACAACCCCAACAAAATTATAAACAGCAAATGACATATACCATTCTTAATCCATAACAAATACTAGCAAGGTGGGCAGAATACTTTCAAGAACTACTTAACCCCACATACAGCATAGAAAACCCAAGTTGTGTGTCTAAATACTGGGAACAACAACCAAATTTCATACCTGCAGAAGTAAAATCAGTTCTACAGAAAAGTCCTTAAAAAAATCATCAGATCCAGATAGAATAACCACATACGCTATTCAGTCTTGTGGTAAAACAGGAATTAAATGACTGACAAGACACTTTAATATAGCATGGGAAGAAAAAAGTCTCAGATGATTGGTAACAGGCAATAATAGTACACATATGGAAAAATGAAAGGCAATATGAGAGAGTGCAAAACATAGAGGTATATTACTCATGGGTCATATATGAAAAATGTATGCAAAAACTATTGGAACAAAGAGCTTGACCCACAGTTGAGCAAAAATTAAGCAAAGTACATTTGGTTTCAGGAAGATCAAAGTTGTACTGATGCACTATTCACACTTAGAGAAATATGTGAAAACACTATTGAATATAGTGACCAGCAGAATACTGAGTTTGTTGATCAGGAAAAGGCTTTCCATAGAGTAGATAGATACAAATTAGGGACCGTCCTTGAAAACTAAGAGATACAAGGACAATTGCTAGAAAACACCATAACCATGTACCACTCGAGCCAAAGTGCAATATGAGCACCACAACAATGTATATCAAATATGTTCACATTCAATACACGAGTGAAGCAGGGATGTGTGCTCACTCCTCTGATATTTAATATCTACACAGACAGAATATCCAGAGAAGCAAGACTTGACAAAACAGATTCTGAAAAGTTTCAAACTCTTTACATAAGATGAAGCAACAGATCCATTCAAAATAAATTAGCTTTCATTTGCAAATTATCAGTGCCTGTTTTATAGTGAAGGTGGCATATGTCAAAATCATATTAATAAGCTGAGTTCAACATGCAGCATGCAACACCCAAATTAAATGAGCTACATGCAACACCCAAAATAAATTAGCTTTCATTTGCAGATAATCAGTGCCTGTATTATAGTGACGATGGCATACTTTAAAATCATATTAATAAGCTGGGTTCAACATATAGTAGATACAATATGAATGTAAATACAGCCAAAACTTAAATAATGCAAGTTAGCAGATCTCCTGGTACAATAAGTATACTGATAAATGGTACGTCTCTAGAATTAGTTAAGGAATTCAAACATCTTAGAAGTATGAATGTATCATAGGCTTTGACTGTAATATCCACCTGTGTCTATGTACCATAGGCTTTGGCTGTAATATCCGCCTGTGTCTATGTACCATAGGATTTGGCTGTAATATCCGCCTGTATCTATGTACAATAGGCTTTGGCTGTAATATTCGCCTGTGTCTATGTACCATAAGCTTTGGCTGTAATATCCGCCTGTGTCTATGTACCATAGGCTTTGGCTGTAATATCCGCCTGTGTCTATGTACCATAGGCTTTGGCTGTAATATCCGCCTGTGTCTATGTACCATAGGCTTTGGCTGTAATATCCGCCTGTGTCTATGTACCATAGGCTTTGGCTGTAATATCCGCCTGTGTCTATGTACCATAGGCTTTGGCTGTAATATCCGCCTGTGTCTATGTACCGTACCATAGGCTTTGGCTGTAATATCCGCCTGTGTCTATGTACCATAGGCTTTGGCTGTAATATCTGCCTGTGTCTATGTACCATAGGCTTTGGCTGTAATATCCGCCTGTGTCTATGTACCATAGGCTTTGGCTGTAATATCCGCCTGTGTCTATGTACCATAGGCTTTGGCTGTAATATCCGCCTGTGTCTATGTACCATAGGCTTTGGCTGTAATATCCGCCTGTGTCTATGTACCATAGGCTTTGGCTGTAATATCCGCCTGTGTCTATGTACCATAGGCTTTGGCTGTAATATCCGCCTGTGTCTATGTACCATAGGCTTTGGCTGTAATATCCGCCTGTGTCTATGTACCATAGGCTCTGGTTGTAATATCCGCCTGTGTCTATGTACCATAGGCTTTGGCTGTAATATCCGCCTGTGTCTATGTACCATAGGCTTTGGCTGTAATATCCGCCTGTGTCTATGTACCATAGGCTTTGGCTGTAATATCCGCCTGTGTCTATGTACCGTACCATAGGCTTTGGCTGTAATATCCGCCTGTGTCTATGTACCATAGGCTTTGGCTGTAATATCCGCCTGTATCTATGTACAATAGGCTTTGGCTGTAATATTCACCTGTGTCTATGTATCTTATGCATGCTTACAACCCCAACAAAATTATAAACAGCAAATGACATATACCATTCTTAATCCATAACAAATACTAGCAAGGTGGGCAGAATACTTTCAAGAACTACTTAACCCCACATACAGCATAGAAAACCCAAGTTGTGTGTCTAAATACTGGGAACAACAACCAAATTTCATACCTGCAGAAGTAAAATCAGTTCTACAGAAAAGTCCTTTAAAAAATCATCAGATCCAGATAGAATAACCACATACGCTATTCAGTCTTGTGGTAAAACAGGAATTAAATGACTGACAAGACACTTTAATATAGCATGGGAAGAAAAAAGTCTCAGATGATTGGTAACAGGCAATAATAGTACACATATGGAAAAATGAAAGGCAATATGAGAGAGTGCAAAACATAGAGGTATATTACTCATGGGTCATATATGAAAAATGTATGCAAAAACTATTGGAACAAAGAGCTTGACCCACAGTTGAGCAAAAATTAAGCAAAGTACATTTGGTTTCAGGAAGATCAAAGTTGTACTGATGCACTATTCACACTTAGAGAAGTATGTGAAAACACTATTGAATATAGTGACCAGCAGAATACTGAGTTTGTTGATCAGGAAAAGGCTTTCCATAGAGTAGATAGATACAAATTAGGGACCGTCCTTGAAAACTAAGAGATACAAGGACAATTGCTAGAAAACACCATAACCATGTACCACTCGAGCCAAAGTGCAATATGAGCACCACAACAATGTATATCAAATATGTTCACATTCAATACACGAGTGAAGCAGGGATGTGTGCTCACTCCTCTGATATTTAATATCTACACAGACAGAATATCCAGAGAAGCAAGACTTGACAAAACAGATTCTGAAAAGTTTCAAACTCTTTACATAAGATGAAGCAACGGATCCATTCAAAATAAATTAGCTTTCATTTGCAAATTATCAGTGCCTGTTTTATAGTGAAGGTGGCATATGTCAAAATCATATTAATAAGCTGAGTTCAACATGCAGCATGCAACACCCAAATTAAATGAGCTACATGCAACACCCAAAATAAATTAGCTTTCATTTGCAGATAATCAGTGCCTGTATTATAGTGACGATGGCATACTTTAAAATCATATTAATAAGCTGGGTTCAACATATAGTAGATACAATATGAATGTAAATACAGCCAAAACTTAAATAATGCAAGTTAGCAGATCTCCTGGTACAATAAGTATACTGATAAATGGTACGTCTCTAGAATTAGTTAAGGAATTCAAACATCTTAGAAGTATGAATGTATCATAGGCTTTGACTGTAATATCCACCTGTGTCTATGTACCATAGGCTTTGGCTGTAATATCCGCCTGTGTCTATGTACCATAGGATTTGGCTGTAATATCCGCCTGTATCTATGTACAATAGGCTTTGGCTGTAATATTCGCCTGTGTCTATGTACCATAAGCTTTGGCTGTAATATCCGCCTGTGTCTATGTACCATAGGCTTTGGCTGTAATATCCGCCTGTGTCTATGTACCATAGGCTTTGGCTGTAATATCCGCCTGTGTCTATGTACCATAGGCTTTGGCTGTAATATCCGCCTGTGTCTATGTACCATAGGCTTTGGCTGTAATATCCGCCTGTGTCTATGTACCATAGGCTTTGGCTGTAATATCCGCCTGTGTCTATGTACCGTACCATAGGCTTTGGCTGTAATATCCGCCTGTGTCTATGTACCATAGGCTTTGGCTGTAATATCTGCCTGTATCTATGTACCATAGGCTTTGGCTGTAATATCCGCCTGTGTCTATGTACCATAGGCTTTGGCTGTAATATCTGCCTGTGTCTATGTACCATAGGCTTTGGCTGTAATATCCGCCTGTGTCTATGTACCATAGGCTTTGGCTGTAATATCCGCCTGTGTCTATGTACCATAGGCTTTGGCTGTAATATCCGCCTGTGTCTATGTACCATAGGCTTTGGCTGTAATATCCGCCTGTGTCTATGTACCATAGGCTTTGGCTGTAATATCCGCCTGTGTCTATGTACCATAGGCTTTGGCTGTAATATCCGCCTGTGTCTATGTACCATAGGCTTTGGCTGTAATATCCGCCTGTGTCTATGTACCATAGGCTCTGGCTGTAATATCCGCCTGTGTCTATGTACCATAGGCTTTGGCTGTAATATCCGCCTGTGTCTATGTACCATAGGCTTTGGCTGTAATATCCGCCTGTGTCTATGTACCATAGGCTTTGGCTGTAATATCCGCCTGTGTCTATGTACCGTACCATAGGCTTTGGCTGTAATATCCGCCTGTGTCTATGTACCATAGGCTTTGGCTGTAATATCCGCCTGTATCTATGTACAATAGGCTTTGGCTGTAATATTCACCTGTGTCTATGTATCTTATGCATGCTTACAACCCCAACAAAATTATAAACAGCAAATGACATATACCATTCTTAATCCATAACAAATACTAGCAAGGTGGGCAGAATACTTTCAAGAACTACTTAACCCCACATACAGCATAGAAAACCCAAGTTGTGTGTCTAAATACTGGGAACAACAACCAAATTTCATACCTGCAGAAGTAAAATCAGTTCTACAGAAAAGTCCTTTAAAAAATCATCAGATCCAGATAGAATAACCACATACGCTATTCAGTCTTGTGGTAAAACAGGAATTAAATGACTGACAAGACACTTTAATATAGCATGGGAAGAAAAAAGTCTCAGATGATTGGTAACAGGCAATAATAGTACACATATGGAAAAATGAAAGGCAATATGAGAGAGTGCAAAACATAGAGGTATATTACTCATGGGTCATATATGAAAAATGTATGCAAAAACTATTGGAACAAAGAGCTTGACCCACAGTTGAGCAAAAATTAAGCAAAGTACATTTGGTTTCAGGAAGATCAAAGTTGTACTGATGCACTATTCACACTTAGAGAAGTATGTGAAAACACTATTGAATATAGTGACCAGCAGAATACTGAGTTTGTTGATCAGGAAAAGGCTTTCCATAGAGTAGATAGATACAAATTAGGGACCGTCCTTGAAAACTAAGAGATACAAGGACAATTGCTAGAAAACACCATAACCATGTACCACTCGAGCCAAAGTGCAATATGAGCACCACAACAATGTATATCAAATATGTTCACATTCAATACACGAGTGAAGCAGGGATGTGTGCTCACTCCTCTGATATTTAATATCTACACAGACAGAATATCCAGAGAAGCAAGACTTGACAAAACAGATTCTGAAAAGTTTCAAACTCTTTACATAAGATGAAGCAACGGATCCATTCAAAATAAATTAGCTTTCATTTGCAAATTATCAGTGCCTGTTTTATAGTGAAGGTGGCATATGTCAAAATCATATTAATAAGCTGAGTTCAACATGCAGCATGCAACACCCAAATTAAATGAGCTACATGCAACACCCAAAATAAATTAGCTTTCATTTGCAGATGATCAGTGCTTGTTGTATAGTGACAATAGCATACTGTAAAATCATATTAATAAGCTGAGTTCAACATGCAGCATGCAACACCCAAAATAAATGAGCTACATGCAACACCCAAAATAAATTAGCTTTCATTTGCAGACAATCAGTGCCTGTATTATAGTGACGATGGCATACTTTAAAATCATATTAATAAGCTGGGTTCAACATATAGTAGATACAATATGAATGTAAATACAGCCAAAACTTAAATAATGCAAGTTAGCAGATCTCCTGGTACAATAAGTATACTGATAAATGGTACGTCTCTAGAATTAGTTAAGGAATTCAAACATCTTAGAAGTATGTATGTATCATAGGCTTTGACTGTAATATCCACCTGTGTCTATGTACCATAGGCTTTGGCTGTAATATCCGCCTGTGTCTATGTACCATAGGCTCTGGCTGTAATATCCACCTGTGTCTATGTACCATAGGCTTTGGCTGTAATATCCGCCTGTGTCTATGTACCATAGGCTCTGGCTGTAATATCCGCCTGTGTCTATGTACCATAGGCTTTGGCTGTAATATCCGCCTGTGTCTATGTACCATAGGCTTTGGCTGTAATATCCGCCTGTGTCTATGTACCATAGGCTTTGGCTGTAATATCCGCCTGTGTCTATGTACCGTACCATAGGCTTTGGCTGTAATATCCGCCTGTGTCTATGTACCATAGGCTTTGGCTGTAATATCCGCCTGTATCTATGTACAATAGGCTTTGGCTGTAATATTCACCTGTGTCTATGTATCTTATGCATGCTTACAACCCCAACAAAATTATAAACAGCAAATGACATATACCATTCTTAATCCATAACAAATACTAGCAAGGTGGGCAGAATACTTTCAAGAACTACTTAACCCCACATACAGCATAGAAAACCCAAGTTGTGTGTCTAAATACTGGGAACAACAACCAAATTTCATACCTGCAGAAGTAAAATCAGTTCTACAGAAAAGTCCTTTAAAAAATCATCAGATCCAGATAGAATAACCACATACGCTATTCAGTCTTGTGGTAAAACAGGAATTAAATGACTGACAAGACACTTTAATATAGCATGGGAAGAAAAAAGTCTCAGATGATTGGTAACAGGCAATAATAGTACACATATGGAAAAATGAAAGGCAATATGAGAGAGTGCAAAACATAGAGGTATATTACTCATGGGTCATATATGAAAAATGTATGCAAAAACTATTGGAACAAAGAGCTTGACCCACAGTTGAGCAAAAATTAAGCAAAGTACATTTGGTTTCAGGAAGATCAAAGTTGTACTGATGCACTATTCACACTTAGAGAAGTATGTGAAAACACTATTGAATATAGTGACCAGCAGAATACTGAGTTTGTTGATCAGGAAAAGGCTTTCCATAGAGTAGATAGATACAAATTAGGGACCGTCCTTGAAAACTAAGAGATACAAGGACAATTGCTAGAAAACACCATAACCATGTACCACTCGAGCCAAAGTGCAATATGAGCACCACAACAATGTATATCAAATATGTTCACATTCAATACACGAGTGAAGCAGGGATGTGTGCTCACTCCTCTGATATTTAATATCTACACAGACAGAATATCCAGAGAAGCAAGACTTGACAAAACAGATTCTGAAAAGTTTCAAACTCTTTACATAAGATGAAGCAACGGATCCATTCAAAATAAATTAGCTTTCATTTGCAAATTATCAGTGCCTGTTTTATAGTGAAGGTGGCATATGTCAAAATCATATTAATAAGCTGAGTTCAACATGCAGCATGCAACACCCAAATTAAATGAGCTACATGCAACACCCAAAATAAATTAGCTTTCATTTGCAGATAATCAGTGCCTGTATTATAGTGACGATGGCATACTTTAAAATCATATTAATAAGCTGGGTTCAACATATAGTAGATACAATATGAATGTAAATACAGCCAAAACTTAAATAATGCAAGTTAGCAGATCTCCTGGTACAATAAGTATACTGATAAATGGTACGTCTCTAGAATTAGTTAAGGAATTCAAACATCTTAGAAGTATGAATGTATCATAGGCTTTGACTGTAATATCCACCTGTGTCTATGTACCATAGGCTTTGGCTGTAATATCCGCCTGTGTCTATGTACCATAGGATTTGGCTGTAATATCCGCCTGTATCTATGTACAATAGGCTTTGGCTGTAATATTCGCCTGTGTCTATGTACCATAAGCTTTGGCTGTAATATCCGCCTGTGTCTATGTACCATAGGCTTTGGCTGTAATATCCGCCTGTGTCTATGTACCATAGGCTTTGGCTGTAATATCCGCCTGTGTCTATGTACCATAGGCTTTGGCTGTAATATCCGCCTGTGTCTATGTACCATAGGCTTTGGCTGTAATATCCGCCTGTGTCTATGTACCATAGGCTTTGGCTGTAATATCCGCCTGTGTCTATGTACCGTACCATAGGCTTTGGCTGTAATATCCGCCTGTGTCTATGTACCATAGGCTTTGGCTGTAATATCTGCCTGTGTCTATGTACCATAGGCTTTGGCTGTAATATCCGCCTGTGTCTATGTACCATAGGCTTTGGCTGTAATATCTGCCTGTGTCTATGTACCATAGGCTTTGGCTGTAATATCCGCCTGTGTCTATGTACCATAGGCTTTGGCTGTAATATCCGCCTGTGTCTATGTACCATAGGCTTTGGCTGTAATATCCGCCTGTGTCTATGTACCATAGGCTTTGGCTGTAATATCCGCCTGTGTCTATGTACCATAGGCTTTGGCTGTAATATCCGCCTGTGTCTATGTACCATAGGCTTTGGCTGTAATATCCGCCTGTGTCTATGTACCATAGGCTTTGGCTGTAATATCCGCCTGTGTCTATGTACCATAGGCTCTGGCTGTAATATCCGCCTGTGTCTATGTACCATAGGCTTTGGCTGTAATATCCGCCTGTGTCTATGTACCATAGGCTTTGGCTGTAATATCCGCCTGTGTCTATGTACCATAGGCTTTGGCTGTAATATCCGCCTGTGTCTATGTACCGTACCATAGGCTTTGGCTGTAATATCCGCCTGTGTCTATGTACCATAGGCTTTGGCTGTAATATCCGCCTGTATCTATGTACAATAGGCTTTGGCTGTAATATTCACCTGTGTCTATGTATCTTATGCATGCTTACAACCCCAACAAAATTATAAACAGCAAATGACATATACCATTCTTAATCCATAACAAATACTAGCAAGGTGGGCAGAATACTTTCAAGAACTACTTAACCCCACATACAGCATAGAAAACCCAAGTTGTGTGTCTAAATACTGGGAACAACAACCAAATTTCATACCTGCAGAAGTAAAATCAGTTCTACAGAAAAGTCCTTTAAAAAATCATCAGATCCAGATAGAATAACCACATACGCTATTCAGTCTTGTGGTAAAACAGGAATTAAATGACTGACAAGACACTTTAATATAGCATGGGAAGAAAAAAGTCTCAGATGATTGGTAACAGGCAATAATAGTACACATATGGAAAAATGAAAGGCAATATGAGAGAGTGCAAAACATAGAGGTATATTACTCATGGGTCATATATGAAAAATGTATGCAAAAACTATTGGAACAAAGAGCTTGACCCACAGTTGAGCAAAAATTAAGCAAAGTACATTTGGTTTCAGGAAGATCAAAGTTGTACTGATGCACTATTCACACTTAGAGAAGTATGTGAAAACACTATTGAATATAGTGACCAGCAGAATACTGAGTTTGTTGATCAGGAAAAGGCTTTCCATAGAGTAGATAGATACAAATTAGGGACCGTCCTTGAAAACTAAGAGATACAAGGACAATTGCTAGAAAACACCATAACCATGTACCACTCGAGCCAAAGTGCAATATGAGCACCACAACAATGTATATCAAATATGTTCACATTAAATACACGAGTGAAGCAGGGATGTGTGCTCACTCCTCTGATATTTAATATCTACACAGACAGAATATCCAGAGAAGCAAGACTTGACAAAACAGATTCTGAAAAGTTTCAAACTCTTTACATAAGATGAAGCAACGGATCCATTCAAAATAAATTAGCTTTCATTTGCAAATTATCAGTGCCTGTTTTATAGTGAAGGTGGCATATGTCAAAATCATATTAATAAGCTGAGTTCAACATGCAGCATGCAACACCCAAATTAAATGAGCTACATGCAACACCCAAAATAAATTAGCTTTCATTTGCAGATGATCAGTGCTTGTTGTATAGTGACAATAGCATACTGTAAAATCATATTAATAAGCTGAGTTCAACATGCAGCATGCAACACCCAAAATAAATGAGCTACATGCAACACCCAAAATAAATTAGCTTTCATTTGCAGACAATCAGTGCCTGTATTATAGTGACGATGGCATACTTTAAAATCATATTAATAAGCTGGGTTCAACATATAGTAGATACAATATGAATGTAAATACAGCCAAAACTTAAATAATGCAAGTTAGCAGATCTCCTGGTACAATAAGTATACTGATAAATGGTACGTCTCTAGAATTAGTTAAGGAATTCAAACATCTTAGAAGTATGTATGTATCATAGGCTTTGACTGTAATATCCACCTGTGTCTAAGTACCATAGGCTTTGGCTGTAATATCCGCCTGTGTCTATGTACCATAGGCTCTGGCTGTAATATCCGCCTGTGTCTATGTACCATAGGCTTTGGCTGTAATATCCGCCTGTGTCTATGTACCATAGGCTTTGGCTGTAATATCCGCCTGTGTCTATGTACCATAGGCTTTGGCTGTAATATCCGCCTGTGTCTATGTACCGTACCATAGGCTTTGGCTGTAATATCCGCCTGTGTCTATGTACCATAGGCTTTGGCTGTAATATCCGCCTGTATCTATGTACAATAGGCTTTGGCTGTAATATTCACCTGTGTCTATGTATCTTATGCATGCTTACAACCCCAACAAAATTATAAACAGCAAATGACATATACCATTCTTAATCCATAACAAATACTAGCAAGGTGGGCAGAATACTTTCAAGAACTACTTAACCCCACATACAGCATAGAAAACCCAAGTTGTGTGTCTAAATACTGGGAACAACAACCAAATTTCATACCTGCAGAAGTAAAATCAGTTCTACAGAAAAGTCCTTAAAAAAATCATCAGATCCAGATAGAATAACCACATACGCTATTCAGTCTTGTGGTAAAACAGGAATTAAATGACTGACAAGACACTTTAATATAGCATGGGAAGAAAAAAGTCTCAGATGATTGGTAACAGGCAATAATAGTACACATATGGAAAAATGAAAGGCAATATGAGAGAGTGCAAAACATAGAGGTATATTACTCATGGGTCATATATGAAAAATGTATGCAAAAACTATTGGAACAAAGAGCTTGACCCACAGTTGAGCAAAAATTAAGCAAAGTACATTTGGTTTCAGGAAGATCAAAGTTGTACTGATGCACTATTCACACTTAGAGAAATATGTGAAAACACTATTGAATATAGTGACCAGCAGAATACTGAGTTTGTTGATCAGGAAAAGGCTTTCCATAGAGTAGATAGATACAAATTAGGGACCGTCCTTGAAAACTAAGAGATACAAGGACAATTGCTAGAAACACCATAACCATGTACCACTCGAGCCAAAGTGCAATATGAGCACCACAACAATGTATATCAAATATGTTCACATTCAATACACGAGTGAAGCAGGGATGTGTGCTCACTCCTCTGATATTTAATATCTACACAGACAGAATATCCAGAGAAGCAAGACTTGACAAAACAGATTCTGAAAAGTTTCAAACTCTTTACATAAGATGAAGCAACAGATCCATTCAAAATAAATTAGCTTTCATTTGCAAATTATCAGTGCCTGTTTTATAGTGAAGGTGGCATATGTCAAAATCATATTAATAAGCTGAGTTCAACATGCAGCATGCAACACCCAAATTAAATGAGCTACATGCAACACCCAAAATAAATTAGCTTTCATTTGCAGATAATCAGTGCCTGTATTATAGTGACGATGGCATACTTTAAAATCATATTAATAAGCTGGGTTCAACATATAGTAGATACAATATGAATGTAAATACAGCCAAAACTTAAATAATGCAAGTTAGCAGATCTCCTGGTACAATAAGTATACTGATAAATGGTACGTCTCTAGAATTAGTTAAGGAATTCAAACATCTTAGAAGTATGTATGTATCATAGGCTTTGACTGTAATATCCACCTGTGTCTATGTACCATAGGCTTTGGCTGTAATATCCGCCTGTGTCTATGTACCATAGGCTTTGGCTGTAATATCCGCCTGTATCTATGTACAATAGGCTTTGGCTGTAATATTCGCCTGTGTCTATGTACCATAAGCTTTGGCTGTAATATCCGCCTGTGTCTATGTACCATAGGCTTTGGCTGTAATATCCGCCTGTGTCTATGTACCATAGGCTTTGGCTGTAATATCCGCCTGTGTCTATGTACCATAGGCTTTGGCTGTAATATCCGCCTGTGTCTATGTACCATAGGCTTTGGCTGTAATATCCGCCTGTGTCTATGTACCATAGGCTTTGGCTGTAATATCCGCCTGTGTCTATGTACCGTTTAGTTTAGTTTAGTTTAGTCGTTGGATCAACATCACGGCACACGGTTTAACCCATAAGTGCTCCGTTTTCCTCCTAACTCAAACCTGAGTCTGGAGAAACTCAGCTCAATGCACGAACTCCGTTGCATCGGCGAGGATCCTGAAATACTTTGGGTAGATTTTTAACTCGAAATTTTGCCCGGGCAGTGCCGTTAGGCTATTATTTTTCTATTTCCAACTGCCAAGAGATTTTTTACGTCCGCAACAATGCACACGGACGTCCGATCTCACTACCCAGTGACCAGGGGAAATTTCATTATTGGAAGTCCAGGTGGATTTTTTAAATAAATCCCGGTACTCTTAAGGGCCTGAACACGGGACAAGTATTATGTCACAACTACAAATAATTTGTTCAGTTAAACAATCAAATATGGCGAGATTCCAGCTTTTCCCCGGGCATTCTGGTGGCTTGGGAAACGAATATGTACCGTACCATAGGCTTTGGCTGTAATATCCGCCTGTGTCTATGTACCATAGGCTTTGGCTGTAATATCTGCCTGTATCTATGCACAATAGGCTTTGGTTGTAATATTCACCTGTGTCTATGTATCTTATGCATGCTTACAACCCCAACAAAATCATAAACAGCAAATGACATATACCATTCTTAATCCATAACAAATACTAGCAAGGTGGGCAGAATACTTTCAAGAACTACTTAACCCCACATACAGCATAGAAAACCCAAGTTGTGTGTCTAAATACTGGGAACAACAACCAAATTTCATACCTGCAGAAGTAAAATCAGTTCTACAGAAAAGTCCTTAAAAAAATCATCAGATCCAGATAGAATAACCACATAGGCTATTCAGTCTTGTGGTAAAACAGGAATTAAATGACTGACAAGACACTTTAATATAGCATGGGAAGAAAAAAGTCTCAGATGATTGGTAACAGGCAATAATAGTACACATATGGAAAAATGAAAGGCAATATGAGAGAGTGCAAAACATAGAGGTATATTACTCATGGGTCATATATGAAAAATGTATGCAAAAACTATTGGAACAAAGAGCTTGACCCACAGTTGAGCAAAAATTAAGCAAAGTACATTTGGTTTCAGGAAGATCAAAGTTGTACTGATGCACTATTCACACTTAGAGAAATATGTGAAAACACTATTGAATATAGTGACCAGCAGAATACTGAGTTTGTTGATCAGGAAAAGGCTTTCCATAGAGTAGATAGATACAAATTAGGGACCGTCCTTGAAAACTAAGAGATACAAGGACAATTGCTAGAAAACACCATAACCATGTACCACTCGAGCCAAAGTGCAATATGAGCACCACAACAATGTATATCAAATATGTTCACATTCAATACACGAGTGAAGCAGGGATGTGTGCTCACTCCTCTGATATTTAATATCTACACAGACAGAATATCCAGAGAAGCAAGACTTGACAAAACATATTCTGAAGTTTCAAACTCTTTACATAAGATGAAGCAACAGATCCATTCAAAATAAATTAGCTTTCATTTGCAAATTATCAGTGCCTGTTTTATAGTGACGGTGGCATATGTCAAAATCATATTAATAAGCTGAGTTCAACATGCAGCATGCAACACCCAAAATAAATGAGCTACATGCAACACTTAAAATAAATTAGCTTTCATTTGCAGATGATCAGTGCTTCTTGTATAGTGACAATGGCATACAGTAAAATCATATTAATAAGCTGAGTTCAACATGCAATTTTGCAGAACTTTTTGTAATTTGCAGACGGTCAGTGCTTGTTGTATAGTGACAGTGGCATACTGTAAAATCATATTAATAAGCTGAGTTCAACATGCAGCATGCAACACCTAAAATAAATGAGCTACATGCAACACCCAAAATAAATTAGCTTTCATTTTCAGACAATCAGTGCCTGTATTATAGTGACAATGGCATACTTTAAAATCATATTAATAAGCTGAGTTCAACATATAGTAGATACAATATGAATGTAAATACAGCCAAAACTTAAACAATGCAAGTTAGCAGATCTCCTGGTACAATAAGTATACTGATAAATGGTACGTCTCTAGAATTAGTTAAGGAATTCAAACATCTTAGAAGTATGTATGTATCATAGGCTTTGACTGTAATATCCACCTGTGTCTATGTACCATAGGCTTTGGTTGTAATATCCGCCTGTGTCTATGTACCATAGGCTTTGGCTGTAATATCCGCCTGTGTCTATGTACCATAGGCTTTGGCAGTAATATCCGCCTGTGTCTATGTACCATAGGCTTTGGCTGTAATATCCGCCTGTGTCTATGTACCATAGGCTTTGGCTGTAATATCCGCCTGTGTCTATGTACCATAGGCTTTGGCTGTAATATCCGCCTGTGTCTATGTACCATAGGCTCTGGCTGTAATATCCGCCTGTGTCTATGTACCATAGGCTTTGGCTGTAATATCCGCCTGTGTCTATGTACCATAGGCTTTGGCTGTAATATCCGCCTGTGTCTATGTACCATAGGCTTTGGCTGTAATATCCGCCTGTGTCTATGTACCGTACCATAGGCTTTGGCTGTAATATCCGCCTTTGTCTATGTACCATAGGCTTTGGCTGTAATATCCGCCTGTGTCTATGTACAATAGGCTTTGGCTGTAATATTCACCTGTGTCTATGTATCTTATGCATGCTTACAACCCCAACAAAATCATAAACAGCAAATGACATATACCATTCTTAATCCATAACAAATACTAGCAAGGTGGGCAGAATACTTTCAAGAACTACTTAACCCCACATACAGCATAGAAAACCCAAGTTGTGTGTCTAAATACTGGGAACAACAACCAAATTTCATACCTGCAGAAGTAAAATCAGTTCTACAGAAAAGTCCTTAAAAAAAATCATCAGATCCAGATAGAATAACCACATACGCTATTAAGTCTTGTGGTAAAACAGGAATTAAATTACTGACAAGACACTTTAATATAGCATGGGAAGAAAAAAAAAGTCTCAGATGATTGGTAACAGGCAATAATAGTACACATATGGAAAAATGAAAGGCAATATGAGAGAGTTCGAAACATAAAGAGGTATATTACTCATGGGTCATATATGAAAAAAATGTATTCAAAAACTATTGGAATAAGAGCTTGACCCACAGTTAAGCAACAATTAAGCAAAGTACATTTGGTTTCAGGAAGATCAAAGTTGTACTGATGCACTATTCACACTTAGAGAAATATGTGAAAACACCATTGAATATAGTGACCAGCAGAATACTGTGTTTGTTGATCAGGAAAAGGCTTTCCATAGAGTAGATAGATACAAATTAGGGACTGTCCTTGAAAACTAAGAGATACAAGGACAATTTCTAGAAAACACCATAACCATGTACCACTCGAGCCAAAGTGCAATATGAGCACCACAACAACGTATATCAAATATGTTCACATTCAATACACAAGTCAGGCAGGGAAGTGTGCTCACTCCTCTGATATTTAATATCTACACAGACAGAATATCCAGAGAAGCAAGACTTGACAAAACAGATTCTGAAAATTTTCAAACTCTTTACATAAGATGAAGCAACCGATCTATTCAAAATAAATTAGCTTTCATTTGCAAATTATCAGTGCCTGTTTTATAGTGACGGTGGCATATGTCAAAATCATATTAATAAGCCATAGGCTTTGGTTTAAATATTCAACTGTGTCTATGCATCTTATGCATGCTAAAACCACAACACCATCATAAATAGTAAAAGAGGTATACCATATTTTAACCAAAACAAAGACTAGCAAGGTGGGCAGAATACTTTTAAGAACTACTTAACCCCACATATGACATAGAAACTCCCAGTTTTGTGCCAAAATATTATGAATTATTATGAATTAATCAATGAAATAAATGAGTTTTTATTTACAGACGATTGGTGTCTGTTTTATAGTGACGATGGCAGACTGCAAAATCATTTTAATAAGCTGAGTTCAACATGCAGGAGAAAAAATATGAATATAAATACAGTCACAACTTAAGTAATGCAAGTTAGCGGATTTTCCAGTTCACTAAAAATACTGATAAACAGCAAATCTCTAAAATTAGTTAAAGAATTCAAGTATCTCACAAGTATGTATGCATGCATCATAGGCTTTGGCTGTAATATTCACCTGAATCTATGTACCATAGGCTGTGGCTGTAATATTCACCTGAATCTATGTACCATAGGCTGTGGCTGTAAAATTCACCTGTGTCTATGTACCATAGGCTGTGGCTGTAATATTCACCTGTGTCTATGTACTAGGGAGCTACGTAGTCTCGGGGTATGGTGTTCGCCTCGAGTGCTGGAGGTCCTGGGTTCAAGCCCCAGTGAGGACCGAGATTTTTTCACGTGGACTTCTAGTAATAAAATGTCCCCTGGTCTCTGTGTAGTGAGATCGGATGCCCATGTGTATTGCTGCACATGTAAAAAATCTCTTGGCAATTGGAAATCGAAAAAGAGTAGCCTAACGGCGCTGCCCGTGCAAAATTTCAAGTTAAGAATCTACTCAAAGTATTTCAGGATCCTCGCTGGTGCTACGGAGTTCATGGACTGAGCTGAGTTTCTCCAAAATCAGGTTTGATTTAGGAGGAGAACAGAGCACTTATGGGTTACAACTGTGTGCCGTGATGTTGATCCCTCGACTAAACTAAACTTAACTAAACTGTGTCTATGTACCAAAGTCTTTGGCTGAAATATTCACCTTGTCTATGTACCTTAGGCTTTGGCTGAAATATTCACCTGTGTCTATGTATCTTATGCATGCTTACAACCCCAACAACATCATAAACAGCAAATGACATATACCATTCTTAATCCACAACAAAGACTAGCAAGGTGGGCAGAATACTTTCAAGAACTACTTAACCCCACATACAGCATAGAAAACCCAAGTTGTGTGTCTAAACACTGGGAACAACAACCAAATTTCATACCTGCAGAAGTAAAATCAGTTCTACAGAAATGTCCTAAAGACAAAATCACCAGGTCCAGAAGGAATAACCACAGAAGATATTCAGTCTTGTGGCAAAACAGGAGTTAGATGACTGACAAGACACTTTAATATAGCATGGGAAGAAAGAAAAGTCTCAAACGATTGGTAACAGGCAATAATAGTACCCATGTGGAAAAAAGAAAGGCAGTATGAGAGTGAGAAACATACTGAGGTATATCACTCCTGGGTCATATATGGAAAATGAATGCAAAACTATTGGGACAAAGAGCTTGACCCATAGTTGAGCAACAGTTAAGCAAAGAACAATTTGGTTTCAGGAAGGTCAAAGTTGTACTGATGCACTATTCACACTTAGAGAAATATGTGAAAACACCACTGAAAACAGTGACGAGCAGAATACTGTGTTTGTCGATCAGGTAAAGGCATTCAATATAGTAGATAGGTACAAATTAGGGACCATTATTGAAAACAGATAGAAGGACAATTGCTAGAAAACATCATAGCCATGTACCACTCCAGCCAACGTGCAATATGATTCATAACAAAGTATATCAGATATGTTCACATTCAATACACGAGTGAGGCAGGATGTGTTCTCACCCCTCTGCTATTTAATATCTACATAGGCAGAATATCCAGAGAAGAAAAACTTGACAAAACAGATTCAGAAAGTTTCAAACTCTTTACTTCGGCACTCTTCTGAATAATGGTCCCAAATTATTTAGTTGTAATATAACTGATATGTATACATAATACACTGAGATGACAATGAGGGCCTTCCGGGCCCAAAAACATTTATTGCATCCATTGATCGGTCTAGCAGTCCACCAACACACTCAATCGGAAGTGATCAACAACACATTCAATGCTCGTTCCGATATGTACAATTTTTTCACAAAGAACATGCTTTCGGACAGTATTTACTTTTGAAATGCCACAATTTCCACATATAACTGTGAAATATTATTGGTACGTAATTCCATTTTCTCAGTTCTATATTTTAGTTCATAGCGTTTAATATTTTGTTTTATTATAT
This sequence comes from Cepaea hortensis, assembly GCA_963921405.1. Lineage (NCBI taxonomy): Eukaryota > Metazoa > Mollusca > Gastropoda > Stylommatophora > Helicidae > Cepaea > Cepaea hortensis. The sequence continues at coordinate 42,306,762 of OY992884.1, read as the reverse complement.
CAACTAATGAGGCCCTGTAAGGGATGCTTTTTACACTAAATAATTTGGGACCGTTATTCGGAAGAGTGCCCTTTACTTCAGATGAAGCAACAGATCCATCCAACATAAATGAGCTTTTATATGCAGACGATAAGTGCCTGTTTTATAGTGAGGAAGGCATATTGTAAAATCATATTAATAAGCTGAGTTCAACATGCAGTAGATGAGTAGATACAATATGAATTACACATACAGCCAAAACTTAAGTAATACAATTACAAGTTAGCAGATCTCCTGATTCACTAAGTACACTGATAAATAGTACATCTCTAAAATTAGTTAAAGAATTGAAATATTTTAGAAGTATGTATTAACTATTATCATATGCTTTGGTTGAAATATGCACCTGTGTCTATGTATCTTATGCATGCTACAACCCCAACACCATCATAAATTTAAAATAATAGTAAAAGCGGTATACCTTAAACCATAACAAAGACTAGCAAGGTGGGCAGAATACTTTCAAGAACTAAGAAGAAAAAAGTCACCCGTTTATCTAGGTGAATCCTTTAATTTTAAATCGAGCTCCTGACAAAATGAATAATTTACTTTATTAGCGGCAGATGTCTCTATTCAGGTAATTTCACAATATTAATTACAGTCGTTACCTGCAGAATTATAATTATAAATAATCCCGGGTAAATAGTATTTAATAACCTTAAATAAAAAGCGAACGAAAACAATTAATTAACTAAAATACTCACGTGAGATCTGTGGTCTGTAGCAATCTTGCTTGATTTCTCCGACAACACAACGAATGTAGCTGAGCGCAATAAATACCTAATCAGATGTCAAAAAGCAAGTGCTTCATATTTTATGAACTACGCGGCGTCAAATGTGAATGGCCAGGTGACCGTCAGCAGCTGATTCCTGAATAGTGTTGTCAAATATTAATGGCCTGGTGCGCGTTAACAACTGATTCCTAAGTAGTGTTGTCAAATGTTAATGGCCATGTGCGCGTCAATAGCTGATTCCAGAGTAGTGTTGTCAAATGTTAATGGCCTGGTGCGCGTTAACAACTGATTCCTAAGTAGTGTTGTCAAATATTAATGGCCACGTGCGCGTCAACAGCTGATTCCTGAGTAGTGTTGTCAAATGTTAATGGCCAGGTGAGCGTCAGCAGCTGATTCCTGAGTTGTCAAATGTGAATGACGAGGTGCGCGTTAACACCTGATTCCTAAGTAGTGTTGTCAAATATTAATGGCCACGTGCGCGTCAACAGCTGATTCCTGAGAAGTGTTATCAAATGTTAATGGCCAGGTACACGCCAACAATTGATTCCTGAGTACAGTGTCCATTCATTCATCATTTGCCGTGCCGATAAGCGTTGGCGGTAATGTTTCGCCATCTCACTCGATCACCAGAGTGTTCTTGTCTTTACCATACCATGTGTGAAGGCCCTGCATTTACTTCTCTGCCTTCCCCATGTTCTCTTCCCCTCGATCTTGCCAGCTGTCATCAAGTTCTGCAATTTATTTCTTTTCATAACAGTACATTGTTAGCCAAATGTTAATGACCAGATGCACGTCAACATTCCTGAGCTGCAGTGTTATACTTCGAGTATTTATTGCTCTTCAAAGACTAAAACAACTGAATAAATTGTGGAGTGGGACACATAGAACCATAAAAATCAGATTTTTAAGAGCGTGCATCTTTCCCATTGCAACATACGCCTGTGAGACCTGGACACTTGCTAAACAAGCTGAACAGCGCATTTGAATATAAATGTTATAGACGAGTTATGAGAATATCTTGAGTAAAGAAAAGAACAAATGCATCCATACTTGGGACGCAGAGGTGTTTCCAAGGCAGCAGGGCCGGGTTATATACTGGCCAAGACCTACTGACGCGTCCTCGTCGAGCGTCCTGGGCAACAGGTCCCTTCGGGGTCCTGGCTAAAGTCAGTAGGATCGTTGATTCCTCCGAAGTCGGAGAGTGTCTGCCTGAATGGCAAGGAACCACCAGTCTGCACACCAATAAGCCAGACATGGGACAACGGATACTCACGCAAACCTCAGTCCGGTATGACATCACACTGATGCTGGACAACAGGATGCCTTCATCCGACATACAGGACTTCGCGTTGGAGCTCAAGCCAACGAACACAAGCAAGCAAGCATCCATACTTCAAGAGCTGGATATTGAAGAAGATTGGCTATTAAAGACGATAAAACAAAGACAATTGAAATATTTTAGTCACTTGAAACGTCACGAAAGTTTTGAGAGAACAATAATGGAGGGGTATATGTCCAAGAAGAGAGGAAGAGGAAGGTCAAAGAGACGATGGATGCAGGATGTGGCGGATGATCTCCACAAGGGTGGGTCGAACGAGGGACATCTTGCTTATGATCGAGAGATTTTCCGGAAAGTTGTTGTGGTTCTGCAAAGGACATGCTACTGAATTAATCAATGAATCAATGAGTGTTATACTTGCGTGTGTGTCCAGTTTTCATTAACTTGTCACCATGTTTGAAGAGGCCTGTTTCATCCTCATTGTACAGTGAACATATAATGAGTTATAAAGAAAACATTTCAGGGATCCTGGTTGCTTTATATAATATAAATAACTTACTCATATTGTTGACACAGTCTTGATAGTAACAAGTCAGAAAGAACTATGATAAAGTGGTTGTAGAAAGTGAAAAAAAAAATGGGCTTTAGCTTGAATAATAGAAAAACAGAAGTCATGGTTGTCACATTGTTCTATATAATAACTGAGTGACATGGTCGTTGTCTAGGTTTCAATGTTCCTTGTATGTCACTATGGAGTGTAAGTAGAGCTAGCCATCTGTCTCATAATACAACTCACCCCAGTAGTACACATCCATCAATCAGTGAACAAGATTGCTTTGGCGCACATAATCCTTTAATATAGAAAGAACACGGACAAACGGACCATAACTCTATATCCAGAAACAATGTAATCCATAGAATATACATATCCTCCTCACAACTTACCACGCACACATCACTGCCTTCTCACGGCCTGCTTAATCTCAAATGTACATGACCGGTATCCAGCTCCTATCCACTGCTGGACCTCACACAATACAACCAACACACTGGGTCTAGGCCTACAGTTATCCAGCTACTATCCACGGCTGGACCTCACACAATACAACCCACACACTGGGTCTAGGCCTACAGTTGTCCAGCTACTATCCACGGCGGGACCTCACACAATACAACCCACTTTGGGTTCAGGCCTCCATTATCTATCCAACCCCCACTGGGTTTTTAGGCCTGCATTCACAACTCGGAGAACAATACAACACCGAGATCTCTAACTCCGCTCCTCTCCTTAGACTACCGACCCGCTCGGTATCTAAAACATCAACTGTCTCAAGCGACCCGACTCTCAGCCGGTCCCAGCTTCAACTCCCCAGTCAAGTTTTCCACTGTCTTTTTAACCCTACTGTGTAGCCCCTCCCTGGGCTCCCCACAACATTGCACCCCAGCCTAAAACTGTCTCTCTCCCCATCCACCCTGGGGGTCTCCACTCACCCTCACCATTATTTATCATGGCTGGTTGTTTTTTTCGTAGTCCCGCTACAAAGGTCACTCACCTCAATGTCAATGACCCAGGAATATGTCATTACCCCCCTCTTAAAAGAAAATATCGTTTTCAAATGTTGGGAGACTAAAACTTATTAAATATGTGACCCCGACATATTGCCTGGGTAGCCCTAAGTATGGCTCCATCTCACTTTAGGTACCACCCTAACTAATACCTCAAATAATCATAGTAAACTTCTATATTACTGACACTTCAATACAACCAACTTTCCATCTTGTGTACCAAAGTATGAGCTAACAACATCCCATAATAATCAACATAACAGAGAAAAGCATTATATTTATGTACCCGCAGGTCTATTAATATCTTCCATAACACACGAACTATGTCACTTTGCTAATAATTGTTCCATGAATACATGTCGAGGCGCTGCATTGCCTCTGTCTTCCATCACTATCTGGAGAGTTTGTGTACCGACCATATATCAGGTGGTTCTTTTCTTGCATCAACCCACCTCTGATTCCTATCGATGCTGTGTCTACCCTTCATGTACCCATGCCTCATGTTTCCTATATCTTTAAAACATCTGTTTGCTAATCCTAACCCTGGTTCAGTGATGTCGTTACCACTCTTTTGAACTGCGTTAACATTGCTATCTGCATATTGTACCGTTACCCTGGAGTCTCTGTTTAGTCTGACCTCTTTATTAAATCCTGGCCAATATACCTGGCATCCTGCTCTCTGCTGCTTACGCCTTATTCCTATGTACCCTGCACATGCCCTATCCTGAGCTGTTCTAGTATATATCGGTCTCTATGTGCTAACGGTACTAATCCTTGCCCATATGCAGTTCCGCCATCTAAAAACCGGCGAGTGAGAACCTTGTTCTTCCTTTCGAAGCACCATCTACCCTTCTTTGATTGTCTATGTCTCACTTTCCTACACCCTTGGAAACATTTGTCGAGAGTAGTATCTTGTCTCTGTGAGTCACTAACGCTATGTTTGAGATCCATTCTCACCTGCTCAGCTGTACTCGCCTTGTCCTCAGTCCCTGTTCCTACTTCACGTGCCTCTTCTTGTTCAGCTATACTCTCTAATTTAGGTTTTATTTTGGTAACTACCTTGAACACCTTTGTCCTTGAACGTTAGAAAAGGTGTTCTTGTACGTTACATAGAACCAGTTTTAACAAACGGCTGCGAATCCTGGACAATTAATAAACAGGCGGAGCAATCACTGGAAGACTTGAATGTGTGGTTTTATAGAAGAATGCTGAAAATTAATTGGATAACCTAAATTAGCAATCTGGACATTTTGAGGGAAACTAAGTCGCACAAACAACATATCACAAATATCAGAAAGAAGCAGTCATCATTTTTGCCACATTATGAGAAGGAAAAAAAACGGGAACATGTTGTAACATCTGGAAAGATAGACAGAGGAATATGGCGTGAGTAAATTCATGACAGTCTCGTGTGATGGCACAGGAGGAAGTCGACACATGAATTGATTCATGTTGTTGGAGATGGCAGTTTATGGAGAGGGATGATTGCCCATGTCTTCAAACACCACTCCTTGGATTGACTAACCTGATCATGAGAACAAGGGACAGGTGAATTACCTCAAACACCAAACCTTGGATTGACTAACTTGATCAAGAAAACAAAGGACAGTTGAATGACAGGATTAGATTACCTCAAATACCACTCCTTGGATTGACTAACTTCCCCTCTGCTGTGTGTCCACTGTGAAGAGTTATGCCTATGGTAGCACAGCTACTGGTAGGGTCACCAATGTCGGACAGGTCAAGGGAGAGGGACCAGACCAAGCGACACACAAACCTGCTACCTTGTAGGTAGACTGGGGACAGTCAAAGGCTAGGGAAAGCACCCCCAAAACTGCTTGTCAAAATCGGATGTACTGAGCCACAGGCTTGACAAAGCAGTGCAACGTAACTTATTTCATGATGTCACAAATTAAAATTAATCGTTATGGTGCTAATCCCGCGAAGTCCCATCAGGCGGTGATAGTGCCGGGCCTCCTGCCTCGAGGGGGTCCACCCATGACTACTGGTGGTCACCTTCCCCTGTGCTGTGGAGTCAAAGCACAGAGGAGTAAGTTAAGAGCTATTGACCAAATACCCCGGACACTCAACATACCACAGTGGAATGCCGAAGGAGTTTATAACAAGAAAGTCTCCCTAACAAAACGTCTTCATAAAGATAGAATATATGTGACATGCATTCAAGAGACACACCTCAACACCAATCGCAGATTCTCAGTCAAAGGATATCAGGCCACACGTTTCGACCGCGAAGGACACAAAGGAGGAGTTCTAATACTTACACGAAATACAATACCTTGCAGCGAAGTATCTGTGATCTCTGACAACCAAACGGAAATTATAGGTGTTGATATAATGATAAAGGACGTGAAAATAAGAATTTACAACCTGTATAGCCCAGCAGATAAGGACCGTACACTCTTAAACATGAAAATAACTGACACAAACTGCATTATTGTCGGAGACATTAATAGCCGTTCAGAAAGATGGGGATATCCAGATACTGACAAAAGAGGAGATGAAGTGGAGGACTGGGAAATAGACTCAAATCTCCATCTATTCAACAAAGCGGATGACACACCGAGCTTCTACTAGAGAAGATGGTTTACCACTTCTACTCCAGACTTAGCTTTCTGCACAAGAGACATCCTCCACAAAACTGATAGCCATGTGCTTGACCAATTAGCAGGTAGTGACCACAGACCAATCAAGCTTGTAATGAATATGGAGTATGTTCGACAGGAGCAAAAGCCTTTGCCCCGCTGGAATTACAAACGAGCAGATTGGGACAGCTTTGCCATACTAACAGACAAATATTGTGAAAACATACATAAATACACGATATGACAACATGAAGCAAATGGTGGAAAGTCTAAACAGAGCAATAATACAGGCGGCCACTGAGTCTATTCCAAGAGGAGCGAGGAAAAATTACAAACCATACTAGACTGAAGAACTACAAATTTTGGAAGACAAAGTTGAAGATGCCAGGAAGACAGCAGAGAGAGAACAAACAACTGAAGCGAACATCTCTCTCAAAGCCATCTCAGCAGAATATAAAAGAACAATAAATCAAACAACAAGAGATTGTTGGAGGGCGGGGAACAGCAAACCTGAATTATGACAGGGATGGAAACAAATTTAATAAATGGAGTGAAAAAAACAGTCAGTGGCAACTGGAAAATTTTCAAGTAACTTCAAAGCGGAGGTAGAGGCTTTGAAAACTGCAGCAGAAATGCTCTTGGTGGAGGAAAATAAAGGGAAGCAAATAGCTATCTTCACAGACGCAAAATCAGCTGTCTCAATACTGAAGAACAAAAACAGCACAGAAATAGCTGACCTAAGAGCAGCACTCCCTGGTCTATGCCAGAAATCCTAAAAAGTTGTAATACAGTGGATCCCATCACATTGCAGTATACCTGGAAATGAGGAGGCTGACAGACTAGCAAAAGAGGGTGGACGACTACCACAGCCTGACATAGACATAACCTATAACGAGGCAAAGAGGTTTATAAAAAACACATATAGAACCAAATGGGAATCAGAGCATCCAGGCCACCAGAAGGATGATGCATATTACAAACTCGACCGAAGAGAACAAGTAGCAATCTTCAGACTTTGCACAGGACATAACAGGCTGAAATACCACTTGTTCAATAAGCTAAAAATAGGATACACCGATGAATGTAATTGGGGAACTGGTAAAATGACAGCTAAACATTTACTGCAGGAGTGCCCAATATATGCAGAACAGAGAATGATATTTTGGCCCACATCTGCTTCATTTGAGGACAAGCTCTATGGAGATATCAACAAGCTCAAGTTGACTGCAGCTTACTTTAACTACATTCAGGTTGCCATTTAAGGGTGCATGAAAAAGTATTTAGACTGCCACACTTCATACCACAGGTATGTCGGTTACAAAAGCGTCAAAGAGGCATGAATTGGAATATTGCTTAGATAGCAAACCCATTACGTGGAAAGTCAGAATCAAAAGCTCACTGCGTGGGCTTCATAAAAGGTGGGAAAAGTGTCCTAGTGGCAAGAAATGGAATATTGCTTGGATAGCAAATCCATTACGTGGAAAGTCCGAATCGAAAGCTCACTATGTGGATGTCATCTGCGGACTGCAATCTTCTGGTTTCCGGAAGAACAGCCTATGGTGAACGGAAGGCCCAAAATACGGAAGTGAGGCTAAGCAGCCATGTGCAGGACGTGACGATTCCTTGGGTGAGCCCAGTACTAGAGCGCTGTGTGTCATCTCTGCAAGTATGGAAACCTCCTTGGATGGCGGGGAATGCCCATGGTCTGCCCCTGCCTTCCCTTGAGGGCTGACCAGGATGTCTTTGGCTGTTCTGTATGGGCCAGCTGGGATGGGGGATAACACCACAACAGTGAGAGTCAAGCGTTCTAAGAAACCCCCGGGAAGGTTAATCCGGTTAACAAATGCCCGCAGAAGTCGGATGTGTCGGTCTAACGATGCAAGAACGCAACTCTGCTGTAAACAGACACAACGCAATCACGTCCGAAAAAGAAGAAAAAAACTCCGGATGAATGAAGAAGAAGAAGATTGACTAACTTGATCATGAGAACAAGGGACAGTCGAATGACATTCTCACGATGTTCTTTATGATAAGTTCGTGATATGGTCGTTGTCTAGGTAACGATACTCCTGGTGTGTCAACTGAGCTCTCTCACTGTCTTATACTATGACTCACCCCCGCAGTAAACATTCCCCAGTCAGTAAACAAGATCGATTTTGGCGCACATAATCCTTTAATACAGAAATAACACAAACCCACGGAACATATTTATATATCCAGAAACAATATATATAATCCATAGAATATCCATATCCTCCTCACGCACACATCACTGTCTTCTCACGGTCTGCTTAATCTCAAGTTCACTAGACAGGTAATCCAGCTCCTATCCACAGCTGGACCTCACACATCACAACCCACACACATGGGTCTAGTCTCCCTTAACTAGAAACCCCCTCTGGGTTCAGGCCTGCATTAACTATCCAACCCCCACTGGGTTTCAAGCCTGTATTCACAACTGGGAGCACAACACAACACAAGAACTGACCCACAGTCAGTCTAAACTCCCACGTCCTCGACAACCGATCCATTCGGCCTCAAAACATCAACTGCCCGAAGTCCCTTGACTTCACACAAACCGAACCTCAGTCGGTCTCCGTTACCACTGACTAGTCAAAGTTTTCCAATGTCTTTTAACCCTGCTGTGTAGCCCCTCCCTGGGCTCCCAACAACATTACACCCCAGCCTAAAACTGTCTTTCTCCCCATCCACCCTAGGGTCTTCCACTCACAACCGCCCCATTATTTCTCAGGGTTGATTGTTTTTTTCGTAGCCAGGTCACTCACCTTACTGTCAATGACCCAGGCATATGTCATTATCCCCCCCCCCCCCTTAAAAGAAAACATCGTTTTCAAATGTTGGGAGACTAATACTTATCAAATATGTGACCCAGGCATATTGTCTGGGTAGTCGTAAGTATAAATCCAACTTCCTCTAACTACCACACTAAATAATACATGAAATGCTCATAGTACACTCTCATATTCCCCACACATCAATACATCCAACTTTATATCTTGTGTACCAGTGCATGAACTAATACATCACATAATAATAATACATCATAGGAAACATCATATCTGTGTATGTGCAGGTCTATTAATATCCTCAAAAAGACACAAGCTATTTGTGTACCGACCCTATATCAGGTGGTTCTTTTCTTGCCTCAAACCTCCACCTATGATTCCTGTCGATACTGTGTCTACTCTTCATATACCCATGCCTCATGTTTCCTATATCTTTAACACATCTGTTTGCCAATCCTGGTTCAGTGATGTCGTTAACACTCTTTTGAACTGCGTTAACATTGCTATCTGCATATTGTACTGTTACACTGGAGTCTCTGTTTAGTCTGACCTCTTTATTAAATCCTGGCCAATATACATGGCATCCTGTTCTATGCTGCTTCCGCCTTACTCCTATGTGCCCTGCACATGCCCTACCCTGAGCTGATCTAGTATCTCGGTCTCTATATGCTAAAGGTACCACTCCTTGTCCGCATGCAGTTCCGCCATCTGAAAACCTGCGAGTGAGAACATTATTCTTCCTTTTGAAGCACCATCTACCCTTCTTTGATTGTCTATGTCTCACTTTCCTACACCCTTGGAAACATTTGTCGATAGTAGTATCTTGTCTCTGGGATTCCCTACAGCTATATTTGAGATCCATTCTCACCTGCTCCGCTGTCCTATCGTTGTCCTCTGTGTCTACTTCAAGTGCCACTTTTTCTTCAGCTATACTCTCTAATTTCGGTTTTCTTTTTGTAACTATCCCGTTACTACTTACACTATGTATCTGGTCCCAATAAACTACTTCTTCTTCTGTACAATCTTTAACTCCTGCTGCGTTTCCTATGATCAAATCCGCCACTGGTGCGTCCAGAACACACGCTGTCACTCTTTCTGTGATATATGGTGTTTTCACTGTTATCACGGCTAATGGGTAGAATTCTACTGTCCCATTAAATGTTATGGATCTAATATTTTTCCCTGTATAATCCGAGGGATGCACTAAACTCTAACTAAGATGGACGTACATCCGGAATCCCTAATTGTTAACGCTGGCCTATCATTAACAAATCCATGGTGCATCTTCAGACTTCCTCCTTCATGCACTGCTGATCCTGCTTTCACTGTATGACCACATATTAAGACTGGCTGACCGTCTTTTTCAAAATGAGGTTTGCACCCACTACAATCTTCATTGTTCAGCGTCTCAATTACTTGCGCTGCATTTGAGTGCTCTGTTTCTCTCATCCTACATTGATGACTGACATGCCCCTTCTTTCCACATTTGAAACAGATGATCTCCTTCCTTGCGTAACTTGTTGGCTCACTGGATAGTTGTGCATCACACCGTGCTGCCTTGTGTCTCCAGCTCCCACAATTCCAGCATCCGGCATAACTATTTGGACGCCTCTGGAAATTTCCCCTTTTGTATGTGTACCGTCCTGCTCTGCCAAAATGGTTGCCACGGAAACCATTATCTTGAGACTCTTGTTGTTCATACTTTTGTGCTGGATCCACACTTTTCGATCTTGGTCTAATAACTGGATTCTGGTCCTGTTTAGTGTACGCTGCACAGACTATTTCCTCACTCATTAGTCTACCAATAGAACTGTTTGGATGTGCAGTCATGTAGTTTTGCCCTAACTGTGACATTGTGTCTATGTCCTTTGGCTTACGTTCCTCAAAAAAAGCTACTAAGTTAGTATTGCATGCAGATACTACCTTGTCTCTTAACATTAAATCCACTAATTTATTAAAATCTTTCCCTACTTCTGCGAGCTCCATCCATTTGTTAAATGTGTTCTTTACTGTGTTAACAAAATCTGTGAAATCTTGATTTGTTTCTGGCCCTAATTGTCTAAACTTTGTTCTGTATCCATGCTCGGTTAGTTGGAACTTCGTAAGCAAACGTTGACGCAAAATAGTATAGTTGTTTCTTTCTTCCACAGGTAAATTAAACATTGTATCTAGGGCCTTACCCGTAAGAAACTCGCCAAGTTGCATCGCATACTCTCCCTCTGGAATACCTAACACTTTCGCTGATGCTTCGAATCTTCCCAAATAAGAATCAAGATGGTCCCGGTCTGTAAAATATGGCAGTTTTAATCTCTGCGACGACTGCGAAGGTCTTCTGTTTTCCTCACTTTGACCCTTCGAAGATAGTTCTAGTTTTCTGAGTGCAATTTCAGCTTCCATTTTAATCTTCTCTTTCTCAATTTCCACCGCATTTGTTTGTTTTAACTTTTCAAGTTCCAGTTGTGTCATTTCTAGTTTCAATTGTGTCTCTTTCTCTTCCTGTAGACGCTTGTTTTCCATTTCAGCTAACTTTACTTCCTGTAGGCGTTGGGCTTCAGCTAACTTTCCTTCCTGCAGGCGTTTTGCCTCGCGTTCATTATGCCTCTCCTCTCTTTCCCAGTGCTGAACTTCTTTCAATTTTGCTTCTGCAAACTCCTGTAACTCTTTACCTTTCAGGCCTATTCGTTCACCTGCTTCAATATATTCCATTAAAGTAGGCATCTTGTACTTGTGGACACGTTGCTGTCTGTCAGCCAATTATAAATGTAAAGACTCTGCTACTAGTCTTTGTGTGTCCTCCCTAAGTACACCACCACTCCCTGTGTACGTAAATTCGTAGTGCTAAAATATTACTCTGTACTCACCCAGTCACTCTATAAGCACTAGGTAGTGAGGGGAAATATCACCTATGCTCCCTCGCATATATCTATAACAAATAGTTGTATAACATTTCTGGAAATATTGTTAAACATACATATAAATACATATACAAACGAATGGATGATCCACACTAAGTGTTTTCTATAAAACGCTAGACTCACAAGCCAAGTACACGGAGACGGTGATCACAAAGAAATAAACTACAGTAACAACCACAAGCTTGTGTAGGGACACCCACAGTGCGCGTAATATATAAACTGACAAAGACCCCTAGACAGCAGAAATGACGAAAGATCACAATAATAACATATATCCGAACACAACAAATATCATATGTAAATATAACGAAAAGAAAGAAAGAGAGAAAAAAAAAAATTATAGCATCAAAATATACACAAATCTGACGTCAGACAACTCGGCTCTAGATATTGATTAGGACTCCAATGCCACTGCACGACACGATAACTCATTAGCGTTTTCCATACAAAAATATCGTAAGCACCAGAAAGAATTACGTTTTGCAAGGCCTATCCTAATGTATATAGAGATCGCAAAAAGTGCCTATGCAACAACTACATGTAATAAAATATCCATATATATATAAGTAGACAAACGATAACGACAGTTAAAACGGTGAGAGCAAACAAAATGTGCAGATGGTTAGCCGACAAATATGTGCTTCTTAATCCGTCGCCAAAAGTTCTTATTTTGCTGTTAATAGTTTTTCACAATAGGCTGGAAGTGTCTGTTGGTTAAAATTCCGAAATGTCTACGACGTCAAATTCCGAAATGTTTGTTTTTCGATATGTTGTTAATTTCCCTGGACGTGGTGGCAACACCGCAATTATCCAACCGTTTTTCTGCCTTCGTTGCGGAGATGGCGCTTTGCTGTATCCTATATGTTCTGGATTGCCGTTACCCGACAAGATTCATAAAAAAAATGGCAGCAAATGTTCAGCGCTTTAAACTTGTATATATAAATCCTTATTGGCAAAGAAATACGACCACGGTTGTGATGACGCCACGTTAAAATGTTTGCTCATAACAGAATAATGATGACAAAGGGATTTCAACAAAGACGAACAATAAAGTCTGGTTTTCACACAAAACCATTGTTTTGTTCATTCACAATGAGTCATCTTGACCACAATAGGCCGTGGAAATTTCCTCAGTAACTGCTTACTGTTAACCACCTTGCCTCCCAAGGTCAACCTAATTTCTCTTTATCACTTTCAGTGGAAAAATCCTTAGTAAACAATTTCCACCCAGCCTTCTCAGCCCCAGCACCCGGCTGTGGTAGGGGTACCGTTACTATCCCCTTCAGTCACCTGTCCTCATAAACAGCGCTGACCCGATTTGTCCGTGGAAACTCACAATTTCCACAGTCCTCCCCCGTCGTGTTAGCTGTGGTGAAATTCTTCACCTGTCGACTGGTGACCACACCGTGCGTCGCACCAGCACACACACACACCTGTCAATATCTTTGAATTTTCAATCCTGCCTTTATCACCGACAGTGATACTGTCCAATTATGCTGACTCGCTCTTGTCGCAAACACGCGACTTTCACCTGTGCTGTCTGCTAGCGCTGTTTGTGACAAGTGACTAACCCGTCACCTCACACTCTCCGTTGACCTGTGCTGTGTCTTCATGCGCGCTGACTGTCCAGTAATTTACCTGTAGTGTGACCTTCTCGCGAACTGTCTGTTATCTTCCGCACTACTGTCTGGTATCAATTTTACCTGGTTTCTCGTGAACTCTGTATTCAACACTCGTTTTTCCGTGCCCCGACTGCTAGCTTGCGTGTTTACTCCCGTCTGTCTGTGTGAATTATCTGGCGCACACACCGAAGAGTTCACATTAATTTCTTTAAGCAATAATATCCAATTTGTCAAGGGTTTGTTAGTTTGATGGAACGAAGTCACCAGATAATAACTCCTCTCTCAGCGAAGAGCACATAGATATCTCAATATTGCACGGTGTTCCTTGACCAAATGTAGCTGTCAGAAAATCTTTACTAAGCGACGAGCTCTCAGTTAATACACTGGGTTTCTTGAAAGGACGAGCCATCTAGATATCTCACGATTTTCTTTATGATAAGTTCGTGATATGGTCGTTGTCTAGGTAACGATACTCCTGGTGTGTCAACTGAGCTCTCTCACTGTCTTACACTATGACTCACCCCCGCAGTAAACATTCACCAGTCAGTAAACAAGATCGATTTTGGCGCACATAATCCTTTAATACAGAAATAACACAAACCCACGGAACATATTTATATATCCAGAAACAATATATATAATCCATAGAATATCCATATCCTCCTCACGCACACATCACTGTCTTCTCACGGTCTGCTTAATCTCAAGTTCACTAGACAGGTAATCCAGCTCCTATCCACAGCTGGACCTCACACATCACAACCCACACACATGGGTCTAGTCTCGCTTAACTAGAAACCCCCTCTGGGTTCAGGCCTCCATTAACTATCCAACCCCCACTGGGTTTCAAGCCTGTATTCACAACTGGGAGCACAACACAACACAAGAACTGACCCACAGTCAGTCTAAACTCCCACGTCCTCGACAACCGATCCATTCGGCCTCAAAACATCAATTGCCCGAAGTCCCTTGACTTCACACAAACCGAACCTCAGTCGGTCTCCGCTACCAATGACTAGTCAAAGTTCTCCACTGTCTTTTAACCCTGCTGTGTAGCCCCTCCCTGGGCTCCCAACAACATTACACCCCAGCCTAAAACTGTCTTTCTCCCCATCCACCCTAGGGTCTTCCACTCACAACCGCCCCATTATTTCTCAGGGTTGATTGTTTTTTTCGTAGCCAGGTCACTCACCTTACTGTCAATGACCCAGGCATATGTCAGACATGATTAGATGACTTCAAACACCAGTCCTTGGAATGACTAACTCGATCATGCGGACAAGGAACAGTTGAATGACATGATTAGATGATTTCAAATACCACTCCTAGGATTGACTAACTTGGTCATAAGAACAAGGGACAGTTAGATGACATGAATTAGATAACCTCAATCACCAGTCCTTGGATTGACTAACTTGATCATGAGAACAAGGGACAGTTGAATGACATGATTAGATTACCTCAAAACCACTCCTTGGGTTGACTAACTTGACCATAAGAACAAGGGATAGTTGAATGAAATTATTAGATGATTTCAAACACCACTCCTGGGATTGACTAACTTGATCGTAAGAACAAGGGACAGTTGAATGAAATGATCAGATGACTTCAAACACCACTCCTGGGATTGACTAACTTGATCGTAAGAACAAGGGACAGTTGAATGAAATGATCAGATGACCTCAAACACCACTCCTTGGATTGACTAACTTGATCATGAAAACAAGTAACAATTGGAAATCTTCATGGCGAAGTGGTTAAGCCGCCTGCCTCAAGCTCAGAAGGTTGTGGGTGTGGCGAAAGCCTGACTGCACCCTCTCCTCTTGCTTATTATTCAGTGTATTATAAAGAATAATTAGAAATGTTATATAAATGTTACGATCACATTATATTTACGGTTTATAGAGTAATTTAGTTTGGCCGACTTATCCTGGCCAACTTCAAACCAACTGACAACTGGCCCGGAAACGACCACTTGCGTATCCTAGTTCCATATCCGGTCTCACTCTTCTGCTAGCATTTGCAGACAGCGGTCGGGGCCCATTTGTGGTGTTCAAAAAGCAACGTTTATTTAAATAGTAAATTACTTAAATAAGTAATAAGAAAGAGAAAATTTTATATTGAACAAGGGCCCCGATCCGTAGTGAGAATCTGATTCTGGAACTAGGTAAGATCAACCGATTATTATTCCTATATATATTTTTGATGTTCATAACAGTTTTGCAATGAATGTGAGGTTACGACATGATGGCCAGCCAATTCCACAAACGGCATGGTTGCCCATAGAATATATATTAGTTAATAGAATATTCAATTTACAACGGAGTTCAGTTGTACAAACTTGTTCTTAATAGAACGAAACACGTCACGTTCTACAATATTCGTATAAATCCGGCGTCTAAATCTTGGATAAATTCAGAGAATATTATCGCTGGCAGACAAAGGAGACACTGCAATGTAGTACAAAACCACGCTAGTTTTAAAGTATACTCGGGTTGAGATACTTTGTTAATATATTAAAATAAGGTTAATATTACTGTTACTGCTAAGACTAGAATATACAGTACTGAATGGAAGGGTTTAAATCAAATAGTAGGTATTTCATCAAAATGGCCTCGCTATATCTAAAACCAGCCCCACGCCATGGCATGACCTAGTTATCATGCCCACGCCGCTTGGGCGCCCATACTGTTCTTTTCTAGATTAGCTCAGTTCTTAAGTACGGATAAGATCTCTTCTCTAATTAATACCTTCTCAAGAGGAAGACTCTTCTTTATATATAGATGGATACGTGGATGACTATCACCAACCTAGGCAGTATTCATTGGAGACTATTCTCAGGCCTCTCGGAATAAATACGTGGATGACTATCACCAACCTAGGCAGTATTCATTGGAGACTATTCTCAGGCCTCTCGGAATAAATACGTGGATGACTATCACCAACCTAGGCAGTATTCATTGGAGACTATTCTCAGGCCTCTCAGAATGAATATCAGTGGAGAGCATATTCAGACACCGTAGTATCTGGAACAATTTCCTTACTTTACAACACACCCTTGTGTCTCTTGCACACTTAGGAGCATCAGTTGTGATTGTTAGGTTTGTGATCCATGTCTTTTCCTATCACATCATCAGTACTTGTCTTGAATATTTCTTTTCGCTGAAGGGAATTGGATCCATTCACTCATATATATATATAATTCAGGATCAGACTGTACTCTCCTCATGAATAGAGATAGGCACTGTCACGTACGAGTGTAAATCAATCCTTTCCTTTCTACCTTGTCGGTATGTCCAGTCAGAATAACAGTAGGAATGTCCTAATAATTACAGCTGCCTTTGCCTTATGAGAAGATTATAGCTATAGCAAAATGGTTGAATAAAGATGGAAGAGTGATTCCAGACCATAGCTTACCCGATGTCCTGTTTGGCTTTATTTGCAGAGTTGTTGTGGTGCACCCTCGAGCGGCACCCTCATCATCAACCAGCCTCAGCGAGTTCACCCAGAACTATTCGTTGCCTGAGTCAAAGTAATACAGTTCCCTTTGCTGTCATCATCAAGTGAGAACTGATGGACCGGAGAGGAAAGCTGCAGACAACTATCGTGGGAGCAATGGATATGAGCTGAGTCACAAACCATCAATCTGACTTCAACCCACCACCGAATGCTTTGCTGTGCTTCTATGATTTCAGAGCACATGAAACTTTGTTTGCTGTATTAGCTAGAACATTAATCCATTTTACTTTTATCTTCCGAGTGGAGACATTTTTTTTTTCTTTTCTTTCATTTATAATTAAACTGTGCGGTCTGATTTGTAGACCATCACACAAAACTTTACCTACTGCCTTTTTCACCTCATAATAATTAATAGTAGTGTAGTGTGTAAGGATAGAAGTTGAGTGAACTAGTTGTGTCTCTCCTGTATGTTATACTTGAGGGCACTGGGGGCTTTTCTTCATCACAGGGTAGCGTGTCACTGCTAACTAAGTCAGCTATCATCTATCGGTGTATAGTGTCCAACTTTACTTGCAATTCCCTGTGCCACTGATAGGAAGGTAGACTCATCTGGGACCAGGATTCATACTATCTAGACCCAATACGAGCCTTTTTGTCTTCTTCTCCTACAGTGGACTGACCTAACCAAGGGTCAGCTTTTCTATCTACATCCTTACCCGTAGGGTTTTCTTATACGGCTGTAGATTACGCGACAGATTGGTGTCTCGTCTCCGGGATTTAATTTTAACCCAATCCTACAGATTGAGCTGCTCCTCTGCGAGATAATTTTTTTTCAATAAGTTCACTGTCAACTGTATAAATTGCCTGTAACACTATAGGTCTACTAGATGATTGTGTAGGTTGGTAGGATTTCCTTTCCACGTAATTCTCACACTAAGACTAGACGGTTCTAGTATTAGTTGACTGCGAGTAAATATTTCAATTTTTATACGCGAATAAGAAAATATACAGCAAAAGCAAAGTGGGTTGGTGACAGATTGGTAAGTGTGTTTGTTTGTCCTAATTAATTGCTATACATACTATATTAGGGCATTTAATTAAGTTGATTGATAGATAGGGGGTGAGCATTGCTTAAAAGTTTTTTCAGGTATCTCATCTAGGTGCTCAATTATCATGTCATTTGACAAGCAACCCACTACCCAGGAGTTGACAGAGAAAGGGACATTGATGGGATATGAGGGTGATGAGTTGAGGAAGTATATCAGAGAGGCTGAAAGAGAATGGAGGCAAGAACAAAGGGAAGAAAGAATCCGGATGGCGGAAATAGAATCCGAAAAACAGATGAAACAGGCTGAACTGGAGAAGGACAAGGAGTTAAAACTAGCCGAACAGGCGAGACAGCAGGAGATAGAATTAAGAAGACTGGAATTACAACACCCAGATGCTTCAAGATTCAGTAGTGCGAGTTCTCCAGTCTATAGTATAGATACTCCTCCAGCACAGAATGGTTCTCTGGGATCCATGAGTTTTCCTCTGCTGCCATTTGATGAAAAGACTGAGCAGATGGACAACTGGATTGACAAATTTGTTTTGATGGCCGAAGCATATAGCCTGCCCAAGGACAAATGGAATTTAAAAATTTCACAAGGACTCCGCGGCGCAGCGTATGATATATTCTCTAAACTACCTCCTGGACAGGAACGGGATTTCGACTCTCTGAAAAGTGCTCTTCTCAAGAGGTATGAGTTGACTTCATCTGCCTACCGAATGAAGTTCCGAAACGCCAAGCGGTTGCAGGGAGAATCGTATTCCCAGTTTGCCTCACGGTTACATACTTATGTCACCAAGTGGGTGGGACTGAGTGAATACGAGGCAACCTACGCAGGGCTAGAGGAGATGATTTTGGCAGAGCAGATGAGGGAGACAATGCCAAAGCCGATGCAGACTTTTGTGGCAGAAAATGGGGGGACTCGGTTAGCGGAGATAACCTCTCTGGCGGAAAGATACCTAATGGCCCATGGCGAAGCAAATACCACAAAAGCTGGGAGTAGTTCTCATGTTGAAAAACCACAACTCTCTAAGAATTCAAATAACTCTGGTAAGGACAGCAGAGGACAATTTGGGAAAAATGTGGGTCCTCATCAACATCATGGGTTTCAACAATCAGCACAAAACCCACCCACAAACCATAGCGGATGGGGCAAACCTTATTGCAAGAACTGCAAAAATCATGACCATCACACACGGTTCTGCAAGAATAAACCCCAAACCCACTATGCGGCGTGCCTAGCTACGGGAACCGGAGACCACCCCAACAAGAAATCTGGGAGCAATGTTAGACCTCCTGTGGTTGAAACTATTATGGTAAATGGGAGTCAGGTGCGATGTCTATATGATACGGGACTCCAGTATGATTCAGTTATCGCAAAATACCTAGTCAAACCCGGCCAGCTAACAGAACAGACCGTTACAATAAAGGGGGCCACCATGAGCTCTGAGACAATAGAGGTGCAGATTGCAAAGGTAGATGTGGAATCTAAATATGTCACTGGGACGATTTCTGCAGCAGTGATGGAGGATCCAGTGTACCCATTCATGTTAGGATGTCGGTATGTCTACTTGGGCGAACCAAAATCACCTATAATTGTTGCAGCAGTGCAGACCAGAAGTCAGACAGCAGTGTCGAGTGAGCCTGATCTTCGTCTTAATAATCCACTACCTCGAGAAATTCGGGCTGCCCAGGCAGAAGACCCAACACTGAAACCCTGCTTTGGTAAACTACCTAAAGCACGGAATCCACCTAAAAGGGGCGATTTTTATATGAAAGAGAAGCTTTTGTACCGGCGGGCGGGAACCAAGGATCACGACCACGGGCAACTTGTTGTTCCATATAAATTCCGGAATCAGATATTACATATGGGTCACACCATATCTTTCAGTGGACATATGGGAGTGGGTGCCACTACTCAGCGTATTACATGCCACTACTTTTGGCCAGGAATGTCCGCCGATATTCAAAGGTATGTCAAGTCCTGTCCAGAATGCCAACGGGTCTCACCTAAACATTGGACCGCCCCAGTAACTTTGGGCGAAATGCCAATTTTGAGTATTCCGTTTGAGCGTGTTGCCGTGGACATTGTTGGTCCTCTGCCACGCTCCAAGAGGAAGAATGCATTTATTCTAACTCTAGTTGATACATGCACTATGTGGTCAGAAGCCATAGCTCTACCTGGAATAGATTCCAAACGAGTAGCGGATGCCCTAGTGACTATCTTCACCAGATTAGGTTTTCCTAATCAGATTTTGACAGACAATGGTTCGCAGTTCCGGGGGAAGTTAATGGAGGAAGTCTTCAATACCTTTCGGACTCGCCATATCCATACAAGTCCCTACCACCCTCAAGCTAATGGGACGGTGGAACGCTTCAATGGAACCCTCATGTCGATCCTACGTAAGCTAGCACAGGAGAAGCCAGAATGTTGGGATGAGTACCTGCCCGCGGCATTATTTGCATACAGGGAAGTACCACATGCCTCGACAGGACTTCCACCTGCTACACTATTATTTGGTCGACCTATAAAAGGACCACTGGAGGCCTTAATGAGGACTTGGACTGAGGAGGGAGCTGATGAAACTGTCATCACTGCTTCCCAGTATGTTGAGGAGTTGAAGCAAAAACTGGAGACAGGCTGGAAATTGGCAAATTCCAACCTGCGTCGTGCCAGAAAGAAACATGCCTCATCCTATAATAAGAAAGCCAAGGACCGTTCTCTGGAGGTAGGAGACAAGGTCTTATTACTTTTACCCCAAGGGAGTAATAAGCTGGAAATTGGATGGCAGGGACCTTTTCCCATCATAGAAAAAGTATCCCATACAAACTACAAGATTGCTATTCGAGGAAAACAGAAAGTATTCCACATCAACTTACTTAGAAAGTATGCTGAGAGGGTAGCAGATCCACCGGTGCATCTGATGGCATTATCGGTGGCAACTGAGGTAGAAGGTGGAGAGGACTCAGGTGTAGAGTATCCGCTAAAACCCCAGGAGACCATGAAGGATGTCGTCATCAACCCTGACTTGGAGACGTCTGAGTTGGAGAAGATAAAGCGAATTCTAATGTCTCACGCCCCGGTGCTAACGGATAGGCCAGGTCGGACTAAGCTTGTAGAGTTTGACATGAAATTAACAAACACAGATCCAGTCCGCCAAAAGTATTACCCTGTTCCCTATGCAAAACAGGAGGCTTTACAAGCCGAAATAAATTACCTATTAAAAGAAGGAATAATTTCGCCCTCGGAGTCACCCTATAGTGCAAGTGTGGTGCTTTTGAGAAAACCCAGCGGCGAGCATCGATTGTGCATCGACTATCGTCAGCTAAACGGAGTCACAGAATTTCAAGCGGAACCTTTACCGGACCAAGGATTACTGTTCGCAAAACTGAGTAAAGCGAAGTATTTTTCCAAGATAGACCTCAGTAAGGGGTACTACCAGATTCCAGTAAAAAAAGAAGTCCGACCGTATTTGGCTTTCAGCACAGCTGACGGCCATTACGAATTCAACGTGCTCCCATTCGGGCTGAGCAACGCTCCTGGTGTGTTCACCCGAATGATGAGATTATTATTAGATCCATTAAAGGACCCGAGTATCAGTAACTTTATGGATGACATCCTCATCGCCTCGGACACTTACGAGGAACACCTGCAGTCCATCGACAGACTGTTAAGGAGGCTGGCAGAGACAGGGCTCACCGCCAGACCAGCAAAATGCCAGCTCGCTTTCCGGCAGCTGGAATTTTTGGGGCATACAGTGGTTCAAGGACACATGCGCCCAGAACAAAAGAACGTAGATAAACTACTCAAGGCTACCAGGCCCAGGACCAAGAAAGATGTCAGATCCTTCGTATCCCTCTGTGGATTTTATCAGAAGTTTATCAAAAACTTCAACGTTTTAGCTGCGCCATTAACAGATGCCACTAGGAAAGGAGCACCTGAGCAAGTTAAGTGGACGCCAGCGTGTGAAGAGGCTTATACTACGCTGAAGGACAGACTAACAGCGAAGCCTATTTTACAATTACCCGACTTGTCGTGCCCATTCACCTTAAGGACGGACGCGAGCAATGTGGGAATTGGAGCAACTCTTTTACAAAAGGGTCGAGATGATGGAGAGATGCTGTTTCCAGTAGCTTACGCTAGCCGCAAGTTAAATACAGCGGAAAAGAACTACTCCACCATCGAGAAAGAATGTTTGGCTCGGGTATGGGCTATACAGAAGTTCCAGCCGTATCTATATGGAACCAAGTTTATTGTACAAAGCGACCACCAGCCTTTGATGTTCTTAGCCTCATCCAAACAATTAAACACAAGATTGATGAGGTGGTCACTATTACTGCAACCTTATACCTTCACCGTGGAATATATTCCTGGCAAATATAATGTTGGAGCAGATTTCCTAAGTAGACACTGCTCTACAGAAGACGAGGTTGTGGCTACGTTACTCAGTGTTCCCATACACTAGCTTGAAAGCTAGCAAACGAGAGGGCTTAGCCAGATTGTAAAAGTCCGTGTCACGTACTTTTTTCCCTATGGGGGACATCTGTGGCGAAAGCCTGACTGCACCCTCTCCTCTTGCTTATTATTCAGTGTATTATAAAGAATAATTAGAAATGTTATATAAATGTTACGATCACATTATATTTACGGTTTATAGAGTAATTTAGTTTGGCCGACTTATCCTGGCCAACTTCAAACCAACTGACAACTGGCCCGGAAACGACCACTTGCGTATCCTAGTTCCATATCCGGTCTCACTCTTCTGCTAGCATTTGCAGACAGCGGTCGGGGCCCATTTGTGGTGTTCAAAAAGCAACGTTTATTTAAATAGTAAATTACTTAAATAAGTAATAAGAAAGAGAAAATTTTATATTGAACAAGGGCCCCGATCCGTAGTGAGAATCTGATTCTGGAACTAGGTAAGATCAACCGATTATTATTCCTATATATATTTTTGATGTTCATAACAGTTTTGCAATGAATGTGAGGTTACGACATGATGGCCAGCCAATTCCACAAACGGCATGGTTGCCCATAGAATATATATTAGTTAATAGAATATTCAATTTACAACGGAGTTCAGTTGTACAAACTTGTTCTTAATAGAACGAAACACGTCACGTTCTACAATATTCGTATAAATCCGGCGTCTAAATCTTGGATAAATTCAGAGAATATTATCGCTGGCAGACAAAGGAGACACTGCAATGTAGTACAAAACCACGCTAGTTTTAAAGTATACTCGGGTTGAGATACTTTGTTAATATATTAAAATAAGGTTAATATTACTGTTACTGCTAAGACTAGAATATACAGTACTGAATGGAAGGGTTTAAATCAAATAGTAGGTATTTCATCAAAATGGCCTCGCTATATCTAAAACCAGCCCCACGCCATGGCATGACCTAGTTATCATGCCCACGCCGCTTGGGCGCCCATACTGTTCTTTTCTAGATTAGCTCAGTTCTTAAGTACGGATAAGATCTCTTCTCTAATTAATACCTTCTCAAGAGGAAGACTCTTCTTTATATATAGATGGATACGTGGATGACTATCACCAACCTAGGCAGTATTCATTGGAGACTATTCTCAGGCCTCTCGGAATAAATACGTGGATGACTATCACCAACCTAGGCAGTATTCATTGGAGACTATTCTCAGGCCTCTCGGAATAAATACGTGGATGACTATCACCAACCTAGGCAGTATTCATTGGAGACTATTCTCAGGCCTCTCAGAATGAATATCAGTGGAGAGCATATTCAGACACCGTAGTATCTGGAACAATTTCCTTACTTTACAACACACCCTTGTGTCTCTTGCACACTTAGGAGCATCAGTTGTGATTGTTAGGTTTGTGATCCATGTCTTTTCCTATCACATCATCAGTACTTGTCTTGAATATTTCTTTTCGCTGAAGGGAATTGGATCCATTCACTCATATATATATATAATTCAGGATCAGACTGTACTCTCCTCATGAATAGAGATAGGCACTGTCACGTACGAGTGTAAATCAATCCTTTCCTTTCTACCTTGTCGGTATGTCCAGTCAGAATAACAGTAGGAATGTCCTAATAATTACAGCTGCCTTTGCCTTATGAGAAGATTATAGCTATAGCAAAATGGTTGAATAAAGATGGAAGAGTGATTCCAGACCATAGCTTACCCGATGTCCTGTTTGGCTTTATTTGCAGAGTTGTTGTGGTGCACCCTCGAGCGGCACCCTCATCATCAACCAGCCTCAGCGAGTTCACCCAGAACTATTCGTTGCCTGAGTCAAAGTAATACAGTTCCCTTTGCTGTCATCATCAAGTGAGAACTGATGGACCGGAGAGGAAAGCTGCAGACAACTATCGTGGGAGCAATGGATATGAGCTGAGTCACAAACCATCAATCTGACTTCAACCCACCACCGAATGCTTTGCTGTGCTTCTATGATTTCAGAGCACATGAAACTTTGTTTGCTGTATTAGCTAGAACATTAATCCATTTTACTTTTATCTTCCGAGTGGAGACATTTTTTTTTTCTTTTCTTTCATTTATAATTAAACTGTGCGGTCTGATTTGTAGACCATCACACAAAACTTTACCTACTGCCTTTTTCACCTCATAATAATTAATAGTAGTGTAGTGTGTAAGGATAGAAGTTGAGTGAACTAGTTGTGTCTCTCCTGTATGTTATACTTGAGGGCACTGGGGGCTTTTCTTCATCACAGGGTAGCGTGTCACTGCTAACTAAGTCAGCTATCATCTATCGGTGTATAGTGTCCAACTTTACTTGCAATTCCCTGTGCCACTGATAGGAAGGTAGACTCATCTGGGACCAGGATTCATACTATCTAGACCCAATACGAGCCTTTTTGTCTTCTTCTCCTACAGTGGACTGACCTAACCAAGGGTCAGCTTTTCTATCTACATCCTTACCCGTAGGGTTTTCTTATACGGCTGTAGATTACGCGACAGTGGGTTCGATTTCACAAATACAATTTTCACTGAGACTCCTAGTGGTCGCCGCTGGAGCTACGGAGTTGTGCTTTGTACGATGCTTCCGGCAGGCCATCCTCCAGAAAGAGACCGTTCCTTATGGAATAAAACCCAGTGCAATGAAGATGATCCTCTCACCTTTATACGAGGGACAGTGTAATGACATGTTCGGATAATTTCAAAATATCATTGGACGATAACTGAACATCAAGGCCAGTCTGCATTAATCAGGACGCTACAAGGGCATGAAAATATCATCGTCATTACCATCATGCAGCACATCCTTAACAGAACATCACTCTCATCACAAACTGTTAGAAAGATACTTGATCCTTCATCAGCTCCACTGCCTTATTTATTTTCATGCCCCCGGACCTGCGACATTTAGTAGATGCAGTTGTTGCACACAGTGAGCAACTATGGATAGAATTGAATAATAAGAAGACACAGATTATGGTCGTCACTGGGAAGAAGGAAATACCACAATGTGATATACGAGTAAATTGGCATGTTCTTAAGCAAGTTAATCGGTACAGTTATCTAGGAACAGCCATAACATTTGATGAGAGTTGCCTTGAAGAGATTAGAACAAGAATTGGCATTGCGACGGTAGACTTTTGCAAGATGAGAAACATACTGACCAATAAAAAGATATCAATTGAAACGAGAAAAAGAGTGTTGAAGTGCTACATAGAACCTGTACTTTTGTATGGAAGTGAAGCGTGGACAATGAGCAGTTAAGCTGAAAAAACACCTGATGGCTGTGGAAATGTGGTTTCTGTGGAAAATGCAAAGAATACCATGGACAGACAGAAAAACCAATGAACAAGTCCTTCAAGAAACAAATGAAGATCGTAAACTGATTAGAGTAATTAGACGTAGACAGTCAAAATTTTTTGGGTATGTTATGAGAAGAAATGACTTGGAGAACTTGGTGACAACTGGCAAGATCGAAGGGCAGAGACCAAGGGGAAGACCGAGAAGTAAATACCTGGATGGCTTGGCCACATGCCATGGTCGAGACAGGAACACTGAGCTGGTCCACGACTCTGGTGATCGAGTGAGATCGCAGAATATGACCACCCACGCTTATCGGCATGGCACATGATGGATGGATGGATGGAGTTTTTAATGTACTGTGTCTATGTCTGTAACATCCTGTGTTATCTTTAATGTGCTGTGTCCACATCTTTAATGTCCCATGTCCACATATTTAATTCCCATGTCCACTTCTTTAATATGACGTGTCCACATCTTTAATGTCCTGTCCACATATTTAATGTCCTGTCCACATATTTAATGTCCTGTCCACATATTTAATGTCCTGTGTCTACATGTTTAATATCCCGTGTCCACATGTTTAATGTCCCATGTCCACATATTTAATATCCCATGTCCACGTGTTTAATATAACGTGACCACATCTGTAATATCCCGTGTCCACATGTTTAATATCCTGTGTCCACATGTTTAATATCCTGTGTCCACATCTGTAATATCCCGTGTCCACATGTTTAATACCCCGTGTCCACATCTGTAATATCCCGTGTGCACATGTTTAATATCCCGTGTCCACATCTTAATATCCCGTGTGCACATGTTTCTTCTTCTTCTTCTGCGTTCATCCGGAGTTTTTTTCCGGATGTGATTGCGTTGTGCCTGTTTACAGCAGAGCTGCGTTCTTGCACCGTTAGGCCGACACATCCGACTTCTGGTTGACTGCCACTGCCATCGACGATGAACTGTATTTTCTTGGACTGTGTGGGTGAACATCTAGGAAACATCCAGATGGGAAAATGACTGCCGATTCCATCAGAGATAAACTGGATGTTTCGTGGGGGAATATTGTGTTGACATTTTGGCGGTGGCATTATGCGCAGTGTATCTGTGCGGGCTGTTGTTTGTCGAGACTCCCTGTCTTTTCCACTTTTCACATTGGGCAGTGGGGAGCGTTTTATGTGATATTCACTGGCACAGGAACGGAGCATAATGGGGACGACCCGTTGCTGTGAAGTTGGAACCGTGACTAACTAACTAACTAATCCGGATTCTGCGGGTATTTGTTGACCGGGTTAACCTTCCCGGGGGTTTCTTAGGACGTTTGACTCTCACTGTTGTGGTGTTATCCCCCATCCCAGCTGGCCCTTATAGAACAGCCAAAGATCCTGGTCAGCCCTCAAGGGAAGGCAGGGGCAGACCATGGGTATTCCCCGCCATCCAAGGAGGCTTCCATACTTGCAGAGCCGATACATAGCGCTCTGGTACTGGGCTCACCCAAGGAATCGTCACGTCCTGCACATGGCTGCTTAGCCTCACTTCCGTATATTGGGCCTTCCGTTCACCATAGGCTGTTCTTCTGGAAACCAGAAGTATGCAGTCTGCAGATGACATCCACACAGTGAGCTTTGGATTTGGACTTTCCATGTAATGGATTTGCTATCCAAGCAATATTCCATTTCGTGCCACTAGGACACTTTTCCACCTTTTATGAAGCCCACACAGTGGGCTTTTGATTCAGACTTTCCACGTAATGGATTTGCTATCCAGGCAATATTCCATTTCATGCCACTAGGACACTTTTCCACCTTTTATGAAGCCCACACAATGGGCTTTTGATTCGGACTTTCCACGTAATGGATTTGCTATCCAAGCAATATTCCATTTCGTGCCACTGGGACACTTTTCCACCTTTTATGAAGTCCACACAGTGGGCTTTTGATTCGGACTTTCCACGTAATGGATTTGCTATCCAAGCAATATTCCATTTCATGCCTCTGGGTCTTCATGCACCTTTAAATGTCAACCTGTATGTAGTTAAAGTAAGCTGCGGTCAACTTGAGCTTGTTGATATCTCCATAGAGCTTGTCCTCAAATGAAGCAGGTGTGGGCCAAAATATCTTTCTCTGTTCTGCATACGTTGGGCAATCCTGCAGCAAATGTTTTGCTGTCATTTTTCCAGTTCTACAATTACATTCATCGGTATCTCCTATCTTTAGTTTATTGAACAAGTGGTATTTCAGCCTGTTATGTCCTGTGCGGAGTCTGAAGATTGCTACTTGTTCTCTTCGGTCGAGTTTGTAATATGCATCATCCTTCTGATGGCCTGGATGCTCTGATTCCCATTTGGTTCTATAAGTGCTTTTTATCAACCTCTTTGCCTCATTATAGGTTATGTCTATGTCAGGCTGTAGTATTCGTCCGCCCTCTTTTGCCAGTCTGTCAGCCTCTTCGTTTCCAGGTATACTGCAATGTGATGGGATCCACTGTATTACAACTTTTTTGGATTTCTGGCATAGACCATGGAGTGTTGCTCTTAAGTCAGCTAGTTCTGTGCTGTTATTGCTCTTCAGTATTGAGACAGCTGACTTTGCATCTGTGAAGATAGCTATTTGCTTCTCTTTATTTTCCTCCATCAGGAGCATTTCTGCTGCAGTTTTCAGAGCCTCTACCTCCGCTTTGAAGTTACTTGAAAATTTTCCAGTTGCCATTGAATGTGTTTTTTTCACTCCATTTTTTAAATTTAGGAGAATTCCTCCTCCTCCATTCTCTACTGAATTTTTGGCTGATCCATCTGTATATGCATGGGTCCAATTCCTGCTTGGGTAATGTTCTTTTATGTAGTTTAGGGTTATTTCTCTTCTTTCGGTTTCATGCTGAGTGTTCTTTTTCTCAATACCAGGAATGTTTTCTATCATCTCAGGCAGTTGCTGCTGTCTCCAAGCTGGGAACTTGTGTGCATTGTAAACGGGCTTGACTGTTGATATGTTAAGTATAGGATCTGCCCTAATCCTTCGTTTTGCAGTTTCTACAAAGTTGCTACGCTTCAGTCTTCCCTTTCCAAAACCATTAAATCTGTTGTACATAGGGTGGTCTGTCAATCTTCTGAATTTTTCTGCTTGTTGCTGGGCTCTGCTATCTCTTGTATCCTGCATTGGTTGTAAACAAGTGATCTTTTCTAG
Source organism: Cepaea hortensis (assembly GCA_963921405.1). Lineage (NCBI taxonomy): Eukaryota > Metazoa > Mollusca > Gastropoda > Stylommatophora > Helicidae > Cepaea > Cepaea hortensis. Next base: position 42,277,743 of record OY992884.1, on the reverse strand, counting down.
TTCATTAATAGGCGTTGTCTTCAGGCTTCCAGTTATGATTCGCATTCCTTGGTTTTGGACTCTACTTATTTTGTTAAAGTTTGACTTAGCTGCTGTTGCCCAAGCTGCAATGCCATATTCCAGTACTGGCCTCACCCGTCCAGTATATAACTTCTTGAGAACTTTCTCATCTGCTCCCCATGTTGTACCAGCAAGCTTTTTCATGATTGCCATTCTCTGCCTTGCTCTTGTTCGATTTTTCTCAACCTGTGTCTTCCATGTCAGGCGACGATCAAAGGTGACTCCTAGATAGTTTGAATTTTCTTCATGGCGCAATATTTTTCCATTCAATGCCAGCTTAGGTTGCTGAGTTTTATTTGAGAGGGAGAACACTGTGCATGTTGTTTTCTCCTCACTTATCTTCACTAGCCATGATTTTGACCAGTCCTCTAGCGCTAATAAGGCTTGCTGTATTCTGCTGTTAGCTGTACTAATATATTCTTCAGATGTCCATATGGCTAGGTCATCTGCAAAGGAGGATGTGTATACTCTGGCTGGAAAATTTTCTGTGATGTCATTTATATATGCTAGGAATAATGTTGGTGAAAGAACTCCTCCTTGGGGGACACCTTGCTCCAACAGCATCATTTTGCTTGTTTGTCCTTGTACTTTTGTCCTGGCAGTTCTGTTCTCAAGGTAGTGGCTGATCCATTTATACATTTTTCCACAAACATGCATGTTTTGCAGTTTTACTTTCAGTCCTTCCTTCCATACTTTATCAAATGCTTTTTCTAAATCTATCCAGACTGCTAGTGTGTGCTTTTTCTCTTGGAAGGCATCCTCTATTTCCTGAGCTATATAGGTTATTTGATCTTCAGTGGATCTGTACTTTCTGAATCCTGCTTGGTGTGGTGTTAAGAGTTTGTTTTCTTCCAGATGCCATGTTAGCCTGCCATTGATAATGCGTTCCATTAATTTTCCTACACAGCTAAGTAGACTGATAGGTCGATAGCCATTTGGTTCTTCCAGGTCTTTTCCTTTCTTTGAGACTGGTATTAGTATAGCTTCCTTCCATGCCTGTGGGACTATTCCTCTCTTCCAGCTGTTATTTAGGACTGCTAATAGTTTCTTCTTTGCCTTGGTGCCTCGTCCTATTAGCATTTCATTTGTGATTCCATCCTTTCCTGGTGATTTCTTCTTTTTTAGGGTATTCATTGCCTGTTCCATTTCTTCCATTGTTAGATTTCCCATCATATATTCTGCTGCTGTCTCTGTATTTCTATGATGTATTTGTTTGTCTTTGATTGCTTTCTTCTGTTCGGTTGTAATATCAATTTGGTTTGCATTTGCATAGTGTTCCATTAGTGCATTTGCAGCCTTTTTTCCTGTAAGCAAGGCATTTCCTTGTTTAATTGTTATTTGTTTGTTTCTAGGTCCTTCATTGTTCATGGCTTTCACTAGTTTCCATAGTTTGTTTCCATCCCTGTCAAAATTCAGGTTTTCTGTTTTTTCCCTCCAACAATCTCTTGTTGTTTGATTTACTGTTCTTTTATATTTTGCTGAGATGGCTTTGAGAGAGATGTTTGCTTCAATTGTTTGTTCTCTCTCTCTGCTGTCTTCCTGGCATCTTCAACTTTGTCCTCCAAACTTTGTAGTTCTTCAGTCCAGTATGGTTTGTAATTTTTCCTCGCTCCTCTAGGAATGGACTCAGTGGCTGCCTGTATTATCGCTCTGTTTAGACTTTCCACCATTTGCTTTATGTTGCCATATCGTGTATTTATGTTTTCACAATATTTGTCTGTTAGTATGGCAAATCTGTCCCAATCTGCTCGTTTGTAATTCCAGCGGGGCAAGGGCTTTTGCTCCTGTGGAACATACTCCATATTCATTACAAGCTTGATTGGTCTGTGGTCACTACCTGCTAATTGGTCCAGCACATGGTGATCGATTTTGTGGAGGATGTCTCCTGTGCAGAAAGCTAAGTCTGGAGTAGAAGTGGTAAGCCATCTTCTGGAGTAGAAGCTCGGTGTGTCATCCGCTTTGTTGAGTAGATGGAGATTTGAGTCTATTTCCCAGTCCTCCAATTCATCTCCTCTTTTGTCAGTATCTGGGTATCCCCATCTTTCTGAACGGCTATTAGAGTCTCCGACAATAATGCAGTTTGTGTCAGTTATTTTCATGTTTGAGAGTGTAAGGTCCTTATCTGCTGGGCTATACAGATTGTAGATTCTTATTTTCACGTCCTTTATCATTATATCAACACCTATAATTTCCGTTTGGTTGTCAGAGATTACAGATACTTCGCTGCAAGGTATTGTATTTCGTGTAAGTATTAGAACTCCTCCTTTGTGTCCTTCGCGGTCGAAACGTGTGGCCTGATATCCTCTGACTGAGAATTTGTGATTGGCGTTGAGGTGTCTCTCTTGAATGCATGCCACATCTATTCTATCTTTATGAAGACGCTGTGTTAGGGAGTCTTTCTTCTTGTAAACTCCTTCGGCATTCCACTGTAGTATGTTGAGTGTCCGGGGTATTTGGTCAGTAGCTCTTAACCTACTCCTTTGTGCCTTGACTCCTGTCACAAAATGAAACCGTGCGTTTACCCAGCTGATTGTTAGGGAGGATTTTTTGATTAACCGGACTATCTGCTAAGCAACCAGTGTTTCAACTAATACAGAGAAAACATTCATAGTTGGGGCTGCACGTGTTTCCAAAAACAGGTCGGGCAGAAATAACAGTTGTACTTGTACATATGGTTGACGGATTGGCCACCCTCGGAAGTGCGGGAAACGAATCCCGACAAGTTTGTCAACATTTGAATACAGATGGAAGCAGTGGGGTCATAGTGGCAATCGGATGTTGGCCGTCACCTGTCGGACAAAATTAACAAGTGGAAGATGTATAGAGGAAGTGAGTGCGCTGAATCATACATCTCGTTGACAAGTCAAAAACATATCAGAGGGAAAAACGGAAGTACTTAGCACGGAAGTAACAGTACATAGGTCAATTCGTAGTTTCCGGAACATCGAGAAGATTGACAGCTGGTTATTTGCCACTGTTGTTGGGATCATACAGGAACTCGCTGGCTTGTTTTGGGAATCTAAACAATTGATGACAACTTTGACAATGACTCAAGCCAGGAAAAATCGATTCCTGACAATGGATGATATGCGCAAATAACACCTGCAGGACGTCACCCATATCACGTGACCAATTTTAGGGGTTTGCCAGAAAACCATGATTGGAGATGGGGAGTTGACCAAAACCCGTGGATTAGGATGGACGTGTTTGTGGGAGAGCTCTACAGTGTTAGAATAATTTCACATTAACTAGCATGTGCCGTTATGGCAAAGTGTAGTAGCCATCCCGGGAATGAGGCGGTTTTTACATAAGGTAGTCAATATAGTCTATTAGTTCTTATTAATATAGACTGTAGCCTTGTTAAACTATAGTGTGATGATTAGCACTGTTAGTGGAAACTAGTTAGAGTAGAATAGTGATATTAGCTCTGCTAGTTAAGAATAGAATACTGAGGTTGCACTCTGTTTATTGGTCTTTTCGTTGTCATAGCCTGATTCGGCCCTAGGTGGGTAGCTAATCTGCTCTAGGACATAGTTTAGTTAGCTAAAGATCATTAAGCAAGGCGATAGGCTTACACTCAGCCGAAAGGATCAGTGACTAGTACTATCACCAGATGTGTTGTTTCTATCCTAGGTTCCCTACCAGATCCAAGGAAACTCAACAAGTTTTTGGGAAAGATACAAATCCCATTCGGAAGAACACCAGTTCAACAATCAATAAAGTTGCATACAGAACGTAACTAAAGCTAGAAGGAAGTTGATTCACCAAAGAGAGTGATGATTACTGATGCACCACACATCAGACAGTAGTAACTAACTGAGAACATTACTGATAATAGTTACCTAGTGTGATATAATCTCGTGTAATAGAACACAAGACATGATACGTGAGGATAGATAGACACGAGTGAGGATCCAGTACATTAACAATTAACATTAATAACTGTGTCCACACTACAAAGGACTTGTGCATTTTTTTTAAGGAACGATAGGAACGGACATTGTGTAGAGTGCAACCGGTCCATGATTAACTGTTAATACCACCGGTGTCTATTTCGGATGTTCATGAAATGGGATTACCAGAGGTCTACAGAGGCAAATCAGTATCCGGCAAGATGGTTTCGGCACTGGGTGAGAAGTACATGTTCTGACGTAACGTGCTGTGGTCTATCCTTGCTGGGATCAGCTGACTGGGTTGTTGTCTGAGAGTCCGATTCTACACCCTTTATAGAACACGTCACACATTTTCTTCACATACACGTCTCATATACGTTACACTTTTCTTTTAATAAATTAATCTGTATTAATTTTTAGAAGCAAGAGTTGTTGAATACGTTGCGTTGGGGAAGTATGAGAAGGGGGCATAGTACGACAGTGAGAGAGAGAGTGATAGGAAAAGGTGTCCATAGGCTGATGGAGTGTGTTGGACGGAAGCTGGTGGATTCTCCAGAATATTGAGAGGAAAAAAATATTATAATGTGGGTGTCGACTCTCTTCACTCCAGGGACGACACTGTAAAGGAGGACACGACAACTCCACAGCACAGGGGAAGGTGACCACCAGTAGTCATGGGTGGACCCCCTCGAGGCAGGGGGCCCGGCACTATCGCCGCCTGATGGGACTTCACGGGATTAGCACCATATCGATTAATTTTGATTTGTGACATCATGAATTAAGTTACGTTGCACAGCTTTGTCAAGCCCGTGGCTCAGTACATCCGATTTCGACAAGCATTTCTTCTTCTTCTTCTTTCGTTCGTTTGAAATATGTCTATAACTGCAATGCTGTCTTTTGTATGAATTGAACTGTCTTTTTCAGTTCACACAGCGGTCCATAGAGTTTATCTTCCACTGTCGTCTCTCTAGGCCAGAAGGTTTGCCTAGATATGTTATATTTTGGGCAGTCTTGGAGTATGTGCTCTGCTGTCTGCGACGCCAATCCACATGTGCACATGGCTGTTTCACCAATCTTGAATTTTGTATACATGTGGTTGCGTAATCTATTGTGTCCTGTTCTGAGGCGCAGAATAATGACTTGTTCTGGTCTGTCCATAATGTGGTAGTCATCTTGAGCAGGTTTTGGTGGCTTTCTGACTGATTTGATCATTCTTTTCTTTTGGTGGTATGTAACGGGCACATCAGGCTGTTCCTCTTTGGCTCCTTCCTTAGCCAATTGATCAGCTCTGTCGTTTCCGGGTACTCCACAGTGGGATGGTATCCACTGTATGGTGACTTTATGCTGACTGCTAAGTTCAGTCTACCTACCAGGCAGCAGGTTTTACGTTGCACTGCTTTGTCAAGCCTGTGGCTCAGTACATCCGATTTCGACAAGCATTTATTCGGGATGCTTTCCCTAGCCTTTGACTGTCCCCAGCCTACCTACAAGGCAGCAGGTTTTACGTTGCACTGCTTTGTCAAGCCTGTGGCTCAGTACATCCGATTTCGACAAGCATGTATTCGGGGTGCTTTCCCTAGCCTTTGACTGTCCCCAGTCTACCTACAAGGCAGCAGGTTTGTGTGTCTCTTCGTCTGGTCCTTCTCCCTTGACCTGTCCGACCCTACCAGTAGCTGTGCTACCGTCGGCATAGCTCTTGGGGTCATTGGGACGCGCAAGCCCCTCTACCTCGTCACGGTGGATACACAGCAGAGGGGCGTTCCGACTGATTTGATCATTCTTTTCTTTTGGTGGTATGTAAAGGGCACATCAGGCTGTTCTTCTTTGGCTCCTTCCTTAGCCAATTGATCAGCTCTGTCGTTTCCGGGTACTCCACAGTGGGATGGTATCCACTGTATGGTGAACTTATGCTGACTGCTAAGTTCTGAAAGTAGTGTCCTTAGTACTGGCAATTTTCCAGACAGGAGGGCCTCGAGTACTGATTTTGCATCTGCCAATATCACCACAGGTTGTGTACCATTGCTGGTATTCAGTAATTTCTCTGTTGCTATCTTGATTGCCTCAATTTCAGCATCATAGTTATGGCAGTACTTTCCTGTCGGTACTCTGGCTGTGTCCCTAGCATTATTTGGGTATTCTATGTACAAATAACTTTCTAATTCGAGGTCCATCAAAAATTCCAGATTTAAGTTTTTCTATGCTCAATCCCGAAAACGTCCTGCATAAATAATTAACACAGGTACCATCTTTATTCAGTGCCGTAACAAATTACTTAATCAAGCCACAGTTTATATATGTAATGATGGCAGTATAACTCTTTTTCCCCCAGGAAGGTTAACCCGGTCAACAAATGCCAGCAGAAGTCGGATGTGTCGGCCTAACGGCGCAAGAACGCAGCTCTGCTGTAAACAGGCACAACGCAATCACGTCCGAAAAAAAACTTCGGATGAACGCAGAAGAAGGAGAACTCTTTTTCGATCAATGAGAGGCTTGTTGACATTTTCTTCTCCAACTTTAAATTCATCCCCCAAAGGCCACCATTTCTTTGTCCAGTGCGTATCTTTAGCTCTGCTATCCCAGACATATAAAGCATGGATATTTGGTGAATCCCCTTTGCTATCCAAGCTAGAAGTTCACTATTTTAAGATCTACACAAACCACTCAGTTATGTTGTAAGTACTTCATTTTTTTTCCAGAACCGTGCTTATTGTAGCATACTCCTCCTTCATTGTAGTAGAATGGGCAATTTGAATAGAGCCTTATTTGTTACCATTGCGTAAAAGAACAACTTTGAAACTTCTTTTAGAGCTGTCAATGAAATGTCGCTACTCATCTGGTGTATAACTTACACCCGTTTCATTTACAAGACTTCCTACATTAGTACAAAACACAAGGTTATTTTCTTTACAAAAGAATGGAATAAAACCTTGCTCTCTGCTGCGATAAAATGTAACCTTTGTTTCAGCAGTCAGTCATTTATTTTCTTTTATTCTTGTAGCCAAAAGTTCTGAACATTCTTTGAAGAGATATAGATCTCGGATTACATCATTCAGTTCACGCTGGTCGAAGCATTGAGTAGTTAGAAAATCATCTTCGAAATCACTATCACTTGTCGTTCCACATGCCACTGCTGGTGCACCTTCTAGCAGTGAATCCGAAATCTGGCTGAATGTTGGAATTGGTATGTCATTGGTATGCATTTCAGTTTTTTTACAGGGTTTTGGGCACCTCTTGGTGGTAGATTTAGTTTAGTCGACGGATCAACATCACGGCACACAGGTGTAACCCACAAGTGCTCCGTTCAACTCCTAACTCAAGCTTGAGTGTGGAGAATCTCAGTTCAGTGCACAAACTCCATAGCTCTACTTTTGGGTAGATTTTTAACTCAAAATTAACTCACCAATATCTTGGTGGTAGATTACTTATGGACAAGGGGGAGGTGGTCGCGCGCCTGTGGAACCAGGTGGAGAAGGTGGGGAACAGATTGAAAGAGGATGAGATTGTGGGGGATTGGCAGGGGTTCTGGTAAAATCTCAAAACTGAGTGGGAAGACCAGGAGAACTTTCAGTCAGATAGCAGTGGGAATGATTAGTAGTGTCTCTTCACTGGCTGTTGAACGAGGGATTGGAGCACGTATGGGAATGTCCTGAGTGCAGTGATGTCAGTTCTTAGTTCAACTCAACTTAACTCAGGGTGTTTCTTGTCCATTTCTGAATGAAGGACTAGCAGTACTTTCATCAGTCCACAAGGCAGTGTGCCTAATGACTGCTATGTACTCTCGTGATTTGTTCAAACACTCAGTGAAGACACAAGACAAACTCATTTCTTCATATCGCTTGTATTTCATGAAAAAAAAAAACTAAAATTATGGCATGGACATACAGAAAACATAAACCAACAAAATGGTCATACATACTAAAAACTGCAATTCCAAAAACAAATATCCTGGCTTCATTCAAAGAGTAAGAGATAAACAAGACAGGATGGGAGGCAGGGAGTAAGTATGAGCGAGAGAATGTGAAGAGATAATTACAATTTACAAAGTGTGCTTGGGCTTGGTAAGACACAGTCATGGTAACTGCTGGGCATGTGTGATAACTGTCAGTGCAAATACAGAACGAGCATGCCTATATCACGTACAATTCAGTTATTGCTCTAAGAAACAATATCGGCATGAGGACAGCAAATGGATGACTACAGAACTATGTATGCAAAAATACATGGCCTAGAGAGGATAAATTCAGATTTGCTTGCTCAGCGCTTTCAGAAATCATGTTGTTTCAGAAAACACAAGGTGATTTTAGATCGTTTTAGAAATCACAAAGTGATTACAGGTTATTTCAGGAATCACAGTGAGTACAGGTTATTTCATAAATGATAATATAATTACAAGTAATTTCAGTAATCACAAAGTGATTACAGGTTATTTCCCCCCAAAAAAAAATCACAATGTGATTATATTGTCAAAGAGTGTCTTCTCTGGGCTGTTCATGTGCTGTGCTGAGATTCTAGAATAATCTATGGAAGGAGACAGGTGCACTTATTGTGATAAATGTGTGCAATAAATAATCCGTTACGATCCTTTACCAAAACTAACAACCATCATTTTATTTCAACTCATGCTTTTTCCCCCTTTTTGTAGTAAATGATGATCGATGACACTGAACTCTTATGGGACTGCATTACAACAGTAAGAAATATAAATCATTACAAATTTAGCGACAAAATCTGCTCTCTGAAATAACAAGGGAACAGGGCTGCATTTGATTACCAACAGCAATCTGACTTAGATTTGCTAAGCTAGTCCGCTTATTAGAATAGTTGATCCTGTCTGTCATGAGATACTGAAAATCAATATCGTTTCCTAAACTTAAACAAAACCCCAAAAATGTCTATAGACTACAAGGCCACCAACATTCAGTCAATAGTGAAGAAATTGACAATGACACAAACTGTGAACATCTCGCCTGCATCATTAACAATAGAGGTCGATCTTTTTTCCCATTCACCTGAAATTGATTGTCAATATCTGCAATGTTGTCTTTTATATAAATTTTCTTATTTCACTCAGTGGTCAGCTGGGACCCGAAAGATGGCGAACTATGCCTGAGTAGAACGAAGCCAGAGGAAACTCTGGTGGAGGTTCGTAGCGATTGTGACGTGCAAATCGATCGTCAAACTTGGGTATAGGGGCGAAAGACTAATCGAACCATCTAAAAATCACTGCACGAGACTCTAGGCTACCATTTGTTTTGTAAAGAGTCACTATATTACAGAGTTTCCGACTTGGGACAAGTTGGCGGGACATGTTTTCTTCTAACTTGACTAAAGACGGGTTGATCGGCGGCTTGACAATCCACCATCATAAAACTCCCAACTGTTACAGAATCAGATTTCTGGCTCCAAATGTTTGACGCCCTGCACAAACATAGAGTGCCACGACTTCTGCCCTATGCGCCAACTTAGGCACGAGAGGAAAGACAAGACAAGACTCAGTGGTCCATAAAGTTTATGATCCACCGTTGTTTCTCTAGGCCAGAAGGTTTGCCTAGACACGTCGTAATCAGGGCAGTCTTGGAGCATAAGAGTATATCAGCAGCGCCAATTGACATGTGCACATGACTGACTTGACCGTCTTAAATTTTGTATATATGTGGTTGTGTAATCGATTGTGTCCTGTTACGAGGCACATAATAATGATTTGTTCTGGTCTGTCCATAAAACGGTAATTGTCTTGTGCTGGTGGCTTTCTAATTGATTTGATGATTCCTTTCTTTTGGTGGTAAGTAACAGGCACATCAGGTTCCTCTTCTGTTGCACCTTCCTTAGATAGTTGATCAGCTCTCTCATTTCTGGGCACTACAGAGAGAGGCTGTTCAAAAACAGTCAGATGTAGACTGGCCATAGTAATGCAGAAGTTAAACAGTATTAAGAACCTAAGGCACTACATGATCAAATTTTAAAGCAAAATTTTTGAGAACGTACATCTTTCCTGTGCCAACATACACATGGAAGTCATGGATAATTTTGCAAGTCTGAATCGAAAGCTCACTGTGTGGATGTCATCAGCAGACTACATTCTTCTGGTTTCCAGAGGAACAGACTGTGGTGAATGGCCAATATATGGAAGTGAGGATTAACAGCCATGTGCAGGACGTTACGATTCTTGGGTGAGCCCAGTACCAGAGCGCTATGTGTCAGCTCTGCAATTATGGAAGCCACCTTGGATGGCGGGGAATGCCCATGGTCTGCCCCTGCATTCCCTTGAGGACTGACCAGGATATCTTCAGCTGTTCCGAATGGGCCAGCTGGGATGGGGAACAACACCACAACAGTGAGTCAAACGTCCTAAGAAACACCTGGGAAGGTAACCCTGCCAACAAATGCCTGAGGAGGTTGGATGTATCAGCCAAAAGATGCAAATATGGCAGCTGTTCTGTAAACAAGCAGAATGCAATTACATCTAAAAACAACATTCCGGGTGAACGCAGAAGAAGAAGATTCTACAAGATCTGCACATTGAAGAAAACCAACTCATAAACAATGTCTCAGAAACTGAAATACTTTGGTAATATTAAATGTTACAGTGGCTAGGAGAGAGATGTGATGGAAGCCGTGGTTTCTGGAAGAAAAGACAGTGGTTTACCAGCACCAAGATGGACAGAGGACATTGCAGACACCTTGAGCATGAAGGTGCATGAGGCGAGAGAGCCGGCACAGCACCAAGATGGACAGAGGACATTGCAGACACCTTGAGCATGAAGGTGCATGAGGCAAGAGAGCCGGCACGGGATCAAGATGGACAGAGGACATTGCAGACACCTTGAGCATGAAGGTGCATGAGGCAAGAGAGCCGGCACGGGATCAAGATGGACAGAGGACATTGCAGACACCTTGAGCATGAAGGTGCATGAGGCAAGAGAGCCGGCACGGGATCAAGATGGACAGAGGACATTGCAGACACCTTGAGCATGAAGGTGCATGAGGCGAGAGAGCCGGCACAGCACCAAGATGGACAGAGGACATTGCAGACACCTTGAGCATGAAAGTGCATGAGGCAAGAGAGCCGGCACGGGATCAAGATGGACAGAGGACATTGCAGACACCTTGAGCATGAAGGTGCATGAGGCAAGAGAGCCAGCATAGGACCAAGATGGACAGAGGACATTGCAGACACCAAGAGCATGAAGGTGCATGAGGCAAGAGAGCCGGCACGGGATCAAGATGGACAGAGGACATTGCAGACACCTTGAGCATGAAGGTGCATGAGGCGAGAGAGCCGGCACAGCACCAAGATGGACAGAGGACATTGCAGACACCTTGAGCATGAAGGTGCATGAGGCAAGAGAGCCGGCACGGGATCAAGATGGACAGAGGACATTGCAGACACCTTGAGCATGAAGGTGCATGAGGCAAGAGAGCCGGCACGGGATCAAGATGGACAGAGGACATTGCAGACACCTTGAGCATGAAGGTGCATGAGGCAAGAGAGCCGGCACGGGATCAAGATGGACAGAGGACATTGCAGACACCTTGAGCATGAAGGTGCATGAGGCAAGAGAGCCGGCACGGGATCAAGATGGACAGAGGACATTGCAGACACCTTGAGCATGAAGGTGCATGAGGCAAGAGAGCCGGCACGGGATCAAGATGGACAGAGGACATTGCAGACACCTTGAGCATGAAGGTGCATGAGGCGAGAGAGCCAGCACGGGATCAAGAAACCTGTCAGTGGGCCATGATGAGAGCTACATTCTGCGAAGGGCCTGCTACATGGCATGTCAACCGTTAGGCCTTCACATATACTTGGCTATGACATAATGAGTTGGGGTGGCCAGTTTATTCCTCAACATATTTAATTTCCAGAACATTCTGAAAATTATCCGGCATTCATTTGTCTGAAAAAGTAATCCTCCCTGTTGGTGACTGAACCTGGACAGATGTCATGGCTGGCAACCACACATACTACTATGCTACCGCAGCTCAGGATGACTAAACCAGGCATACTTGCAAGGCTTTACTAAAATACATTTGCTAGGGCAGGTCTGGGGTAGGTTTACTAGGGTATGTCAAAAGGAAGAATCATACAAACCACTATACCACCGTAACACAAAGCCAGGTTTACTTGCGAGGCTTTACTAAGCTATACTTGCTAGGGTAGGTTTATTAGTGAAGTCAAAAAATGGGTTTACTAGGGTAAGTTAAAAGAATGGTTTACGAGTTAAGCCTAGAGTAGATTCTGACAAGTGCCCTTGTGATGTGTCTCCACCTTGAAGAGGTAGAGGGGCTTGAGTGTTTTAATGACCCCAAGAGCTATGCAGACGGTAGTGCAGCTACAGGTAGGGTCGCCCATGTCAGACAGGTCAAGGAACCATAAGTAGACACACAATATGCCGCCTTATATGTAGACAGACAGTCAAGGGCTAAGGAAAGCACACCTGAAAAAAATGTTGAAGTTGGATGTACTGAGTCAGCGGCTTGACAAAACAGTGTAACACAATTCACTTAATGAACAACACAGACAAAGCAATTTTTCCAGAAACCTCGGAGTTGGGTGGGTCTGTGTATGTATGTGTGTGTATGGAGGATCTCTGGAAGGAGTTCATGTGATCAATGATGGATTATGAGTTAATTTAACTAGTTTCTGAAACACGCACACATCCACAAACAGCTCCAGATAAACACTGCAACACTGGCTCAATTCATGAGTATTAGATTTTAACAATTGCAAATTAGTCTTATTCATAATACATTTTTACACTGTGTTCTTTATCTTATACAATTGTGGTTCAATATTGTTTTACTCCACCAGTTCACATGCAATATAATATTTTTCAAATCTTCCATTTCCACAAATTTATTACATTTTGTGATATTTCCTCTAGTTGACATTCATTATTACATTTTGAAATTATCTTACTTCACAATTCACATGCAATAAAATATAATTTACTCACATTTTTACACATGCTATTTTTTTACCATTGTCCACAATCATCTCATCACCTCGCTCCTGTTAGAGCCAATGAACTATTTAAATGCTTGTAGCTCCTAATTCATGTTAACATCAAAGATACAATTTATAAAGCTGAATTGTAATTCATAACTTAAGAACCAAGAAATAATCTTGAAAGTCTATTCCTAATTCATTTGTTAATAAAGATCCCAATTCACATTATGACCTAGGATATATTCTTTAAAGACCATTCCTAATTCAGATGTTATGAACCAAGACACGACCTACAAAGCTCATAAGAACCATGATATATTCTTCAAAGTCCACTCCTAATTCACATGTTATGATCTAAGATGTAACAACTCTAATAGTGCACAGCTAAGCATATCTTTCGACAGAGAGCACCATGTGACACTAAGAGTGCCTGAACAGAAGTTTGAGAAACTTTCTCTTGGCAATATCTCGTCTGGGATGAACATTAACCAACCTGGCACAAGACAATACAGATCAATGACAGACGGCATGTGCAGAAATTACACAATGAACAGTCTAGTATAGTCACTGTAATGATTATGATAAAGAAGCAAAATCACTGTCCTTGAGATAAGCCCACAAGCGCTCAGTCTCTTCCAGCAGGTGTAGATGCTGATTGTCCCTGTTGCATCACAACTGTCCTTTGCCTGCAGTTATTTTGACTAGCTTCATACCTCAATTCCCCAAGCAAGGATTCCTCAAAATATGTGTCACCCTACACTGAGCTGTCACTTACTGCATAAAGTTTATCTCTTCCGTCCATCTTCAATGTCCCAATGACAGGCGCTTTTCAAGCCAGCATATCAGCTAATTTTATTTCCGTGCAACCCTGCATGACCCGAACAAAACCCTGCACCGGTACTACCCTCATCTGGCTTGGGTTCTCTCCGCAGAAAGGCAAACTGCCTGCTGAGAGCATATCGCACATAGCTCCAGCAATGACAACCCATTCATTTCCCAAAAGTCATCAGAAAAATTACTCAACGAAGCAGTCACAAAATACACACACGACCTTCATAATGCAAGGCAGAAGGCTTGCCCACTTCACCACAACAACCACTCATGCTACAGCCATCCACTGAACTTTCCAGAGCGTGAAAGAGTGTCAGAAACAATGATCCCCTTGCAAGAGATGCACTGGTAAGCCATTTCAGTGTTCCAATGGCAGCCTTCATCTCCTTTCACGTACTGCAGGTTTTCTCTTTTATATGCTCAGTTATGCTTGGCAATGACTCGGCTTTTCACTCTAGCCAAAGATATCCTTCCTGATATGGCCCATGCTGCACAGATCAGTGTACATTATCGCATCATAACTCAAGTATGAGAATCTTGCATGTTTAATTTACAGGCACAAATCTCTGGACTCTGCCAAGTATGATGATCATCTGCTGGCAGCTGTTTCTGCTACTGCCCCCGTGTATCCATTCTGCCATCTGGATACTTGTTCTACTGTGATCCATTCTGCCATCTGGATACATGTTCTACTGTGATAGTTGGTAAAATCGTAGTCTTTCCTTGTGCCATCCATGACATCTCGCCCAATTGTTGTCTCCCTAGCATTGTCTATATTTCTATGTAGAATGTTTCATTCCTATCATCTAGATTTTTATATTGAATGTCCCTTTAGTATCTCCATTATAACTGTGTAGAATGCCCCATTAATATCATATATATTTCCATGTAGAATGTTTCCTTATTATCATCTATATTTTTATTTAGAATATCCCTTTATCAATATTTCTGTGTAGAATGTTGCTCCATTAGTATATTTCTATGTAGGAAACTCCGTTACCATCATCTATATTTCTATGTACAATGCTCTCTTAGTACTGACTATATTTCTATGTGCAATATGGTTTCTGCCATTACTATGTAACAACCAGTAACATCTCACTCTTCATGTCCACAAAATATATACTGGACAACAACTAACATATAGACCATAAATCTGTTTGCAACTTTCATGCTAGAAATAACTTGTATGTATTCTTTCACAGTAAGTAGTTCTGCATGGATGTCAAGCATTAAAAAAAAAGCATCTGTTAAAAAACAAAGAATTCCTTTCTCATTTAAAAAAAAAACATTAATAAATAAATCTAACTGAGATAATACATGAGATGCAGTGGGAAAGTCACACAGATTTCAGTATTAAAACGTGTAAGAGAAAGAATGTTAAAAGCCAGTGTTTCATCAGTCGCAGAGTCCCAGATATAATACACTGTGCAGCTGACGGCACATATGAATCATTTCATTAGCATCAGGAGAGGCACGCACACATAAAATAACCATTTATCACAATGCAGTTTCTCTCATCTTTCTGCCTTAACAAGGAGACATTACTAAAATAAAGAAACTAGGCCTAGCTGGCAAAGTGAAGTCACATCCAGTTGCTATGTGTCGCTCTTCCACAATTTAATCGTTTTGTCATTTTCTAGTGCTGCAGACGCAATGATGTTCTCAGTTGGGTGGCAGGCGCAGCTCAGCACCACATCTGTGGACAAGATAACAGAACATAAATGGCAAAGTCTAAACAGATCTACGGTTTATGGTGAATAGTTTATTGGACAGTAATGGTTTGCCGTGTAGTAAAAAGTGCAATGGTTTGTTTGTCTTGTAGTAAAAAGTGCAATGGTTTGTTTTTGTGGTAGAAAGTGCAATTCTCTGCATCCTAGCAGACAGTGCAATAATTTCCATAAAATCGTTAATGAAATAGAATAGTGTGAAGAATGGCGCATACCACATTGATTTACACCAGTGAAGCTTGCAATGGTTTGCTTCAGTGTTTAGTGCAAATGTTTGCAGAAAATTGGATAGTACAATGGTCTGCACAAAAGTGAGCACTGCTGTTTGTCTCACAAGGGACAGTACAACAGTGTTTATTGCAATGGACAGTGCAAATGTCTGCAAGAATAGTGAGTATCAATGTTTGCTTTGTGATGGACAGAGCAATGACTTACTTAACATTAGGTTTGTTACATAGTGGACAGCGCAATGGTTTGCCGCTTGGGACAAATGTGTTCTATGTGGAAAATAGTATAACGGTTTGCATCACCATGGGCAGTGCAGAGGTTTGTAAAATGTATGATGGTACAATAGTTTGCCACTTGGTAAATGTTACAATGGATTGCCAACACAGAAAGGCTGTGTCCAAATCCCAGTAAAAAGATTTGTATCTGACTACATAAAACTGATATTAAACTGGGAAGGAACAATGAGGGAGAGAAATTATTATTTTACTCAATAATGTGACATCAGGGCAGATCTTAGTCATATATGAATGAGCTTCTGTATCACAGTAGATGATACTACCTGCTTTCTGTTAGCGCTGAATGCTGGGAAGCGCTCATTAAACTCAATACCCCACATTGTGCCAATGGCTTCGGGCAAATGGATGTTCTTCTTCTTCTTTCGTTCGCTTGAAATATGTCTATAACTGCAATGCTGTCTCTTGTATGAATTGAACTGTCTTTTTCAGTTCACACAGCGGTCCATAGAGTTCCACTTCTAGGCCAGAAGGTTTGCCTAGATATGTATATTTTGGAGTATTTGGAGTCTTGGAGTATGTAGGGCAAATGGATGGATACAAGCCTTATCCTGGTGTGAGGAAATGCAACCTAAATGTCAAGGCAGGGCGGACCACGTCCTAAGCCTTGGTCTGCAACTGGTCTTGGATTGAAGCTCTAACAAGTGGAGCATTGCTCTGCTGAACCGGCAGCTTCTGCGGCTTGTCTTGTTCCAGATGTACTGGTCTTGTCTTTCCTCTGGAGTAAAATAGGCAGGTAGAGAAAGTGATCATGCTGCATAGTCTCTACAATTCAGCCCAGGCTTTGTGCTATGGAGAGGTTATTTTGCCTTTTTTATGTGAAGCACAATGTAACAAACTACCTACTGTCATATATTAATTCTTAATCTGCACACCCCAATCAAAACAAAAAAGGTCATGTCGAGCAATAGGTACAGGGGAGGCTAAAAAGACAAGACACTAAACTGAAGGACAAGATGCATGACATTGACATACTGACCTGTGTGACCAGCAAGTTTCTGAACAACCTCTTTTGTCTGCAGGTTCCAGATGTAAACCATGTTGTCTTCAGATCCGGACACTATCCACTGTAAACAGAGGACGTTGCGATGTAAATGTGGGGAAATGACAAAACATCTACTTTACCTATAGGACATAATATAAATGTGGCAGGAATGCCAAAATATCTACCTTACCTTGGGGACATTATAATAATAATGTTGGGGTAATAACAATTATTCAAAAATTTAAGAAAGTGGGTCATAAGAAATGGATAACTGAAGAAATTACATTACAAATAATGGAAACAAGAAGACACAACAGAAATAATCCTGACACATATGAAGAGATTCATAGTACAGTCAGAATATTATGTATGTAAGGAGGCAAAAGAAGAATGGCTAGAGAAAAATTGCATAGAAATTAGAATACAACACAGCAATAAAACTACCAAATTAATGCACAAAAGAATTCAGGAACACAAAAGATGGAAAAATCATCCTAGAAAAAGATAAGATTTTACATGTATGGTCAGACTTTGTGAAAAACCTTTATGATACCAGAAAACAGTATGATACTTGAAGCACCTTCAATTTTGAAGATGGAGGTTCCGAGTGCTTTTAACTATATGAAAACTGACAAGATTCCTGGTTCAGACAACATCACAATAGAAATGATCAATGCCTTAGAAGAATATGGACTAGACCAAGTAACCAGACTACTGAACACAATATATGATAATGGAGATAATCCTGAATTATGTAATTCTATAAAATTTATTGCAATCCCAAAGAAATTACGAGCCTTGGAATGTGATCAACATCGAACAATTGGTATAATGAGCCGCATAGCGAAGATTTTGCTAAGAATTATCATGCAAAGAGTGAGGAAGAAAATACAACCTGAAATAGGAGAACAATGTGAGTTTGTAGAAGGAAAGGGTACAGTAAATGCTGTGTATATGCTGAGAACATTAATTGAACATTGCAAAGAAGTAAACAAAGACCTACACCTCTGCTTTATTGACTACACAAAGGCTTTTGATAAAGTAAGACATGTCAACATGATAAAGATGCTTGCAGATCTACAAACTGATGGGATAAACCTTAGACTTGTAAAAAACATAAATTGGAAACAACAAGCTGCCATAAAGGCTGATAATGAAGCAGACCAATATCAGCCTATTAAGAGAGGTGTGAGACAGGGATGTGTCATGTCTCCAGATCTTTTAACCTTGTACAGTGAAAATATTTTCAGAAATGCAGAAGATATGAAAGGAATCATCAATGGGGGACGTAACATCAATAACATTAGGTATGCGGATGATACAGTGTTGATTGCAAACAATGAGCAGGATCAGCAACAGTTAGTAGATGCAGTTGTTGAACACAGTGAACAACTAGGGTTAGTATTAAATTGTAAGAATACATATTATAGTCATCATTAGGAAGAAGGAAATATCACAATGTAATATACAAGTAAATGGGAATATTCTTAAACAAGTGAATCGGTACAATTATCTTGGAACAGTCAAAACATCTGATGAGAGATGCCGTGAAGAGATTAGAGCAAGAATCGCCAAGGTGAAGGTAGCCTTTTGCAAGATGGAAAACATACTGACCAAAGGGAAGAGAACAAGGGGAAGGCTGAGAAGTAAATACCTCGATGGCCTGGCCAAGTTGTATGGTCGAGACAGGAACACTGAGCTGATCCACATGATGATGAATGAATGACATAACATCCACTATAACTAGATTATATCACAATATAAACTGTGGAGTAATATCAAAACAACCACTGTTACCTAGAGGATATTAAATATACATCTTGGGGTAATATCAAAACAACCACTGTTACCTAGATGATAATACAATTTGATGATGGTACTACAATTTGAAGATATAAATGTTGGGGTAATACCAAAATAACTGCTATTAAGTAAAAGACAAATATAAATGTTAAGGAACATTAGATACACTATAAGTAAAAGACACAAAAATTTAACACTGGTGAAATAATATAATTTATCTATTTCACATACCCACTACAAGTAAGAACAATTACAAAATACATATGTAATAGTTAAATAACATAAAATGCGCCCCAAAACATTTCATGCAGACTCACCTTTCCTCCAGTGACTGAGAAATTGGCGAAGATGCAGTATTTTTCGTTTCTATGGCCCAGGTATGTCTTGAGACACTGTGAGTTACCAATGTAAAATTCAAATGAGAACATTAGTTACTCTGTAAGGGAAAACATATTAACATAGCAATTTTTGTGTTTCATTCGCTCACTTTGAACTGATTTATGGCTTTCCCTTTTACCAGTGTTCCTCCCCCATCAGACGAACACACTCCAACTTCTGAGGTACTTGTAATTTACGTCCCCAAGTCAAGGACGAGAAGTCAACATCTTAGTCCAAATAACCCTGTAGAGGTTGAACCCGCTACCTTGGTATCAGCACACAAGTATAAGAGCGAGATAGAAAGTTAAGACTTAAGATGCATATAAGGGAACACCCTGCACCTCACCTCAAGGGCCAACAGGTTTTATGGAACCGCTATGCAAGACTCCTACCACATGCGATAATCACAGACTATGGATAAATGGTCATAGACTTGGTCATGGACATAAACTGGACAGGGATCTTAGAGTTGGTGGTCCCTAGAAATGCAGTGACCAGAAACAACACAGTAGAAAAATGCCACTGGCACTCATCAGTCCAGCCTTTGGCACTCATAAGCCCAGCCCTCACGCCCATGCCAAAATTATGGGTAAATGATGTCCATCCGGATAAGTGGGCAACTCTGCAGCAGAACACAGAAGGGCACTCACCATGACAACTGGAAATGGCTGTCAAAGGCAGCGAGTAAAAGACCTCAGCATAGATGTGGGAATTAATGGAAAACAATCACATTATCTTCCCAAAATAATCACACAGCCACATATCTCATTTTTTGGACACCTGTTTTTATAAAATTTGTACATGCTATGAGACTACAGCGCTAGCAAATTGTTTAATAACAGCTGGCACTAGAAGGGTTACATGGCCAGTATCACACTCTCCGCCTTTTATTCCCAAGAAATTTCCTGGCACCCATTTTAGGAAGCCCATGTCAATTTTTTAAAACCCGCACAGATGCAAATTCAAACCCCCCGACCACAAGGTGACCAGGCAAGGTGTGCTAACCACTGCACTACTGCGGCTCAATCAGCATGTCTTCTAGAGACAGTAGAAGGCCTCTTTCAGTCCTGAAGGACTATAGAGTTGTGCCGCTTGGGAGGTGCCTGGCAGCACCGTTGGTGACGTATAGTCCAATGCGAGAGTGACAATCCCTGTCACAGTTTCCGCATCTGTAAGATGAGGCAAGTACTGCAGTAAGTGACTGCGCTTTGAGCCTGTGCCGCCTATCCTCAGTTTGTTGGATCAGATTGCGCTCAAAGAGCACCAGTCCGTTTCATACATCTCTTCTCCAGGAGCATCTGTCTGTTGCAACTCTCTCCCACGTGTCTGGATCTATTCCAATGGTTTTCATATCTTGTTTACACACATCCCTATATCGCATTTGGGGTCTTCCGGTTGGCCTCTTTCCTGTGGCTAGTTCTCCATAAAGGAGATCCTTGGGAATACGTTCATCCTCCATTCGAGATACGTGGCCCAGCCACCGGAGGCGTCTCTGCTTGAGGAGGGTGTGCACTGTGGTAATATCTGCTCTTTCAAGCACCTGTTTGTTTGTTATGTGGTCTTTCCATGTTATGCCCAGGATATGTCTCAGACATCTCATGTGGAAGGAACTCGACTTCCTTTCCTGTCTTGAGTACAGGGTCCAGGATTCAGACCCATAGAGTAGTGTGCTAACAACACAAGCTTTATATACTTTTGTACGCTCTGTTAGTCTATTATTCTCCCAAACTCTTTTAGCTAGCCTGGAAAATGTTGTGGCTGCCTTTCCAATGCGTCTGTCGATTTCTGTCTCTAATGAAAGATTATCTGATATTGTCGACCCCAAATACACAAACTCATGGACGACCTTCAATTCGTAATTAGAAATTTTGATTGACGGAGGCGCACCAGCATCTTGTTCCATCACCTGTGTTTTATTTAGGCTAATCGTGAGCCCAAAGTCTTTGCAGGCGGCTGCAAAACGATCTATGAGCCTTTGGAGATCTTCTGCTGTATGAGTAGTCAGTGCTGATTCATCTGCAAAAAGTAGTTCTCTTACGCATCTTGATCTTATTTTGGTCTTTGCCTTGAGTCTTGATGGGTTAAAAAGTTTGCCATCAGATCTTGTGTGGAGGTATATGCCTTCAGTGGCAGTCCCAAATGCCTGCCTTAAGAGAACAGCGAAGAAGATACCAAAGAATGCAGGAGCAAGCTCGCAGCCCTGCTTTACTCTGCTGCTGAATGACTGGGATGTTGAGCCGTCAAATAAAATGGTCCCCTGCATGTTTTCATGGAATGATTTCACGAGACTAAGAAGGGTGGGCGGACATCCAATCTTTTCAAGGACCTTAAAAAGGCCGCTTCTGCTCACGAGGTCAAATGCCTTTGTGAGGTCGATGAAGGCAATATATAATGGCTTCCTCTGTTCTCTGCACTTCTCTTGGAGCTGCCGGAGTGAGAAAATCATATCGATGGTGGACCTGTTGGGTCTAAATCCGCACTGCGATTCGGGGTAGATTCTTTCAGCAAGAATGTGTAATCTTTTAAGGATTACTCTGGCAAAAATCTTGCCTGTAATGCTGAGTAGGGAAATGCCGCGATAGTTGTTGCAGTCGCTTCTGTCGCCTTTGTTTTTATAAAGGGTAACGATGTTTGCGTCTTTCATATCTTGTGTTATTGATTTTTCTTTCCAGCAGAGCTGAAATATTGCATACAGTTCTAGGATGATTGTTTCTTTGCTACATTTTAAAATTTCAGGTGGAATACTATCTTTTCCAGGTGCCTTGCCGGATTTGAGAAAGTCTAGTGCTTCGCTGATTTCTGTGAGGCAAGGTTCGTTATCCAGGGCATGCATGGCGGACTGTTGATCGATGGCTTCCAGAGCTTCTTCGCTGACAGTGTTATCCACTGAGTATAGCTATGAGTAGTGTTCTACCCAGCGATCCATTTGTTTCGCTCGATCTTTTATGATTACCCCCTCAGTTGATCGTAAAGGGGCCATCTTATTTTTTTTATGGACCGACAGCTTGCTTGATGCCCTCGTACATCCCTCTTATATTTCCAGTGTCTGCACTAGTTTGAATTTGAGCAGAGAGCTGTAGCCAGTACTTGTTCGCACATCTTCTTGCCATCTGTTGTACTCTATTTCTGGCCGTTCGCAATGCCTGCAGTGTTTTCTCTGAAGGTGATGTTTTATACATTGAGAATGCATGTCTCTTTATCTCCAGGACTGGGAGCATCTCTTCAGAGTGTGCTTCAAACCAGTCGGTTGACTTAGTTTGCTTCTTGCCAAATGTTGATAGTGCTGTATTGTAGATGATGTCGCGAAAATGACTCCATCTCTCGGTGGAATTTCCATTTGTGGGGCCAGGCAGAGTATCCGCTAGAGCCTGCATGAATTTGTTGACCTTCTCTTTATTTTGGGTGCCGCTGGTGTCAATGCGTGGTCTTCCTTCTGTTCGGCTTCTGTAGATTCTCTTGGGCTTTATCTTCACCTTGCTGGAGACAAGTGAATGGTTGGTGTCGCAGTCAGCACTATGATAGCTGCGAGTCAGCCGTACATTGTGGAGGTTGCTGCGTTTAGTGAGCACCAGGTCGAGTTGGTGCCAGTTCTTTGATCTGAGGTGCCTCCATGACACCTTGTGTTGAGGTTTCGTGTCAAAGAAGGTGTTGGTCACGCACAGATTATGGTGGCTGCAGAATTCAAAGAGACGTCCATTGTCATTGATCATCCCAACGCCAAACTGTCCTAGACATGAAGGCCAAATTTGTGGTTGAAGCCAAATCCCCCAGGATAAAAAGATGTTTCTCTGACTTCTTTGCTAATGTCGTCTTTAGATTCTGATGCTGCAGTTAGTATTCTTTCAGTGCCATCACTTGGTGGTATGATGGAATTAAGCAGCTTGTTTCTGATAGCGAAGCCAACTCGACGCTCCCTGGTCTCTCCGCACGGCTTGCAAATGCTGCTTCCCGTGTTGTGTCACCGCTTTACGCGGTGCTGAAGTGACCTCTTCAGTGCACAAGCCTGGGCAACGGAAATCGGAGAACCAGCTGTTTCTAGAGACAACCATGTTTACAAGTATGCTGGCTTGTTGAGGCAGCTTTCATTTTATATATACATAAATAATATGTCACTGGCATAACTGACATTCTTTTGCCCTCTATCCCCACACTGGAGAATATGTACTCAAACAACCTATACCACAACGTCCTATCTTTTGCTATCCTCCTGCTGCTCTCGTAATGTCCTCCCCATATAATCCATCTCTTGTCTAATTTTCTCCCACTATTTCATTCTTTTTGTGGGTTTCAGACAAGGGAGTGTCTAGTTATGCTAGCCTTATAAGTTTTCTCATTGTCTTCTCCTCACCTTTTATCTCACTTGAAATTGTTTGGTTCTCTCCATGAGCTCTATATTGTGTTTCTGCTAGGGAAGCAAAGAATGGTAACTCTGCCGCCCTTTCAGGCATGCCATATGAGGCAACAGAGAAGGGTTCTGCTTGGGGCAGGCTACGCCATTAGGTATATCCACAATATCCAACCAACCGTAACTAACTTGGGTTTAATATAAATTACATAATTATCATCAAGTGCCCTGCCAGCTAGCATAGGCGTTCATGTCTCTCCCGAGATCTTGATCTTTGTTGTTCTGGATCATCTCTGCTGATGATATTCCTCCATGCGTCTCAATCAACCAACAAACCAGGTTCAATACAACATTTCAGCACTATCTGTCTTACATTCAATGTCATTGACTTATTGAAACTTTTCATTTAACAACATTGTATATTTACCTTTCCTTTTGAATAATCCCATAGCTTAAGAGTGCTGGAGAAGGAAGAAGAAACATGAAACTTAGTCATAGCAGAAGAAAAAGAGACTATTCGTCACAAAAGATCACATAGAAAATGTAAAAGAATTTTGTTGATTCAACTTAATGCCGTGATTCATTTATACTATACTACATGCTGCTGTGGCACAGTGGTTGGTTTGCTGGTACTGACTGACAGCACTGGTTCAACAGCAAAGAATAGTTAGTTTACCGCTTTTTTATGTTGATCGTGTATTTCTTCCATTGCATCATCCCCTCAAAAGATTAGCTGAAGAAAGACTTGCAGTTTGGGGAATAGTTGATCATAGATTGTTAATCATTCATGAAAACAAATTAACTAACCAAACATGATTAGGTTAATATAAAATTATTCTGGAACTATGGTTCTGTGTCGGTCTCCAAGTTTGGTGCCCAGAAACCACTGGGGTCAGACCAGTACTGAACTTTACACATTAGCATGTGTCCAGGTCCATGATTCAGCACAGCACATGCGGCTGGGATCAGGCCCAGGTTGGTCACATCTCTTCCAAGGGTATTTCATTGTCTGCAGACTAAAACAATGCCCTTGACCAGGACCTTGATTCCGACTAGTATGGTTCTAGCGTTAACCCAGCTTGGTCAAATTAGCACTTGAAACAGTTGGACTTCAACGTTGCTTCGTTCAGAAAGCAATGGCAAATTAGTGAATGTAAAATTGTTTAGAAAATAAACTGGGGTTCACCACCTGCAAATAACATTTTCTTTTATTGTATGGGAAGGAAATGTAAGGATAGGGACTGGTTACCTTACTCCAATTCATTATGTT
Source organism: Cepaea hortensis (assembly GCA_963921405.1). Classification (NCBI taxonomy): domain Eukaryota; kingdom Metazoa; phylum Mollusca; class Gastropoda; order Stylommatophora; family Helicidae; genus Cepaea; species Cepaea hortensis. The sequence goes on along the minus strand of OY992884.1, from coordinate 42,252,977 downwards.
ATGCCTCACACTTCGAAGGTTGTGGGTTCGATTCCAGGCTACGACTTTCAGTTCATGAGTGTATTTTTCTCGGAGACTGCTGGGGATCGTCGCTGGAGCTAGAGTTTGTGCGGCGATTTCGGCAGGCCACCCTACCATATGGGATAAAATCCTCTCGACTTTTAAGACTTTCTTAAAAATGTCATTATGTTGTGACCTGGTATAGTGAAAGCTCATAAATATTCATTAGCAGTGCCGATAAAGAGGAGTAAAATGGTATGGCAGAATCACCAGGGTGAAGCTTCAGGGAACATAGCAAACGTTACCAATGTTTCTCAAGGGGTTTTCTGGATGTTTTCATGGTCGTTTAGGCTTTCACAGGGATTCGTATGTGGCCCTGCTTGGTGTGAGTGTATCTGTGTACACAAACATATGCATTGTGGTCATGGTAGCTCAGTGGTCAGAAAGTTTGCCTATGCCCAAAAGATACCACTAGTAAATATCCAAACCTTTCACTATTGTAAGCTACACACAAGTATTAAAGTATTAAAAAATGCATGTGAACATTAAATTCCACAAGCAAACAATATATCTGGCCAGATGTGACCTACTTACTTGTCAAGGGTGGCTGCCAGAATATATTTGCCGTTCGGAGAAAACTTGACAAAGGAGACAGGTGGGTTGTCATCATCTGAGAAATACAGATGCAAGGTTATCAGTAACACACCAATATTACAGACTTTTCAGTATTTAAATCAGCGATATAATGGTAAAGACAAAGAAAATACTTGGTTTTCATCAGTCGAGGCGGCTATCGACAGCACAACTCTGGGCAGTTGTGGATGTTGACTAACAGAAAGCTGCATGCATCTTTATGAAGTTATTTTGCACAGCATTGCTGAGCCCAATCTGAGATACCCGTGGAATCATCTTACGCATGAAATCTGTAATGTACTACTACTGATTCCCAAGAGAAAGCAGAGTTATGGCAGTTGTTGAATGCTCATCTTCAAATGCAATATTGCTCTTAGTTTTTGTACGAAGTAAGAAGGAAAAATGCCAGTTGTAGTTTAGTGTGTGGTGAAAAATTAAGAATGGAGAATGGACATACATACATTACTCTCTCTCTCTCTTACTTCCCATGCAATTAAATGAATGAATGCATGCTGAGTATTGCTGACCCTTGGCGGGATAAGAATGTTTCAACTATGAATGGGGTGATTTACAAAAATAAGATGATGGTGTTGTCAGCAGATTTATAAAAGTTTTAAAAAGAAATGGAGAGGAGACTGGTTTGGGAGACGTACATAAGATATTCAAGGAAACAATTTACAAACTTCCTGCTGGTTTCACTCATATATGCTATGTTACTTCTTTCTTTTATTTTCCTAACTAGTTTTATTTTTATAACATCTTATTTTCTTCAGTCATTCTGTATTTTCACTTCCAGAATTTGTCGATAAAGACTTTGGCTGAAATATGCACCTGTGTCTATGAATCATAGACTTTGACCGAAATATTCACCTGTGTCTGTGTACCTTTTCTTTCATCAAACTTCCTTGTTATTTTCAGTGTTTATCCGCCTTATTTTCTGTGATGATTAATTTTCTGACATCAGGAACCCCTATTTTCTACACCACTTATGAATGTAAACTGCATTTATCTTTTACCGCACCTGAGGTTCCAAAAGACATTTTAACATTGGCTATATTTATCCAGCAGTATACTAGTTGAGTAAGGAAACAAAATCACAACACCCAGGACATTCCCATATACACTATATCGCCTTCTGCAACAACAAGTGAAGAGTCCCAATTCTAATGGTACTAGCTGCAGTTTGATTATCTGGCCTTTCCTCAAAATAATGAGTGTCAGCCAGATCCTCCTGTCACTCTCTGCTGCACCAATCTCTCCAGGACATGAGGATTTATCTGTTCTTCCACACTATTCACATGTTAAAGGGCTCTAAAGACACCATCATGCATCAGAACGCCATTCCAGCGATAGTGACCACGCCAATTTATCTGCCTGTTTGCTTGCCAACACACCAGCAAGCCCTGGAGAAAAGATCCTATGGATATTTCCCATTAATGATTTTTTATTTCATGCATTACACTCTGCGTGAAACACCTTCACCCTTCTCACCATGCTCTGGAGTCCATTACAGTATAAAAACTGGCTACTTCTGCAAGTCAACCAATCAAAAGGCCACAAACACATACACAAACAGACCAGACATCAACATACCAATTAAAGTTTTCAAGCACTGTCCTGAGGCTGTGTCCCATATTCGACTGCAAATAAAAAATATCCAGCGTTAACATAACTGCTTTAGGTTATAACTGGAGGCTATAATATAAACGTAACACAATCGCTTTAGATTAATATATAGAAGTAACATAACTGCTTTAGGTTATAACTGGAATAACAGAAACAATGGTTATATCAAAGAAAAAGCTAATACCAAAATGTGATATAACAAAAGAATAGAACATGCTTAACCAATTTAATAAATTTAAATACCTGGGGGATATAACAGATAGAAGACGTGTGACAGATAATAGGTAGAATAAGTCAAGCAAAAGCTGGATTCAGAAAATGAAATCTTATGCAGAAAGTCACTATCACCAAATGTCATAAAAAGTGTAGTAAAATTGTATTGCATAAGGCAATGAATGATGGAACACCAACAAATAAATTAGGAAAAGCTTGGAGGCAACAGAAATAGGATCATGAGATTAATGTTGCAAATACTTTGAACTGCCAGAGTAAATAACATTGATTACCTGGAAGAGGCTAATAAATATAGAACATTATACACAACCATAAGAAAGAGGCAACTCTGGTGCTTTTGCCTTGACCACAAGTAGTCTGACTATGGAAGTCATGGCAGTATGTAAAGAAATTACATGGCTCGAGACACAGGCATGTTTTCTTAGTGACTCAATGAGTGTGCTCAGGAAGACAGAGATGGGGTGGGTCCGAAGACAGTGGTTGATGTCTCTGGAGCGGTCTCGGCTAACAAAGATTAGTTTCATCTTCGTGCTAGGGCATGCGGGAGTACAAGGAAATGAGCGGGCTGACAAGCTCGCAGGTAAGGCTACTGTGAAGGGCGGACGCGCCATGGACCAGGCTGACATTCTGAATTCTCTACAAGAAGTAAGACTTTTGCGAGAACCAAGTGATGACTAAATCTACAACCATGGTCAGACTGCGAGAAAAGCAAATTAAAAAAGGTGTGGCCAAACAAGAACACTACGCAGGAAGCCAAAGAAGATTCATAAACCAACACAGAACTGGTGTCATTAGCCGCTACACGCTGCGGGATTTGCTGAGGAGGGGATCCGAGCACTTATGGACTGAATGGTTCGATGTGCAATGAGGATGATCTGTCGACTAACTATAAGAAAGAGGCAATCAGCATTCTTTGGTGATATAACAAGGCATTGGATAACTGTGACAACTGTAAAGATCAGCAGTAGAAAAGGCAGACCAAGCGAACTGTTGCTGGACTGAAATGGTGGCATGGAGAAATGTCATCACTAGAGCAGACCATGTACACCAAGGACAGATCTCTGGCGATGCAAGAACACCTCAGCCTAATGGCAGCGCACACAATGATGATGAATATAATATGTCAGCCACTGGCCTCATTTTATATACTAAATTACCTCACTACAGACTTTAAAACCATTTATGAAAAAGGAAAACAAATAAATAAACTCTCTCTTTCTCTCGTCACATATCTTACCATAGACCATCGTAGCTACTTGACACAATCAGTGATCCATCTCTGTTGAAATGCACCTGTGCAAATGGAAAACACATGTATCAATGTATAAAGCTATACAAGTACTTCCTCGCAAATAAATACTTTATATATCAAGGGAATGATTTATAATACTGAAGCTATGGTGAATGAATGTGAAATGTGACCAGGAAGTCTTGACACATAAAGAGATACAAAGATGGACATTTTACATCTTTGTCAAGAAACAAAAAAAATATAGCATGATAGTTGAAAACAAATATCCTAATTCAAGCACAAACTGTTACCCGAAAATCATAATAAGATCAAGTAAACCACAACATTAAACCAGAAGCCCAGTAAGTGGGTCTTACAAATCTTAGTTTGACCCAATAAAAATGCCACACTTTTACATAAAATTACTAGGCAATTTTTATTAAGTTTGTCATTGCTTTCTAAATGGCCGACGCCCCAAACCATTGAAATAACGCAAAGCGGTCTACTTCCCAATCGTCCACGACTTATTTTGACCTCTCAACCGATGAGGAATTATTCATTATCCTTATGGCCGCAGCGCGAGTTACCTCTATGTACAGTTGCTTTAAAAAATCTTAGACAACATAAAAAATTACAAATCTTAGTCTGACATAATTGACAAATCTTTGACAATAGACATGACCACAAACCAACTTCTATCAAATCTAGGTCTCTAAAACCTAGAAAAACAAAGAAACCTACCGCTGTGACTGGATCTGAGTGAGCCGGTAATGTCTTCAAACATTTTCCTGTTTTGACATCCCATATCCGCACGCTTTCGTCAAACTGGAGAATGAACCAAAAATACTGCTTCACACAGAGAACTTCAAGATGCATTGGGTCTATATAAACCCCTACAGCGCATACGGCTGTAGTATTGTCAAGTATCATCACCACCAAGTCAATTATCACCATTACAAAGTCAATTATCACCACCACACAGCGGCTTGTCCCTTAAAGAACTTTTCCTAATTCATCTTCTTCACTTTCCTGGTGCAGGTCGGTCCATATTAATCTTTTCCAGACATTCATGCCTTTTCACACGACCATATTTTATTGTAAACACAGAAGTCACAAAGAGGCTGCGCAATTTATTGCCTGGATAATTCGCGGTCTCTCGTCAGGTGCATACTGCAGAGTTACTTATATGAAATAAACAAATGAACTATACTTTGCTGAAATACTTACAACAGTCAATGATTATTGTTCAGATGTGGAGTACTTGTTATCCACGTGGTAATCACAAATTTAAAATGAAGTTTTTCTGCTTGCTGAAAATTGGTTGTAACTGCCTAATTGCTAAGCAATCATTTACTGATCATCAAATGCAATATATGAAACACCTTTTCTTTGTTCTCCAAGTTTTATGGCCTCTCTTTTCAACCAATACTGGTATACATTCTACCCATGTAAGTAGCTTGGCAATGACAGTTACTGACAAATAATGTGGGTTTCCCATCTCCCTTTCTTGCCATCTTTCCATTACCTTAAAACAAATTCACATTTTTGGTATCTACTTTTTAATGTTGCCCCTACTGAGGGTGAATGCTTCACATGATGTGAGTTTTTAGAGGCCTAATACTTCACACTAGTTTCATGCTTAACAATTCACACTAGTTCCATGCTTAACAATTCAAAGTCATTTTAAGCTTAACAATTTAAAGTAATGTTATGCTTAATAATTCAAAATTTCAGCTCAATAATTCACAGTAATTTTAAGCTGAACAATTCAAAGTATATAATTTCTTGCTTAACAATTCACAGCAATGTTAACATAACAGTCACAACAATTACAAAGAGAATTATCATCACATTGTACTTACAGAGCCTGATACTATCAGATTGGACTGGGGGTTGAAATTGCAGCAGAAGACGTAGTTACTGTGTCCTTTCAAAGTCTTCAAGCACTTGCCCTGAAATGTCACACAACCGATGTGATCATACTTTAAACACATCGTTAACTTTAATTACACCAACATCATGAACCGACATTGTTTCTGGGCATTCTTTTGTAGACACAATAAAAAACCAAAAAAGTGCAATGGGATTATTAATCGTCTTAAGTGACTTACCGAATCTGCCATGGGTTTATATATCACAAAAATGTTGTCATTGTGTCTGCTACCATATTAACAACTTTTAGGCCGTAACTGTGCCACACCTCTACTTCCCATTTTCCACCATCCATTTTTGTTTAGTCCAAACCTATTTTTTGTTTGGCATAAAATCAGTTAAAATCTGCGGAGAACATTATCGACCTACACCTAACCCATCTGTCCGTACGTGCTGTGCTGAATCGTGACCTGGTTTCCTAATGTGTTGCTCCGCAGATGTGGAGTTGCAGTACTGGTCTTGCATACCTTGTTAGTTATTGGGTTTGGAGACGGAAAGGAGATCTCTGAAACACATTACCCAGGGAGATTGTGCTTTGGTACTGGATTGGGAAAAAGCCTCTCTCGTGGTAGCAAAGTGGCTAGACACTCGCCTGCCATCTCAAATATCAAGGGTTCCATCCAAATTAGTGCGGATAGTGTGTGATGTGGAGTAAAGGCAATTGGTGTGATACCTACCACATCACCCATGAGTGCAATAGATCTTAAAAACATGGGTCTGTGCGGAAGGTTAACTCGGTCAACAAATGCCCGCAGAAGTCGGATGTGTCGGCCTAACGGCGCAAGAACGCAGCTCTGATGTAAACAGGCACAACGCAATCATGTCCGGGGAAAAAAAAACCCGGGTGAGCGCAGAAGAAGAAGTAACATATGCCCAAGGCAATGGAAGGCACATATAGAATATATTTTTAATGACTGGGGGTTTTGAAAATACTGCCGGTCCAAGTTTTGTATTCACCCTCAGTGAACTCAACATAAAAGGTAAATACAAAACTTGGAACGGCAATATTTTCAAACACCCCACGGTCATTAAAAATACACCCTGTATAAGGGACCTTTACTTGTATACTTAACAAACCAACTACCTTGAGCAAACCTGGCGATCATGTTCTACATAAGAACAGAACAGTACAGACTGAAGTTAGTCCCATTACCCCTGTGCACTCGCAGACTGGTAGAGCAGGAAGTTGACCATATCCTTGCAAGGCTGTCATGTTCTGTCAATTGTGGACTGAACATTGCTACACATAGACAAATACCCACACAAAACTTTTAGGAGTCTCAAATACAGCAACAAACATTCCCAAAATTGGACTTCTTGTGTAAGCATTACAAGAACAACACTGAACGAGAAGAGGAAAAAGAAATCTCTTCCTTCCCTAATTATTTTTTCCGGTCAAGTCGCTTTGAACTCAAGCATAGTTCACAAATCTCCTACTACTAGGGCAGTGGTTCTCAACCCCCCCCCCCCCCCCCAGGGGAAAATTTTAGGGTTTCCATGGGGGGGGGGGGGGGGGATGAAGACCATTTCAAGATCACGTTAATACAAGAACTGATTACTTGATATTGTTTTTCCCTTCATACTTTACAGTCCCCGGGAAGGTTAACCCGGTCAACAAATGCCCGCAGAATGTCGGATGTATCGGCCTAACGGTGCAAGAACGCAGCTCTGCTGTAAACGCACAACGCAATCACATCCGGAAAAAAATCCGGATGAACGCAGAAGAAGAAGAAGATACTTTACAGTTATGTACGTCTCATCCTTCTAAAATTCATTTTATAAAGTAAGTAGATCCACAAATCATGTTTTATGTGAATGTCTAGACTTGTTTTAGTATATGCTATTAAATTTACCTTCCATTGTTACAAATACTGTGTAGGGGTAGGGGATTTTTAGATAGGAAATATGAAGGGGGGGGGGGAGAAATGACGTTCTGGAAATACGGTGAAGGGGGGCACGGGTCAAAAAAGGTTGAGAACCACTGTATAAGGGAGTACATCCTTTTCAGTTTGCATCCAACTTGACAGAAAATGCAGACAAGAAAATCCGGCTGCTGTTGAGGCTGAAGTACAAGCGTTGATTTTCGAGAATTCGCTAGACGGTGACGCGGTCATCTACACAGATGGGTCGGTCGTCCGACATGTGAGAAGCTCATGGGCCTTTACAGCTCGGGCCGGAGGGAGAATTGTGAAGGAGGACTCTGGTGCTTTTACTGAAACCACAAGTAGCCTGACCATGGAAGTCATGGCAGTAAGTAAATCAATAACATGGCTCGAGACACAGACATTCACTAAGGCTTGTTTCCTTAGCGACTCAATGAACATGATCAAGAGGATAGAGGAGGGGTCGATCCGAAGAGAATGGTTGCTGCCTCTGGAGCGGTCTCGACTGGCAAAGATTAGTTTCATCTTCGTGCCAGGGCATGCGGGAGTACAAGGAAATGAGCGGGCTGACAAGCTCGCAGGTGAGGCTACTGTGGAGGGCGGACGCGCCATGGACCAGGCCGACATTCTGAATGCTCTACGAGAAGTAAGACTTTTGCGAGAACCAAGTGATGACTGTGAATCTACAACAATGGCCAGACTGCGAGAGCAGCAAATTAAAAGAGGTGTGGCCAAACAAGAACACTACGCAGGAAGCCAAAGAAGATTCATAAACCAACACAGAACTGGCGTCGTTAGCCGCTACGGGATTTGCTGAGGAGGGGATCCGAGCACTTATGGACTGAATGGTTCGATGTGCAATGAGGATGATCTGTCGACTAACTAACTAACTAACTAACTAACTGTATAAGGGAGTGTGTTGGATTAAGTTTTGCATGTGTGTTAGTCGGTTCAGCCATAATTCTAGGATGTGAAGAGAGGCACGAAAGTATCAGAAAGACAAAAGCACTCGGAGGAAAAAGCTACTTATCACACTTAGTGGATTTGCCATACGAAAATCTGGTCTGTTTAGTTACAATGAAATAAAATGAAATGTTAACATGTGAATTTTCTATTACATTCCTATCATCTTGGTTAGGTTTACAAACATCAAAACACATATAGCATGCCGTCTACTACACTCAAGTTACACAATGTTTGTATGCTTGTGAGCACTTCCAGTGATGTGACCTGTGTGCGGGTAGTCAGTCCTTTTGCAATCTCCCAGCATGCAAAATGTGCGGTTTTTAACGGGTTATTTTTACAGCAGACAATCATGGTAAGCATTTCCTTCGCTATCCAAGCTGGTGTCTATTCCAACATACCAGGCAGGAAGGTCAGCATACCACCTGACCTTGATGCATCATCACCCTAAGATCTTCATAAGCTGGTATATTAAGATCCAATAGAGACAGGACTAGACATGAAGGAACAGGAGTTTAAAAACTTACCGTGGCAAAGTCCCATATTTTTAACGTCTTGTCGTCTGATGCACTGACCAGTAATTTGCTGTCAGTTGACCAAGCTACATCACTCAAACCCTAGATCAAGAAGTAGGAAAACGTTTAATACAATCCAGCCATTGGGTGAACTGTTAGCATGAAAACATGACTAGCAAACATGATATTAAAGATCACATAATCCAATTCAGCCTAAAATATGACAAATGGAACCGTGATTAATGACTAAAAGACGACATGACATCCTATTCTTCTCTTCTCTCTCTCCCCCCACCCACCACTTTCTAAGAAGATTTCTTTTTCTGCGTTCATCCGGAGATTTTTCGGACATGATTGCGTAGTGCCTGTTTACAGCAGAGCTGTGTTCTTGCACCGTTAGGCTGACACATCCGACTTCTGCGGGCATTTGTTGACCAGGTTAACCTTCCCGGGGTTGTTGATTCTATACCCAGATAACTTCAGCAATAAAATATCACTTACAAAATCAAATTTCACATCCAACGAAAACCTAAAAATGTAATTTCCCACTGGCTTGACATAATTATGCCCAGTAAAGTTAGTTGCATATCCTTTAAGGATGTCGCAGTCAACCCCAACATATTTTGGCTGTTTGTGACTTCTTCGCAAATTTTACTTCAGTAATTTGCCACTGCTTTCTACGACTGGCACTAATACCATTGTATTAAAACCAGCTTATGGCGGTCTGCTTCCAAATCAGCCACAGCTGTGTTTCCAACGCAGTATGCTGGATTCCAATTGCGCTTAATTCCTTCACTACAGCACCAGTAATTATACCCAGATAGCCTTTAAAAACATTTTAAAACAAAACAAACAATAAAAATAGCCAAGTTACTAGACAATATTGATAAAATGTTGCATTATGTGAATAGTCACAGCATGGAGATGTTGCCATGAACACTTTTATATGAGAGGCTTTATTCTCTAGAAGCTTACTATTAACAGCAAACAGTATCTATAACACTTTAGATGTAAGAGACAGTGTGCGCATCAGCATCTGCTTACGTAAACAGGATGTCGAGGCCCAGACATGGACCTCAGAAAAATAGGTAATATAAGGATTAACACATAGAATGTTTTAGTATAACAGCCCTGTGAGTCAGATATTACTGAGCTACCATACGAGAGCAGACGATACTAACTGTTTCTGTTAGCGCTGAATGTTAGGCTGCGCTCACCAAACCCGAGACCCCACGTTGTTAGTGACTTCGGGCTGAGGAGCGCAACTGGGAGGCACAAGCTTTATCCTAGTGCGAGGAAATGCAACCTAAAGGCAAAATATCATGACAAGGCAGACCAGGCCCTAAACCTTGGTTGGTAACTGGTCTAGGATCGAAGCTCAGATTAGGTGGACAGTTAGAACATTGCTTTGCTGATATGACAGTTTCTGCAGCTTGTCTTGTTCCAGATGTATTGGTGACACCTTTCCTCTGAAGTAAACTTGGCAGGCTGAGAGAGGGATCATGCTGCATGGGCAACACATGGTTATTACAATTCAGCCCAGGCTTTTTGCTATGGGGAGTAATTATGCCCTTCTTAAAAAAAAAGCACAATGTTACAAACTATCATCTGTCAAGGTGCCAGTATAATAGTCCTAACTAACAGCAATAAAGAATTAATCCTTTCTGCCATAAAAGAAACATAATTTTTTTTTAAATTACATAGAACATACCAATTTGTGTCCAGAGATGGTTTTTTCAAACTTTCCGTCATATGCTCCCCATATTTTAATCAATTTGTCTGCAGCTGAAAAAAAAAAAAAAAATTACAGAGAAAACATCATAAACTGGTCAAAAATCACAGATTATATTATAAAATGTACGGAGTTAACTTCATTCCTCTAGAACAAAGACATGTATTAATGATAAAGACTACATATGTTCCCATAAAGATCAGATCAGATACAATTTTAGAGACTGATTTAGTGTTGAAATTAACCGTTCTCTCAAATTTTGACATACATGTCCAGTGTCCATATGCCTTCATTGCACTTAATTTTATCCCATATGGATTGTCTCTTTCTGCAGGGTGGCCAGATAAAGTTTCGCACAAAGCACAAACTCCGTAGCTCCAGCGATGACTCCCAAGAGTCTCATAGAAAATCATACTCGTGTGAACTGAATGTTGTAGCCTGGAAACTAAACCACAACCTTCGAAGCGCAAAGCAGGCGGGATAGCCACTTTGTCACGGAGGACTGATATAGTAAGCAGGGATACTGGACATGCTGAGGCACATCAGTCTAAGACAACATAATTAAAAACCAAGCATGTTGTGTCATATAAACTAATTTTTCTCATGTCCATTTAGTGGATTTTGTTTCTCAGCAGCCCAGTGGAAGGGAGTTGTGTGACCAGGGTCCAAACATACATGGTCAGCCACCAGAAGTGGGCAACTAGGCCTCCAATTTTTATCCTTAACACTCAAGTATGACCACACATTGATAAAGAAACTCAAAGATATAAAAGACACGCTACAAATCATACAAGACACTCTCGGATACACACCAAAAAAAAACACTCCAAAATACACAACACTTCTGAACACAAGACCACTCGGATACACACCAAAAAAAAACACTCCAAAATACACAACACTTCTGAACACAAGACCACTTCTGAATAATAAAGATACATTTCAAATACACTATTCACTCCTTTATAAACACATACTCGGATACATGATACAAGACCATACCTGAATACACAAGACACTCCAAAGATACACAAGATACTGCTAGATACACAAGACACACTCCCCAGATACACAAAAATACACAAGACACACTCCCCAGATACACATAAATACACAAGACACACTCCCCAGATACACAGAAATACACAAGACACTCTCCAGATACACAGAAATACACAAGGCACACTCCCTTGATATACAAGACACACTCTCCAGATACACAGAAATACACAAGACACACTCCCCAGATACACAGAAATACACAAGACACTCCCTTGATATACAAGGCACACTCTCCAGATACACAGAAATACACAAGGCACACTCCCCAGATACACAGAAATACACAAGACACACTCCCCAGATACACAGAAATACACAAGACACATTCCCCATATATACAAGACAACACTCCCCAGATACACAGAAATACACAAGACACACTCCCCATATACACAGAAATACACAAGGCACACTCCCCAGATACACAGAAATACACAAGACACACTCCCCAGATACACAGAAATACACAAGACACACTCCCTAGATATACAGAAATACACAAGACACTCCCCAGATATACAGAAATACACAAGACACTCCCCAGATATACAGAAATACACAAGACACTCCCCAGATATACAGAAATACACAAGACACACTCCCCAGATATACAGAAATACACAAGACACATTCCCCATATATACAAGACAACACTCCCCAGATACACAGAAATACACAAGACACATTCCCCATATATACAAGACAACACTCCCCAGATACACAGAAATACACAAGACACACTCCCCAGATACACAGAAATACACAAGAATACTTACATGAACTAGCTAACCACTCCCCACTGGGACTGAACTTCACAGAAGACAATGCTTTTGTATGGCCGGCAAGAGTGAACTTTAATGAATAGTTTGGTTTCTGTAAAAACATTTCAAATATAACCAATTGTTTTAATCTACAGTAATATAGAATGTGATGTCTGCATTTATAAAGGTGATAAATAACTAAACTCTATAGAATTAAACCTTACATATTCTTCTTCTTGTCCCTGGTCGGGAGCAGACATTGGTGATCATAACACTTCAATTCTCTTTGTGTTGTCTAATATTTTGCCAGAGTTGCTTATATATTATAATTTGTCACCCAGCTGTTGATGTTTTCGACACACATCTTTATCTTTATCTGCCCCCACTACCTAGCATTTTCCCATATTAGGCGACTTTCTATATTCCACTTCTTCCGTTGACATGCCCCAAAACTTCCATTTGCCTTTCCTTATGGTTTTGATGTGTGATTTTAATATCTGCAGCTCTCAAACTGAGGAATCTGTTTTCTTCTTTGTCTATGATATTCTCAATATTCTTCTCTAAAACCATATCTCTAATGCTTCCAGATTTTTCACCATTTCGTTACTCACTGTCCAGCAATGGCATCCAATTAGAAGAGAAGGCTACACACAACTTTTCATTAAATGGTTTTTTTACTTAAATATTTTCTTCTTCCGTTCGCTTGAGATTTGTCTATATTGTATGAATTTCACTGTCCTTTTTAGTTCACTCAGTAGTCAATAGAGTGGTCCATCTTCCACTGTTGTTTCTCTAGGCCAGAAGATTTGCCTAGATGTCATATTCTGAGCTGCCGTGTAGTGTGTGATCTGCTGTCTGCAGCATCAATCCACATGTGCAAAGGACTGACTTGCCAATCTTGAATATTTTATACATGTAATATGTATGTTTTTCATGACAGCATTGTGTTATGTGAAACAATTAAACCCTACTTGACAGTTTACTAAACAGTAAAGAACTCTGCACGCCAACATGGTTAGCCATGATAGCTTGAACACAGTCTTTACTTTTTTAATAAGGACAAGCTGCTATAACCATTTCTACTTGATGGGTTATTTTTTTATTTTTGCACTCACTCGCTTTGAACTCAAGCGTTAGTCCATACACACTACTTCTAAAGTAGCTGGACTGAATTTTGCATGTGGATTAGCTTTCCCTATTTACAGTGTCCTTCGCCATCAGGATAACCCACTCCGACTTCAGAAGTATTTGTAATTTACGTTCCCAAGTCAAGGACGATACGTTAACATTTTAGTCCAACTGTCCGGTGTAGGGGTTGAACCCCTTACCTCGGCATCAGCATACCACGTGGCTATGTCATCCAGGTATTTACTTCTCTGCCTTCCCATTGTTCTCTTTCCTTCAATCTTACTTACCAGCTGTCACCAAGTTCAACTTATTTCTTCTCATAACGTGTCCTAAAAATTCTGACTGTCTACGTCAAATTTCTCTAATCAGTTTACGGTTTTAATGATATATTTAGATCATAAAAATATATATAACTTAATTATATGCTGAGATCATATTAATATAACATGTAACTGCCTGGTTGAGATCATATAAATGTAATATGTAACTAAATGATATACCGAGATCATATAAATGTAGCATGTAACTGACTAGACAATACTACATACAAGGCTCTGAGAATTGGCCTTTGCTGTTGCTCCACCACTTGGGGCTGTGCTTGGAGATGTTGTGGATGTTACACCGGAAGATGTTCCTGAAATCAGAGGCTTCACGTCTTCTATTTTTGTGGTGTTGGTTTCCTCCGCCATGGTCAGCCTGAAAATTATAATCATGTCATTACACATCTACACCTTTCAGTTCTGGGTGTAACAATACTGATACTGTATGAGAGTTTGTGCCACTAACTGCTACTCCTACCCTGAAAAATCAACCTAGGGTTGAAACAATGTCATGAAATGACAATGTTGACACAAAGGACATGCATCAATTTATTACCCAGAAGTTTAGGGTGTATTTTTAATGACGGGTTTTTAAAAAATATTGCCTTTCCCAGTTTTGTATTTACCCTCTGTGAACTCATGCAAATTAAAAGGTAAATACAAAACTTGGAACAGCAGTATTTTCAAAAACCCGTCATTAAAAATACACCCTATAGAAAAACCTAAACATAATTCAGGAGCCAGCCTCATTCTCAGAAGCCAGCACAATTTCTTTTCGAAAACATGGGCTAAGAAACCACTGACAATCCCAATGCCAAGTTAAAATTTCCAAGTGCCGTGGCTCTCTGGATATTTCTACTACTGGCATATCTGGATACCCCTGGCATATCCTATGTATAGTTAAAGAATATACTTGTGTTCTAGATGTTCTACAAAATACCCTGATGTAATAGGCTGTGACTACGGAAGGTTGGTATGGGTCTGTTTACTCCATTTGATTAAACAATATTGTATGTCCTTTACAGGACGCAAATCCCAGGTTAATCTTTTGGCAGTTTTTTTTCAGTAGTTTGCCACTGCTTTCTGAACAAGAAGTCAACACTGAAGTCCAAACTGACATGTGTAGGAAACGATTCTGCTAACTCATCAGAGCACCGGAAGTTACAGAACCTCCCATCATCCACATTAAAGCTCTCCATCTGATAGAAAAAACCTTAAATACATAACTCACCCATTCTTGAACAAATCTCCAAAGTGGAAAAATTTTGTTTGTTTGTTAAAGAATAGAAAACATCCAGTCAGGAAGAAAGGCGGCCTTTCCTCTAGAATAACAGGACCATGTTTTGTTTAAACGGAGAAAAGAATATTGGAAAACCATGAAAGGAGCAGTTTCAAGACTGAGGAGGATGTGGCGTGAGTTGGTTGAGGACATATGTCCTGTAAATCTGGTGGTGTCGTGCTGGGGTAATTAGTTAAAATCAGGACTAAAGCCGGGGATGATAGCAGCACTAGATTTCATTAGAAGAGAGCAATGAAATGGTTCAGCCACATAACTAAGCTACCAACTGATACACCACACCAAATAATGATGTATAGACCAAATGGAGCCAGAAGAGGAGGCCGACAATGTAACGAAGAAAAGAGGGAATAACAATCCTGGGAATCTCGATATATGAAGCCCACAAAAACGGGCACTCATCCACTGTTCATGCTTCATCTCGACGCAGCATGGTACATAAGGATAAGATGAGAGCAGAGGTAGAAAAATTAAGAGCGCCAAGTCGCTATGTGGTCTGGACATTTTCTTAGCCTACATTTGTATCAACAAAAAATATACTCTGGCTTCTAAGAAAAGGGGACTGGCTTCTGACTTATGTTCACCCTTTTCTACCTTTGATGTAGTGTATTGGCGAACCAATAACTGTCTAGGCTCAAGTCCCTTGTAGTGAATATATTTAAACCTGTATGGTTCTGGGGGTCAACCCAGCCTATTAAAAGTTAGTAAAACGTAATCCCTTAGCAAATATTGCCATTACGGGGTGTAGTGTTTAGGCATTCACAGTGTGTAGTGTGCAGGCATTCACAAACTATAGGGCTCCACACATGAGATGAGCCGGATGGCTTCCATGTCACCTCAACTTCCCAGGCAATTCCCAAAACACAAAATTCTGAAAATTGCCTGATACCTATTTATGAGGTTGGGTGGACTACCAGAGCTGTACTGGTCGTAAAATATAATCCTGCCTCTGCTGGGTGTTTCAGTCTGGACCATTGTCTTCTTAGAAGGAAAGTATGACCATGTTACTGCAGCATTGGTACCAGGTAATATTCCCAATTAAATTAATGTAAAACATGAAACATACGACTGAAGGCTTTGGAAATGCATGTGTAATCAACTGGTCAATGAAACTATGAGTATCTATACTCTTCAACATTATCTGTGGGAGATGGAGCAAATATACCAAGAACTGTGTGGCCAGTAATGGATGACAAATTCTGAAAAATCTATTAAAAATGCCGATATAAACTTATTCCTGAACAAAAAATGTATATACCAAAGCATCATGTACAATATATTGCCATGGCAAAGGTTGCCTTTTGCAAAATGGAATACTGACCAATAAAAAAAATGTCATTTGCAATGAGAAAAAGAGTGTTGAAGTGCTACAACTACACAGAACCTGTACTTTTGTGTGGATATGAAGCATGGACAATGAGCAGACAAGCTGTAAAACATCTGATGGCTGTGGAAATCTTGTTTCTGAGGGAAATGCAAAGAATACCATGGACAGGCAGAAAAACCAAAGACCAAGTCTTACAAGAAGCAAATGAAATCCTAAACTGATTAGAGAAATTAGACATAGACAGTCACAATATTTTTGTCACTTTATGAGAAGAAATAAATTGGAGAACTTGGTGACAACTGGCAAGACTGAGGGAAAAAGAACAAGGGGAAGGCAGAGAAGGAAATACCTGGACGGCTTGACCACGTGGTATGGTTGAGAAAAGAACACAGCTGATCCACGACTCTGATCACGTGAGATGGGGAAACATTACCGCCCACACTTATTGGCATATCACATGATGATGATGATGATATGTATACAGAGCCACAGTTGAGAGGTTACAACAGTGTTTGCTTCAGGCTTAGAAGGTACAGGGTGGGACAAAATGATCTGACACATTTGTAACTTTAATAAAACTAAATTAGAATAAATGAACAAAAAAGTATTTTTATTTATCAAATGTACACATGATGCCATTTTGTTTTATGTTGTTTGAATAATGAAAAAAAGTATTTTTATTTCCTAAATGTATATACAATGTCATTTTATTTCATTTTCTTTTAAAAAATTACAGTCAAATGTTCGCCGTTATTGTCCACACACTGCTGAAGACGTTCGCGAAAGTTGTCCATAACTCGGCGGATCATTTCATGTGGAAAAGCCTCAATTTCTTGATGAATTGCATCTTTCAATTGTTTAATAGATCGGGGGCAATGAATGGACACCTTTGATTTTAGGTATCCCCAGAGAAAAAAATCACACGGGTTCAAGTCATGTGATCGGGCAGGCCAACCGAGGTCACCTCGGAATGAAATTAAATGACCGGGAAACATCTCCCTCAAAATTTCCATTGAACGTCTAGACGTGTGGGCTGTTGCGCCATCTTGTTGGAACCAAACATTATTTCTGACGTCAAGTTCATCCAATTTGGGTCGCAGAAAAGTGTTCAGCAACACGCAATATCGTTCAGAGTTAACGGTCACTGTAACATTGTCTTCTTCAAAAAAGTACGGACCCAAAATGCCAAATTCTGCTATCGCATACCATACAGTTACATGAGGACTGTGCAAGGGGCATTCGTGTAACTCATGAGGATTGTTTTGGGACTAATAGCGGAAATTTTGCTTATTCACGCTTCCACACAAATGAAAATGGGTCTCGTCACTGAAAATCACAATAGCAGTACGGGGAACCTGTTGTTGAATTTCCCCACACAAATCATTATTCAAACAACATAAAATGGCATCATGTGTACATTTCATAAATGAAAATACTTTTTTGTTCATTTACTCTAATTTAGTTTTATTAAAGTTACAAATGTGTCAGATCATTTTGCCCACCCTGTATAATAATATTTTAAAGAGCCTCTGGTATTAATATCGCATGTCCCTGTATAATAATATTTTTAAGAGCCTTTGGTATTAATATCCCATGTCCCTGTGATCTCTTGGTTAGTGAGATCGGATAGATAGTCTTCTTGGATAAAGGCGAAAAACAAGAGGTCACATGTGGAAGTTAAAAATCCCACTATTGTTGGAAATCGCAAGAGTAAGTCATAAGGCTGTGTCTTGCAAAACTGTTAAAGAGAATCTACCCATAAGTAGATACAGCCATTACCTTGATTGGAATTTTTTTCACGCTCGCTCATTTTGAACTCAAGTGTAGTCCATACATACTACTTCTAGTAGTGCTGGATTGATTTTTCATGTGGATTAAAGTTTTTCCTATTAACAGTGTCCTTCGCCATCAAGCAAACCTCCTCCGACCTCAGAGGTACTTGCAATTTACGTCCCCAAGTCAAGGTCAATAGATTTTAGCCCAAGTGTTTGGTGGAGGGGTTGAACCCCTTACCTCGGCATCAGCACACGTTTCTATCCATTTGGCCATGCTGACCTATGAATGAAATCTATCCACAGGAAATAAACATTAAACAAATACATGCTGAAGTCGGACATGCCGGTCCTTCTAGTACATAACTGAATGTACGCACACCCCTCAAAAGAGGAACGAGTATGAAGAAAAAGATAATTTACACTAGGTTCAAGCAATCTTGTAAAAGAAACAAATGTGCCCTTTCTAAGGTGTTTTCCATGACAACTCTTTAGTGTTCCAGTTTCAGAACTGCTGATTTCCACCTGAATATTGTTCTTCGGTAGCTGGAGTGTTTGGTAATTTCAGATTTTGCACTAGCTACATTTTATACAGAAAGAGGTTCAATGTACGTCAGTCCAGAATGAAGCATGGCAAACACATGATGCACATGAGTCCAACCTGTCCAAGACTGCTTTTAATCTCAGGTATTCAGGTCTTCTGTAACACTCTTCCTTGCACACTCAACTGTGACTGCGTTCCTATCCGAGCGCAGTCTGCCTATTTGTAGGAGGTTGAATATTAAACCATGTTCCTCAAAATGACCAAACCTCTAATCAATGATTCGCTTGTAGAATCTCACACTTCAACAGCAACAATGTGCTCATCAGGTTAGGGTTTTTGGTCCCATGTTGCGATCGAGTATTCGCAGTGAAGACCATGTGACCTGGCAACTATTTTTACTTGCTTCTAAATATTCCGGTTTTCTTCTTCATCCAATATTTTTGGACGCAACTGCTTTGTAATACTTTTATCAGTTCACAACAAACCTGATATATTTGTGCCTGTCAGCCGACATCCTATTTCTTCAAGCGTTTGTTGACCGGGATAGCCTTTACAGAGATCCCTGGTTTTGATAGTAAAATTTAACAATTTGAGATCCCTGATGGGATGGTCATGAATTTTTCTATGGTTCATCTACAAGACCTTTTTATACTATATAAAATATATCAAGTTTTTTTTAATTATTCACTACTTTAAGATTACTAAAAAATACAGACACAGACCCACGTTAACTTCTTACCCACCTTTTTACGTGAAATACAAATAATAAATCAAGCCTTGACAATCAGTAAACACAGTGGACTGTGGTGTGGTAATCTATCTGACTTACTTTTTGATTAATTACTTTTTGACTAATTGAGTATTAAGGTTACCACTCACTATTCATTCAAATTTTAACAGTGTCACTAAGACAGACATTGCAGTATATATAATTATATAACACGTGTAGAATGAGAAAGGTCTAAAAGTATATTATAATTACTGGTAGAAATAAAACAGAAATCTCTGGTGATAAGTTACAGTTTTATCAGTCTCGAGTCAACTAATGGCAGCGTGTGGATAGATGCCAAGACTCAAGAACTACAACAAATACAACAGACACCACCATATTAAAAATATAATAAAACATCATAGCAATTAGCATCACAACAAACAAAGTTATAATATATCTCACGTTCACGGCTCGGGTATTCCAACTTGTCGTCGAAGAAGATGTGAATGTGGGTTTCGCCGGGTGTCCAGTAGACTAATTCGAACGTATTTGAAGTAAAACTGAGCTGGTAATCAGCTTATATGTCTCTACAGAACTATCGCAAGAGCATGTGGGGGAAAACAAAGCCGACGCATGCGCGTGAAGGAGTACGCTCCGGCGCTGTTCAATGATATTGTGTATGAACGTCTTCCGGTCTTCTTGGTACTGTACACGGGAACATCAATTGTTGGGAGGTTTCAGGACGTTAAAATAGATTGAGAAATAAATTCACGGGTATTGATGTACACGCATATAAACAGGGAAAATAAGATGGGATTAGAGGACACTGTAGATAATATGAGAATTTAAAGCTATTGTAACTAAACCGAGATTTGAACCTGCCGCCTACAAATTACCTGGGTTGTCACCCCTCGTCGTCATTTCTTTTATGTTATGTGGAACGACGTCACTGCACATTGGGCATTCCAATGCTTGCTTAGTCCTCCCATGCATTAGCCATCCCAAATTATTTCTGCTCACTGTTCCCGTAAGGAGTTGATTATAGGTATCTCATCTTTTTCCCACGAGGGCGGCATTGTGCTTGACCAAGCTTTACTCCCAGTTCGTGCAATCGGGCTAACGTTGGTGTCTCGTCAGTATCCAATAACGAGTCCGTGCTGCAACCCTGTTCATGCTTCTTCCCGTTTGCGATGGTGCATTATTTGCCAGCTGGTCTGTGCCTTTGTTACTCCTTACTCCGGCATGTCTGGGTGTGTACATCCAGGTGAGTGATGTAAAGCACGATTTCTAAATCATTTAGTAAATGCAGTCCATCCATTCGGAGTGAAAGCTGCCGGTTGCAATTCTCTGCAGCATGTTCATGGAGTCGGATATGATTACAATGTGTGTAACTTCATGTTCTGCTTCCCAAGCGAGTACTCCTTGGAGGCAGCGATGGTTTCCATAGTCAGGCTTGATGTAGTGTTCTTGAACACGTGCTATCCTCTTTGATTATTCTCTCCAGCTGTGTAATCCAACGATGATCTGGAGACGCGCTTCATGGACCCATGTCTGTACATGATGATGCCTTCTGGGCGTGACTATCAGTGTTTCAGTGTCTTCCGATGCAGCCAATTAACCTCTGCAGCACTCTTCTCTCCTTAGTGTAAAATGGTTCTCTGCTTACCATACTATACAAGATCCTCTTTGATCTGAATTCTAATTTAATATCTGTGTCTGTTCCCCCATATTTGCCTACGTAGCTACCTGCATGTGTGTACGATTCTACCCTTTGAAGCAAGATTTCACCACGGAATATTAGATTATCGTGTATTCTCCGTATTCTAGTCTTTCGCCTCTGGATTTTAGACCTCATTATTTTGATCTCCCTGCAAGTATGCTTAATTTAGTTTGCGTCTGATTTTGTATGTGGGAGGGGTATTTATTTTCTAGTTGCCAGTTATTATTGTCATTCTTAATCCTCTCAATAACGTCAATAAGAATACGAGTGACACAAGGCATCACTGTCACATTCCTATTCTTATTTTGCACGTATCTATTAGTGTTCCCTTATGACGAACTCTACTTTTCATGTAATATGTTGCATTTACTAAGTTATTGATCTTTATTGGGGTCCCATATTGCCTCATCAGTCGTAAAATTGATTCCTTGTCACTGCCGTCACAGGTTTTTTCATAGTTAATAAATCCAATGTAATGTGGCGAATTCACTTTAATGCTTTGCTTACTTTTGTTTTTAATAATACGATTGTCTGGCCAGCATAGAATCAATTTGATCTGAAGCATGTCTATTCACCCTGTAGTTGTTTTTCAAGTCCATCTCTGTAATATGTTCACAGAAATTGGCAGTAATATTTCTCTATAATTTGTTGCACTCTTGCAGGTCCCCTTACATTGATGACGTAACCATATATCCTTTACTTCAGTCTGCTGGCATTATTTCAGTCTTATCCGATTCTAAACCTCTTTGTTAGCTTCTGTGTATTTTTTAGGTCAGCGTCATGGAATGGAAATCGATCCATATATTATATTTTACTTAATCTGGACTTGTATAACTTGACTACGGGAATCAATAGTATTGTTTGTCTGTTTATTTGTCTATTTGTTTGTTTGTTTGTTTTTGTTCGCTCGCTTTGAACTAAAGTGTAGTCCACACACGTGCTACTATTTCTAATACACAGGACTGACTTTCGTTTATAGATAAGCTTTCCTATTACAAGTGCCCCTCGCCATCAGGCGAACTCACATTCCCGAGTCCAGGACGAGAAGTCTTCATTGTAGTCCAACTGACCAGGGTAAGGGCTTAACCCGCTACTACTGTATCAGCACACTTGATGTTTAAAAATAGGTCTAGGTTTTAAAAAATCTGGGTTTAAAAATAAGTGCTCTTATCCATTCTACGTATATTCAACGATATTGTATGGCGCGGAAGCCTGGGCATTGAACAAGCAACTAGCAAGTCCAATAGAAGCCCTGGAGATGTGGATATACAGACGAGTATGTCGTATTTCATGGAAACAAAAACAATCAAATGCAGAGCTTCTAGAAAAACTGGGAATGAAGGGAGAGTTGATGACAGAAATAAAGAGAAGGCAAGTGAAATATTTCGTTCGGCAACGTTAAAAGACATGATTCTCGTATAAAAACCATACTGGAGGGCAAGGTTGAAGGCAAGTGAGCAAGAGGTAGACAACGATACAAGTGGGAAGATAACATCAAGAGACGGACGAACATCAGCCTGACAGAATGTACAGTCAGTGCGAGAGACAGACAGTGTTGGAGATTCATTGCAGCCAACCTTCATTGTGGAGACTGCACCTGATTGACTGATCCATTCGGCAATTCTGACCTCCCATAGTTAGGTAAATCTGGGGTGATGACGTAGCTATTACAAGCTATGCGTGCTATACTTAGAGTTTGTGTAGTTATTTTAGCACCATTTTAGTCTTTATTTGTTGTTATTGTTTTTGTTTTCGTTTGTTGATGAAGCCTTGTCGCCGCAATGTTCTCCGATGTTTTGATTGTGTTCACATAGAGCTGACCACCCGGGAAGGTCAACCCGGTCAACAAACGCCCGCAGAAGTCGGGTGTGTCGGCGTAGCGGCGCAAGTATCGCACTCTGCTATAAACAGGCACAGCTCAATCACATCCAAAAAAAACTCTCAAAATGAACGCAGAAGAAGAAGACATAGAGCTGACCTTTAATAACCCCCCCCCCCTCCCCAACCAATTTTCCCCTTACGACCTATTTATCGCATCCACAGATCATTACGTAACTCCTCTATAAACAGCTGTTCAGACAACTTCAAAGTTAATCAGAGTTGTCTCTCTTCTCAGTGAAGACCATGTGATCACATGCACCCATTGTGGGCGAAAATTTACCGCTCGAATTGCTCTTTCCAGTTACATTAGCTACCTACCGCCATGGGTTGTAGTTATTATGCCTTTTTAAAGCACAATATGCCGGTCTCCGTGGCAGAGGACTTACGGATGCGATTCGTAAGCCCGCTTACCCGCGTTCGAATCACAGCTGCGACTGCTTAGGCAGCAGACCGCGTTACGCTGGGTTTTAACTAGTTCACGTAAACTTGCCAAGACATCAACAACAGCAGTAAAATGCTGGTGTTGACTGCGATGTCCTGTAAAAAAGGATATGCAAAAAAAAAAAAAAAGGACAATATAACAAACAGACGGATAGATGTCAGTCAGTCTCTTCTCAATTCCAGAGGCTACATTTTATCTAGCTGTTCATTTAGAAACTTAAAGGATACGGGAACTTGTACGAGATGCCAGGTTGTTTCTGACGGACAGAGCAGATTATCTGTTTAGTACTGAGGTGGTGAATTTGAACCGAGATATTATTCAGCAAGATTTACATTCGATGGGTATGTACATCGAGTTGTCTAAATTATTAGAGGACATCTTCGATGGATACATAATTATGGGGTGGCCTGATAAGTCTCAGAGTCGTTTCCACGTGATATCTGGCTGATGTATCTCTAGGGGCTTTCAGTTGCAGGAGCGTAGTTGGGAGGGTACAAGCCTTATCCTAGTGCGCGGAAATGCTGACTGACTGGCACCTTGCCGTCTTGACAGACGATAGTTTGTAAAATGAAATTATACCTCTCCATAACTTAAAGACTGGGCTGAATTTAAAGACCATGTGTTGCCCATGCAGCATGATCTGTCGGCCTGTCTAGTGTACTCCAGACGAAAGGTAACACCAATACGTCTGGAACAAGGCAAGGTGCAGAAGCTGCCGGGTCAGTAAAGCTAGTTATCAGTTATCAGTTGGGGTATCTTCATTGCACTCCGGACAGGTCTATAGGTGCTCAGATCCTCCCCTCAGCATATGCATCAGCGTTCGGTGGCTAATGTTAAGTATAGCCACCGAGCGCCGATGATATGCCGAAGGGAGTCCGGGCGCGCGTGCACGAACTCCGTTGCACGGTCCGAACTCCATTCCACCTCGAAAAACACACGTAAACTACAAACATTTAGGCAAAAACATGTTCCATTCTAAAGGACAAAAAAATGTCCCGCCATCTTGCTTGAAGGAAGTTACGTCATTAATTACGTCATTCTATAGCTGTCTGAACTAACTGCTGAATCACAGACATCAGGCATATGGTTTTGCCGGATCAGCAAGCAAAGCTCTAACTGTCCGCCTGTCGGAGCTTCGATCCTAGACCAGTTGCCAACCAAGGCTTAGGGCCTTGTCTGCCCTGCCATGACATTCAGTCTTTAGGTTGTATTTCCTCGCATCAGGATAAGGCTTGTACCCTCCCAAATGCGCTCCTCCGCCCGAAGCCGTTGGTACAATGTTGGGTGTCGGGTTTGGTAAGCGTCACCCAATATTCAGCGCTAACAGAAACAGGATTACAAATTTGCAGAGCACGTGCCTACCTCAGAGTTAACGCAAACACACAACATCCACTGCATAGTGAAATTAGGAAGGTGAAGGGCAGCAGGTTAAAAAGAGGAAGGTCGTGGATGGGTCAAGCCGAGGACATTCTTCAACAGGTATGTTCACTTGAGGACTTAGAACCTGGCGGAGTGGCGAGGAGTGGATACAAGTGCCAACATATTTCTGTACGTCTCTTTCAGTCTGCATCCAACTAGACAGAAAATGCAGACAAGAAAATCCGGCTGCTGTGGAGGCGGAAGTACAAGCGTTGATTTTCGAGAATTCGCTAGACGGTGATGCTGTCATTTACATAGATGGGTCGGTCGTCCGACATGTGAGAAGCTCATGGGCCTTTACGGCTCAGGCCGGAGGGAGAATTGTGAAGGAGGGCTCTGGTGCTTTTGCTGAGACCACAAGTAGCTTGACTATGGAAATCATGGCAGTAAGTAAAGCAATAACATGGCGCGAGAAACAGACATTCACTAGGGCGTGTTTCCTTAGCGACTCAATGAGCATGCTCAAGTGGATAGAGATGGGGTGGATCCGAAGAGAGTGGTTGCTGTCTCTGGAGCGGTCTCGGCTGGCAAACATTAGTTTCATCTTCGTGCTAGGGCATGCGGGAGTACAAGGAAATGAGCAGACTGACAAGCTCGCAGGTAAGGCTACTGTGGAGGGCAGACGCGCCATGGACCAGGCTGACATTCTGAATGCTCTACGAAAGGTAAGACTGTTACGAGAATCAAGTGATGATTGTGAATCTACAACCATGGTCAGACTGCAAGAACTGCAAATAAAAAGAGGTGTGGCCAAACAAGAACACTACGCAGGAGGCCAAAGAAGATTGATAAATGTCACGAAAACACCGTGATTAACCAGTTGATGATAATACAGGCAATCTGATTAAACGGGATGTTTTCACAGCCACAACTATTTTAACTAACAGAAAAAACAAATCGGATGTCAAAAATCCCAGGACGGTCAAAAGTAACAGCTGCAGATGTTTACTGGGGAGGGGGGTGAGTGAGATGAATCAATACCCCGCCCTTGACAGTTCACAAACAGGTCGGATTCAAGCGGAAGTGCCCGGCTCGGGAGAAAACAGTCCGTCTGTCATTTAGAATTTCCCGACATCAAACGGAATGGCGGTTTTGCTTGTCACCACATGACAGAAAGTTGTGGGTTTGTTATTGGAAACATTGGGACACCTGCAGGACATCAACAACGTCACGTGAACAATTCAAGGCTGTTTGAAAAACCATGATTGGGGGAGACAGTGTAACTCAAACAGTTGATTTAGGCGGATGTGCTTTGGCACTGCAGTTCTGAGTGGAAATATGTCTACCGTGTGCGAATTAAGTTAATTTAATTTTACACGTGCCTGTCATGGCAAATGTAGATGTGATTTGATCGAACTGCGGTGTTGCCTAAGGTAGTTAATATAGTCTATTTAGGCCTAATTAATATAGGCAGTAGTCTTGTTAAAACTAGAGTGTGCCGATTAGCACTGTTAGTGGAAAACTAGTTAGAGTAGTGAAGTGATAATTGGCTCTGCTAGGATGAATAGGATAGCGGGGTGATATTTGGAGAGAATTAAGATGGGTTGGGAAATGGGGAAAGTGTCCAATGGGGGGGGGGGATCTTTCAGTGGTTTGCCCACTGAAGTTTTGCACTCTGTTTATGGGTCTTTCCTTGTCATAGCCTGATTCGGACGTAGGTGAGGAGCTAATATGTTCTATGACAGAGTTTAGTTAGCTGAAAAAATAACAGAGCAAGGCAATAAGCTTACACTCAGCCGGTAGGATCAGTGACTAGTGCCATCACCAGATGTGTTGTTTCTCTAACATGTTCCCTGCCAGTTACGAGGAAGTTCAACACTGGTTTTGAAGAAGTGCAACTCCAATTAGAAGAACACCAGTTGGCCACTCAAATGCTTTCTTACGGAAAACGAATAACACCCGAGACGAAAGCGGGTATAATGTTTACGCTGGACTCATAATCAGGAGGGTTCACCATAACATGGCTCAGAAGAGCCAGCCAATATAACGACTCCTGCATGTTAAGGTTCACCTAGGATGGGTGATGATTGTTGATATGTCACACATCATACAAACATTGTTAAAGGAACGAGAACATTAAAATGTAAGTCACATCGTGTGATAGATTCCAGTGAAATATTACAAAAGACATCATACTTGAGACTTTATAGACACTAGTTAAGATCAAGTATATTAACAATAACAGTGATACCTAAGTACACACAACAAAGGATTCGTACAGTTTTTAGGACCGATAGGAACTTATAATGTGTAGTGTGCAACCGGTCCATGATCAGCTGTAATTTACAAACAGTATCTATTTCGGATGATCAGGAAGATGGATTACCAGGTAGCTACAGATCTTCTTCTTCTTCTTTCGTTCGCTTGAAATATGTCTATATCTGCAATGTCGTCTCTTGCATGAATTGAACTGTTTTTTTCAGTTCACACAGTGGTCCATAGAGTTTATCTTCCACTGTCGTCTCTCTAGGCCAGAAGGTTTGCCTAGATATGTTATATTTTGGGCAGTCTTGGAGTATGTGCTCTGCTGTCTGCGACACCAATCCACATGTGCACATGGCTGTTTCACCAATCTTGAATTTTGTATACATGTGGTTGCGTAATCTATTGTGTCCTGTTCTGAGGCGCAGAATAATGACTTGTTCTGGTCTGTCCATAATGTGGTAGTCATCTTGAGCAGGTTTTGGTGGCTTTCTGACTGATTTGATCATTCTTTTCTTTTGGTGGTATGTAACGGGCACATCAGGCTGTTCCTCTTTGGCTCCTTCCTTAGCCAATTGATCAGCTCTGTCGTTTCCGGGTACTCCACAGTGGGATGGTATCCACTGTATGGTGACTTTATGCTGACTGCTAAGTTCAGAAAGTAGTGTCCTTAGTACTGGCAATTTCCCAGAGAGGAGCGCCTCGAGTACTGATTTTGCATCTGTTAGTAGCACCACAGGTTGTGTACCATTGCTGTTATTTAGTAATTTCTCTGTTGCTATCTTGATTGCCTCAATTTCGGCATCATAGTTATGGCAGTACTTTCCTGTCGGTACTCTGGCTGTGTCCCTAGTATTATTTGGGTATTCTATGTACACTCCCGCTCCTCCATTTCGAACAGCATTTTGTGCTGACCCATCTGTGTAGACTCGGATCCAGAGGTCCTGTGGGTATTCTTCATCAAGGAAGCTGAGAGTGGCTGTTCTGCGCTGCACACTGTTCTGTTCTTCCTTGTCAAATATTCCTCTCACTTTTGTCTGGATTTGTAACGATAGTCTATGCTCATCTTTCCATGGAGTTCGCTCTGGAATAGTTGTTAGGGGGATACCAACTGTGGGCAGATCAGTGGTTTCTCTGCAGAGTCGTTTGGCCTGGTGGATAAAACTACTTCTTTTCAACCGCCCCATAGCTAGGTTTTCAAATCTGTTCTTCATAGGGTGGCCTGGCAAGCTGAGGAACTTTTCTGCTTGTATTAGCGTTTTCGTATCTCTGCGCTCACTCAGTGCCTGTGTCCTCCCCATCTTCTCCATTTCCACTATAGGGGTTGATCTCATCCCTCCTGTGGTGACTCTAAGTGCTTGATTTTGCACCTTGTCCAGCTCTTGTAGTGTGGTATTTGATGCTGAACACCACGCAGTTGACCCATATTCCAGGTGTGGTCGTATGCTCTGTTGGTAAACTTTGCTAAGTATTTTCGTACTGGCTCCCCATGTGGTTCCACTTAGCTTTCTCAGGATGGCTATTTTCCTTCTGGCTTTTGCTACTGCTTTGTTGATGTGCTTTCTCCATGTCAGCTTGCCATCAAATGTTACTCCAAGGTATGTTGGTTCTTTATCTTCTCTTAGGGGTGTTCCATTTATCTGGATGATCCCTGCCTTTTGTTTTGGAGAGAGGGTAAATAGGGTGGTGCTGCACTTGTCAGTGTTTATGCTGACACACCATCTATTTGCCCATGCAGCAAGTGTATCTACAGCTCTTTGTAGCAATCTGGTGGCCACTGATGCATATTCATTTGTGCTCCATAGAACCAGGTCATCGGCGTACATTGCCGCTTTAATTCCATGCGGTAGGTGAGCAACAAGATCATTGATGAAGATTAGAAAAAGTGTGGGGGACAAGACTCCGCCCTGGGGGACACCGTGACGCAGTAGTACTTTCTTGCTCTTGAGTCCGTCTATCTGTACTCGGGCTCTTCTGTTGTGCAAGTATGCTTTCACCCATTTGTACATTCTTCCATTGACTTTGCAGTTTCTCAGTTTCTTCATCAGACCTTCTTTCCAGACTTTGTCAAAGGCTTTCTTCAGATCTATCCATGCCGCGAGCACCAGCTTCTTCTCTTGGAATGCATCCTCAATTTCTTGAGAGAGGTAGGTTGTCTTCTTCTTCTTCTTCTTCGTTCATCCGGAGTTTTTTTTCGGATGTGATTGCGTTGTGCCTGTTTACAGCAGAGCTGCGTTCTTGCGCCGTTAGGCCGACACATCCGACTTCTGCGGGCATTTGTTGACCGGGTTAACCTTCCCGGGGGTTTCTTAGGACGTTTGACTCTCACTGTTGTGGTGTTATCCCCCATCCCAGCTGGTCCATATAGAACAGCCAAAGATCCTGGTCAGCCCTCAAGGGAAGGCAGGGGCAGACCATGGGCATTCCCCGCCATCCAAGGAGGCTTCCATACTTGCAGAGCCGATACATAGCGCTCTGGTACTGGGCTCACCCAAGGAATCGTCACGTCCTGCACATGGCTGCTTAGCCTCACTTCCGTATATTGGGCTTTCCGTTCACCATAGGCTGTTCTTCCGGAAACCAGAAGTATGCAGTCTGCAGATGACATCCACACAGTGAGCTTTCGATTCGGACTTTCCATGTAATGGATTTGCTATCCAAGCAATATTCCATTTCGTGCCACTAGGACACTTTTCCACCTTTTATGAAGTCCACACAGTGGGCTTTAGATACGGACTTTCCACGTAATGGATTTGCTATCCAAGCAATATTCCATTTCGTGCCACTAGGACACTTTTCCACCTTTTATGAAGCCCACACAGCGAGCTTTCGATTTGGACTTTCCACATAATGGATTTGCTATCCAAGCAATATTCCATTTCATGCCTCTGGGTCTTCATGCACCTTTAAATGTCAACCTGTATGTAGTTAAAGTAAGCTGCGGTCAACTTGAGCTTGTTGATATCTCCATAGAGCTTGTCCTCAAATGAAGCAGGTGTGGGCCAAAATATCTTTCTCTGTTCTGCATACGTTGGGCAATCCTGCAGCAAATGTTTTGCTGTCATTTTTCCAGTTCTACAATTACATTCATCGGTATCTCCTATCTTTAGTTTATTGAACAAGTGGTATTTCAGTCTGTTATGTCCTGTGCGGAGTCTGAAGATTGCTACTTGTTCTCTTCGGCCGAGTTTGTAATATGCATCATCCTTCTGATGGCCTGGATGCTCTGATTCCCATTTGGTTCTATAAGTGCTTTTTATCGACCTCTTTGCCTCATTATAGGTTATGTCTATGTCAGGCTGTGGTAGTCGTCCGCCCTCTTTTGCCAGTCTGTCAGCCTCTTCGTTTCCAGGTATACTGCAATGTGATGGGATCCACTGTATTACAACTTTTTTGGATTTCTGGCATAGACCATGGAGTGCTGCTCTTAGGTCAGTTAGTTCTGTGCTGTTATTGCTCTTCAGTATTGAGACAACTGACTTTGCATCTGTGAAGATAGCTATTTGCTTCTCTTTATTTTCCTCCATCAGGAGCATTTCTGCTGCAGTTTTCAAAGCCTCTACCTCCGCTTTGAAGTTACTTGAAAATTTTCCAGTTGCCATTGAATGTGTTTTTTTCACTCCATTTTTTAAATTTAGGAGAATTCCTCCTCCTCCATTCTCTATTGAATTTTTGGCTGATCCATCTGTATATGCATGGGTCCAATTCCTGCTTGGGTAATGTTCTTTTATGTAGTTTAGGGTTATTTCTCTTCTTTCGGTTTCATGCTGAGTGTTCTTTTTCTCAATACCAGGAATGTTTTCTATCATCTCAGGCAGTTGCTGCTGTCTCCAAGCTGGGAACTTGTGTGCATTGTAAATGGGTTTGACTGTTGATATGTTAAGTATGGGATCTGCCCTAATCTTTCGTTTTGCAGTTTCTACAAAGTTGCTACGCTTCAGTCGTCCCTTTCCAAAACCATTAAATCTGTTGTACATAGGGTGGTCTGTCAATCTTCTAAATTTTTCTGCTTGTTGCTGGGCTCTGCTATCTCTTCTATCCTGCATTGGTTGTAAACAAGTGATCTTTTCTAATTCATTAATAGGCGTTGTCTTCAGGCTTCCAGTTATGATTCGCATTCCTTGATTTTGGACTCTACTTATTTTGTTAAAGTTTGACTTAGCTGCTGTTGCCCAAGCTGCAATGCCATATTCCAGTACTGGCCTCACCCGCCCAGTATATAACTTCTTGAGAACTTTCTCATCTGCTCCCCACGTTGTACCAGCAAGCTTTTTCATGATTGCCATTCTTTGCCTTGCTCTTGTTCGATTTTTCTCAACCTGTGTCTTCCATGTCAGGCGACGATCAAAGGTGACTCCTAGATAGTTTGGATTTTCTTCATGGCGCAATATTTTTCAATTCAATACCAGCTTAGGTTGCTGAGTTTTAGTTGAGAGGGAGA
Source organism: Cepaea hortensis (assembly GCA_963921405.1). Lineage (NCBI taxonomy): Eukaryota > Metazoa > Mollusca > Gastropoda > Stylommatophora > Helicidae > Cepaea > Cepaea hortensis. Next base: position 42,221,200 of record OY992884.1, on the reverse strand, counting down.
ACACTGTGCATGTTGTTTTCTCCTCACTTATCTTCACTAGCCATGATTTTGACCAGTCCTCTAGCGCTAATAGGGCTTGCTGTATTCTGCTGTTAGCTGTACTAATATATTCTTCAGATGTCCATATGGCTAGGTCATCTGCAAAGGATGATGTGTGTACTCTGGCTGGAAAATTTTCCGTGATGTCGTTTATATATGCTAGGAATAATGTTGGTGAAAGAACTCCTCCTTGGGGGACACCTTGCTCCAACAGCATCATTTTGCTGGTTTGTCCTTGTACTTTTGTCCTGGCAGTTCTGTTCTCAAGGTAGTGGCTGATCCATTTGTACATTTTCCCGCAAACATGCATTTTTTGCAGTTTTACTTTCAGTCCTTCCTTCCATACTTTATCAAATGCTTTTTCTAAATCTATCCAGACTGCTAGTGTGTGCTTTTTCTCTTGGAAGGCATCCTCTATTTCCTGAGCTATATAGGTTATTTGATCTTCAGTGGATCTGTACTTTCTGAATCCTGCTTGGTGTGGTGTTAAGAGTTTGTTTTCTTCCAGATGCCATGTTAGCCTGCCATTGATAATGCGTTCCATTAATTTTCCTACACAGCTAAGTAGACTGATAGGTCGATAGCCATTTGGTTCTTCCAGGTCTTTTCCTTTCTTTGGGACTGGTATTAGTATAGCTTCCTTCCATGCCTGTGGGACTATTCCTCTCTTCCAGCTGTTATTTAGGACTGCTAGTAGTTTCTTCTTTGCCTTGGTGCCTAGTCCTATTAGCATTTCATTTGTGATTCCATCCTTTCCTGGTGATTTCTTCTTTTTTAGGGTATTCATTGCCTGTTCCATTTCTTCCATTGTTAGATTTGCCATCATATATTCTGCTGCTGTCTCTGTATTTCTATGATGTATCTGTTTGTCTTTGATTGCTTTCTTCTGTTCGGTTGTAATATCAATGTGGTTTGCATTTGCATAGTGTTCCATTAGTGCATTTGCAGCCTTTTTTCCTGTAAGCAAGGCATTTCCTTGTTTAATTGTTATTTGTTTGTTTCTAGGTCCTTCATTGTTCATGGCTTTCACTAGTTTCCATAGTTTGTTTCCATCCCTGTCAAAATTCAGGTTTTCTGTTTTTTCCCTCCAACAATCTCTTGTTGTTTGATTTACTGTTCTTTTATATTTTGCTGAGATGGCTTTGAGAGAGATGTTCGCTTCAATTGTTTGTTCTCTCTCTGCTGTCTTCCTGGCATCTTCAACTTTGTCCTCCAAACTTTGTAGTTCTTCAGTCCAGTATGGTTTGTAATTTTTCCTCGCTCCTCTAGGAATGGACTCAGTGGCTGCCTGTATTATCGCTCTGTTTAGACTTTCCACCATTTGCTTTATGTTGCCATATCGTGTATTTATGTTTTCACAATATTTGTCTGTTAGTATGGCAAATCTGTCCCAATCTGCTCGTTTGTAATTCCAGCGGGGCAAGGGCTTTTGCTCCTGTGGAACATACTCCATATTCATTTCAAGCTTGATTGGTCTGTGGTCACTACCTGCTAATTGGTCCAGCACATGGCGATCGATTTTGTGGAGGATGTCTCCTGTGCAGAACGCTAAGTCTGGAGTAGAAGTGGTAAGCCATCTTCTGGAGTAGAAGCTCGGTGTGTCATCCGCTTTGTTGAGTAGATGGAGATTTGAGTCTATTTCCCAGTCCTCCAATTCATCTCCTCTTTTGTCAGTATCTGGGTATCCCCATCTTTCTGAACGGCTATTAAAGTCTCCGACAATAATGCAGTTTGTGTCAGTTATTTTCATGTTTGAGAGTGTAAGGTCCTTATCTGCTGGGCTGTACAGATTGTAGATTCTTATTTTCACGTCCTTTATCATTATATCAACACCTATAATTTCCGTTTGGTTGTCAGAGATCACAGATACTTCGCTGAAAGGTATTGTATTTCGTGTAAGTATTAGAACTCCTCCTTTGTGTCCTTCGCGGTCGAAACGTGTGGCCTGATATCCTCTGACTGAGAATTTGTGATTGGCGTTGAGGTGTGTCTCTTGAATGCATGCCACATCTATTCTATCTTTATGAAGACGCTGTGTTAGGGAGTCTTTCTTCTTGTAAACTCCTTCGGCATTCCACTGTAGTATGTTGAGTGTCCGGGGTATTTGGTCAATAGCTCTTAACCTACTCCTCTGTGCCTTGACTCCACAGCACAGGGGAAGGTGACCACCAGTAGTCATGGGTGGACCCCCTCGAGGCAGGGGGCCCGGCACTATCGCCGCCTGATGGGACTTCACGGGATTAGCACCATATCGATTAATTTTGATTTGTGACATCATGAATTAAGTTACGTTGCACTGCTTTGTCAAGCCTGTGGCTCAGTACATCCGATTTCGACAAGCATTTATTCGGGATGCTTTCCCTAGCCTTTGACTGTCCCCAGTCTACCTACAAGGCAGCAGGTTTTACGTTGCACTGCTTTGTCAAGCCTGTGGCTCAGTACATCCGATTTCGACAAGCATTTATTCGGGATGCTTTCCCTAGCCTTTGACTGTCCCCAGTCTACCTACAAGGCAGCAGGTTTTACGTTGCACTGCTTTGTCAAGCCTGTGGCTCAGTACATCCGATTTCGACAAGCATTTATTCGGGATGCTTTCCCTAGCCTTTGACTGTCCCCAGTCTACCTACAAGGCAGCAGGTTTGTGTGTCTCTTCGTCTGGTCCCTCTCCCTTGACCTGTCCGACATGGGTGGCCCTACCAGTAGCTGTGCTACCGTCGGCATAGCTCTTGGGGTCATTGGGACGCACAAGCCCCTCTACCTCGTCACGGTGGACACACAGCAGAGGGGGGTAGGTTGTCTGATCTTCCGTAGAGTAGCACTGCCTAAAGCCAGCCTGCTGTGGCACAAGGATGTTTTTACTTTCAATGTACCACTGCAGTCTGTGATTGATGATGCGCTCCAGTGTTTTGCAGAGACAGCTGGTGAGGCTAATTGGTCTGTAGCTAGAGGCAATGGAACCATCTTTCCCTGATTTTAGGAGGGGTATCATGATTGCTTCTCTCCAGGCTTGTGGAACACTGCCTAAGGTCCAGCTGTTATTGAAGATCTGCAACAGCTTTGTTTTGGCCTTTGTTCCTAGGTTCCTGATCATTTCATTGGAGATACCATCAGCTCCTGGTGACTTTCTCATTTTCAGTTTTGATATGGCTAGCTCCAGTTCGCTGATTGTGATGGGTGCCTCCAGAACCTCATGTACTATTTCCTTCTGTCCTGTATGTTGTCGTTTCTCTCGAATCTCTTGTTGTTTCTCTGGACTAATTTTGATATTGCTATCTTGTGCGAACGAGTCCGCAAAATGGTCAGCTGCTTGCTTTCTTGTTAAGATTTTTCCATCTTTATGTAGTGCAATTTTTGAGTTTCTCCCTGTGCCCTCGTCATTAAGCTGTTTTATTAGCTTCCACAATTTCCTTGTGTCTCTTTCAAAGTTCAGAGACTCTGTTTTCTCCTGCCAGCTTTTCCGTCTAGCCTGCAGCTTGGCCCTTTGAAATTTGGCTTTTGCATGCTGGAATTTATTGTGGTGCTCTTGGCTGGGTGTGGCCTCTGCTTGCTTTCTACACACTTCAACATCATTATGCAACTGTTCCAGTTCACTACTCCAGTAGGGTTTATATTGTTTACGGGCTCCTCTTGGTACTGTTTCTCGCGCTGCCTGTAGTATGCATTTCCCAAACTCTCCAACTGCTTTATTTATGTCTTTCTCAGTGTTCAGGTTTCTAACCAGTATGCTGGTGCGATGCTTGTACATTGTCCAGTCTGCTTTCTTGTAGTTCCACCTCGAGAGGGTGCTGCTTTCACTTACAAGCTCATTTTCTACGGTTAGAAAGACTGGCCGATGGTCACTGCCACCAAGTTGTTTCCCAACAGTTCGTGTAATGTTCCACTCCAGGTCTGGTGAATGAAAAGCCAGGTCAGGTGTAGTTGTAGAGTGCCATGATCTCGAGTAGAAAGTATGTGGGTCGGACGGCTTGTTAATCAACATGAATCTATTCTCATCCTGCCAGTCTTCCAGTCTCTCTCCTCTCTGGTCCATGTGATCATAGCCCCAGCTCTGCGAGTGGCTGTTGAAATCGCCACACACAATCATTTTTTCTTTTAGTGGTAGAGTGTTCAGTGCCTGTGGGCGGTCACTTGGACAGTAGTAATTGATCAGATGTAGATCTGTATTACCTGTCTTAAGTTTAAGTGTCTGATACTCAGCCCCTTCCATGTAGACTTTGATTTGGGAAGCCATGATGTTGTTTCTTACAAGGGTCAGTATCCCACCTTTTCGCCTGTTCTTTCGGTCAGATCGGTAACACTGGTAGCCTCTGATTTTGAAGGCTATATTTTCATTGAGGTGAGTTTCTTGCAAGCAACATATGCTTACTTTTTCTTGGTCCAAGATTTTTTCTAATTCTATTTTTTTGTTGCTGACTCCCTCCGCATTCCAGTGCATTATTTTAAGTCTTCGTTTAGTATGGCCAGTCGTCCTATTCTCATGTCCCCTGGCTCCACAGGACATCTGAGAAGGACCTCCAGTAGTTGGGGTTGGACCCTTTCGAGACATAGGGCCCGGCACTGCACCTGCCTGGGGGTCCAAAGCAGGGCGAGCACCATAACGATTAGCAGTAGTCGACATATTCCATTTTGCGTGATTGCGTGGCATCCTGATTTCTGTGGTGCGCCTCTTGGGTAGCTACAGATGACAGTCGGTGTCCGGCAGGAGAGATACAGTACTGGGTGAGATGGACTTGTTCTGACTTAACGTGCTGTGGTGTGTCCTTGCAAGGATGAACTGACTATGCTATTATCTGAGGGTCCGATCCTACACACATTATAGAACACATCACACATTTTCTTCGCATACACGTCTCACGTACATTACACTTGTTTTTTAATAAATTAATCTTTGTTAATTTTTAGAAGCAAGAGTTGTTGAATATGTTGCGTGGGGAAGAATGAGAGGGGGCATAGTACGACAATGATAGAGAGAGGAAAAGGTGTCCATGAACTGAAGGAGTGTGTTGGACGGAAGCTGGTGGATTCTCCAGGATATTGATAGAAAAAAAAAAATTATAATGTGGGTGTTGACTCCCCTCACTCCAGGGACGACACTTTTAAAGGAAGACACGACAATAAACCAACACAGAACTGGTGTCGTGAGCCGCTAAACGCTGCGGGATTTGCTGAGGAGGGGATCCGAGCACTTATGGACTGAATGGTTCGATGTGCAATGAGGATCATCTGTCTACTAACTAACTAACTAACTAACTAACTAACTAACTAACTAGAAACAGGTAGTACCGTCTACTGTCATACGGTAGCCCAGTCATATCTAACTAAGGCCTGATAACAACGGAAATGCTACCCAAAGACTAAATGTCATGGTAGGGCAAACCAGGTCGTAGGCCTTGGTCGGCAACTGGTCTAAAAGCGAAGTTCGGACTGTTAGAGCATTGCTTTGCTGATCCTGCAGCTTCTGCGGTTTATCTTGTTCCAGGTGTATTGGTGTTACCTTTTCTCTAGAATAAACTAGGCAGGCGGAGAGAGGGATCATGTTGAATCGGTAACACATGGTTTCTACAATTCAGCCTAGAATTTATGCTATGGAGAGGTGTAACTCCATCCCTGGTCCCCGCCATGGATTGTAGTCATTATGCCTTTTTTTAAAGCACAATGTAACAAACTATCGTCCGTCAAGACGACAAGATGCCAAAAACAGTAGTAACAGATTTAGAAATGCTTTAATAAATGTGAACACAATGAATGTTTGGTTCTGATTGTGTCAGTGATCACGCTCCACAATGTGGTTCCGTGTGTTGCCGGGGTTATGATTGTGTCAGTGATCACGCTCCACAATGTGGTTCCGTGTGTTGCCGGGGCCCATAAGGGAAGCAAAGAATAGCAACACTGTAGCCTACCAAACATGTCGTAAGAGGCGACTAAGGAGGCTTGGTGGTTCCGTCGCCCTGCTACTGAGTGAGTGCGTGGCGCGACACTGTGTGCTGTGAGTTTCGTGTGAAATGCTTTTGAATCTGCCTGAGGTTTTTTGGAACGTGACTGCATGTTCGGAGTGATGGCAGGTTGCTATGTCCCAGAGTTGACCGGTTCTTGCCCTATGCAGAAATGCGTGGCTGCTGGGCCACTGCCACTGCCATCAGCGATGAATTGTATTTTCGTGGACTGTGTGGGTGAACATCTAGGAAACATTCAGATAGGAAAATGACAGCCGATTCCATCAGAGATGAACTGGGTGTTTCGTGGGGGACTGGTGTGTTGACATTCTGGTGGCAGCATTATGCACAGTGTATTTGTGCGGGCTGTTGTTTGTTGAGACTCCTGTCTTTTCCACTTTTCACATTGGGCAGTGGGGAGCGTTTTGTGTGATATTCACTGGCACAGGAACGGAACATAATGGGGACGACCCGTTGCTGTGAAGTTGAGCTCAATGCACGAACTCCGTTGCATCGGCAAGGATCCTGAAATACTTTGGGTAGATTTTTATCTCGAAATTTTGCCCGGGCAGCGCCGTTAGGCTACTCTTTTTTCGATTTCCAACTACCAAGGGATTTTTTACGTGCGCAACAATACACACGGGCGTCCGATCTCACTACCCAGAGACCAGGGGAAATTTTATTACTGGAAGTCCAGGTGGATATTTTAAATAAATCCCGGTCCTCACCGGGGCCTGAACCCGGGACCTCCAGCACTCGAGGCGGACACCATACCTCGAGACCACTCATCTCCCCAATACACCTGGAACAAGAGAAGTTGCAGAAGCTACCAAATTAGCAAAGCAATGCTCTTACATTCCGCCTGTCGGAGCTTCAATCTTAGACCAGTTGCATTTCAAGGCTTAGAGCCGGGTCTGCTCTGCCATAACATTTAGTCTTTAGGCTGCATTTCCTTGCACTAGGGTAAGGCTTTCACCCTCCCAATTGCGTTTGACCGCCCGAAGCCGTTGTCACAATGTGGAGTGTCTTGTTTGGTGAGCGCCGCGAACAATCGGCGCTAAGAGAAAGCAGGTAGTATCGTCTACTGTTACACTGCATCTCAGTCATATTTGGCCAAGATCTGACTTAGTTGGAAAGCATATGAAATCCTACAATATTAGCGATAGAAGAGACAGACCAAGAGATATTATGCTGGATTGTCAAAGACAGCGACTTGGAGGAATATCATTAATACAGTTGATCAAGAACACGTAGGACTGAGATCTGTGGATTGATATAAATGTCTAGGCTATTTTGCAAGGCACATGATCATGATGCGAAGTTAAAAAAAAGTCATCGTCATCACGTGCCATGGCAATAAGCGTTGGCGGTCATGTTTCGCCATCTCACCCGATCACCAGAGTCGTGGATCAGCTCTGTGTTCTTTCTCGACCATACCACGTGGCCAAGCATCCAGGTACTTACTTCTCTGCCTTCCCCTTGATCTTTCCCCCTCAATCTTACCAGTTATCACCAAGTTCTCCAATTTATTTCTTCTCATAAAGTGTCCACAAATTGTGACTGTCTACGTCTAATTTCTCGAATCGCTCTATGATTTGACGAAACATGATTTTTAGGTAAATGTAGAGAAAGTAGTTTGCCATTGCTTTCCTTCTTAGCAGCGACCATACTGGTCAATCACAGTAGACATTCTCTCCCCCCCCCCCAAAAAAAAAAAAAAAAAAAAACAATAAGAAAGATCCTCTGCCCACCGTCACAAAATTGGAGACAATAATCTACAACTATTTATCGGCTGTTCCTCAACTTCATCCACCAGTTGCACCCATGGCTTCACATAATCCTGATCGGGGGAGGGGGGGGGGCGCTAAACGGGTACTCCACCTTGCCCAGGGGTGTCCCGTTGGCTAGCGGAGGGAAGGAGCACATTATTTCTCCTTTTATAGTTGCTACCCCTATACTGAAATAGTATAGTAGTAGACCTCTTTCAGTCCCGTAGGACTATAGAGTTGTGCCGCTGGGGAGGCACCTGACAGCGCCGCTGGTGACTGTATAATAGTCCAATGCGAGAAAACAGTATAAAAACAGTATAAAAACGACATAAAACTGGACACAATAACAGAAAACAAAATACAGAAGATAATGACAAGATAAAATTAACAGACAATGGCATGGAGAAATATCCGCATATGGATTTATACAGTCATTTGGGTACCTGGGGATATGGAGAAACATATTCGCCAACACCAGTTGGTAAGGCACTTGATGATGATGGTGATCTCTCATTGACTGCAGTTATTTGCACTGCGGCAAATATTATCTTTACAGCAATTGGACAAATATACTAGTTATACACATGAGCAATATGAAACAGTTTATAGTTACTATCAAAGCAAAAGTATAGTAACAAAAAGTATATTTTTGGTATAAATTGCAAGACACATAATTTCCTAAACGAATAATCTATTTCGCAAAAGAATAAGACAGACTGTAGACATCTTATTTGAGTGTCATGTGACATAGGCGACCAATCAATAAGACGTGAAACTGCGTAACGTCGACGACATCGTGTCGGTAAACTTAGCTCTGTAATGGGTCTTATATCGCCATTAACGTTCACAAGAGCTGCCATTATATGGCCTAGAGGGTTTTGTCTCAACATACATTTAAGATTGAAGGACATATTGGCAATAATTACAGAAATCGAACGCAGAAAGCGCCTCAAATTTGCGAGAAGACGGTTGCTTTACCATGTGACCAAAATTGACCAATGAAAAATGTTAGTTTGAGCTGGTTGTATCCTCCTTTTCAGCCTGGCGGTTACCTATAATACATTTTGTCAATGTGAATGTTTGTCAACACAATCTGACGAATGCTATGGACCCAAAAAGCCATCCGGCACTACCAGGGTACCAGCAATCTGTCCAGAGTGTTAATACAGGGTATCTAGTAATTATTTTGGTGTATTGTACACAGTGTAATGAGTAACTTGCTCATAAACGTAAACACGTAACTCTGTCTATCTGCGAAGACCTTCCGCCATGGTTGGTACGTAAAAGCTGACGCCACTAAATTAGTGGTTTTCCTAACATTTCACCGATTCTAGGCGTATAAAATACGTTTCATCGTTTGTATATTTGTTCTAGAAGCGCGACTGTAAGTTTTTCAATCAGAGTTATTCTGAGGAAACGATGAGAAAATTAACTAGAAAAGTTGCTGTGTGTGGTGGTGAAATTTGGCGTTCACAAAATGGCTGAATCATTTAAAAGGCTTCTAAACAATGTACACAATTTCCACGGAATTTTCATCTGTATAAAATCTCATTGCTTTTATTCTTCTACAGTATGCACACCGTTTCAGTTATATGCACAACCTGGGCAGCGTCAGAATGAATTATGACGATTCTATGTAATTTAGACACGTTCTTCTTTTAATTTTTGACCTGACAAGAATGAGGATGGATTGTTTTGATGTAGAGAATCTATACTAGACGGCAGTTTGAGTTTGGGATGCCGAAACCACTCGCCAGTGATACCGTAATTTATCAGTTGTGTACAGAAATAACCAATCTAGATCCCATTCAGAATAATTTATTGACTTGTCCATAGATTTACATCCTGTATTCAGTTTTGTTACCCAGTTTTTTTCTTATACTTATACTGAACATGCATAATGATAATAATAAATATTACAATGACATAAACAGGAGATTGGCATCTCTTCCCTAAATAACCCACTGTGTATATTACAAATTAATAATGTATTTTCAGAGAGCTAAAATACTAACTGGATCTGATATGCGTCATAAAATTCTAATTTCCACCGATTACTTCTTAACACACCACAACAGTAAACAGCGGCAGTCCATGTTCCTAGGCTTATGAAATAACCCAGTTAGCCAACTAGTTGGTTAATTCATAAGCCAAATAATGTTTCAAGTCGTCATCTTTCTTGATTCACATTTGTGAATGACTTTCTTGATTGACACATCACATAAACAGTGACCACACCCTTTACGTTAGATTTTTCAGTTGGCATAGTTCAGTGACCATTATTTTCAGTTCAATGGAAGGTCATTTATATTCTCTGGATTATTGGGCTACTTAATGTCTTTTCCTCAACATTCTTGGCGAGATATAGGACAATTCAAGAACTGGTTCCAACAATACTACTATAAAGTACTACTAACCACAATTTTTTTTAAACTTATTTCTCCTTCTTTCTCTGGCATTACTGCTGTCTTTCCTCTTGCAATATTTGTATTTGATACACCTCCCACTGCGTCCTCAAAATATCAATTTTGTGTGCTTATAATAATTACAATCTTGATTTTTTTTTTCTCCATCTGTTCATTCCATAATGCAAATAAAATACTGTGTGAGTTATAATTTGATTACATTTGTTTTTTGTTTCTGTTTTGTTTGTTTTCAAGTGAGTTTTAAAATCTCCATATTTTCTGACATTCTTTTTTAATATGTAACTGAAGATTTTGTAAGAAGAGAACAAGGAATAATAACATGAAACCTAAGAAACCCCTGGGAAGGTTAACCCGGTCAACAAATGCCCACAGAAGTCGGATGTGTCGGCCTAACGGCGCAAGAACGCAGCTTTGCTGTAAACAGGCACAACGCAATCACATCCACACAAAAAACTCTGGATGAACGAAGAAGAAGAAGAAAACATGAAAGATAGAAAACAAAACAAAAGCACTAAGATTAAAATTATGTGTATGTTAATCCAGTATAAGGTATCATGCTGATCATGGACCTCTCTTCACCACCACCCTGCCAAACATCCAGGCTCTAGCTGCTAGTCTGGCTGATTGGAGAATTGACCAGGATCTTCACTGTCATGAAGACTGTCGAGGACTAGGAGCTTTGCTCGCTGCCAGATTACGAGAGTTAAGAGAGGTCAATGGGTGTTGTTAAAGGCAAGAGGAGTACTTCTTTGCATCAGGTTCTATCCTGTATCGGATTGGCTGGGCTGGTCACGTGACTCGCGTGCCAGATCACAGGCACCCTAAACAAATTTTTTTATGGTGAGTTGCACTGTGGTTAATGCTCTCAAGGTGACCAGAGGAAACACTTTAAAGACACTGAAGATCTCGCTTAAAGCATTTGGAATTCATCATGATACTTGGGAGACTGCTGCCAAAGACTGAAATTCGTGGCGTACATCATTACGCAAGGCTGTAGTCACTTGTGAAGCAAACAGGACTGCAAGAGCTGAGAAAAAAAGCCTGGACAAAAAGAAAACCACTGCAGGAGAACCTCCTCCTGCAGCGACTGGCATTCTTTGCCCACATTGTCAAAGAATATGTCGAGCCAGAATAGGCCTTACCAGCCATCTTAGAATTCACGGCTCCAAACTTTCAACCCCAGTGGATGAAATGAATGGCTATCATCATTCTTGATGGACAAACACCATCCCATATGGCTCGATCTTCTATTTGCAGAGCAGCTAGAAGTCAAAAGTCAACATTCATTAACTGGTGCTCGTGCAGAATGCAATAAAATAGTGTGACAAAACCACTGATGTGGAGCTTAAGAGAGAACTAGACAAGATTCCATAAATCAAGAGGTGGGGAAAAGATGATGGTGCTGAATGGGGGACACATTGAGAAAATCCGATAGTAGCACAACTCAAAAGTCCATTCCCTGAAACCCTCATGGCATACGAAATAGAGGGAGACATGAAAACACTTGGAGAAGAGAATAAGAGACAGAAATTAATAATATGGGTGGAACGTGGAGGGAGGTGCACAAGATACAATATTTGTGTAAATGTGAAACCCCTTTCTTGCCTTTAGGTTAGTTTAGTTTAGTCGATGGGTCAACATCACGGCACATGGGTGTAACCCATAAGTGCTCCATTCTTCTCCTAACTCAAACCTGAGTTTGGAGAAACTCAGCTCAGTGCACGAACTCCGTAGCACGGCGAGGATCCTGAAATACTTTGGGTAGATTTTTAACTCGAAATTTTGCCCGGGCAGTGCCGTTAGGCTACTCTTTTTCGATTTCCAACTGCCAAGGGATTGTTTATGTGCGCAACAATACACACAGGTGTCCGATCTCACTACCCAGAGACCAGGGGAAATTTGGTTACTAGAAGTCCACGTGAAAAAAATCCCGGTCGACACTGGGGCTTGAACCCGGGACCTCCAGCAGACACCATACCTCGAGACCACGCAGCCCTCCTTTCTTGCCTTTATTTGGGGTTACTCATTCCATTCACTACCTCAGGATTAGGATGGAGTATAACTTCTTTGTGTTAATTTCCCTTATCCTTGTATAGAACCTGTTTTGTTGTTTGGCAGTGACTTGTGGAATGTGAATGAACAAATTAGGAAGACCATGGAAGCAATGGAGATGTGGTTCCTGAGATTATGAATGTTGTTAAATATCTGATACTGCCAGAATAAGTATCAATGATTTCCCAGAAGAGGTTAATGAAAGTACAACATATACAACTATAAGAAAGAGACAAATAGCATTCTTTGGTTGTGTAATGAGAAGAAAGGCATTGGTAAACATTGCGACAACTGGAAAGATCGGAAGGAAAAGAAGTAGAGGCAGACCGAGAGAAATGATGCTGGATGGACAGACAGTTGCATGGAGGAATATCATCAATAGAGTTGATCTATTACACCAAGGACAGATCTGTGGAGAGACAAGAACGCTGTGCCTGTTGGCAGGGTACGTGAAGATACTTATCAAGTTCCGTATTTTGGAGGCTAATGAAACTAGGACATTATACACAACAATAAGAAAGAGGCAAACAACTTTTTTTAGTCATGTGATGAGAAGAGAGGCATTGGAGAACATCGTGACATCTGAAAAGATCGAGGGCAAGAGAGGCAGACCAAGAGAAATGATGCTGGATGGATTGCGATGGTGGCATGGAGGAATATCAACAGTAGAGTTGATCTAGAAAACCAAAGAACGAGATCTGTGGGGAGTCATGAATGCTTACGCCATTTGCTTACGCCATTCTGCATGGCACTTGATAATGATGAACTACTGTTAGAAATATTTTTGAATGTTTTTATGACCAGTTCATTTATTCATGGGAAATTGTGATGGTTTCCTCATGAGAGATTTTAATGCTACATTTATTTTATTGTGGGTAGCTGTTCTAATATTTTAAAAAGTTTTGTCATAGCAACCACAAATTTGGGTTTCAATTTCCAGCTAGCAAGCTATCTTCATGGACATTGAATGGTGGAACCTCTTGCGCATATCTGAGGTTACTCATTCATCCACTACCTCAGCTATTCACTACTACTGCTATAAAAAGTTTTGTGCGTGGCTATTGCATTGTTTTCTTTATATTTCAGTTTATTCATTTATATTTGATCTTGTTTTCTTAGTTCCAATGATATAAACATGGCTACTGAACAAGGATCTGCAGCCTCCAATGCTGCTGATGTAAGTAGATCTGGCATTATCATGCCAATTTTAGTAATGATGTAACTTATAATAAGCGGGAAAGTCATTGAGCAGCAGGAATTTTATTATAAAGTGCATGGAAGCGTATGGTCAGTGGAAAATATTTTTTCAGGCTCTTAAGCAATATTAAGTTTAGGAGTCGTGAGGATCGAGAAGTTTGCACATGCTCAGTAGCGATGACAGAATGGTGCCCAACTATCGATTTGCACTATGAAAGAGTAATGAGGCGTTATTATATTTTTGTGATGAGAGGGCGTGAGCCTTGTGAAATCTACGGAATTTTGTTGGCTCAATACGGAGACAGTTGTTTGAGTTGGGAGAGTATATAAATGGGTAGGAAGATTTTAAAATGGTAGAAAAAATGTCGTTGATGAACTGCATAGTTGGAGATCTGCAAGTGACCACACAGAGGATACACTACATGCTCTGAAATATGAGGTCGTGAAACATCCAGCATACAGTAAAACTTGATGCCATCAGACTTCCACTTGTTTGAGTTGAACCTTGAAAGAACAATTGCCTGGTCAGAGGTTTGCAGATAACGAGATTATAGAGGGAGTGGAAAATTGGTTTAAGACCACACCCATGCATTTTTTACTAGAAGGCATCAACAAGCTGGTGGACAGGTGGCTCAAGTGTGTTGCCAGGCATTGGACTATGTTGAGAAATAACACGCACAATTTCTGGTTCACACTATTGTAAAAACAGTTATTTGTAAAATTCCTGTTAGTTAATGATATCCCCTTGTAGATTAATTGCTGCTTTAAATGTATTCATGTTGATTCTGAAGGGGTGTGAAGTGGAACGAATGAACAAACTTTATTTTCAAAGGGTTAAGAAGGCACGGTTTAAGGGTTTAAGGGCACGCAGGCCCTTCTAACATTCTGCCCTTCTATCACTCTCATACATTATTTCATTCACACATCATTCAAGGCTAACTGAGAACAGCAACAATATAAAAGATATGCATTATAAAGGCATGGGGAAAGTGCAAAAAGCAATACTACAAGACTCAGTAATATTAATGAATGGTGTGGCAATTGTTATTAGCTACCATACTGAGATAGTGTTAGAATAATTTTTTATTATATGTATAGCGATTGATGATGTCTTTGATTTCTTGTGGAAGGTTGTTCCACAGCTGAGCTGCAGAGTACATTAAGCTTGTTTTGTATAAGTCTATCCTAGGCTTCAGAATGTGTAATATATTTAATCGTTTACTGTGTCCAGCATAATATTTAAACAATGGCCAAAGGTAATTTGGGGCATTCTGATGTAGGATTTTGTGAATTAGTTTGACCTCATTGAAAAGCAGGTGTTTGCAGAGTGGTAGTAACTGAAGGCATTTATGCAGGCTAGGATTATCAGTTAAATGTTTGCTATAAATTAATCTCATGGCCCGTTTCTGGAGTGAGTGAAGAAAAAGGTAGAGTGCTCACTGACAGGTTGTGTATGGCCTGTTCTCCTGTGTGCATGCAAGTGCTGGACAATGAGTAATAAAATTGTGGAAAAGCACTGGGCGGTGGAGTTTTTGTTTTTAAGAATGTTGATAATATGGTGGAGAGAAAATAAAATAAACGCTGATGTATTGACAGCTGCAGCTTTCATTAGATCGCTTATTACAACCATTAAAGAAAAGACAAATGAAAAGTATAAGGCACATGAACAGAATATATAGAACTGACATCAATGCACTCGGGGTATTCCCATAAGTACTCAGTCCACATCTTCAACAGCCAGCGAAGTGTTCCAATACTAATGGTGCCCGTTGCAATCTGATTATATATTCGTCTTGCTTTACCTCTGAGTGACGACTGTCACCAGATCCTCCGACCACCCCTTGCCGCCACATTCTCTCTAGACTATCATAATCTTATCCCAGAGGGCTTTCGCCATATCTGCCTTATGCATCAAACGCCCCTTAATGATGCGACACCAGCCAGTCTGTCTGCCTGTTCATTTCCACCACACCAGAGTGTCCTGGAGAAAGGAATGCTCACAACCAGCGACCTCTGAATCGATGCAAGCCATGAAGCATGCCAGTCATCACCTTTGCCAGCATGCTTTGTGAATCACTTACAAATCCTGGACCCATTCCCCAGCACGGGGGCACTACTGGGGTGACTGTGTATGAACCCTCACATACACTACATCAAATATGGTATTAAACATGGATACCAGAGATCTGAGAAAATAACAGACTTAACACTGACCATATTTTTTTTTGTTTTTTCTGTTTTGTTTTTGCACTCGCTCGGTTTGAACTTAAGCGTAGTCTATACACACTATTTATTGTAGTTATGGACTGAATTTTGCGTGTGGGTTAGCTTACCATATTAACAGTGTCCCTCACCATCAGGCGAACCCACTTCGACTTCAGGAGTACTTGTAACTAATGTCCCCAAGTCAAGGACGACAGGTCAGCATTTTAGTCCAGCTGTCCGGTGTAGGGGTTGAACCGCTAACCTCGGCATCAGCACACTGGATGTTTATGAACATGCGTTCTTATCCATTCGGCCATGCAGACCTGTCACACTGACTATATAACCCCCTGTGTCCTTTAACACCACATGCTTAATATTCCTCTTGGCATTAGATACGTTGATTTGCTTTAGATTCATATAAAATGTTGCTTAGATTTTTTGTAACCGAATTCATTTTCATCATGATTTCATTTTGACTTTATGACAGGTTTATGATTTTAATAATCATGACGATGGCAACAGTGGTAACGAACAGCCCCCACCTCCAAAGCCTAAGGGCAGACGGGGTCGCAACACAAACCAGCTTCAGTTCATGCTGAAGACTGTTCTGAAAGCTGTATGGAAACATCAGTTTGCTTGGCCATTTCACCAGCCTGTGGATGCCGTCAAAATGCAGTTGCACGTAAGTTGCTCTCACACGTGTCATCGAGGGGAAGTAAAGTAGCAAAGGGACCTTTTACTTGCCTTGGGCATATGGTGTTAAGCTCATGGTTTTATAGTCCAGTTGGCGTTGGAAGGGTGATGTTTTATACTGACTATCTTATCTTCCCAAGACATTTTCTGGTACCCTTTTAGGCTATGGAGTTAAAGGCAAGAGTAAAATAAAAAAGATTAAGGTATTCAGAAACTGAAGCTTCGTGTGTGTATTGAGGGAGGGGGGGGGGGCGCGCTGAGATAGAGATCCTGTGTGTATGAGATAGAGATCCTGCGTGTGTTCATGCATGTGTCTCTCATGTCATGTTAAGTCCATACTGTGCTTATACTCAGTTTCTGCTAAGTGAATTTAATATCATTTAACCCTTTACAGGGCAGACGCTTATCCATTTTCTAGCCCTGAACGGGCAAGATTTTTTCAGGTTCTGTAAAATTTCGGGTCGTGTTAGTAAAAACATCACAAATAAGGTGTTAGTCAACCGATTTTAGTTAAATAAACAACACAAGGAAGGGAAAAGCATGTAGAATATGTTACTCACGTGATTGTTGTCGGTAATCCATATATGAACACAAATATTTACGAAATACGGCATGTTGCTTGTGATTTTCCGTCATCTATACGGCAATTTACAAACACATTTTCAGAATCACAATAACTTTCTTTAAAGTCCGACTCACGACTGCTAATGCAAAGTAACGCTTTGCACTGATATCTAGATCCGATTAATAGTCAACTTCGTGCCCTTTAATGTCATTTAAAATGAACCTAGCAAAATCTCGGCTATCACTTGAAGAATCGCCGAAATCAATTTTGAAAAACAGTGTAAAAATCCCGAAAACTATCAAAAATTTTCCTTAAAAGTCCGTTCACATTCATACTATCGCGTTTACAAATGGCGGTCACGTTGTCAAGCTGTCGGCGAAAGCGAAAGTAGTCGTCGGAAGTGTCGGAAAGCCGAGAGATCGCGATTTTACAATGCATAATAGTATCGGCCGGGATCGGACGCTATGCACGTTTTATGGCATCGGCCGGAATCGGACGATATGCCTTGTAAAGGGTTAATAAATAATTTCTGTGTGAATGAAGAGTGACAGAAAGGGTCGATTGTAAGATGCAATTTGTGATTCTATGAAAATAAATTGTTTGTGTTTGATTGAGACCATGTTAGTGAACAGGAGAAGACCAAAATTCAACTCCAGCCTCTAGTAGTGGTCCAAGAAACTAGATGCATAACTGCAGTCTTGCCCAGAGAATAGGAATTGGGGGACGGTGCAAGTTTAGTCCCAAAAATGTTGTACCAAAGTCAGATGTGTTGGTCAGAAGGTGCAGATATCACAAGTGTTGCAATAGTCACTCCAGTTAACCAAAGTCGCTTTCAGGATGAACATAATAAGAAATATGTAATAGTTTGCAGACTTAGTTTACATTAAAATTAATTTGTATGGCTCTTTTCCAGAAATATAAGCTTGTGGGATAAAGGTTCTTTTTCTGTGTGCATTTTCTTTTTCATATAATCCATGTATTCTCAGTGGTGAATTTATTTTCTTGTTAAAAAGAGCAGTTTTGCTATTATTATCATTGGTGGTATCTGTTTGTGATAGTCTTTCATGAAAACCCCAGTATATTAATTAATTCTTATGTTTATTCATGATTTTTTCCCCCCATCATTGCTCCTGTTCTACATTTGCAAGTAATTGTGTATAGAAGAATTGTCTGTCAATTTGGTATGTGGCTACATGTGTAAGAGCCACGGTAGCGCAGTAGTTAGATGCTCATCTGCCAGCACTGTGGTCCTGAGTTCAAACTGCATGAGGGTGGGGTTGAATTTTAAAAAGTGATTTTCAATCAAATGAATCTTCTTCTTCTTCAGCGTTCCGAGCCATTGAGGTTCTTTGCTGCAAATACAATCCGTCTCCATTCGTCTCTCTGGTGGACCTTCTCTTGCCAGTCGTTGATTCCAAGTGCTTGTAGGTCTGTACATGTATTATCTCTCCACCGTATTCTTGGTCTACCTCGGGGTCTACGGTCATTTATTTCCTGAGTGTAAGCGAGTTTTGTTTCCCTATTATCTTCCATTCTTTCTATATGCCCCAGCCATTGTAGTCTATTAGCCTTCATGATACCAGTGATTAGCGGGGACTTAAACAGATCATAAATGTCTTTGTTACTTCTTCTTTTCCACTCTCCACTTTGTGTATCCCTAATGGGTCCAAAGATGCGTCTTAATTTTGTTCTCAAAGGTTTGTAACAAGGCTTCGTCTCCTTTCGTTGTACTCCAGGTTTCAGAGCCATACAGCACAACTGGTCTGATCAGTGTTTTGTATATTGTGATTTTGGTGTTACGAGATAGCGCCTTTGATTTTAGTAGATGTTGTAGTGCATAGTATATCTTATTTCCAGAGTTGATTCTAGTTTGTATTTCTTCCCTTATGATGTTGGAGCAGTTGAAGATCGTACCCAGGTATTTGTATGTTTCCGTTCTTTTAATGGTCATATTATCTATTTGTATGTGGCCAGAGTTTTTAGCCATTCCGTCTCTTGAAATTACCATATATCCTGTCTTATCTTGGTTGATAACCAGCCCCATCTGTTGGGCTTTTTCCTTTAAGTGAGTCAATATTTCCAATGTCTTTTGTTCACTTTGCCCTATAATATCTATATCATCTGCATAACCAAGCAGCTTGGATGTTCCTCCAATATCACATTCCTCCTTTACCTTCCTTACAACTTTCTCTAGAGCCAGATTGAAGAGTAGCGGCGATAGTGCATCACCCTGTTTCAAGCCAGATGTTATTTGGAAGGGGTCTGATTTCCTGCCTTTATATGTTACTATATTATAAGTATCTTCCATGCATAGTCTGGTCATGTTGATTAACTTCCTTGGTATTCCAAATTCCTGCATAGCATTCCATAGACTATTCCTATGGACACTATCATAAGCCTTTTTAAAATCCACAAAAATGTTATGGAGATCTCTTTTATATTCCCAATGTTTCTCGGCTATTTGTCGTAAGATAAATATCTGATCTATTGTTGATCTGTTTTGTCTAAAACCCGCCTGGTAGTCACCTAATATGTCTTCTGAATATGGTTTTAGTCTATTTAGTAATACTGCGGATAGTATCTTATAGCTTGTGGACAGTAGTGATATTCCTCTATAATTTCCACATTGGAACTTGTCTCCTTTCTTAAAGATAGGTATCAATAATGACTCTTTCCAGTCATGGGGTAATTCTTCTGTCCTCCAGATTTTTATTATTAGTTCGTATAGCTTTAGATGTAATGCATGGCCACCTGCCTTTATAAATTCAGCAGCAATTCCATCAGTCCCAGTTGCCTTATTGTTTTTAAGTCCTGAGATTACATATAGGATTTCTTCAAATGTAGGTTCTTCAATTTGTGGTTCGCATGTTAGAACCTCTTCCTGTGAGAAAATGTTACTTGGAGCTTCACAATTTAGTAATTCAATAAAATATTCTTTCCATGTGTTGCACATTTCCTCATTGGTATTTATCATATTCCAATTTTTGTCTTTTAACTCTTTCACTACCAAACAAAAACTGGGCTGTGACCAAACAGAAATTTATGGCAGAAAATTGGAACTAGGGGTGTGTTACAATAATGCTTTTAAAATGGTTAAGATGGTAGCAGATCTATTGTATTACATATCAAATTAAAGAGGATTGCACAAGGAACATGACAGGGTTAATAATTAATTGATAGGTTACAAATATTATGACAATAATGAGAGGTTTAATAATAACAACTGAAATTAAAGAGGTAAAAATTATTTTAAAAACTGCACTTATAAGGTGTTTTCTACACTCCTATACTGCTAATCATGTTTAATTTACTGAATAATCAAACAAACACCAATTGTCTTCAAGAATATAAACAGTATTGCTCATTAAAGTAACCCAAAAAGAAGTTTTGGTTCATATTCTGAACCATGTCTTTTTAACAAAAAATGACAAAAAATAATGGCTGAAATCTGGAAGGTGGGGGTCTCTCACAGTAAAGTTATGAAAATGGTTAAAATTGTAGAAGAAATGTTGTATTATATATCAAAATAAAGGGGATTGCACAAGGAATATGTTGGTAGGAGAATTTCTGCTTTAGGTTGTAAATAAAATAAAAATAATAATATAATTTGTAAAATAATTGGACAAAAGTAGGTAAAAATAATGTAAACATTGCACTTAGAATGTGTTTTCTACACTCCTATACTGCTAATAATGTTTAATTTACTGAATAATCAAACAAACACCACTTGTCTTCAAGAATATAAACAGTATTGCTCATTTAAATCAACAAAAAGGAAGTTTTGGTGCATATTCTGAACCATGTCTTTGTCACAAAAATGAAAAAAACTAATGGCCGCAATCTGGAAGTTGGTGTATGTCGCAATAATGTTATGAAAATGGTTAGAATTGTAGCAGAAATGTTGTATTATATATCAAAATAAAGGGGATTGCACAAGGAATATGTTGGTAGAATTTCTGCTTTAGGTTGTAAATAAAATAAAAATAATAATATAATTTGTAAAATATGTGGACAAAAGTAGGTAAAAATAATGTAAACATTGTACTTACCAAGGGGGCGTTGTTATCCAATATCCTGATCACTGCTAATCCTGTTGAATTTACTGCACAAACAACACTTTTCTAAACTATAAATACAATTGCTCCGAATCAATCATCCGAAAAGAAGTTTTGCCGCAGATTCTGAATCATGTATTTTTCTTTTTTCAGACAAAAGTTAGGAGAACACTTGGCAGATTTACATTTAATTGTCATGTCTGTTTGTTTTTATTTACTATATGTGGCAGTCTATTTGTGATAGGCTGCAAAGCAAACTTTGGCGCACAAGTCTGGTCTATTAGTGCAGCCGGAGCAAACAAAAGATGATATGTGTCGTTTAGTTCGAGTGCTACAAAAAACAGTCTCTATTGACACCGACAAATTCTATTATTTATATTATATTATTTCTATTATAATTCATTAAATTAAATGCTTGGCTCATGTAAATCTTTCGGCATAATTTCCTGCAACAGACTGAAATTCTTCGGCAGGCAGAGTGTCAAACTTTCAGGAATACTCTGAGCTACTTTGCGATGAGCACTTTCCTTTACTTGAAATCCTTCTATAACAATTTTTATCCTCCTTTCTCTGTTTGCCATATGGAATGTAGGATGTGAGCATTGATCTGTGCAATTTCAAAGATCTAGTAGTAGATCTTCTTCCACCACTTAATGGTTTTCCTATCATGGATATTATAATATCCAACCATTTGGTCCATTCTGTCGCAGCCATTCATCGCCGTGTTATTTTCATGGAGACCATCTTCGGCTTGCTTTGCGGTTTTCGCAATCCACTCTCAACAGTTCTAACTACAGACTTTGTAGAGACAACAATGCATGTTTGTTTTTTAGCTTTATTTAGCCCTTCCACCAAATAATCATTTCATCAATGGACACATTTTCAAATGGGTAAAATGCTTCCTGGATATTCTTCAGAATCATGTCAACAAGAGGATCAATTTTTTTTTTTTTTTTTTTTTTGTGGGTACCCTCAGGTTGACATACATGAAACATGGTGTGATAAATATATTATAATTTTCTAATTGATTACTGGGAAACGTAGTGGCAGTGGCATACCAAGGAGTATATAAATGTGCACTTGTACACCAGTAGTCTTTGATACATGGTCTTGGATCAAGTCCCATAGCAATAATGACAGACGTAAACTTCAGCCATTCGTGCTTCGTTGTCAAACACTCAGCTGTTGACGAACATTCACTGGTTTTTCTTTATCACCACGTGCTAAAACTTTAGACACAACTAAAAATTCTTTCTAAATATTCACTGATAAGGGAATCACTATTGTTTAAAACAGTTATAAACAATAATCTAGCTTGATCTCAAGTCATACTACGTGGACGCAAACTGGTGGGCGTTTCCATTGTGAAAAAACAAATTAACACTACCTTAAAACTGAAAATTCACAAGAATCCAAAATTATAAAACGAATGACCGCACCAAAATGGCGTAGAGATCTTTCGGCTGTACGACTTTTTAGTTTACTGTAACTTAAAATTCCGAAACGGAGCAGAAATATGTGAAATAAACCACTGATCATTTTGTGGCACTAAAACGGCGGACTGCCATCTCGGGAAATACATCGTGCCCATAGATGGGATCACGGTAGCGAAAGAGTTAAACCATGTGTGTTTTGTTGGTGCCCTCGTTTCATTGACTTCAGTTCTTTAAAAAATTTTCTGGATTCATTTTTCTGGTGATTAGTTTCCATATCTTTGATTATATTACTCAAATATTCTCGCTTCTGCTGTCTGACTATTTTTGTAGCCTCTTTACATTCATTTCTATAATGCTCTTCCTTTTGGATGTTATTGATGTCATTTAACCATACATGTCTGGCATTCTTCTTCCTAATGACTGCTTCTTCACATTTTTGATTGAACCATCTGTTCTTTCTATGCGTGGTTAACACACCGAGACATTCTTCTGCGGTAGACTGAATTGTATTCTTGATGTTCAACCAAGTTTGGTCAATGCTTTCCTCCAAAGGGTTTTGCAGAGTTTCAAGTTTACATTTTATTTCATCTGTAAATTTCTCTTTGACTGTAATGTCTTGCAGTTTTTCTCTGTTATATGTTGGGTGTAATCTTTGTAATTTAGTATAGAAAGCTCTCTTAAGTTTTATTTTAAATTTTGCTCCAACGAGGAAGTGGTCACTGTGGCACTCAGCTCCTCTATAACTTCTGACTTGCTGTATGTTTGATGCATTTCTGTTGTTAATTAAAATGTGATCTATTTGATTATAGGTTCTCTTGTCACATGATTTCCAAGTTTGTTTGTGTATATCCTTTCTTTGTAGTCTGGTACTGCTAATCTGCAGTCCTTTGGCTTCTGCCAGGTTGATGACTCTCCATCCATTATCATTTGAAGTTGTATGTAGGCTTTCCATACCGGCCACTTTTTTATTAGTTTGCTCTCTACCTATTTTTGCATTGAAGTCTCCCAGCACAATCAGGATGTCCTGTTTGGGGGTTTCTTCTATGACATCTTCCAGATCATTATAAAAGTCTTCTTTAATAGCATCTTCTTTCTCTTCAGTAGGTGCATGTACATTAATCATCGTTATATTTTTCCATTTACCTTTTATTCGTAATTTACTAATCCTGTCATTAAAAGCTTTAAAGTTTAAAACGTTCCCCCATAACTCTTTTTTTGATGACAAATCCTGTTCCTAATTCATGTTTATTTTGGGTGTTTCCTCCATATATTATAATCATTCCATTTTGCTCTAAAGTACCCTCTCCTGGCCACCTTATTTCTTGAATTGCTGTTATATCCATTTGATATTCGACCTGCTCCCGGATTAGTTCTTCGGCCGCTCCAGCTCGATATAGTGTCCGTACATTCCATGTTCCAAATCTCAAAAGTCCTTTAACGTTCCAAGGTCGTTGTCCAGATAAGTCAGTCCGATATCGAGGCTCATGTATTTGTTTCGTAACAAAGAAAGGTTTTTACAAAGGTGGGGATGTTAACCCCACGCTTCAACCCCCAACCTGGAGGACCAGGGTGTTTCTCTTTGTCTGTTCTCTACCCTTTGACCTGTCCGGCTTGGGACGCCCTGCTGGTAGCTACGCTACCGCCGGCATAGCTCTCAGGGTCATTGAGAAACTCAAGCTCCCCCACCACGACAAGGTGGAAACACCATCGGGGGAGAATCAAATGAATACTGGGAAATATCTTTGGAAGTCACGGTGGCTGGGGTGATCCTGACCACATCACCCAGCGAGTGTCGATTGTCAGCCTATATTTAGTATGTTGTAGAATGTAACATGGGTCACATTCCAGGACTGCTAGACAACCAAGAAAATAGAACATAGCCTCTCTGGAGAAATGGGGTAATTCATTCACTTACTGTTGTAGGTGCCTGTAGATTGCTTCTCCATTAGGTGTTTTTGTGACCTTTATAAGGCAAATCAACGTGTGACTGTACATTCCTAAATAAGACAAGACTGAAATTAATGTCAAACTAAAGATAGACAAATGGACAATGAAGAAAAAAGAATAGTGTAATAATTGCTTTAGCAATTTCTGAATATGCTTACATGCTGGCCCGGTAGTTATGTATTTGCATAGGCACCGAAGTAGATCTTAAAAATTGAGATGGACTTCCTTGGTCGATCCGGTTCAAAATAGTTATCAACAAAGGTCCTGGGAAGTACAGGCAGCTGATGTCATGTTGACTGTATCACCCACAGAGTGACAGATTGGTCTATAAAAATATGGGTCTATTGTTATATCCAAGTTCCCCTCACACTGGGTCCTTTACTCTTTTAGTTAATTTTGTTTTTGTCTTTATTTTGAACCCTGAATGTAGAATGTGGTGGATACAATATAAAATGTTAGTTGGTTTCATAAGTATTTCTTTATTTTACCTAAGGTTTTCTTTCACTCACCCTCCAACTCATTGCTTTTGCTCATCAGGATTATCATAAGATTATCAAGACTCCAATGGATTTGGGAACCATCAAGAAACGCTTGGAGACCTACTACTACAATTCAGCCAAAGAAGCCATGCAGGACTTCAATACAATGTTCACAAATTGCTATGTCTATAACAAGCCTGGTGATGTATGTATTATTTGGTTTGCTTGTTAGGTTCATCAGCATAAATCTTCCATTTCTCTCATAATTAGAGTTGACTGAAAAGGATTGCCTTAATTGCAGACACCTACATCTATAAATAGGAACGACTATAGTGCATGTTTGTCTGGTGGTCATGAGTTGAATCCACATTAAAATTTACCTGGGCTCACAGGTTGACCCAGTTTGAAACGGGAACCAGCCGTGTACTGCAAATAAAAGTGAATGGCATAATTTTGACCACATTACATATCGAGTGTAGATTGGACTGAAAAATGGCATATGCCCATTACACCACAAGGCCTGTAAAAAGGTCCTTTACTCACTGTTACTTATTTTAACCTCTATAATTGCTCCAGCCGCCTGCCATATTTAGGCGAATCTCAACACAGTGCACAAACTCCATAATGCCAGCAAGGATCACATCCATGTAAAAAGGCATTCAGAAACTGACGCTTCATGTGTATGTATATGCATATATTTGTGTCTGTGTGTGTGACCATGTAAACCAAAATTGCACTTAATAAATATTCTGTTTGTAGTTAGGTTTCTCACTTTGAGATTTTATTCTGGCCCCTTACCTATTCAACCTTTTACTGCCATATAATATTTTTTTCTGCATGTAACATGTAATCGTATTGTTTTGCCCTTGTCCACGAATACTAGATGTGTGATTAACCACAGCAGGTTCAAGAGGGAATATAACATGTCCATGAAAATTTATAAAAATCCATTCCATGGCTTGAACCTGTGTTTCCTGATTTATATGTGGATGCCATGCCTCTAAGCCATATGACTTGTGTATCTAGAATTAGTTTAGATCACAACTGTGTTGGTAAGTGCACTGACACATTTTCTCATGGAATCAATCTCCAGGAGTGGCAGAGTTCGATTCTAGTTGACCCAGCACATTAAATGGGAACCAGTGATTTCTCTGGTTAAGTCAAAGCAGCAGGCATAAGACTAACATATCATACCATATAAAAGATTCACTTGCCATCCCTTTTTTCAGCTATTAGGCTTTTTAACTGTTTACTAGTGTTTTAGATAAGCCTTTCTGATTCAAGATTTTGCCCAGGGAAGTCTAGAAGTTGCTCTAGGCAGCGGGCAATTAAGAAAAATGTCATTTATTAAGTTAACTGAAAAGAATAGACCTGCAGAACACTAAACACTAACAAAAGTAAAAACATTAACAGATAACTTCAGATAATTATATGTGCTCATGCAGGTCCGTATGGCCAAATGGATAAGAATGTGTGTTCTTAAACATCCGGTGTGCTGATGCCAAGGTAAGCGGTTCAACCCCTACACCGGACAGTTGGACTAAAATGTTGACCTGTTGTCCTTGACTTGGGGACGTTAATTATAAGTACCTCTGAAGTCGGAGTGGGTTCGCCTGATGGCGACGGACACTGTTAATAGGGAAAGCTAACCCACACGCAAAATTCAGTCCATCACTACTATAAATAGTGTGTATGGACTACGCTTGAGTTCAAAGCGAGCAAGCGCAAAAAAAAAGAAGAAAAAATATGTGGTCTTATGTGCCATGAACTGTAGACATTTTTTATTCCGTTTTTTTTGTGGAGACTTTAAATTATTTCTGTAGTTCCTGCTAGGTAAAGTGTGGGAAAATGCTTGTTGAGATATCTCTCTCTTTTTCTTAAAGTTTGCTTTTATCAATGTTATAGAGCATATGCATGTTCTGCATTAGATTCTTGTTACAAGCTGAACTTTTATAACCAAGGGATACAAGATGCTCAGCAGGCATCGGAGTTTATCTGATCTTGTACCTGTATGGGGAGGCTGAGTGGTCTCGAGGTCTGGTGTCCAACTCAAGTGCTGGAGGTCCTGGGTTCAAGCCCTGGTTAGGGATGGGATTTTTCACATGGACTTCTAGTAACAAAATTTCCCCTGGTCTCTGGGTAGTGAGATCATATGCCCATGTGTATTGTTGCGCACGTAAAAAATCCCTTGGCAGTTGGAAATCGAAAAAGAGTAGCCCGGGCACAATTTTGAGTTCAAAATCTACCCAAAGTATTTCAGGAACCTCGCCGGTGCTACAGAGGTCGTGCACTGAGCAGAGATTCTCCGGACTCGGGCTTGAGTTAGGAGTAAAACGGAGCACTCTTATGGGTTACACCCGTGTGCCGTGATGATCCATCCACTAAACTAAACTAAACTAAACTGATCTTGTACCTAATCATGGGAAGCTGTCTACTTTCGGCACAGGAGGTACAGGGTTTGATCTCAGCATAGGGCCGAGGATTTTTCCAAGAGACATTGGTATCTAATGGTATCATGTTTCCCTGATCTCTGGGACACTTAACCTTCTCAGATAAGGGCACAAAATAGGAAGTTCCACGTGTAAGTTGTACACATTAAAAAAACACCAGCCGTGAATTACACAGAGAAGGCCGTAAGGTGATCGCCCTGGCACACACAGAAATTATTAGGAAAGAAAACCTTCCTACAGGTACATTAAGCCTGTTGCCTGGAATGGAATCAACAGGAAGCAAACTTTACAAAAATGCCCGACGAAGTCAGACAAAATTAACTTTAAGGTGCATATCTTGGTGTGACAAATTCACTGTTCAGATCAGTATATGCTTTCCAGATGGGTAGTTTTTGGTCTCCACCTTTGACAGCAATTTCCTCAGGTGCAGAGTTCTCCACATATTCAGGTGGATACTCCAGTTCCTGAACTGCATTTATCACACTGTATAATAATGATTGCCTTACTGCATTTATCTCACTATGTGATATTGATTGCTTTCTGCTTGTTTTCTCAGGATATCACTTTGATGGCACAAGAACTTGAGAAGCTGTTTTTACAAAAAGTAGCAGATATGCCTCCTGAGGTAAGCTTTTTCATATTTGCTTGTGTGTGTGTGTGGTTTGTTGTCTATACTCTGTATTCATGCTGTGACAAAGGAAACATTCGACTTGTTAGTTAAGAGCAGTGTTGTCAATCTTCTTTGAGTCGTGGCCCTCTTTTACAATAGCCAAGTGACCTCCGATGTTCTTTTATAAAAGCTGTTGTATTACTTGTATTACAACCCCTTAGGATTTCTGACACCATGCAGTTGAACATACTATAGATGCATGTTTTTTTTTTTTGGCACGCGCTCTCTTTGAACTCGAGCGTAGTCCATACACACTGCTTCCAGTAGTACTGGACTTCATTTTTGCATGTGGATTGGCTTTCCCTATTAACAGTGCCCCTTGCCATCAGGCAAACCCACTCTGACTTCAGAGGTACTTGTAAGTTACGTCCCCAAGTCAAGGACGAGAAGTCAACATTTTAGTCCAACTGTCTGGTGTAGGGGTTGAACCCCTTATCTCGGCACCAGGACACTGGGTGTTTAAGAACACGCGTTCTTATCCATTTGGCCATGCTGACAGTTTGGTTTGAAACCTTTAAAAAACTAATGGCTGTATGCAAAGAACAATGAGCTTAGGAGAGAACAGTCGCATTTATACATTCATGTTTTTTTTTTCTAGATGGCGTAACATGCTCATGTATCAACACCTAGATAATGTTGTTTTCTAGATTTAACATGTTCATGTACACAACACCTAGACGTTTTGTTTTCTAGATTTAACACGCTCATGTACACAACACCTAGATGTTTTGTTTTCTAGATTTAACACGCTCATGTACGCATACCTAGATGTCTTTGTTTTCTAGATTTAACATGCTCATGTACACATACCTAGATGTTCTGTTTTCTAGATTTAACATGTTCATGTACACAGCACCTAGATGTTTTTGTTTTCTAGATTTAACATGCTCATGCACACAGCACCTAGATGTTTTTGTTTTCTAGATTTATTTAACATGTTCATGTACGCATAGCTAGATGTTTTTGTTTTCTAGATTTAACATGCTCATGCACACAGCACCTAGATGTTTTTGTTTTCTAGATTTATTTAACATGTTCATGTACGCATAGCTAGATGTTATTTTCTAGATTTAACATGCTCATGTACACAGCACCTAGATGTTTTTGTTTTCTAGATTTATTTAACATGCTTGTGTACGCATAGCTAGATGTTTTTGTTTTCTAGATTTAACATGCTCACATACATAACACTTAGATGTTTTTATTTTCTAGATTTAACATACTCATGTACGCATGAAAGGTATAGGTGCTGGTCGTTCAGAAAGCAATGGCAAACTACTGAACGTAAAATTTGCCCAGGAATCACGAACAGCGAAAATGCGGGGGTTGACTGCTATGTCCTGTGAAGGACATGAAACTTAATTTAATTTTTGAGCCTTTCTCTGTGGTTAAGGGCTTGCAAACGCGGTTTGTGAACCCGTATACCCGGGTTCGAAACACAGCGGTGCTGATTTTTCGAAAAAAGGTATGGGGGGCCGGTCGTTCAGAAAGCAATGGCAAACTACTGAACGTAACACTTGCTTAGTACATCAACAGCAGCTGAAAATGCTGGTGTTGACTGCAACGTCCCGTAAGGGATACGCAACAAAATTTTTAAAAATCGGTCTCTGTGGCTAAGGGCTTGCGAACGCGGTTTGTGAGCCCGTATACCCGGGTTTGAAACAGCGGTGCTGGTTTTTTCAAAAAAGGTATAGGAGCCGGTCGTTCAGAAAGCAATAGCAAACTACTGAACGTAAAATTTGCCCAGGAATCACGAACAGCGAAAATGCTGGGGTTGACTGCTACGTCCTGTGAAGGACATACAACTTAATTTTTTTTTTTTTGGTATGCATACCTAGATGTTTTGTTTTCTAGATTTAACATGCTCATGCACACAAGACCATGTTTTTGTTTTCTAGATTTAACATGTCCACAGACACAACATCTTTATGTTTAAGTTTTAGTTTTTACATGCTCATGTACACAACACCTAGAAGTTTTTTTCTTCCAGGTTTAACATGCTTGTGTACGCATACCTAGATGTTTTGTTTTCTAGATTTAACATGCTCATGTACGCTTACCTAGATGATTTGTTTTCTAGATTTAACAAGCTCATGTAAACACCTAGATATTTTTTCTTTCAGATTTAACATCCTTGTGTACGCATACCTAGATGTTTTGTTTTCTAGATTTAACATGCTTGTGTACGCATACCTAGATGTTTTGTTTTCTAGATTTAACATGCTCATGTAAACAACACCTAGGTGTTGTTTCCTAGGTGTAACTTGTACATGGATACATACACTTCTTTTTAAAAACGATATAACATGTTAACAGACACATACACCTTCTAAACATAAAGGTCATAATAAGCTGTATGTTGCATGATTCCTTGCCTGACATATTTCGCTGCATCTCGTCAGGTGCATACTGCAGAATTGTATATATCATATAAAGTGAATAAATGAATTATGCTGTGGCTGAAATACTTAAAACACAGTGAATGATATTGTTTGAACGTGAAGCATGTTATCCCCACGGTAATCTCAGATTCAGAATGAAGTCTTCCTGTTTGCATAGAAATGACTGGAACCACTTAATTGATAATGCCTCAATATATTTGATCAATCAGTTATATAGTATACAGAACACTTTTTAAAAACTCTATGGTTGCTAATAAGCAAATGTTCCATGATGGCTGACTTCAGCATTTTATGACCTGTCAACTGCACAGGGATTCCTGAAGACTGATTAACTCACTTTACCACCCATACAGGTATATATTCAGTTACTCGATTTGCTAATTGTTGTTCCGTTCTACCTGTGTAAGTGGTTTGACACTCACACAGGAATTGATAAGTACAGTTTGATTTAGTGTACAGAGGCAATAGTTCTTTCACAGATGGAAAGGTATTGGGATGGTTTCATGTCTGATCATTGGTTCAGCAGCAAAGACTGTTCACTTTGCTGCTGTTTTAAGTTGATTGTGCATTTGTTGTTTTATTTAGTCTCCTCAAAAGTTTAGCTAACTTGCAGTTTGGGGACTGATGATTCTATGGGGTAGGTTTGAGTGGCTGGCAATGACACTTGATGAAGCCGACTGGGTATCATTAGATTTCAGTTTGATGAAAGGGTGTCTAGGTCTTCCTTAAGTTGTCGTCTGAGCAAATCTTTCTAGTCCATACCAAGCCACGCTTACATTGGATGGGCGCAAAGCTATTAAAATTCAAGTATTGGCCTGTCCATGTTCCTTTTCGATGGTGCCCTGCTCTCGACGTCTGATTAGGATATCTAGGAACAATAAGGTGTAATGATGTTTGTGGTCAATAGACAAGTTGATGTTTTTGTCGGCTTGGTTCATGAGAAATGGAAAGATTCTGCTTGTCTGGTCTCTGTATATAACTCTGCAGTATGCACCTGACGAGATGCCCCGAAATATGCCATGCATGGAACCGTGCAGTACATTTATATTGTTTATGGCTTCTGTGTTTTAACTCACTAAGGAGATACATTGTTCTGAACATACACCTTCATTGTTTTTCTAGAGAAATGTCTTCTGAGGTGATGGGGAAAGATGGTGGTAGGGTTGGCAGTGGGGTAACCTAAACTGGGTTTTGAAGCCTTTTTGAAATACTTGTGTATTTTCAGAGTATCTGTTAGTGTATTTTCTTAATGGGGTAATTTGTCCAAGCTAATAGTGAGAAAAAGAAGGCTGGTCTCCCTGGCCTAGGCATCTTTCTCCGTAATCCCGTATATTATCACGAGTAACGTAACCTGCGCGAGAATCGGTAGCAGTTCTCGCTGCGTTGGTAGCTTGCGGAGTATGCGAGCCGGTCGCTCAGAAAGCAATGGCAAACTACTGAGCGTAATCTTGCCTAATACATCAACAGCAGCTGAAAAATGCTGGTGTTGACTGCAACATTCTGTAAGGGATATGCAACATACAAAAAAAAAAGTGACAAAAGTTAGAACAAAAGGTAGGAATATTCATTTGCATCTAAGGCAACAACACCAAAAGTCCTTATTTGCATAAAGATTATCTGAGAGTATAATTCATGATGTGAATCATGTTTTCACTAAAGGACACTTATGGTCTCGATATAAAAGAGTTTAATATGTTATGAAATACAGACACACTGACGTAAACAATGTTTCAACTATTTTCAGGAAATTGAACTTCCAGTCGGAGGTAAGAAAGGAAGGGGAGCTAAAGCAGCAGCAGCAGCTGCTGCCCGATTTGCTCTAAAGAGTATCAATGCTGAGAACAGAGCTGTTCCTTCAGCCCCCATTCCAAGGAGCACACCACCTCGATCAGCGACTGCACCAGCATATCAGTCTCCATCTAAAGCTGCTCTGCTTGCTGCTCCAGCTAACAGTCTGTCAGCACTGACTGCACAGACTGGCTCCAAGTTATCCGTGGCACTACAGGAGGATGTTCAGCCTGCTTCAGCACTGACATTGCCTGCTGCTGTCTTGCCGTCTCAGCCTGCCAAGGTAAGATATTGTCAAGCTTGTTTTATTTGACTGAATGAGCATCAGCTGCGGGATCAGTTCTGTATGTGGCAGAACATTGTTGAAATGAAAACTGTTGGTAGTTACATTGTTGTGATAAATGTTTGTTACTAGCTAGGACTGTTTTAGCCCATGCCTAGTAGCTCCAGCGAGTACTCCCAGGAATCTCAGAGAAAATAGCACACGTGAACCGAATGACAGAGTTCGGAAATGAACTCATGACCTTTGGAGCATGAGGCAGGCGGCTTAATTTCACCATGGATACTAGTCTAAAAGCACAAAGGACATTAGCACTGAGATGTCAGTTGTAGAATGACGATAGCAACTTGTCATTTGTGAAATGGACATTAGCACTGAGATGTCAGTTGTAGAATGACGATAGCAACTTGTCATTTGTGAAATGGACAATAGCATTGAGATGTCAGTTGTAGAATAACATTAGTAACTTGTCATTTGTGAAATGGACAGTAGCAGCAATTTGTCATTTGTAGTTTGGACATTAGTAACAATTATTAATTTGTAGAATGGACATAGCGAGAACTTGCCATTCATTGAACAGACATTGGAACAACTTATCATTTGTCGAATGGGCATTGCAATCATCAGTGTAGACACAATACATTAATTGAAACAACATAAATAAAATAAAGTATTAACCTGATACATTATTAAACAATCTTCATGATTATAAAATAGTATTACACTGAATTATTTATTGAATTGTTGCATAATTAATAGTATTTGAATACCAATTTACATATTTGTTTGCAGTTGGAATTAAATTCATTTGTTGTATTCACCTTTCTGATTTGACCAGTTTTATTGTGCATATTTAAAAGTTAGTTGCATATCCTTTACAGGACGTAGCAGTCAACCTCATCAATTCTTGGCTGTTCGTGATTCCTGGGCAAGCTTACGTTCAGTAGTTTGCCATTGCTATCTGAACGACCTGGATCCATACCATTTCCTAAACACCAACGTAAGGCAGTCTGCTGCCAAATCGCCCACAGCTGTGTTTTGAACTGTGTCAGCAACTCCTTCGCCACATTGTGCATATAAAGTTTATATTTAGTCTGATGTGATTAATATATTTGTGATTAATTTATATTATTTGTGATTAAATTATGTTATTTGATAGCCAGGAATATGTTGTGACAGTGATCTCATAAACATGAGAATTCTTATTTGTTCACATGTATATTAAAAGTGGCTGAAATTGTCAGCGCGTGCTGATGTTTGCATATGTTGCTCAAGTCAACACATTTAAAGAGTCAATTGCATAAATGCATCTTTATGTGTACTTGTATAATTTCTCTCTCTAGCCCAAAAAGAGTTTGAAGCGAAAAGCTGACACTACAACACCTGGTACTTACATTGGCTCAACAAATGTACCACCAACACTTTATGATTCACAATATGAGCCAATGAAAATTAGTGGCAAAGGTCAGCCTAATCGTAGAGAAAGCGTACGTCAGATTAAAAAACCCAGACGCGACCTTCTTGACGAGCAGGGAAATGTAAGTGATGCAAGTGTAAGTGTGTGCAACAATTTTGTGGCGCATTTTCTCTTTTATTTAAGATAATTAATTAAATTGTATTATTAGTTAGACGTAATTGTTATATGGGAGCCGTGGCTGAGAGGTGTATGCCTCAGGCTCGGCTCTGAAGGTACAGGGTTCAATCTCAGCGAAGGTCTGGGAATTTTTCCAAGAACCATCCGTGTCTAATGATACAACACATACCCTAGATCCCTTGGGTTATACGATAGGATACTTAGCCTTCTCAGATACAGGCAAAAAACATTATGTTCCATTTGCAAGTTGAGCAGGTAAACAATCCCATGGCAGTTGGAAATTGTAGAGAATAGGCTTTTCTATAGGCGCCCTGGCAAAATTGTTAGGAAAGAAAACCTACCAACGGATAGATAGAGCTCGTTATGTTACGTTAGATGTAATCTCTAGAGGAAGCAAACCGTATACAAATAAATGCATGCCAGATTTGGTCACACTGTCCTTTGAGTTGCATAACTGGGTGTGATGCACTCCCCCCATAAAGCAAAGAAGACATGCAGTATCATGTGATGTTTGAACTGATTATTACATCAGTTGTCTAGGCTTGCATGCTTTACCTTGGGCTGGGGAGCCAGTTACCTTTAGGTGCCTGGTAGTTCTAACCCTTGTTGGGTTGACTTGAAATTCTAGTGTATGTTAAGGGCATATGCAGAGGTCTCATCACCACCATCTTGTATGTTGCCAAATGATGTAGCTGTCTCTCTACAGACCTTGATCCCTAGTGTTCTGGAACAATTCTACTCATTTTCTTCCATGCCTTCATCTTAGACCATCAAGCATTATTTCTCTGCCTCTTCTGGTGCTGATCTTTTCAGATGTCACTTTTGTTCTCAAATACCTCTCTCTCTCTTCTCATTATATGACCAAAGAACACTGAATCTTTCTTATTGCTGAGTATAATGTTCTACTTTTATTTAGCCTCTCCCTAGCAATTAACTCTGGCTGTCCAAGGTATTTTCAACATTTGTCTCTGACGGGGTTGTGGACGCAATTCGTAATCCCGCATACCCGTGTTCGAAACACAGCTGCGTGCGATTTGGCAGCCGGCCGCCTCGCGTTATTTTTTTCCTTCTGAAAATGATATGGGTGCCGGTCGTTCAGAAAGCAATGGCAAACTACTGAACGTAAACTTGCCAAGAAATCACGAACAGCCAAAATATGTTGGGGTTGACTGCGACGTCCTGTAAAGGATATGCAACTAACTTTAAAAAAAACAAACTCTGAAACCAGCTCTACACTTGGAATACGTGACCTACTGTCTAGGATGCTAGTCCATTTGCGAACATTTGCAAATCTTAAATTTTGTATACATGTTGCGATACTTTTGTTAAATGTTTACATGCCAAAACATTATTAGTGTGAAATGTGTTGGTTCACCCTTGGCAGTGATAAATAGCTTTCTGTTTAGTATTAGGTGTAAATCTGGGAAAAAAAAGAATTGTTTGGGTTGTTTTAAAACAAGGATCACTGTTACTGCACACAGATATTGCCATAAGTGCTCGTCTTCTCCCAAAGATAACACCAGGAGAATCTCAGCACAGTGCATGAACTCCGCAGCAACATTATGGTCTAAATGTGCGTTTCTGTGTGACATAAAACACATGCTATAAATATTCATTTGCTGGTAGGTTTCTTACACATTTTGAAATTTAGCCTCAACAGGAGCTGTTGAGCCTGCTGTTTTTGATTCCCAGCAATGGGGGGAGTTTTATTTGTTCATGTTGGCTTTGAAAGCTTCATCTAGGATACCATCTCGACCAGTAGCTTTGCCATCCTTCAGGAGTTTGTTAGCTTTTCTAATGTCTTTGGATGGCTTCTTACAATAGATATCCTACTCTACTTCTGCAGGCTGATTATCTGTGCAGTCTTTTTGGACTATATTTTCTGAAGTTCCCCCAAGTATTCAGCCTATTTGTTAATTTGATCTTTAATGTTAAGAACTTTCCTATTATTAGTTTTGACCAGTCAACTTGGTTGATTATATTTTTCTGCTGTTTACCTTGTGCTGTGAAAGTCTCAGAGGATTCCTTTCACAGCTGCTTCTTATGCTTTAATTTCATTGTTAAATCATTTGTTTTATAAATATTTCCTTTCTTTATTTGTTTAAGGCTTTTAGGCATCCATGATTTGTCTATGACATGACTCATTACATTGCTTTTAATTAAATCTGCTGCCAGCAGTCTTACATCCTCTCATCTACTTAATGTTACAAGACTTGGTGCTTATTGGAGACTGTGACCATCAACTGTTCCTTAGTTTCTTGATTTCTGAGATTTCCTTCATTGTATTGATTCCCATGTTTGTAAAATATGTACCTCTTGAGTAGCAGCTTCATTTTATTTATCAGCAAATGGGGATTTGATTATTCATCTGCACCCCTGAACACTTCCGCATCATGTGGAGATGAGCTACATTTCTTGTTAATACATATATCAGTTTGATTTTCTGCATTGTGTATCGGTGAAAAACACATAGCTTTATGTATTCTTTTATGTGGAAAAGCACTTCTTTCTGTGACATTGATTCACTGCTCAAAAGTTGGAAAAGAATTGTCCACTTTCACTCATCCCAAAATTGTTTCCTCAAGATCTCTTGATAACCCATATTATCAAAACCTATCTTGGCATTTAGTACACCCATCAAAATTGTAATATTGCCATTTCTTTGATTAATTATAACAATTTAAATGTTTATGCAAAATGTCTGTTTAAATGATTCATTCTTGCCATTTGTTGCCTGGTGAGACTGAACACCATCGGCTAGCAAATATAAGAAAAGCATCACTACATATGAACAACTTAGACCCACGTGAAACAAAAGTATGAAGCACAATTTTATAGTTCGTTAATAGTATTGTATGGAGTCAGATGACAGAGATAAATAGTTAGATGGTTTTGTCAGAGTAAGAACAAGGACCTGATCTGAGACTGGTGATTGTGAGAGATGGCAAACCATGATTGCTGCAGTTGACCTGCAAGGCACATAATTATGATGGGTCAGTTAATAGCTTACAGATGTTTCTCATTGTAAGCATGTTTATTCAGTGGCATTGATAATTATTTCAGGCACAGCACAGTTCAAAGGGCAAGAAAGGCAAACTGAATGAACAAATGCGCTATTGCAGTTCAATTGTTAAAGAACTTATGACAAAAAAACATCAGGTAAATGCTGTAGAAAATCATGTTTCTTATATACTACTCATTACAAGTATTGTTGTACTGTTCACCACCGTCAGTTGATATTGTGTGGTTCACATACCATGTATTGTGTGGGTCACTTGTCATATTGTGTGATTAACATACCATGTATTGTGCGGGTCACTTGTCATATATTATGTGATTCACATACCATGCATTGTGTGGGTCACGTCATATATTTTTTTTATTCACACACCATGAATTGTGTGGTCACATGTCATATAATGTGTGATTCACATACCATGTATTGTGCGGGTTACTTGTCATATATTATGTGATTAACATACCATGCATTGTGTGGGTCACATGTCATATATTTTTTTTATTCACACACCATGAATTGTGTGGTCACATGTCATATAATGTGCGATTCACATACCATGTATTGTGTGGGTCACAAGTCTTATATTGTGTGATTCACACACCATGTATTGTGTGGGTCACATGTCACATATTGTGTGATTCACACACCATGTATTGTGTGGGTCACATGTCACATATTGTGTGATTCACACACCATGTATTGTGTGGGTCACATGTCACATATTGTGTGATTCACACACCATGTATTGTTTGGGTCACATGTCACATATTGTGTGATTCACACACCATGTATTGTCTGGGTCACATGTCATATATTGTGTGATTCACACATCATATATTGTGTGGGTCACTTGCCATATGTTGTGTGATTCACACATCATGTATTGTGTGGGTCACATACACAGTGCTTGACAGTTTGGCAATTCTTTTTGTAGTTCTGTATGAGTTGTTCTCATATGAAGTTATTTATTCTTATTCTGAAAGTTACAGTGGGAATAGACAATATTCTTAAGATAACCGAATGATACCATACTTTCCCCTGATACAAGGGGATGGAATTAAATTCCTGTCCCCCTGGGAAGGTTAATCCGGTCAACAAATGCCCGCAGAAGTCGGATGTGTCGGCCTAACGGCCCAAGAACACAGCTGTGCTGTAAACCGACACAACGCAATCACATCCCAAAAAACTCTAGATGAACGCAGAAGAAGATTCCTATTCTTGTCTAATGGCTAAATCATAGGAGGCCATATGTACATGTTGTAGACAGTAAAATCCACCTGCAGTTGTAAATGATTAAGAATGAACAGTCTAGGCCAGTGTTTCCCAACCTTTTTTGTACCATGCCCCACTTAAGCCTTTCTAAAATTCATATTGCCCCCCCCCCCCCCCCCTCAACATATACATTATTTTTAATATTCAAAAATTGAAATGTTCACTAAAGAAACTTGAATGATAGGTTTTAGGAAGAAATCACTAGGTAATTATTGAGCAAACACAGTAAGTAAATTTTCAAAACATATAATGGAGAACTGAAATTCAAGTACAAAATAATTTTAATGAAAGATTTTTCTATATTATTTTAATTATTAGTAATTATTTATTATTTAAATTTAGTGAGATCCTTGCGCTTGATGCTTGCTGCAAAGAGATCTTATGTCAGGTTCCAATTTAGTTAACTTCAAGTCTCCCCGTTTTGTTATATTCAACCGATTTCTTCCATTTTCGAATTGCCCCCTTTAACAGTCAAATTGCCCCCCTGTGGGGCGTGGGCCCCACGTTGGGAAACACTGGTCTAGACCATTGTGCTGGGAAAATTGACAATTCAAAAACTCACATGCAGTAGAATATTCTTCAATAGAATATTTATAGCGTGTGTGAATTTTGATATGCACATTCTGGGCTCCTCGCTAATGCTACAAAGTTAGTGCACTGTGTTAAGATTCTGTTTGTGTTATCTATGAGATAGACGAGCACTTTAGGAGGAATCGATATGCAGTGAAGGTGTATTTAACAAACCTCAAATGTCATGTCTAGCTGATACTTTCACAATGCTGGCACCTTGCCATCTTGACATGATAGTTATTGTGCTTAAAAAAGACATAATAAACTCTCCATAGCACACAGCCTGGATTGAATTTTTGAGACCATATATTGCCAGTGCAATAGGGAGTCTCCGTGGCAAAGTGGTCAAGCCATCTGCCTCAGGCTTTGAAGGTTGTGGGTTCGATTCTGTGCCGCATCCTTCGGTTCACGAGTGCATTTTTTTCCGGAGACTCACGAGGGTCGTTGCTGGAGCTACGGAGTTCATGCTTTGTGCAACGCTTTCCGCACTGTGGAAAGAGACAAAACCATTTGGGATAAAACCCGGTGCAATGAAGTAGACCCTGTTGACTTTTAAGCGACGACTTTTTAATTGCTAGTGCAGCATGATCTCTCTCGGCCTACCTAGTTTACACCAGAGGAAAGGCAACACCAGTATGTCTGGAACAAGACTAGCTGCAGATGCTGCTGGATAAGTAAGTGAATGCTCTGTCTGCCTTCCCGTTGGAGCTTCGATCCTAAACCAGTTGCAGACCAAGGCTTAGGGCCTTTTCTGCCCTGCCATGGCATTTAGTCTTTAGGTAGCTTGTACCCTCCCAATTGTGCTCCTTGGCCTTAACCGCTGACACAATGTGGGGTGTCAGATTTGGCGAGCATCGCCCAACGTTCAGCGCTAACAGAAGCAGGTAGTAGTGTCTACTGTCATATCTAAGACCTAACTTTCACAGTATGAGTACACATATTTGTTTATTTTGTCCTTTATACTTATTGGTTTTTTTTCTGGGAAAGTAAGTGGAGGAGAATAATTATAATTGTTCATAGATTTTGTTTTGCTGTTAACATACATATAGTATTTGAGAGTCATTCTCATTGACTGAAGTAGTAACGACTCTTGCCCCGGGAAGGTTAACCCGGTCAACAAATGCCAGCAGAAGTCGGATGTGTCGGCCTAACGGCGCAAGAACGCAGCTCTGCTGTAAACAGGTACAGCGCAGTCACATCCGAAAAAAAAATCCGGATGAACGAAGAAGAAGAAGAAGAAGTAACGACTCTTGTAGGTGGCTTTGATTTTCATATTGAATTACAGACGTTAGCTGTTAGTTGCAACTCTTTTGTTACAAATGTAATATGCCAGAACAGTTAGCGATACTCTCTAAATTGTCATATGAACAAAGTCAGACATATATTATACACCTTTGTGCAATGCAGTGACTCATTGATCTGGTGTGTAACTTAGGTCACATGACCACAACCAGTCAGGCCTCCATGCTCAGTTCTGTAAATGTTTCTTCTTTTTTTGCCTTCCATCTCCGCGTGGAGCATAAGTCCTCAACTAACTCATGCCAGGTCATTCATAGACTGCTTCATGATTGGTTGGACTTTGCAGCTAAAGTTTTGTACTGGATGAGGTAGTCAGTTTTATTCCAACCCCGCTTGGCCTCTTGCAACATGCATGGTGGTTTACAGTATTACCATTCTTATGCTTCCCTTTTGAGCCCTTGTAACACATGGGCATATATATACATGTTCATTTGCTGCAATTCTGAGATTCTTTCTCTTTATGACAGCATATTTTCATTAACTTTGTAATGTTCTGTCACACTGACATTATTATATACAGTTTTAGATCACAACTACTAAAATAACATGAATAGTGATGTACAGATTTGACCAGCCATGTTTTTCCTTTAAGATAATGGAACATTTGATTACTTACTGTAACTTTGCTTATTTTTGTCGTCCCCCCCCCCCCCCCCCCCCCCCAAATAGGCGTATGCATGGCCATTTTTAAAGCCTGTTGATGCAGAAGGCTTGGGACTACATGATTATTATGATATTATCAAAAAGCCCATGGATCTTGGAACAGTGAAGGTTAGTTTTGTTGTATATTTGAGGAGTTGCCTCCGAGGTCTGTTACAGCAGGTGTAAGTACTGATGGGGGCCATGACAGCACAGTGACCAGCGTGCTTGCTGGCTGGCTCAGTGGTCAGTGTACAAATCCCCTGTTAGGTGGTGGGGATTCAAAAAACACTTATTGGGCTTTCAGGTCAACCCAGCCTAAAATGAGTACCACTTAAAAGTTCTGGGAAGTAAAGATGGCTGATGTGATATTGATAACATTTCCATCGAGTGCCAATTGCCTGTAAATATATGGGGGTGACACCATATACTTATGCCTCAGTATTTTGCCTCAAATCTTTTATTGTCATACTGTAAGGGGCATACCTCAGGTAGTTTATGACGTAAAATATACAGCGGTTGCTCGAAAAGATATATTGTAAATTGATGTGTTTGAGGCTAAAGTAGCCATTTTCCCAGGTCTACTACATCAGATTTGGTTACAGCGTCTCTGAACATGTTTGTTCCTGTGAGGTTTCCACAAGCTGTGAGCATGCTTGTATGCAGTGAAACTTGGCATGCCAAGCAGAGTGCACCATGTTAGCTAAGCTTCAGAGCTGACTCACGTTGGAACTTAAAATGTGTTTTATTTAATCGTCAGTGCAAGAACAAATGAGCACACAAAAA
Organism: Cepaea hortensis; assembly: GCA_963921405.1. Classification (NCBI taxonomy): domain Eukaryota; kingdom Metazoa; phylum Mollusca; class Gastropoda; order Stylommatophora; family Helicidae; genus Cepaea; species Cepaea hortensis. Next base: position 42,179,635 of record OY992884.1, on the reverse strand, counting down.
TAATGGCTGCTATAGTGGATAAATTTGATATATGTGTCATGATTCTAGGCACTGTTATTTTACTATAATAATCTGTTGACGTTTTGCCTGTGTGTTACCGAGGCCCATAAGGAAAGCCAAGAATAGTAGTACTGTAACTCCCCATGCAAGCTGGAAGAATCAATTGTGAAGGGTAGTGAGTTTGGCTAGCTCATCGTGTAGTAAACTTTAGCTCCATAAGTCCAACCAATAAAAAACAAGTCTACAAAGTGCTTGGCTTGAAAGGTTGCAGAGCTATTGATGGACACTGTATCATGCTTTTTTGTTGTGTGCAGTTGTACAAATTTTAGACAAGCTCATAATCATGATATCAACAGTATGACTTTTCAGGTAAGACAGTATTGATTGTAAATAATAAAAAAAAAAAACTTGTCTTTCTCAAGGTTGGTTATCTTTTCTTTTTTGTAGATTTGTTAATTGTTTAAATTTCTTTTAAACATGGCAATAACGATGTTACTATGCTACAGAAAAAGATGGAAGATCGTGAATACAGAAGTATTGCTGAATTTGCTGAGGATGTTCGACAGATATTCCACAACTGCTACAGATACAACCCTCCAGATAGTGATGTTGCCAAAATGGGTAGAAAACTGCAGGTGAGTTAAATAGATGTCATAAGGAAGTGCTAGCTGGTCTCTTGAGTGTTTGATGGTTGTAGCAGAAACATTTGATAACTACATGTCTTTATTTTATTTGTAGTCCTTTCCTCTAACCTTGCAGTGTTATTGATTTATTCCGAGTAGGGATGTGAAGCATTAGCCATCGCATATGTTAGGTTGAGGCATAATAGGTGGTGGCCATGTATTACTAGAGCTTTTAAGGGAAGCAAAGAATAGCAACACTGCAGCCTAGCATGCATGCATGTCAGAGGTGACTGAGGAGGCTTGGCATGGGACTGGCTACTTCATCCCATAGAAAACATTACCTGAAGAATCCTGCCAATTGACTGGACATGTCTGCAAGGGACTGTGTGTGAGTTGGTTGAGGGCCAATGGTTCATTTGGAGATGAAAGACATAAGAAAATGTGTAGTGACCTTCCCTGTTGTCTTCCCAGACAAGTGTCTGTTACCTAATTTATATTAGGGTTGATCCCAAAGTCATATATGTAAGGAAATCAAGCCAGGTTAGCTGCTGCTGGGATTTGAACCCATAGCCATTAGAGGACGGTGAGTGCACTAACCAGTATTTTAACCAAACTTTTTTTTATTTGAATGTGCTGCTTTACCATCTTTAACTGGCCCTGTGGTGAAGGGTTTACAAATGCAATTTGCAGTCTCGCATACCGTGTTCGAAACAACTGTGGGCGATTTGGAAGTAGACCACTGTGCTCTGAGTTTCATACAGTAGTATGAGTGCCTGTCATTCAGAAAACAATCGCAAACTACTGAATGTAAACTTGCCAAGAAATCACAAACAGCCACAAAATGCTGGGGTTGACTGCGACATCATGTAAAGTACACGCAACTGACTTTACCATCTTTAAATCTGTTTTATTTTCCATTACAGGAAGTATTTGAAATGAAGTATGCCCGCATGCCGGAAGAATCAGTTCAGGCTGATCCTACACCACCCTCATCAGTTGCTTCAGGTTTGACCAGAGGTGATGAAGGCAGTGGGGTTTCTTCCAGCGAGGACAGTTCTGACGACAATGACAGTGAGGAAGAGAGAGAAAGGAAACTTAGAGACTTACAAGAACAAGTAAGTTTCTGCATGTCTGAAGGCAAGGATGGTCTGATAGTCCAGTGCAGGTACATATTACAACCCATTTGCAGCGATCATGTTTAAAAAAGAAAATCTTAATGCAGCGTGTAAATGTGTTAGTTTTCATGTATTTAATTGTTGGTTTAGTTCAGTTGGATTATCACAGTTAAATAAACTGGCTAGTGGGTTTGAAACCTGGTCATGGAATTGTTTCAGTACTAACACACCAAGCTCTAAAGTAGATAATACACAGTAATATCTTCTTTGGCAATCAATGTTTGCTATGTGATATTTCCTGGGAATCCCTGAATCCTGGAACAAGTAGTAAATTAACTGACGTTGATGGGAATACTAGCAGGCATTTTGGCTCGTTGTGTCCCATGACCAGACAAATTTCATTGGGGTAACACCTGCCCAAGCTGACCTCTGCTCCATTTAAATATATTCCAGATTGATGTCAACTATCCAGAAAAGAGAAGCACTTTTGGCTCTCTCTATAGCATATCCATTGCAGAACATTGCTCTCATTGTAACCATCTGTAAATATTCTTGATCCTTTATCTCACCCAAAGTGTCTTCAATATCCTAAGTCCATCTTTGTGCTGGTCAGCACCTGCCTTTTTCTTTCATGAACCATGCCTTCCACCACTGCTCTTACCACACCGCGGTCTGTGATGTTTAATGTGGCCACAGTATCTCAGTCTCCCAAGCCATGCCCTTCATGAATCAGTCTCCTTCAGTGTTCAGATCTGGTAGAGTGCCAGTTGATCTTCTTAGTCCATGCTATTCTAAGCATTTTCCCTGAACAATTTGCCCCAATTTTCTTAGTGATTGTTAAATGGTCATGATTCCATCTGTATGTTGCCACTGGAAAGTCACGTGTCCTCACAAATTGTAATGTTATATTGTTGCATAAGTTGTGCCATAGGCTTTGACTACTGTTTATTGTTTAACCTGTGCATGGCTATGGCCAGCCTGTGTCTGATGTTTGTTGTTGTTGTGAACAGTGTTGTTGATGTGAACATTGTTGTTGTTGTGAACATTGTTGTTGTTGTGAACATTGTTGTTGATGTAAAAATGATGTGAACATTGTTGCTGTTGTGAACATTGTTGCTGTTGTGAACATTGTTGTTGGTGTGAACATTCTTGTTGCTGTGAACATTGTTGTTGATGTAAAAATGATGTGAACATTGTTGCTGTTGTGAACATTGTTGCTGTTGTGAACATTCTTGTTGCTGTGAACATTCTTGTTGCTGTGAACATTATTGTTGATGTAAAAATGATGTGAACATTGTTGTTGTTGGGAACATTGTTGTTGATAAAGGAGCCAAGATATTCATTTTGACATGTTCAGTTTCTTCATTGTTGATTGTGATTTTAGGCTGACATGTAAGTTTGTGTGTGGACATTTTTTTTTAAAGTTCAAAAAAATATATTGGGTCTTCACTGTGTCTTTTGATAGAGAGGATTGACTCTTTGTTGTTTTACCCAGTGCCTTGTTATTCATTCATAATGTTTATAGAACCAGAGTTACAGATACAATTATTGCATAAAAAATGTGTTACTATGTTGAAGTTACTCCAATTGTTGAAGAATTGTACTGTTAACATTTTTGTTTACTATGTTGAAAGAACAAAAATAATTGAAAATTATAATTATAAATATATTTGTTATTATGTTGAAAGAACTAAAATGATAAAACAAATTGTGGCATACATTTTATTTTACTAGCTTAAGGAATAAAAATTTTTCCAAAATTTTAGCAGAAGGTAATTTATTAACATGTTGAGGGAACCAAAATAGTTGCAAAATTACAGCATAGACATATTTTTAATATGGGTTGAAGAAACACAAATTGTTGAAAAAGCAGAAAAACTATTTCTGTGTTTGTAAAGAACCAAAATTCTTGAAAAAGTATAATCTATGTTGAAAGAATCAGAATTTGAAATAAATTACAGCATAGCAAAAATTATTTATGTGTTGAAGGAATCAGAATTTTACACTTTGGAATGAAAGCAGAAAAAAATATCAAATATTTGAGAAATTATCACCAAGTGTTGAATGATGTAAAATATGTAGTATTTTCATACTTCAGCTTTGGGTCATTAACATTGTTTCTTTGCTCTGTGTGTTTCTTATGCAGCTTGCTAAAGTCCAGGAACAGCTAGCATCACTTACCAGGGAACATGTGCAACGATTGAAAGACAAAAGTGAAAGCAAAACCAAGAAGCCGAAAAAGGAAAAGAAGGAAGACATCAAGAAAGAAATTATAGACAATGTGAATCCACCACAACAGGTACCGGTAGCTTCTTTGCCACCTCCTGCTCTCACAAAAGACACTCCAAAACCTAAGAAAAAATCAAAACAAAAGTCGCCTGCTATGAAAAAGTCGAGAAACAACAGCATTACACGCGCAGGCTCAAATCGTAAACGCTCGGTTTTACCGCCGCCGCCTCTTACCGTGCCACCATTTGACAGCGACGATGAGGACAATGCCAAGCCGATGACTTACGATGAGAAGCGACAGCTGAGTCTTGATATCAACAAGCTGCCAGGTAAAGCTCATTGGATGTTCAGTGGTTTGCTTGTTGTGCTTAATGTCTTAGTGTTTGATGATAATTCCAAATTGGTTTGTGGTGTTCATAGTTTGTCATCCTGCTGGTAGCCGTGAATATTTCTACATGGGTGAGTATGGTCAGCTTCTTGACACTGTCAGTGTAACTAGATATTGGGTTTGTTGCAGTATAAAATAGCTTTGACTAGTTGCAGTATAAAACTTTATTTGCCAGTTAGTATCATTTGTCTAGCTTGCATTCAGAAATGTCTTGTTATGATAGCTGCATTCATTCAAACATCATCATCATCAGGTGCCTCACCAACTTGCATGTCAATCATCATCTTCACAGCTCCCATTCTCTAGGAGAATGCATCAAGTGCTAATATATTTCCATGCCATAGAACAAGACTCTAGAAAATCTGCTCTCACTGCCGTTTCCACTGCTACGTTTCTGTGATGCAGAACTGCTGATTTGCCAGGGTCAGGTTTTATACCACCATGCGTGGCATCCTTGGCAGATACTAGTCTGGCTAACAAAGGGAGGATCCACCATGGTAATTGCTACGATAAAACCCGCTGAAAGCTACAAACTGCACTGTGAGGCGCCAAGAGTCGCAGCCATTCTCCATGATAAAGGTAGACAATCAGCACTCAGATCCTGTACTGGTCATCAGCATGCTTGCAATGGATGTGTTGCTTGCCTATCACAATGAAATCAAGTCATTACCAATCTGCAATCAGTTTCTGCTTCATCATCATCTCATTTCTGTGAATCTTACTGGTTGTTACAAAATGTTGCAGTTTATCCTCCTCTTAGAGGTCGACATGGCTGAATGGATAAGCACTCGTGTTCTTAAATATCCGGTGTGCTGATGCTGTGGTAAGGGGTTCAACCCCTACACGGGAGAGTTGGACTAAAATGTTGACCTCCCGTTCTTGACTTGGGGATGTAAATTACAAGTACCTCTGAAGTTGGAGTGGGTTCACCTGATGGCGAGGGACACTGTTAATAAGGAAAACTAATCCACACGCAAAAACTCAGTCCAGCACTACTAAAATATATTGACTACACTTGAGTTCAAAGCAAGCGAGCGCCCAAAAATAAAATCCCATTCCCCGGGAAGGTTAACCCGGTCAACAAATGCCCACAGAAGTCGGATGTGTCGGCCTAACGGCGCAACAACGCAGCTCTGCTGTAAACAGGCACAACGCAATCACGTCCGAAAAAAGAAATTCCGGATGAACGCAGAAGAAGAAGAAATCCCATTCTTGTAATGTGGCTGGAAAATGTTGACGGCATCTTTCTGAGGTTTGTAATTACTATCTTTTATTTCTTAGTCTCTTTTAATACATTTAGATCTCTCATTTTGGCAGTTAAGTATTTTTAACATTGCTCTGTAAAACCATATTTCTGCTGCTTTCAAGGGATCCACACCCATATGTTAACATTGGTTCTATATAATACACACAACTTTTTCTAACTTCTAACGACAATGACATATTGCAATCATACTGCAGTACACACTCATGTAATGTGAATTGAGATCATCACAATGTGTTGCTACTAGTTATGTACTGTTAATTATTTAGGTACATCTTTTGAGGTTCATGACTCATGGGATTGGAATTCTTCTCTTGCCCTTTTCTACTCTGTCCCCCCAGTTATGATGTTAATTGAGCTGAAACATTTGCTTAATGAGAGAGTGACACCATGATATTTAGTCTTTATGTTGCATTTATTTGCACCAGGATAAAGCTTGTACCCTCCCAATTGTGCTCCTCCTCTACCCGAAGCCATTGGCGCAATGTGGAGTGTCAATATTAGTGAGCGCCATCCAACATTTGGCGCTAATAGAAAGCAGGAAGTACCACCTATTGTTGTATGGTAGCTCAGTCATATTTGATCAAGTTTGGCAATAGCTCTACTGAATTAGGTACACTTTCAAAATTGAGTGCAGCAGTAACCCATGCCCTTAATTTGGATTTCACTAACTTCCACTTGTGAAAATGTGTTCTCACCTGCATATGTACTAGGGAAGTTTAAACACAGTCCTTGAATATTATGTACTTGTTGGCTGAGTGCATCCTTGATAAGAGTTGAGGCTCATTTTTGGCTGTTGATGGAGTTGGCATTTCAGTTTATGAGCTCTACCAGGTTTAAAGTTTGAAGACCACTCTTGTGGGATGTTTATGCTTACTTCCCCTCCACATCCTGGCTGTGCCCATGCCTGCCCTCCTCTCATATTTTATGCCTGTGCTAAAGTGCATTAAATTGTGATTGTTTTAGATGTACAGACAGTGCTTTCTGTAACAATTCAATTCAACTTTATTTTTATTTTTATTATAACTTTTACTATTATTTTTATTATAACAGGTGACAAGCTGGGCAGAGTTGTCCACATAATCCAGTCTAGAGAACCGTCCTTAAGAGATTCTAATCCAGACGAGATTGAAATTGACTTTGAAACTCTCAAACCGTCTACACTGCGTGAACTAGAAGAGTATGTCATGACCTGTTTAAAGAAAAAACCTCGAAAGGCATATAGTAAGTGTCATCAAACACTTGTGGTTATTTGTTTTGTGTGCAGATATGAGGGTGTTTCAATAAGTTAACTAGCCGTATGAATCCATTTATTCATACATAAGCTGAAAGAGAAACAGTAAGTTAACATTGTCACACATTTCCACATAATCTCCATACTTGTCTAGGTAGTTTCATCACTTCGCCAAGGCATTTATTCCAACTCACAAGAAATATTGTCAAGGTCCTGCCGTATTGCTGAACTTGATATTGATTTCATATAACTTTTCAGCTTGGTGTCCCTTAATGAGCGCGAAGGGATGAAAGTCACTGCATGCTAGTTTTCTTGTCCTCAACAACTAACAGAAATCTAATTAACTAACCAGTCGAATCAGAGTATGGTCACAGAAACAAAAATATCTGCCTTGTCAGAGATTTGAATCAGGACTGCTGTGTTGGCAGGCCAGTGTGCTAGTCACAATGCTACCAGCTACATTTATACATATACCTGATATGTGTGTGTACATACACATGTGTATGTGTGTGCATGGATGTACACTTGCATGCATACATGCTCTCTCTCTCTCTCTCTCTCTCTCTCTCTCTCTCTCTCTCTCTCTCTCTCTCTCTCTCTCTCTCTCTCTCTCTCTCTCTCTCTCTCTCTCTCTCTCTCTCTCTCTCTCTCTCTCTCTCTGTGCACATATGCATGTTGATTGTCCGACTTTGCCCATTTCTTTCTTTCTTTAATTTTGCAGTCAACACCAGCATTTTTCAGCTGCTGTTGATGTACTAGGCAAGGTTTTACGTTCAGTAGTTTGCCATTGCTTTCTGAACGACCGGCTCCCATACCAGCACGTTATAACACAACGCGACACGGTCTACTGCACAAATCGTTCGCGGCTGAGTTTCGAACGCCTGGTACCCGGCTCATGAACCGCGTTTGCAAGCCTTTGGCCACGGAGACCGTGTGGCCATTTAGATTCAGATAAAGTTAGATTGTAGGACTGTGGTATAAAGTGGTGATTTTTGGACCATGGCCATTTTGATCTGGATAAAGTGGTGATTGTGGGACTATGGTATAATTAGTGATAATAGGACCGTGACCATTTAGATCTGTATAAAGTAGTTATAGTAGACCTGTGGTATAAAGTAGTGATTGTAGGACTGTGGTTTAGTGGAGATTGTAGAACCTCAGCCTTTTAACTTGTATAAAGTGGAGATTGTAGGACCAAGTTATAAAGTGGTGATTGTTGGACCGTGACCATTTTGAACTGGATAAAGTAGTGACTGTAGGACCCTGGCCATCTTGTTTTGGCATGTCATTTTGGAAATTGTTCCTTTTGTTCAAATGTTCTTGATCATAAATACCGTATTTCCATGTATTATCACCATTTAATTTGCATTTATTATATCATTTTAGCAAAGAAAGTCTCTGGCAAGTCCAAAGAGGAGGCACAGAGAGAGAAGAAACTAGAGTTAGAGAAGAGACTAGAAGGTGTTCAGCAACAGCTTGGCCAAACCAAGAAACCCAGGAAAGGTAAGAATGGTTAATCCTGGCAAGTTGAATATAATTTAATACAAATTAGGGAGGGGGATGATGTGGTTCTGCAATTGTTATAGTTCCTAGGCTAATATCTATTGTAACAACAACAAACATCTTAAGGCATGGAATCTGTTTACTAAATACTTGTAATTACCTGTCTGCTTGATGTGCATCAGAAAAATGAATGTAACATAAATATTAAAGTATTCTCATGGCTTGAAATAAAAGTGAGATCAGAGTGTGCTGCCGTCTCCCCCTGTAGATCAGGCTAGTAGTCTCAGCACAGTGCACCCACGTGTGTGTATTTACCAGAATCACACATGCTATAAGTATTCTTTTGTTGGTGGGTTCTCTCATTTCAACATCTACCCTGGACTGTTTACCCTGGGCCTTTTCTGTTTTCAATTTCCTACTGCCGAGGTATTTTGAACTTTGCATCCGAGTCCTCCTAGTTTTTTGTGCATGTCCTGAAAAGGCTGGGCATCTGATTAACTATGCAAGGGCCAGGGGGAGGTATACCATCTTTTCCTACTTTGTTAAAAATCTGTACTATCGAGCCATGAATCATATTAGGTCTGCTCAAGATAAAGTGAACGTCATACCTTTAAGCCATGGCACTCCATACACTTGCTTGGAGACGTGACTTGTGTTGTGTGGGTTCCTTTGTTTTACTGTGATCTATATATTGTGATCCATGTTTATTTGGGAATCAGTACAACTTTTGTTATCAGACTAGGTTGTAGAAGTCAAATGTCTAGAATGGTAACATTTCTGACAGTATTAACTATAACTAACTTCCTTGTGGTCTATTTGTATTCAGGTTGTTGACGTATGTGATCAGTTTGTATAAACTTATTTGTGAGAGAGAGAGAGACTTTGAAAATGTTATATTTACCTAATTTAGCAATATATAAAATATTTAAAGAAAGACGTGTGAACTGGTGAAAACAGTATATACAAATAGAGTTTTTTGTTTTTACTTGTACAACATCCTCCCATACTGACTCACTCACTGAAGTAACCTATCTGTGGTTTATTGTTTTTATACCTTTATGTGGTCGGTCACCGTGGCTGAGAGGTTTTTCACATATAAACTTATTGTGCTCTGATGGCAGTGTAGTGGGTTCATTCCACACACCGGGATGTTGGGCTTTAACGTTGACCTCTCGTTCGTGGAAAGTCCGAACCAAAAGCTCGCTAAGTGGATGTCATCTGCAGGCTGACTGTTCCTGGTTTGTGTGGGGAGCAGTCAGTAGCGAACGAAGCGCCCAATATACGGAAGTGAGGAAGTGAAGCAGCCATGTGCAGGACGTGATGATTCCTTGAGTGAACCCGGTACCAGAGCGCTGTGTGTTGACTCTGCAATTATGGAAGCCTCCTTGGATGGCGGGGAAAGCCCATGGTCCGCCTCTGCCTTCCCTTGAGGGTTGACCGTGATGTCCTTATGGAATCATACGGAACCTTACGGTATACGGATGTCCAATATATGGAAGTGAGGAAGTGAAGCAGCCATGTGCAGGACGTGATGATTCCTTGAGTGAACCCAGTACCAGAGCGCTGTGTGTTGACTATGCAATTATGGAAGCCTCCTTGGATGGCGGGGAATGCCCACGGTCTGCCCCTGCCTTCCCTTGAGGGTTGACCGTGATGTCCTTGGCCAGTCTTAACTTGACCAGCTGGTATGTGGAAGAAAGCACAACAGTGAGAGTCTAATGTTCCTCGAAACCCCCGGGTAAGTTAACCTGGTCAACAAACACCCGTAGAAGTCGGATGTGTCAGCCTATGGGCACAAATAAATTTGCACAGCGCAAAAATGTCCGAGTGAGTGTGGAATGTCCTTCGAAGCACCCGGTGTCGTGTGTGTAAAGAATGAATGTCGTAGTAGTTATTTGTTCTTCTTTACCACTTTAGTGTCGTCCCTGGAGTGAGGGGAATCAACACCCACATTTTGTTTTAATTCAATATCTCTATCCTGGAGATATCCAGCAGACTCCGTCCACAAACTCCCTCAATCTGAAGACACCTTCTTCTCACTCTTGCTCACTCCTGGATCATGCCCCTCTCATTCTTCCCCAACATAACATACGTGACAACTCTAGCTTCAACAAATAAAACCAAGAAATTTATTAAAGCAAAGAGTATATGTAGGAGAAGTGTGTGTGTGTGTGTATAAAGTGTAGAATGTGTGACGTATATTCTAAAATGTATATAGACTCAGATCAGTGTTCAGGAGTATAGTCATTCTCATCACTGTGCTGAGAACACACTAGCACCATGTATTCCAGACAAGCAACCTCACCCAGGTGATGCTCCTCCGGTCACGTGAAGACTTCCTCCGTTGTCTCTTGAACCACTAGGATGCTTGGACACCCATGACAAACACTGTCTAATGAGAGTCTTCAATCTGCTTCACACTATGAATTTCCTCTGTTATTTAGCTGATTGTTAATCAGAAAATTCTAGCACATTTGTCACTGTTACTGGGGAAATCTTAGTGTATCTAGTGTCACTGGTTTTAAAGATTCCCCATATTAACACCACACTCTGAATGTTCTAGGTATTTCTATAAATTTGTATGAATGTTCCTGGTATCAGTAGTGTATTTATACAATGTTCTGACTGTTCAGTGATACACCTATCACTTGCTAAACATAAATCTCATCAGCATGTCCTGCTCAGCAGAAGCCAGGTTCCCGCAAACCAACTTGGGTATAAGCCCAATGTAGCGGCCTCTCGGCAACTTCTATCTTCAAATTCTGAGCCATCATCTTCTAAATTGTGTTCTAGCTTCACTGTTGAATATCATAGCACACATACATGGACCTGTAAATGTAACCATATGCCTATTCCGGTTGCTAATCGAAACTATGCGATCACAGACTGGATCTATGTCCGCCGATAAATATCAACAATTTGACATGATAGTTTCTTTCTTAGAACACAACTCGGAACTGCACCGATCCTTCACACTTCAGAAATCTTGGTCAATTCATGCACTTTGTTTACTGCAACGGGGCCTTTATATCGGCTTTGAGTGACGTCACCAAATTGTCTAGACGCTGAGGCGTCGAGAAGTTGTTTTTCTCTGTATTTTTCCCAACTCAATGTGAACCTCTGTCTGGTGTCCCCTTTCATCTGGGAAATTGTCTCCTGTCTGTGATCTAGAGATCTTCTCCACATCACAAGACCCCATCCGACTTCTGGCCAGACATTCCGTCTGTCACTTCAAAGGCTGACTCCCGCCTTGTTCACCAGTGTTCGTCTCGAGCAACAATTTGTTAACAAAATGCCGACCAGTGTAGACATTGTGACACGACGTATCTTTCCTGTGTAGACAGTTTTAACGACATATTTTTCTCAGTCAACATCAAAGGGTCGGTTGTTTTTGCAGACTAATGTCGGGTCTTGTTTGTCATGGATCGCAACTAACAAGTTTATTTTTCGTGACACCCGGGAAGGTTAACCTGATCAACAAACAGCCGCAGAAGTTGGATGTGTTGGCCTAAGGGCGCAAATAAACTAGGCACAACGCAGTTACATCTGAAAAAACACTTTGGGTGAATGCAGAAGAAGAAGAAGACTTCTCATTCAGAAAACAATGCCCTTAGGCCGACACATCCAACTTCTGCGGGTGTTTGTTTCAGAAAATGACTGAATGTGAAATTTTCTTGAAAATAACCTGGAGTTGTTCAAGTACTACAAAGAACATGCAACATTTTTAATACTTTTATATTCAATGCCAGAAGCTGATATTGACAGTGATTCTCAAGTTTTTATTCTCTCCAAATTCCACCACTAGTGAAAGGGATATAAACTAATTTCAGAAGAAATTAGTTACTTAGGGACAGAACAGGCATTGAGGAAAGAAAAGAAGCGAAACCCCATATCATAAAGTCCATGGGTTCGTACCCTCTGAAGTATTGTGTGTTATCTGCTCTATTTATATACGTACAGGAGAAATTCTGTATACATTCACGGTGAATAAATAAATGTTGGTGGTGATTTCTCGAGGAAATTCCTGTCTTCTTCATCAGGCACACAACATGAAGAAATGATATATATATATAGCTGGTCATTGTCTCTCATGCACCAGTTCATGCTAACTTCACTTTGAAAAAGACACAGATTATGTGCAAGGAGACATATCTACAAGAGAACAATTTGAGAATAATTGGAAATAGAGAAACTTGTTCAGTTCAATGTTGGCTCCTAGAATAAAGCTTATCTGGAACCCAAAAAATCTGTCGTGACAAAATGTGATATGGGGGTCACCAAACATAGGTTATAAAGTCATGGCAAGTGTTTGATTGAAACAAAGATGCCTGATTTTGTTTGGTGAAGCATGGACAAAGATATATTTTTTCTGTGTGTGTGCACCATAAGAGTAAGAAGATAGGTATCTCTTTGTTAAGTGGCTAACATGGTTTGTTTAATCAAGAATGAATATACTAGAATTGTTCTTATCTACTTCTTCTCTGTATCCCTCATTGGGCATTGGTCCTCAATCAACTCGAACCTGGCCGCCTTATCTTTTATTACCTCCTGCAGGTCTGTCCTTGTTTTCCCCGTATTATATCTTGCAGGTCTGTCCTTGTTCTCCTCATATTTATTACCTCCTGCAGGTCAGTCCTTGTTCTCCCCATATTTATTACCTCCTGCAGGTCTGTCTTTGTTCTCCCCGTATTTATTATATCTTGCAGGTCTGTCCTTGTTCTCCCCATATTTATTATCTCCTGCAGGTCTGTCCTTGTTCTCCCCATATTTATTATCTCCTGCAGGTCTGTCCTTGTTCTCCCTGTATTTATTACCTCCTGCAGGTCTGTCCTTGTTCTCCGCATATTTATTATCTCCTGCAGGTCTGTCCTTGTTCTCCCCATATTTATTACCACCTGCAGGTCAGTCCTTGTTCTCCCCATATTTATTACCTCCTGCAGGTCTGTCCTTGTTCTCCCCGTATTTATTATCTCCTGCAGGTCTGTCCTTGTTCTCCCCATATTTATTACCTCCTGCAGGTCTGTCCTTGTTCTCCCCATATTTATTATCTCCTGCAGGTCTGTCCTTGTTCTCCCCATATTTATTCCCTCCTGCAGGTCTGTCCTTGTTCTCCCCATATTTATTATCTCCTGCAGGTCTGTCCTTGTTCTCCCCATATTTATTACCTCCTGCAGGTCTGTCCTTGTTCTCCCCGTATTTATTATCTCCTGCAGGTCTGTCGTTGTTCTCCCTGTATTTATTATCTCCTGCAGGTCTGTCCTTGTTCTCCCCATATTTATTATCTCCTGCAGGTCAGTCCTTGTTCTCCCCATATTTATTATCTCCTGCAGGTCTGTCCTTGTTCTCCCCATATTTATTATCTCCTGCAGGTCTGTCCTTGTTCTCCCCATATTTATTATCTCCTGCAGGTCTGTCCTTGTTCTCCCCATATTTATTACCTCCTGCAGGTCAGTTCTTGTTCTCCCTGTATTTATTATCTCCTGCAGGTCTGTCCTTGTTCTCCCTGTATTTATTATCTCCTGCAGGTCTGTCCTTGTTCTCCCCATATTTATTATCTCCTGCAGGTCTGTCCTTGTTCTCCCCTTGTTCTCCCCATATTTATTATCTCCTGCAGGTCTGTCCTTGTTCTCCCCATATTTATTACCTCCTGCAGGTCTGTCCTTGTTCTCCCCGTATTTATTATCTCCTGCAGGTCTGTCCTTGTTCTCCCTGTATTTATTATCTCCTGCAGGTCTGTCCTTGTTCTCCCCATATTTATTTGTATTACCTCCTGCAGGTCTGTCCTTGTTCTCCCCATATTTATTACCTCCTGCAGGTCTGTCCTTGTTCTCCCCATATTTATTCATCTCCTGTCTTTAATTCTCTTCTGCATATTTTTTCCCCCCACATTTGCTTGTTTTGAACTCAAGTGTAGTCCACGTGCGTGCTATTACTTTTAATGAACTGGTCTGATCTTGGCGGGTGGATTAGCTTTCCCTTGTCATCAAGTGAACCCACTCCTACTTCAGAGGTACTTGTCATTTACATCCCAAGTCAAGGACGAGAAGTCAACATGTTTACTATAACTGACCAGTGTAGGGGGTTGAAGGCACTACCTCTGCATCAGCTCAGCACTCCGGATGTTTAAGAATAAGTACTCTTATCTATTGGCCATGCTGACCTGCTCTTCTCCGTGTGTTTGTAAGTCTCCCATTGTTTGGTGTGCCTTGTGGGTTCCAGACCAGAGAGTATATAGTTAAATTATCCTCAGCTTGTCCCAGTGTGTGTCCAGCACAAGCATCTTTTCATCTTGATTCACTGGAATTTGAATTGTTCCTATAGGCAACGCATGTTTCTCTTTCATTATGTACTTGTAGAGCATGTACATACTTATAGAACTGTTACATCCCCGGGAAGGTTAACCCGGTCAACAAATGCCCGCAGAAGTCGGATGTGTCGGCCTAACGGCGCAAGAACGCAGCTCTGCTGTGGACAGGCACAACGCAATCACGTCCGAAAAAAAACTCCGGATGAACGAAGAAGAAGAAGAAGAACTGTTACATGAATATGTTATTTTGGCAGAATAATTTAAGATGTTTAAACAATTTTGCTTACAGAAGATGGTACTGCTGGCGGTGACATGCCGGCATCCAGTCGGTTGAGTGCAAGCAGTAGTAGCACATCTGGCAGTGACAGCAGTAGTGGCAGTAGTTCGTCCAGCTCCTCAGAATCCTCCGATTCAGAATCAGGTTAGCCCTCCTCCCACATGCAAGTAACACAGAAACATTGTTAGGTATTATGTCTGATACACAAGTGGTTGACTAGTGCGGTCTGATGTATCTTGGACATGTCTGCTATGATCTGATTAATATGGTGCTTCCGTACATTTGCATTTTGAGGTTGCCAGATTTAACAAATTTGAAAGCTGAACAATGAGCAGTCAGTTATGTTGTTGGCTAGAGCTGTTGTCAGTTAACTTCTTAACCAGCTACTTAGATTGAGATCCCCGGGAAGGTTAACCCGGTCAACAAATGCCAGCAGAAGTCGGATGTGTCGGCCTAATGGCGCAAGAACACAGCTCTACTGTAAACAGGCACAACGCAATCACGCCCGAAAAAAAAACTCCGGATGAACGCAGAAGAAGAAGAAGAAGAAGAAGATTGAGATCTGTTCTGTAGCTTTTCTGACATTCCACAGACCTGAATTAGAATAGCCAGTACAAACAACTGTTTTGAAAAAACAATATGTACAGTTAACAATTTCCACTGTGTCATTGTCATTTTACTGCCTATAGTACCTTGTAGCCGGTCTCCGTGGCCAAAGGCTTGCGAATGCGGTTCATGAGTCGCTTACCAGGCGTTTTAAACGCAGCTGCGACCGATTTGTGCAGCAGACTGTGTCGCGTTGTGTTATAACGTGTTGGTATGGGAGCTGTTCGTTCAGAAAGCAATTACAAACTACTGAATGTAGAAACTTGCCTAGTACATCAAAACAGCAGCTGAAAAATGCTGGTGTTGACTGCAGCGTCCTGTAAGGGATATGCAACATTAAAAAAAGTACCTTGCAGTGCAGGGCAGGGGGGTATTGAGCCTGAGGAATTAAGGCCGCCTGGCTAGTGCAGTCGCCACGAACTGTGCAGGTTAGGATTTTCTTTTTGCCCCCCGACAAAAAAAAAATCCACACCTGACCGAGGATTTGAATCCATGTCTCCCGAAGGAGAACCCGGTGTTCTTAGCCACTCGGCCAGCCTCTACTCTGAAGCTGATATGACTGATATGTACAACACTAAATATTTAGTCATTATTATTATTATTACTGCATTTTTACAAGAGTAATTGTAAATCAAGTGTCATGTAATTATTTTCTTCTCCTCCAGTCATTTATCCCCCCAGTGGAGCATGGATCCTCAACCAATTCATGCCAAGCCTGATCTGTTGCTATCTCCTGCAGCTCCGTGTCCTTCCCATACGATTAATCTCTCTAATTCTCTTCTCACACATTGTTAGTTCTCCCTTCATTTCTTTTGCGCTGTGTGGATTCCAGAGACAGTACTTTCTAGTTGTACTCGCAGGTTTTCTCAGTGAGTCCCCCATCCTGTGCAAGTATCTTTTCCTCATCTCTTGATTCGCAGGAGTTGGTTTAGTTCTTCTCATAAGCTCAGTCCTCAGTTTTGCTTTCCTTTCTGTTTTTCCCCTCTTCTCTTTCTCTCCTCTTTCCCCTCTCCTTATCTCTATTTCTCTTTACTTAGTTTGTGCCATTATTGTCCCTTTTATCTCTTCCTCCTTACTTTATGTATTCGCCTACTCTCGTCTGCCTGGCTCCCCCTCTTATTCATTTCTCACCCTTCCTGCTCCCAATCTTTATAAAGTGCAGAAATTTAAAACGCTCTTGTCAATTATTACCTCCCCTAAACATTAGCATGTCACACCTTTAAACATGGAAGTTACAGTATTGCAATGGCCAGCACGTTTTCCTACCAACCTGGTGGTCAAGCTTTTGAAACTCCATCCAGGTGGCATGTTTTAAAAAACTGATGCGGCCTAGGTCAGTCTAGTCTAGAACGGATACCAAGAAATGTGGGAAGTACAGACGGCTGGCATTATATTGACCACATCACTCATTTGAGTGTCAGTTTGGTCTAAACATCTGCGACTAACACCATGTAACCAGCATGCCTCAAGGCATGGAAATGGCTCTTGATATTTGAACTGTTACTGGCCTCTAAATGTAACATGATGGTTGATGTGACTGGTTCCACAGTACATGTGTCTATCAGTTCAATCAGCTTGTGATGAGAACAGTCTTAGCAAGCAGGTTTGTTTAGTTATGTGGACAAATCATGCACCTATTTATTACAGTTATAATTTGCCACTGCTCTAGACTGCTTTTTCTGATGTAAAGTTGTCTACAGTTACAGAAAACAGTGCCATTAAGTTGACAGATTGACATAAAGAATAAATATTATCATTGCGCAGATGTGGTAATGTCGTCGTGGTGACTTATCAACTGAAGCTTTGATGATGTGGTGGTTAGTACACTTACTTATAGCACACAGGTTCAGGGTTCAACCTCCAATTGTGGCAGATCACATGTGTGTTGTACCAGTACATCTAAATGATACACCCAGTCTCGTAAAATGGGCATTAGAGATGCCGTGGGAAGGAAATATGGCAAGGAAACAGTCAGTCCAGTGTTTGTATGTTTAGCACTCTTAACAGCAACATTCATTTGTCCCTGTGTCAGACAACCTGGTGCTACTCTGACTGCTGCAGTTGGCTATTAGTTCTTTTCTGGCTTCAATGTGTTCAGTCACAGCAGTTCATCATCATCATCATCATCCTCCAGTGCCATCTCCAGATGAATCTTGTCCTCAGTCCATGTTGCACATTCTGCTTAGTAGCATCCTGACCATATCTTGATGTTTGTCCAATTATATCTTTGATGTCCACTAGCTCTTTTGCCCACAACTTTTTTCCTCCTATCAAGTTGTCAGCATGTGATCAATTTACCATATTTTTTTCATTTTTCTTCCTTCATCAGAGATTTAATATACTGAATATTGTCATTGCACTGTCGAACAAGTAGATCTGTTTTGTTCCATGTTGGTTCATACCTTGCCATGATGTGTTGTGTTGTGGGGAACTACAGTTTATGTCCTAGTGCCAGTGTGTTGACCTGGCTAATGTGAACTTGTGTCATTGTAAGGTGTTGTTCCATCAAGCTCCTGGGTTTTCTTTGTGCTCTGTAACATGTTCTTCAGCAGCTGTAGTCATGCAGGGATAGCTTTGCAGGCTCTGTTTTCATTAGATGACTGAACCACCTTATTCTCTCTTTCTATGTAATTACTACATAGTGTTACTCCTGCTATTTTTATGATGTCATCATTTCTTTCTCTCTTCTGGTTACATTGCTAGGTTTTCTCAGGAAATCCTATCTTACATATTTTGATCTTCCTCTCTTGCGCTTGTTTTAGTGGGCAGGTCTAACGTTGGTAACTAAGAGTTAATATGAATATGCTGTTGATAATTTGTCTTTTTATTACTAATAAAGTGCAAGCATTCATTAACTGGTGCTTGTGAGGAATAGGACTACGATGGTGTGAGAAAATACTAATGTAGAGTTTTTGAGTAGAACTAGACAGGCTCCAGCCATTCAACGGGTGAGGCAAAAAAGCTGGCACAGGATAGGACGCTTTAAGAAAACCCAAGAATAGTATAACTAGGAAGTCCTTTCACCGGACCCACAGGGGAAAACAAAATAGAGGGAAACCTAAACACATGGAGAAGAGAATGAGACATTTGAAAATATGGGGAGGTCATGGAGGAAGGTGCAGGATATGGCAACAGATAGGACAGCTGGGTGTGAGTTCATTGAACAGGGGATAGCAACAGATAGGACAGCTTGGTGTGAGTTCATTGAACAGGGGATACAGGGCGGCACAAGTCATCTTCCTTCCATGTTGATACTTGGGTGTTTAAGCAGTGGTGACAGCTGATAAATCACAGCTTCTGGCATCTTATTTCCATCTACCTGTCAAGGTGCACATCTTCTGTAACAGTAATTCCCAGCTATTGAATTCAGGAGTCTGAATCATTTGGAAACAACAAGCTGCCATAAGGATTGATAATGAAGTGGGACAATATCAACCTATTAAGAGAGGTGTTAGGCAGGGATGTGTAATGTCTCCAGAACTTTTTTCCCTATACAGTGAAAATATTTTCAGAAATGTAGAAGACATAAATTGAATCAGCATTGGAGGACGAAACATAAATAACATTAGATATGCAGATGATACAGTATTGATTGCAGACAATGCACAGGATCTGCAACAATTAGTAGACGCTGTTGTTGTTCAGTGAGCAGCTGGGGTTGGAATTAATTGTAAGAAGACACAAGTTATGGTCGTCACTAGGAAGAACGAAGTACCACAATGTAATATACAAGTAAATGGGAATATTCTTCAACAAGTGAATCGGTACAATTATCTCGGAACAGTCATAACATCTGATGGGAGATGCCTTGAAGAGATTAGAACACGAATCGCCATGGCGAAGGTAGCCTTTAGCAAGATGAAAAATATTCTGACCAATAAAAAGATGTCAATTGAAACGAGAAAGAGAGTGTTGAGGGGATACATAGAGCCAGTTCTTTTGTATGGATGTGAAACTTGGACAATGTGCAGGCAAGCTGAAAAACATCTGATGGCTGCAGAAATGTGGTTTCTGAGGAAAATGCAAAGAATATCATAGACAGATAGAAAAACCAATGACCAAGTACTACAGGAGACAAATGAAAATCGTAGATTGATTAGAGAAATTAGACGTAGACAGTGAAAATTGTTTGGACATGTTATGAGAAGAAATGGACTGGAGAACTTAGTGACAACTGGCAAGATCGAGGGGAACAGACCAAGAGGAAGACCGAGAGGAAAATATCTGGATGGCTTGGCCACATGGCATGGACGAGACAGGAACATTGAGCTGATCCACGACTCTGGTGATCGAGTGAAATGGCGAGTCATGACCGCCCACGCTTTCTGGCATGGCACTTGATTGATTGAGATTGTACATTTCTGCCTTAGATGTGTTGAGTTTCATATTGTATTTCTCACACGTCGTTTAAAGTGTGTTTTTGCAATTTGTCCTCAGATCCATAGAGTATGCATTGGTCATCTGCAAAACAATAATTTGTTTAGGGTTGGTTTGTCCATGCTTTCAGTGTCTTTCACTTTCTGTTCTTGTTCTAAGCTGGCCTCCGTTGGTTTGTCCATGTATGTGATGAATGAGCAGTCAGTGTGGCCATGGGGCTGAATGTGCATGAACCTCTGCTGTGCTGATGGTGGGCCAGGGGGATTGTTCCCTACACTGGTCAGTTGACCTTCACCGACTTCCCGTTCAGAAATTAATGGCAAACTACTGAATGTAAACTTGGTTAGAAAATTGACCTGGAGTTGAATGCTATGTCCTACAAAGGATATGCACGATATTTTACATGATGAATTATTCGGTGTTAGTGCACATCGCAGCCTTACTCCAGTGGTTATTTCAAATGGATCAATATTCTTAATTAGTGCTGATTAAGTTTTGGCACGTTCTATATAGAGCTGTGATGTTGTTTAGTAGATGACTTTTTATCTCATGTTCATCTGAAATAGACCACAGCTTATTTCTGTCAACTCTGTCAAAGGTTTTCTCCTGATCTGTGAAGACAATCTTGTTCATTGTAATCAATACAATATTTACTTAATTGTTGTAAAGTGAATTAGTACAACCCATGTATTTCCTAAATTCAGACTGGGCCTTGCATGTCTATGGTTCTACAGTGGGTCATATTCTTTGTCCTCACATACACGTTTCAAATGTGATTTGGTAAAGTTGTTCCTCTGTATATGTCACACTTTCATTTTGCCATGTTTCTTCCATATTGAAACGAGTATTACACTTTTTTTCTGCCAGTCTTCAGGTGTTTTTCATTCTTTCCATGCTGTTGTATATATTCCCATAAGCCAGCAAACATCATTCTCACAAGCTATGGTTGCTTCAGCTGTTATCACATCTATGCCTGGTGGTTTGCACTTAGGACTTAGTTGTTTTTTTTTTCCAGCTTCAGGCTGTAGTATGTTTGGCACTTGAACTTCTTCTTTTGAGGTGTGGGAATAGTTGCTGTGATTTCTTAATGGGTTCACAAGTTTTAGACTTTCTTTTCATCTGATCATTTGCTGTTTCTCACTTGATATATATTTGCCATTTTTAATAATTAATTTATTGATTATATTGTCATAGATTTATTCTCTCATTCTCATTGCTGTAATATTTCTATAGAAGTCTCTTAAATCACTTAACCAAAAAAAAAAAAGAATATATAGTAGATTAGGACATTCCTTTTTTGTCCTTTTCTCGTGCAACAATTTCATCATTTTCAACAAAAATGATTAGTAGTTTACAGTTTACCAATTCCTTATTGTGAAAGCCTGTGAACACTTATTCATATTGATTCCTATGCATCCAGTTGTTCAGTTTCTGCAAAATGTTCTTGTCCAGTATGTATTATATAGAAGTACCACATCTTGTCAACAATGGGCTCCAGCCTGAGTTCACATGTCCAGGTTCTAACTCAGTGGTTCTCAACCGGTGGGGAATTCCCCCCCAGGGGGGAATTTTAGGGTTTCCAGGGGGGGGGGGGGAATTAAGATTATTTCTAGATTGTGTTAATACAAGAACCGGTTACTTGATATTGTTTTTCCCTTCATACTTTACGGTTCTGTACGTATCACCCTTCTGAAATTCATTCTATAATGTAAGTAGGTCCGCAAATCACATTTTATGTAGATGACTAGACTTGTTTTAGTATGAACTATTAAATTTAGCTTCAATTATTACGTATACTGTGTAGGGGCAGGGGGAAATTTTTAGGGAGGACATACAAAGGGGGGGGGGGGGGGAAATGACGTTCTAAAAATATGATATGGGGGGGAATGAGGCCCTAAAATATGGTGAAGGGGGGAACGAGCCAAAAAAGGTTGAGAACCATTGTTCTAACTAGTAGAGGGTTACATCCCTGAAATCTACAACTTGTAAAGGAACTATAAAACAATGATGCTGCTATTCATAATTTAGTGTAGGCAGCTGTATGGTAGACATTTTTGTTTGAATATGACGGAGACTGTTTATCTGCGACACATGAGCACTTCCAAGGTTATCTGTACTGCCACAGCTTCTGCATTTCAGTTTTAGATAATTAAATATTAGATACTTTCGGTCCTTTCATCTCCTAAAAGGAGGGATGATGAAAGCTCACATAGAGTGATTTTAAAAAATAGCAAATTTTCTAAAGAAGGTTAATTTCTTGTTTAATATTTTGTGTAAATTGTGTTAAAACTATTGGAACATTAATTGTGACCTGTAAAAAGTTGTGTTGTCAGGAAATTAGTGTTTTTTGTTTGTTTTTGTTTTAGAAAAAATTGTGTGTAATTCCAATTTGTGTACTTGATACAGACAGTTGGTTTATGTTAGTGAACACAGCAGTGTGCAATATCTTTTTAGAAAACGTCCACTTTTATACTAAAGTGCAAGAATGTTTAGAGAAGGATTTTAATTTGGTCCATGAATATTGTACTCCATACTCATTGTTTGAAGATTGTTCTTGTTGTATGCAAGCAAGATTGGTTGTTTTGAGTGCAGAGTGTGCTAAGTAGAGGCCAGTCATATAAGTGTATTTTTTCTAAATTGTCTCAGATTGTATTCATTTTATTCAAATAATTTTTTTATCCATAATGTTACATGAGATAAACCCATTAAATTCAGATCATCTCTGGGATGATGCATTTTTATAAGCTTCATATTGTAAATACCTCTTGCATAATAATATCGGCCCATCCGTTGGTGCTACAAATAACATATCAAACACATCTTGGTCTCTCGTATACTTGCAATCATTTTTACCTTTTCATTCATTTATGTATTTATTTTTCTCATTTGGTTTAATTTATAACAAAACTAGGCATACTTAAGCGTAATATCGGCCCACAATTAATTTCTGCTACTAACAAGGCTTGGTCTAACGGCAACATTGTACATACCCTTTACAAATAAATAGTTATACATATATTTGATTAGACCAAGCCATGTGGTGCTGTTTTTACCTTTGGTGCTGCCCCAGATTATGAGCATGATAGTTGTTAGTTGACAGTTGTTTTTTCACAAACTAAAGACATGCTGAATGCCTCTGTCTGTAACTTGTGTCTGTCGGTTCTGGCCTCCACTTGGACAAATCAGTCGCACTCAACTGCACGGTTCATACATATGTTGTACATTCCTTGTTGTTGGTGACTTGAGTAACTGTGTACCACTTGATGATGTTGACTGTCAATATTTCATGTTGTTTGTTCAGCCTGCTCAGAAACATGGTGTTTGTACATTGTACACTGATTTGTTACACAAGGGAACTACTTACATTTTCAGAAAATAGAATTCCTATTGTTTTGTTAGTATGCTGAGGACATGAATTATGTCATTACTGTCATGCTCATAAACTATTACAAATACCTTTAAGTATAATTGCCAGATGTTAACGTGTATGCGAATTGTCATTGGTTTTGAATTCATATATCATTGATAACATATTTTTTACACATGAATAAAGCAAAATATTATGTTTTTACTCTCAGAGACTGGCTTCTGTTTTGGCACACCTGCGGAGTGTTTGTAATTGTATATTGTCCTGTTTGTGGCATTTGTAGGTTTTATTTTGGTTAGCAGTAAGCGTATTATTGCCTTTTGTTTTCGCTGTACATAGCGTTTTCAATATGCCACCATATTTTTAGTATTCAAAATGTTCACATACTGCAGAAACAATAGACAGTAATAATATTTGGTTAGCTTCACATTTCCCTGTAACCACTGTCATCAAACAGTAGGCCTAACTAGTAGGACAGATGCATGACTGCAAGTGATCAGTTGTAGCATCGTGCTTCCACTCTTGCCAGGTATTCACACTGTCATCAGGTACACATACATCACACAATCCAGGTTTATTGAGAAATGCAGAGGCTCAGAACAAGGCCTGAATTAGGCTTGTTTATTTTTGTGTTGCTATCACACAACACAATAACAACTATCAGGCATCATTTATGACTGCCGATAGAATTTATTTTGATCATTCATACCCTTTGACTGTAATAGTGTAGTGGCGAGATGCTTGCCTACCAGCTTGGTAGTCTTTGGTTTGGCCCTCATATGAGCGGATTTGAATTTTTTAAATGGACTAGGCTTCCATGTCAGTGTAGCCAGAAGTGTCTTGTGGGAGTACAGACCACCAGCATGATGCTGACTGCATCACTCACCAGTTGCCGATATAAAAACTTGCGGCTAGCACCACATGCCCAATCTTCCCCAAGGCGTGTAACAGGGTCCCTTTATTTTACTTGACATCTTCATAGAGTTTGTCCTCACATGGACCTGATGTAGCTGAAAGTCTCTATGATTGATATATTTATTTATTTATTTTTGTTCGGTCCGTTGAACTCGATCGTAGTCCACGCCAGACTTTTTGCGTGTGGATTTACCAGTACCCCTCACCATCAGGTGAACGTACTCCGACTTCTGAGGTACTTGTAATTTATGTCCCAAGTCAAGGATGAGAAGTCAATGACTTGGGGATGTAAATTACATGTCCGGCAGATGTCGGAGTGGAGAGAGAGAGAGACAAAACACACACACAAGCATGCTGTGCACACACACACACAGCACTCTTGCATCAAATCTTCAGCTGTCATGTTATCAACCCCAGCATGTTTGTTTATGGCTGCTGATCTTGGTTCTGTGAACAGGTGGTAGTTTAGTTTGTGGTGTCCTGTACAGAGCCTGAAGATTGCTTCTTTTTGTAATATGCTTAATCTTTTGTAATTGCCTACATACTGTAATTCCCACTTGATCTAGTAGCTGCTTCTTATAAAGCTCTAGGCCTAATAGTAAATTATCTTAATCAGGCTTAGGTAATGTTTGCCAATTTATCAGCCTCTTCATTGCAAAGTATGTTGCAGTGAGCTAGGATCCACTGTATTACAATCTCATTTTGGATTTATGACAAAGTCCTCAGAGTGCTGCACTTAAATCCACTGGTTCTGCAGTGTCTTTAGTGACTTCTCTTTCTCTTTATTTTCCCCATCAACATTTGTGCTGCACTTTTCAGTCTGTTTCTGCTCTGAGGTTACTTGAGGTAATATTATTTAGCTGCTGTGTCTTCATCTAAACCTGTCATTTGTAATTAATTATACTAGAATCGTTTACCTACGAAACTAGGCAATAAGGAGACAAGCTGAGAAACATATAATGGCACTAGGAAATCTGGTTTCTGAGAAAAATGCAAAGGATAATACCAAAGATGGACAACAACAAAAACAAATGGAAAAGTCCTTTAAGAAACAATGAATACCATAAATTGATTTAGGGAAATTAAATATTGTGAAATAGACATGCTATGAAGAGAAATAAAATTGTAAACTTAGTGACAGCTAGCAAATTTGATGGGAAAAGAGCAAGGAGATAAATACCAGGATAGCTTGCCCATGTGGTGTAATCAGAGCAAGCACACAAACCTGATCTAAGACTGCTGCTGGTGAACCAGGGTCTATCAGCATTGCACATGATGATGATGAGTGAAGTCAGTTTTCAGCTATGCTAGTCCAGGCTTTGTTCTGGAATGACTGCAGGATTCATGGATCATTTTCATCCCACCCACTTAAAATAGCCCATTAGTGCTCCAGTCACCTTTCTGAAGTCACACCAGGGAAGTCCACTGCACGAACACCTTAACATCATCGAAGATCCCAGTGTTTGTACGCCTGAATCACACATGCTATACAATTAGTGAGTGAGTTTTCTAACTATGAAATGTATCCAGGGCACGGACCTTTTCAGCTGACTTTTGATGGTTTCCAACTTCCCAGGGTGTTTAATGTGCAACTTGCACAATTGGAACACCTCCATTTGTGTTCTTGTCACAAAACATCTAGGCATCTGATCCACTCTATACAGATATCAGGAGAGGTATAGCATTATTGTGTTCCTCTTATTTTGGTGTAAAATCATTCATAACTGGATGTGTTTCCAGTGGTTGTGGAATAGTTCCCAAGTGACGACAGTGTTGCTATAAAAATATCCTTCATCTGAGCATGTCTGTACTGTTAAGCCGTCTGTCGTGTGCACTGTGAAGATCGTGGGTTCTTATATGGGCTGCATCGTTCAGATCACGGGTGCAGTTTTTCCAGAGACTCCTGTGCCTCTCTGGAGCTGCAGAGTTGGTGTTTTGTGCAATCATCTCGACAAGTGGCTTATTGTGTGGAGGCAGGTGGGGTCAACCCCAGTGCAATGAAGTCAATCCTCTTGACTATAATACCTGTACTACTTTTGGAGTTGCAGAAGGATACTGTTCCTGGAAGTCAGTGTTTCTCTCCCAGCAAATGTTGGAACTATAAGCTGACCAGTGTCTGTGGAATAGGTTGCATGTGGTACAGTTTTTTATACATATATTTGTCATCTGGTCATGCCTGTACAAGGACTCTAATCAAAACAGGTGAAAACAGTGTGGAAGCTTTTCAGGTGTAGTGTTATCGCAAGATGCAAAAAGTCAGCTGGCAAGGATTACACCGTAGCAAATACTGCCACTGAGGTGTGAAGAGTTAGGCTGAAACATACTCAAGGCCATGACACGTAAGATCGGGGCGGCCCGCTCCTTTCCTCATCACCATTGCTTCCCAGATATTTCCGAGCTTCATAAAATTGATCGCCCATTTTTATGAGGCTGAATGAAACCCAGAGTCATACTGGTCAACAACAAAAATCCAGCCTTCTGCTGGGGGTTAAACCCACACAGGATAGAAAGGAACGATATTGGGGAGAAAAGATAACTATTGAAAAATAAACGAAACGGAAGGCTGTCATGGCATGGTCACATTCTGAGACATTGAGAAAAAAGGATCTAGAAGCACCAATTTCCTACGAGCATGTATGGACATTCGGGTTCAGATAGGTTGAGTTGAAGAGAACTGTTGAGGACAGGGTACAGTGGAGGGAAATGATTAGACAACTTTAGCACCAGCCTTTGTACTGACTTACCTGATGTTGGAAGGAGTCAACAGACAAGGGTTAGGTGCACAGGTTATACACATGTCAAGCATGCCTGATTTCTAGAAGATGCAGGCTTTGACAGTTTGAATTGCGGAGGATGGATGTTTATTTCTACACAAGACATCATCCCTAGGTTTCTGATGACTGTGTCATTCCTTTCACCAGTTTTTCTTAAATAGTGTGTTCACTGTTAAAGTACTGCTGAATTCACTTCAGTGGGTGGTTTATCTGTTACTTTTATTTTAAATCAAAACACTGATTTCCCGTAGTGAATTTGAATAACGAAGACACAAACAATAGATTGCACGATTTATTGCATGGCATATTTCGCTGCATCTTAGGTACATACTGCTGAATTCACACAACATAAAGTGAAATAACTAGATAAATCCTTCAAGTTGAAATATATACATGTTTGCACAGTAATGTCAATTGTCTACCACAGTAATTTCAAACTGACTGACTTGTCTTTCTGTTTGCACAAAACTGGCCTATGTAGATTAATCATGGTGACTTTTTTCGACTATTTTGTGTATTAAACGACACACGAAATGCACTGTCTCTATAAATCACATGACCTTTTCCAAATCGTGCTGTGCAATCGAGGACGCAGGAAGTTTATGGTGTGTCGGCCTTGCCAGGCTCACATTGCTGTGTGTGGTATCTTGTAAATCCAATTGGGTATGTGTTCACCCACACTACCGCTCTGTTCTGCTGATGTAGGTAGACTGGCACCTGCATGTGAATTGGTAAATGCATTTGGATTTGGCGTACAGAGGGACAGGTTCGTTTACTATTACTGGGGTGGGGAAAGGTGCGGGTCTGTACCTAATAACTGGAGTTGCAGCACAGAATGTTCGGCCGACTGCTGTAATGAGCAGGTCCTGTAGACGTTGCATTATGTCATCCCCTCGAAAGGCTAGCTGGATAACTACCTTGCGCTTAGGGACTAGTTTCATCTGGTTTTGGTTTTGGCTGTTGGCAGTTGCACTTTATAAATGCTATTGAGTACCCATTCAGGTGTAAGGCATTCTTCAGAGTTTCAAATTCCTCTGTCAGTGTGTCCTGGGTACATATCTTCCTAGCACGGTCAAACTTTTATTTTATCTTGCAATGAAGCATAGCCCTCAACCAACATAACTCCAAGCCAGATAATCTTTTCTTCCATAGAAAGATCTTTGTAGTTATACTATTAACAGGTCTTCTAAAACTGATAATTATAAATTTCAGACTCACATTGACTTCATTCTAATGCTAACATGTATAACCACATACACACACACTCTCTTCTCTTCTCTCTCCCCTCTCCTGTCTCTCTCTTCTCTCCTTTCTGTCTCTCCACTCTTCTCTCCCTCTCTCCCCCTCCTCTTTTCTCTCTCCCTCTACCTCTCTCTCCTCTCTCCTTCCTGTCTCTCCTCTCTCCTTCCTGTCTCTCCTCTCTCCTTTTTCTCTTTTTCTCTTCTCCCTCTCTCAGCAAGTTCTTTGCAGAATGTGTCTCATCAGTCGGTTTGAAAGATTTGATCCTTTGTCAGTACATAAACACACAAGCTCATTTACTTTTGAAGGCAAATGGCAATAAGACAAACAAATAGTCAAAACAAATCATGGACAGTTTATGCTGCCACATTTAGCTTTCTTGCTGAATTTAGGGAGCACTAAAAGACCCAGGCATCCCATAATTGGGGTCATGGGATAGATGATACAGAGGTATGGTTCCCTTCCTTGACTAGGAATTGAAAGATCACATAGGAAAGTCCCCTATACTGGAAGGAGTGGGGAAATCAAAGACAACAGTCAAGTCAGATCTGTTCTTCTTCTGCAATCATTTGCTAGACAAGGTGTGTAGCATTCATTGTAATGCGTAGATGTCTGCTTTCTAGTCACGTGCCACTTAGGCCAACATCTTCCGTGAGGTTTCTTTTCCAGATTCCTCCTTCCCCCATAGGCAGACTGCCTTTCAAGGCTTGTGGGCGTTGCCTGCCCACCATTTTCTGTTACACCTTGTTGCCCTAGCCTTTGTTCTTACAAGAACTTCCACAAGATAATGGTGATTTGGCATTCAATGTTTTCTTCATGTAGATGGATTTCCTTCCAGAGTTTATGAACTCCATTAGCTCTTGTGCTTGCTCCTTTATTGTATAGCATAGTCTTGGCACGGAGCAAAAATGCAAATTCCGATGTTAGTGGTGCTCTTAATAACGGAATTACACTGCATTTCACCACAAACTTTTGAACAAAATGAATATATCCTGTTGCTACTAGGTCAGTTGATTGTTCTCATAAGGCCAGGCAGCCAGTATTTGGGGCCAATAATTTCAAGCATTCATGATGGGATAACTTCCACTGCACTTTTTGTTTCGTTTTACCTTGGTTATACATTTTTAACATTCTCTTCATTGCCACATGTGGTGTCAGTACAGATCTGTTCTTTCCCATGCTTTATCAGTTATCATCATTAGTGCCCCATCGAGCAGAATATTGTAACATATAATTCTTCTTTGCGTTCATCCAGAGTGTTTTTTTTTCAGATGTGATTGCGGTGTGTCTAAGCTATGCGCCCTTGGGCCGAAACCCGTAGGCCAACACATCCGACTTTTAGCGTGCTTTTTTGACCAGGTAGCATTCCTGGGAGACTCACTTTTGCGGTACCGTCCACAACCCAGCTGGCCAAGTTGGAGCGGTCGAAGACTTAACGGTCATCCCTCAAAGGAAGGCAGGGACAATCCATGGCATTATCCGCCATCCAGGGTGGCTTCCATAATTGCAGGGCCGACACATAGCGCCCTGGTGCTGGGCTCACCAAGGGAATCGTCACGTCCTGCTCATGGCTGCTTTAATTCCTCACTTCAATATATTGGGCATTTTGTTCACTCCGGGCTGTTCCCACACAAACCAGAAAGGTCTGCAGACGGTATCCACTCAGCGAGTTTTCGGTTCTTCTTCTTCGTTCATCCGGAGTTTTTTTTTCGGACGTGATTGCGTTGTGCCTGTCCACAGCAGAGCTGCGTTCTTGCGCCGTTAGGCCGACACATCCGACTTCTGCGGGCATTTGTTGACCGGGTTAACCTTCCCGGGGGTTTCTTAGGACGTTTGGCTCTCACTGTTGTGGTGTTATCCCCCATCCCAGCTGGCCCATATAGAACAGCCAAAGACATCCTGGTCAGCCCTCAAGGGAAGGCAGGGGCAGACCATGGGCATTCCCCGCCATCCAAGGAGGCTTCCATACTTGCAGAGCCAACACACAGCGCTCTGGTACTGGGCTCACCCAAGGAATCGTCACGTCCTGCACATGGCTGCTTAGCCTCACTTCCGTATATTGGGCCTTTCATTCACCATAGGCTGTTCTCCCGGAAACCAGAAGTATGCAGTCTGCAGATGACATCCACACAGTGAGCTTTCGATTCGGACTTTCCACATATTGGATTTGCTATCCAAGCAATATTCCATTTCGTGCCACTAGGACACTTTTTCCACCTTTTATGAAGCCCACAGAGTGTGCTTTCGATTCGGACTTTCCACATAATGGATTTGCTATCCAAGCAATATTCCATTTCGTGCCACTGGGACACTTTTTCCACCTTTTATGAAGCCCACACAGTGAGCTTTTGGTTCGGACTTTCCACGTAATGGATTTGCTATCCAAGCAATATTCCATTTCATGCCTCTGGGGCTCTTTTGTAACCGACATACCTGTGGTATGAAGTGCGGCAGTCTAAATACTTCTTCATGCACCTTTAAATGTCAACCTGAATGTAGTTAAAGTAAGCTGCAGTCAACTTGAGCTTGTTGATATCTCCATAGAGCTTGTCCTCAAATGAAGCAGGTGTGGGCCAAAATATCTTTCTCTGTTCTGCATATATTGGGCACTCCTGCAGCAAATGTTTAGCTGTCATTTTACCAGTTCCACAATTGCATTCATCGGTATCTCCTATCTTTAGTTTATTGAAAAAGTGGTATTTCAGCCTGTTATGTCCTGTGCGGAGTCTGAAGATTGCTACTTGTTCTCTTCGGTCGAGTTTGTAATATGCATCATCCTTCTGGTGACCTGGATGCTCTGATTCCCATTTGGTTCTATAAGTGCTTTTTATCAACCTCTTTACCTCGTTATAGGTTATGTCTATGTCAGGCTGTGGTAGTCGTCCGCCCTCTTTTGCCAGTCTGTCAGCCTCTTCATTTCCAGGTATACTGCAATGTGATGGTATCCACTGTATTACAACTTTTTTGGATTTCTGGCATAGACCATGGAGTGCTGCTCTTAGGTCAGCTATTTCTGTGCTGTAATTGCTCTTCAGTATTGAGACAGCTGACTTTGCATCTGTAAAGATAGCTATTTGCGTCTCTTTATTTTCCTCTATCAAGAGCATTTCTGCTGCAGTTTTCAGAGCCTCTACCTCCGCTTTGAAGTTACTTGAAAACTTTCCAGTTGCCACTGAATGTTTTTTTTTTACTCCATTTTTTAAATTTAGGAGAATTCCTCCTCCTCCATTCTCTACTGAATTTTTGGCTGATCCATCTGTATATGCATGGGTCCAATTGCTGATTGGGTAATGTTCTTTTATGTAGTTTAGGGTTATTTCTCTTCTTTCGGTTTCATGCTGAGTGTTCTTTTTCTCAATACCAGGAATGTTTTCTATCATCTCAGGCAGTAGCTGCTGTCTCCAAGCTGGGAACTTGTCTGCATTGTAAATGGGTTTGACTGTTGGTATGTTAAGTATGGGATCTGCCCTAATCTTTCGTTTTGCAGTTTCTACAAAGTTGCTACGCTTCAGTCTTCCCTTTCCAAAACCACTAAACCTTTTATACATAGGGTGGTCTGTCAATCTTCTAAATTTTTCAGCTTTTTGCTGGGCTCTGCTATCTCTTCTATCCTGCATTGGTTGTAAACAAGTGATCTTTTCTAGTTCATTAATAGGCGTTGTCTTCAGGCTTCCAGTTATGATTCGCATTCCTTGATTTTGGACTCTGCTTATTTTGTTAAAGTTTGACTTAGCTGCTGTTGCCCAAGCTGCAATGCCATATTCCAGTACTGGCCTCACCCGTCCAGTATATAACTTCTTGAGAACTTTCTCATCTGCTCCCCACGTTGTACCAGCAAGCTTTTTCATGATTGCCATTCTTTGCCTTGCTCTTGTTCGATTTTTCTCAACCTGTTTCTTCCATGTCAGGCGACGATCAAAGGTGACTCCTAGATAGTTTGGATTTTCTTCATGGCGCAATATTTTTCCATTCAATACCAGCTTAGGTTGCTGAGTTTTAGTTGAGAGGGAGAACACTGTGCATGTTGTTTTCTCCTCACTTATCTTCACTAGCCATGATTTTGACCAGTCCTCTAGTACTAATAGGGCTTGCTGTATTCTGCTGTTAGCTGTACTAATATATTCTTCAGATGTCCATATGGCTAGGTCATCTGCAAAGGATGATGTGTGTACTCTGGCTGGAAAATTGTCTGTGATGTCATTTATATATGCTAGGAATAATGTTGGTGAAAGAACTCCTCCTTGGGGGACACCTTGCTCCAACAGCATCATTTTGCTGGTTTGTCCTTGTACTTTTGTCCTGGCAGTTCTGTTCTCAAGGTAGTGGCTGATCCAATTGTACATTTTCCCACAAACATGCATTTTTTGCAGTTTTACTTTCAGTCCTTCCTTCCATACTTTATCAAATGCTTTTTCTAAATCTATCCAGACCGCTAGTGTGTGCTTTTTCTCTTGGAAGGCATCCTCTATTTCCTGAGCTATATAGGTTATTTGATCTTCAGTGGATCTGTACTTTCTGAATCCTGCTTGGTGAGGTGTTAAGAGTTGGTTTTCTTCCAGATGCCATGTTAGCCTGCCATTGATAATGCGTTCCATTAATTTTCCTACACAGCTAAGAAGACTGATAGGTCGATAGCCATTTGGTTCTTCCAGGTCTTTTCCTTTCTTTGGGACTGGTATTAGTATAGCTTCCTTCCATGCCTGTGGGACTATTCCCCTCTTCCAGCTGTAATTTAGGACTGCTAGTAGTTTCTTTTTTGCCTTAGTGCCTAGTCCTATTAGCATTTCATTTGTGATTCCATCCTTTCCTGGTGATGTCTTCTTTTTTAGGGTATTCATTGCCTGTTCCATTTCTTCCATTGTTAGATTTGCCATCATATATTCTGCTGCTGTCTCTGTATATCTATGATGTATCAGTTTATCTTTGATTGCTTTCTTCTGTTCGGCTGTAATATCAATGTGGTTTGCATTGGCATAGTGTTCCATTAGTGCATTTGCAGCCTTTTTTCCTGTAAGCAAGGCATTTCCTTGTTTAATTGTTATTTGTTTGTTTCTAGGTCCTTCATTGTTCATGGCTTTCACTAGTTTCCATAGTTTGTTTCTATCCCTGTCAAAATTCAGGTTTTCTGTTTTTTTCCTCCAACAATCTCTTGTTTGATTTACTGTTCTTTTATATTTTGCTGAGATGGCTTTGAGAGAGATGTTCGCTTCAGTTGTTTGTTCTCTCTCTGCGGTCTTCCTAGCATCTTCAACTTTGTCCTCCAAAATTTGTAGTTCCTCAGTCCAGTATGGTTTGTAATTTTTCCTCGCTCCTCTTGGAATAGACTCAGTGGCCGCCTGTATTATTGCTCTGTTTAGACTTTCCACCATTTGCTTCATGTTGCCATATCGTGTATTTATGTTTTCACAATATTTGTCTGTTAGTATGGAAAATCTGTCCCAATCTGCTCGTTTGTAATTCCAGCGAGGCAAAGGCTTTTGCTCCTGTGGAACATACTCCATATTTATTACAAGCTTGATTGGTCTGTGGTCACTACCTGCTAATTGGTCAAGCACATGGCGATCGATTTTGTGGAGGATGTCTCCTGTGCAGAAAGCTAAGTCTGGAGTAGAAGTGGTAATCCATCTTCTGGAGTAGAAGCTCGGTGTGTCATCCGCTTTGTTGAGTAGATGGAGATTTCTTCTTCTTCGTTCATCCGGAGTTTTTTTTTCGGACGTGATTGCGTTGTGCCTGTTTACAGCAGAGCTGCGTTCTTGCGCCGTTAGGCCGACACATCCGACTTCTGCGGGCATTTGTTGACCGGGTTAACCTTCCCGGGGGGTTTCTTAGGACGTTAGACTCTCACTGTTGTGGTGTTATCCCCCATCCAAGCTGGTCCATATAGAACAGCCAAAGACATTCTGGTCGGCCCTCAAGGGAAGGCAGGGGCAGACCATGGGCATTCCCCGCCATCCAAGGAGGCTTCCATAATTGCAGAGCCAACACACAGCGCTCTGGTACTGGGCTCACCCAAGGAATCGTCACGTCCTGCACATGGCTGCTTAGCCTCACTTCCGTATATTGGGCCTTCCGTTCACCATAGGCTGTTCTTTCAGAAGCCAGAAGAATGCAGTGTGCAGATGACATCCACACAGTGAGCTTTCGATTCGGACTTTCCACGTAATGGATTTGCTATCCAAGCAATATTCCATTTTGTGCCACTAGGACACTTTTTCCACCTTTTATGAAGCCCACACAGTGAGCTTTCGATTCGGACTTTCCACATAATGGATTTGCTATCCAAGCAATATTCCATTTCATGCCTCTGAGAGGCTTGTGTAACCGACATGCCTGTGGTATGAAGTGTGGCAGTCTAAATACTTCTTCATGTACATTTAAATGTTAACCTGAATACAGTTAAAGTAAGCTGCAGTCGACTTGAGCTTGTTGATATCTCCATAGAGCTTGTCCTCGAATGAGGCAGGTGTGGGCCAAAATATCTTTCTCTGTTCTGCATATATTGGGCACTCTTGCAGCAAATGTTTAGCTGTCATTTTACCAGTTCCACAATTACATTCATCTGTATCTCCTATCTTTAGTTTATTGAACAAGTGGTATTTCAGCCTGTTATGTCCTGTGCGGAGTCTGAAGATTGCTACTTGTTCTCTTCGGTCGAGTTTGTAATATGCATCATCCTTCTGATGGCCTGGATGCTCTGATTCCCATTTGGTTCTATAAGTGCTTTTTATCAACCTCTTTGCCTCATTATAGGTTACGTCTATGTCAGGCTGTGGTAGTCGTCCGCCCTCTTTTGCCAGTCTGTCAGCCTCTTCGTTTCCAGGTATACTGCAATGTGATGGGATCCACTGTATTACAACTTTTTTGGATTTCTGGCATAGACCATGGAGTGCTGCTCTTAGGTCAGTTAGTTCTGTGCTGTTATTGCTCTTCAGTATTGAGACAGCTGACTTTGCATCTGTGAAGATAGCTATTTGCTTCTCTTTATTTTCCTCCATCAGGAGCATTTCTGCTGCAGTTTTCAGAGCCTCTACCTCCGCTTTGAAGTTACTTGAAAATTTTCCAGTTGCCATTGAATGTGTTTTTTTCGCTCCATTTTTTTAAATTTAGGAGAATTCCTCCTCCTCCATTCTCTATTAAATTTTTGGCTGATCCATCTGTATATGCATGGGTCCAATTCCTGCTTGGGTAATGTTCTTTTATGTAGTTTAGGGTTATTTCTCTTCTTTCGGTTTCATGCTGAGTGTTCTTTTTCTCAATACCAGGAATGTTTTCTACCATCTCAGGCAGTTGCTGCTGTCTCCAAGCTGGGAACTTGTGTGCATTGTGTATGGGCTTGACTGTTGATATGTTAAGAATAGGATCTGACCTAATCCTTCGTTTTGCAGTTTCTACAAAGTTGCTACGCTTCAGTCTTCCCTTTCCAAAACCATTAAATCTGTTGTACATAGGGTGGTCTGTCAATCTTCTAAATTTTTCTGCTTGTTGCTGGGCTCTGCTATCTCTTCTATCCTGCATTGGTTGTAAACAAGTGATCTTTTCTAATTCATTAATAGGCGTTGTCTTCAGGCTTCCAGTTATGATTCGCATTCCTTGATTTTGGACTCTACTTATTTTGTTAAAGTTTGACTTAGCTGCTGTTGCCCAAGCTGCAATGCCATATTCCAGTACTGGCCTCACCCGCCCAGTATATAACTTCTTGAGAACTTTCTCATCTGCTCCCCATGTTGTACCAGCAAGCTTTTTCATGATTGCCATTCTTTGCCTTGCTCTTGTTCGATTTTTCTCAACCTGTGTCTTCCATGTCAGGCGACGATCAAAGGTGACTCCTAGATAGTTTGGATTTTCTTCATGGCGCAATATTTTTCCATTCAATACCAGCTTAGGTTGCTGAGTTTTAGTTGAGAGGGAGAACACTGTGCATGTTGTTTTCTCCTCACTTATCTTCACTAGCCATGATTTTGACCAGTCCTCTAGCGCTAATAGGGCTTGCTGTATTCTGCTGTTAGCTGTACTAATATATTCTTCAGATGTCCATATGGCTAGGTCATCTGCAAAGGATGATGTGTGTACTCTGGCTGGAAAATTTTCCGTGATGTCGTTTATATATGCTAGGAATAATGTTGGTGAAAGAACTCCTCCTTGGGGGACACCTTGCTCCAATAGCATCATTTTGCTGGTTTGTCCTTGTACTTTTGTCCTGGCAGTTCTGTTCTCAAGGTAGTGGCTGATCCATTTGTACATTTTCCCACAAACATGCATTTTTTGCAGTTTTACTTTCAGTCCTTCCTTCCATACTTTATCAAATGCTTTTTCTAAATCTATCCAGACCGCTAGTGTGTGCTTTTTCTCTTGGAAGGCATCCTCTATTTCCTGAGCTATATAGGTTATTTGATCTTCAGTGGATCTGTACTTTCTGAATCCTGCTTGGTGAGGTGTTAAGAGTTGGTTTTCTTCCAGATGCCATGTTAGCCTGCCATTGATAACGCGTTCCATTAATTTTCCTACACAGCTAAGAAGACTGATAGGTCGATAGCCATTTGGTTCTTCCAGGTCTTTTCCTTTCTTTGGGACTGGTATTAGTATAGCTTCCTTCCATGCCTGTGGGACTATTCCCCTCTTCCAGCTGTAATTTAGGACTGCTAGTAGTTTCTTTTTTGCCTTAGTGCCTAGTCCTATTAGCATTTCATTTGTGATTCCATCCTTTCCTGGTGATGTCTTCTTTTTTAGGGTATTCATTGCCTGTTCCATTTCTTCCATTGTTAGATTTGCCATCATATATTCTGCTGCTGTCTCTGTATATCTATGATGTATCTGTTTATCTTTGATTGCTTTCTTCTGCTCGGCTGTAATATCAATGTGGTTTGCACTGGCATAGTGTTCCATTAGTGCATTTGCAGCCTTTTTTCCTGTAAGCAAGGCATTTCCTTGTTTAATTGTTATTTGTTTGTTTTTAGGTCCTTCATTGTTCATGGCTTTCACTAGTTTCCATAGTTTGTTTCCATCCCTGTCAAAATTCAGGTTTTCTGTTTTTTTCCTCCAACAATCTCTTGTTGTTTGATTTACTGTTCTTTTATATTTTGCTGAGATGGCTTTGAGAGAGATGTTCGCTTCAGTTGTTTGTTCTCTCTCTGCGGTCTTCCTAGCATCTTCAACTTTGTCCTCCAAAATTTTTAGTTCTTCAGTCCAGTGTGGTTTGTAATTTTTCCTCGCTCCTCTTGGAATAGACTCAGTGGCCGCCTGTATTATTGCTCTGTTTAGACTTTCCACCATTTGCTTCATGTTGCCATATCGTGTATTTATGTTTTCACAATATTTGTCTGTTAGTATGGCAAATTTGTCCCAATCTGCTCGTTTGTAATTCCAACGGGGCAAAGGCTTTTGCTCCTGTGGAACATACTCCATATTTATTACAAGCTTGATTGGTCTGTGGTCACTACCTGCTAATTGGTCAAGCACATGGCGATCGATTTTGTGGAGGATGTCTCCTGTGCAGAAAGCTAAGTCTGGAGTAGAAGTGGTAATCCATCTTCTGGAGTAGAAGCTCGGTGTGTCATCCGCTTTGTTGAGTAGATGGAGATTTGAGTCTATTTCCCAGTCCTCCACTTCATCTCCTCTTTTGTCAGTATCTGGGTATCCCCATCTTTCTGAACGGCTATTAAAGTCTCCGACAACAATGCAATTTGTGTCAGTTATTTCCATGTTTGAGAGTGTAAGATCCTTATCTGCCGGGCTATACAGATTGTAAATTCTTATTTTCACGTCCTTTATCATTATATCAACACCTATAATTTCCGTTTGGTTGTCAGAGATCACAGATACTTCGCTGCAAGGTATTGTATTTCGTGTAAGTATTACAACTCCTCCTTTGTGTCCTTCGCGGTCGAAACGTGTGGCCTGATATCCCTCGACTGAAAATGTGCGATTGGCGTTGAGGTGTGTCTCTTGAATGCATGCCACATCTATTCTATCTTTATGAAGACGCTGTGTTAGGGAGGCTTTCTTGTTATAAACTCCTTCTGCATTCCATTGTAGTATGTTGAGTGTCCGGGGTGTTTGGTCAATAGCTCTTAACCTACTCCTCTGTGCCTTGACTCCACAGCACAGGGGAAGGTGACCACCAGTAGTCATGGGTGGACCCCCTCGAGGCAGGGGGCCCGGCACTATCACCGCCTGATGGGACTTCACGGGATTAGCACCATAACGATTAATTTTCATCTGTGGCATCATGAAATGATAAAGTTACGTTGCACTTCTTTGTCAAGCCTGTGGCTCAGTACATCCGATTTCGACAAGCATTTATTTGGGATGCTTTCCCTAGCCTTTGACTGTCCCCAGTCTACCTACAAGGCAGCAGGTTTGTGCGTCACTTCGTCTGGTCCCTCTCCCTTGACCTGTCCGACATGGGTGACCCTACCAGTAGCTGTGCTACCGTCGGCATAGCTCTTGGGGTCATTGGAACGCTCAAGCCCCTCTACCTCGTCAAGGTGGACGCACGGCAGAGGGGGTTTTCGGTTCGGACATGTGCTTGTCATTGTGCCCTTCAGAGCTGTTCCAGGCACGACGGACATTCAGAAACTACCTAGTTAGAGCTGTTCCGAACAAGAGCGGCATTCGGAAACTAGGTAGTCAGAGCTGTTCCTAGCACGGAAGACATTTCACTTGGACATTTTTTGCGTTGTGCCTGATTTATTTGCACCCGTAGGCCAGCACATCCGACTTCAGCAGGCATTTTTACGGGTTAGCCTTCCCGGGGTTTCGAGGGACGTTAGACTGTTAGTGCTGTGGTGTCGCTCACATCTCAGCTGGTAAAAGTAGAACAGTCATCGACATCACGGTAAACCCTCAAGGGAAGGCAAGGGCAGACCATGGGCATTCCCTCGCTATCCAAGGAGGCTTCCATAATTGCAGAGCCGGCACATATTGCTCTGAGACTGGGCTCACCCAAGGAGTTGCCACGTCCTGCTCATGGCTGCTTTAGTTCCTCGCTTCCATGTGTTGGGCATCTCGCTTGCCACTGGTCGCTCAAGAGCACACCAGGAATGGTCAGACTGCGGGCAACATCCACTTTTGCTTTTGACTTCGGACCATGCAATGGATTTGCTAGCTGTGCGTTCCATTTCGTGTTATTGAGACGTTTTTTCCACTTTTGTCTACACTCTCTATGAGTTAGATACAGACAGTTTTTGTAACCATTTAATTCGACTGGGGCAATTTTTCTTCCTTTTAGTACTCGCTCACGAGGTAGGCTACATGTGCTGCCGGCTCAGCACCTTACCTCCGTGCAGTAGTGAACGAGAAATGGCCAGGCCCTCTCATCCGGGAATCCCTCATATCCCCCAGCTGAGAGCCTTCGAACAAGTATCAGAACAGGGCATGTAGCGTGCTCAGTATCTCACCTCTATTTTTCGGTAGGTGGGTATCGGCCCGGCTCTCATATCCGAGGGTTTATGGCTTAGAGGCGTTCAGCCTCAACCCTCGACAGAGAGCCTTAGAGTATGTGTCCGGACCAAGAACTTCTGCCTTCGTGCGCCTGATTTAAACTTTTGACTGCTATCCTCATTCTACCTGCAGAGCAGCAGGTTGTGTCTCTCTTAGTCTGGCCCCTATCCCATAAGCTGTCCGATATGTAGTTTTCATCCATCAGCAAGCACATGGGGTCAATGGGACACGCAAGCACCCCCACCACGGCAAGGTGGAGACACATCGGGGGAGGTAACATATACTACCTTGGTTATGTATCATATTTTTATCTTATGCCCCTTCTAGGAAGACATCATTATCGAACTGTCTTAAGTTATCCATCATAATATTTTTAAAAATCTGATGCCCTTTTGATAAAATACTAATAAATAATTTTAAGTTAACAATCGATGTGATCATAAGGTTAAGAATGGCTTGCTCTTAGACTTCCAGTGCACTGATGGCGAGGTAGGGCGTTCATTCCCTACACAGGCCTTCAGATAGACTTGAACTTTGACTTCTCACTCAGAAAACAATGGGGAAACCACTGAACATTAACTTGCCTAGAAACTCAGCCTTTGATTGATCGCAACTTCTACAATGGACATGCAACAATAAGCTTTGGTCAATTGGAAAGCAACAATGACAAGAATATCTGGAACCTACTCAGTATGACATAAGTAGACCTGACCTCCCAGGTTGAGCCAGTCTACGGTGGGTGCCAGGACATGTCCTGACAAGTACAGGTGGGCTGGTGTGGCATTAATCACATTACCAATCAAATGCTGATCTGTCTATACAGACATGGGCCTAACATCACATACCTAACACACCTCAAGCCATGGGATAGGGTCCTTTCATGTTGCTTCACTGTATGAAATAGCAAAGTGTAACACCACATCTGTGAAGATAATACACCTCATGCCATGGGCAGGGGTCCATTTATGTTGCTTCACTGTATGAAATAGCAAAGTGTTACACTACACATCTGTGAAGATAATACACCTCATGCCATGGGATAGGGTCCGTTTATGTTGCTTCACTGTATGAAATAGCAAAGTGTAACACTACACATCTGTGAAGATAATACACCTCATGCCATGGGATAGGGTTCTTTTATGTTGCTTCACTGTATGAAATAGCAAAGTGTAACACTACACATCTGTTTAGATGATACACCTCATGCCATGGGAAAGGGTCCTTTTATGTTGCTTCACTGTATGAAATAGCAAAGTGTAACACTACACATCTGTGAAGAAGATGGGGAACATGATATGAACGTAACGGTTGTTTATTAGGCGTTAATAAACAACAACCCGTTATCTGAAATATTAAGGTACACTGTATATCTTTTTTAAACTCAGGTGGGCTTACTATATTAACTTTTGAAGCTTTAACAAATGTATAAATGTGTCCATTAGCATAAGAAACCCATCTTATTATGAATTATTAGTTAGGTAGGATGTCTGCTTTTATATAGGACAAGAAATAAATGGATGTGTACTGACTGACACTCATAGAAGTAGAAAAAAAAAGATTGGTATAAAAGGACACACTAGACAGTATAAATGAAGAGTATCTTATGCAGTTGACATCTAAAGGTGCATGAAGAAGTATTTAGACTGCCACACTTCATACCACAGGTATCTCGGTAGCAAAAGTGTCCCAGAGGCATGAAATAGAATATGCTTGGATAGCAAATCCATTACATGGAATGTCCGAATCAAAAGCTCATTGTATGGGCGTCATCAAAGGTGGAAAAAGCTTCCCTGTGGCACGAAATGGAATATTGTTTGGATCCATTACGTGGAAAGTCCGAATTGAAAGCTCACTGTGTGGATGTCATCTGCAGACTGCATTCTTCTGGTTTCTGGAGGAACAGCCTGTGGTGAACGGAAAGCCCAATATACAGAAGTGAGGTTAAGACGCCATGTGCAGGACGTGATGATTCATTGGGTGAGCCCAGTACGAGAGCGCTGTATGTCGGCTCTGCAAGTATGGAAGCCTCCTTGGATGGCGGAGAATGCCCATGGTCTGCCCCTGCCTTCTTTTAAGCGCTGATCGGGATGTATTTGGCGGTTCTAAATGGGCCAGCTGGGATAGGGGATAACACCACAACAGTGTGTGTCAAATGTCCTACGAAACACCCAGGAAGGTTAACCCGGTCAACAAATGCCCGCAGAAGTCAGATGTTGTGGCCCAACGGCGCAAGAACACAGCTCTGCTGTAAACAGGCACAATGCAATCACGTCCGGAAAAACTCTGGATGAACGCAGAAGAAGTATCTTATGCAATAAGTCACTATCACTGAATGTAAGAAAGAGAGTGCTGAAATGCGATATAGAACCAGGTTTGCTGTATGGTAGTGAATCTTGGAATGTAAGTGAACAAATTAAGAAGAAATTAGAAGCAACAGAGATGTGGTTCCTGAGACAAATGGTGCGAATTCCTTGGACTGCCAGAGTAACTAACAATGATTGCCTGAATCAGGCTAATGAAACTAGAACATTATATACAACAATAAGAAAGAGACAAACAGCTTTCTTCAGTCATGTGATGAGAAGACAGGCATTGGAGAACATCGTGACAACAGTAAAGATCAAGGGGAAGAGAGGCAGACCAAGAGAAATGCTGGATGGATTGAGATGGTGGCATGGAGGAATATCATCAACAGAGTTGATCCAGAACACCAAAGACCGAGATCTGCGGAGAGCCATGAATGCCTATGCAGCTGGCAGGGCCCTTGATGATGATGATGATGATGAGACAGTATAACAATTGAAAGCTTTAGGCACAACCAGGATTCAAACCTGCCACCTCCAAATTACAACAGAGCCTCACTGAAGGAACGGGCATTGTAGACTCTGATCAAACCTACAATGAATGAATCTCACTGACTCTGGCACTTGCAAATTTTAAGCACTGAAGCAAATCCCAGAGCTTGTCCCACAAGACTGCCCTGACTTTGCCAGAAATCCCATCCACAGAAGTGACCCTTTGAGATAAACTGGGTGACCCGTTAAGTCTTAAAAACTTAAGCAAACTGTCTTGTTTTGTGAAGACTTCAAGCCAACTGTATTGTTTGTGACCCATGCCGGAATAGACATATAGCAATTGTTGATCGCTGATGATGAAGAAGAACTGAAGGAATAAGTGTGCTTTGACTTACTGCCAACCAGAAATCATTAAAGCAGTGGCATCATTAGTCAGTTCATGAACCCACAACTTTGGAAATCGGACACACTTCGTACCCAACCAGTTTTATAGCACTGAAGCTGATATCATGGATATGGCTAATGAAGAAATTGAAAGGAATGAAATGACAGGCACAGAGGCATTGAAAGGCAGTAAATAACGATATAATACATATATATCCGAGTACAAAAGACACCAAAACAGCAGTTTAAAAAGGGTAACAGATTAAATGTGGACAATAATGTGGAATGAGTTAAGTCAAGCATTGACATAATCTCATTCAAATCATTCCCGCTCTCCATCTTCATCTTCAACAAACAGCAAAGTCTCAATTGTAATGGTGCCGGCTGCAGTCTGATTGTATGTTTGTTCATCTGGCCATTCCTCGGAGTACTGAGTGTCGGCCAGATCTTCTGGTCACTTTCTGCCAAACCATTGTCTCTAGGCTATAATGATTTATCTGTTCTTCCAAATAATTCACATTATCACATAAGGCCCTGAGCACATGTGATTTATCATGCACCAGTACCCCACCCAGCTGTGCAGACCCAGCCAATCTGTCCACCTGTTCATTTCCCAACACACCA
Organism: Cepaea hortensis; assembly: GCA_963921405.1. Classification (NCBI taxonomy): domain Eukaryota; kingdom Metazoa; phylum Mollusca; class Gastropoda; order Stylommatophora; family Helicidae; genus Cepaea; species Cepaea hortensis. The sequence goes on along the minus strand of OY992884.1, from coordinate 42,136,175 downwards.
GCATGTCCTGGGGAAAAAGATCAATGGATGCGGAATAATGCAAGATAGTGTGGATTCAAAGCCTAACAGAGAATACTCCAAGAAGATAATGTCAGGTAACGAATGAATGAAAAATTCTGGGCATTATAAAGATGTGAGACTGCAAACAGGAATAGCATATTCTTCTAAATGCCAGAATAATAATAATACACATCATTTACTAAAGTGCAAGGAATATGAACAACAAAAGAACACTAAACAGTATATGAACCAATGCAATGAACTGAAGGCGGTGGAAAACATGCTAAAGATAGATAACCCAGAAATTGACAAGATACACCAGGAGAACTACAAGATTCATATAGAGAACTACAAGGTACACCTAGAGAAATACAAGAACTTCACAGTACACCCAGAGAACTACTGGATACACCTAGAGAACTACAAGATACACCTAGAGAAATTCAAGAACTTCACGGTACACCCAGAGAACTACTGGATACACCTTGAGAAATACAAGAACTTCACGGCACACCCATAGAACTACAAGATACACCAAGAGGAATACAAGAACGTCACGGTACACCCAGAGAACTACTGGATACACCTACAGAACTACAAGATACACCTAGAGAAATACAAGAACTTTACAGTATACCCAGAGAACTACTGGATACATCTAGAGAACTACAAGATACACCTAGAGAACTACAAGATACACATAGAGAAATAAAAGAACTTCACGGTACACCCAGAGAACTGGATACATCTAGAGAACTACAGGATACACCTAGAGAAATAACATCACTTTACACCTAGAGAACTACATGATACACCTATAAAATAATGAAGTACACCCAGAGAACTACTGGATGCACCTAAATAGCTACAGGATATACCTAGAGAACTACAAGAAACACCTATAGAAATACGAGAAACACCATAGAGAACTTCATGGTATACCCAGAGAACTACAGGATACACCCATAGAACTACAGGATACACTAGAGATATACTAGATACACATAGAACTACAAGATGCATTTAGAGAAACTTCACAGCATGCCCAGAGAACTACAGGATATACTAGAGAAATAGGAGATACACCATAGGGAACTTCATGGTACACCGAATACATCCAGAGAACTAGAGGATACACATAGAGATCTACAGGATACAAACAAAACTGCTAGAAAGCCTAGAGAACTATAAAGCAGGATTAAGCAGTGTATCACAAGAACAAACATTCTTATATAGTGGATTATATACATAAGTGCCAGTCTCCCTAGCTAAGGGAATAACGACTTTCTCCGTAATCCCATATATCCACGTAGGGTAGCGCAGCTGCACAAGATTCGGTAGTGGATCATGTCGTGTTGGTTACTTACGGGGATATGTGAGCCGGTCGCTCAGAAAGCAATGGCAAACTACTGAGCGTAATCTTGCCAAGAAATCAACAACAGCGGTAAAATGTTGGTGTTGACAGCAATGTCCTGTAAATAGGATATGTGGAAAAATAATAATAATAATATACATAAGTAAAATGTTAATGTTAAGTCAGCGAATAATTGTAAGAACAGCAGAAGTAACAAAAATATAAAGTTCACACAATTTGACATAGAAATGTATAACACGACACATTCTATTAAAGAAGGTGGGAAACATGATATACATACAATAATTGTATAAGTTGTCAGACATGAACAAACAAAAGCATCCATTATTTGAAATATTAATAGTATCCCATGCCGGTCTCTCTGGCCGAGGGGTTACACGACTTTCTCCGTAATCCCATTTATCCACGCAGGGTAACGCAGCGTGCGAGAATTGGTAGCAGTTCTACCCGCGCTAGTGACTTGTGGGATAATGAGCCGGCCGCTCAGATAGAAATGGCAAACTACTGAGCGTAATCTTGCCAAGAAATCAACAATCAGCGATGTCCTGTAAAGGATGTGCGAATTAAAAAAACAAAAATAGTATCCCATAGCAAATGCTGCCATTGGGGCCGTTTGATGATCAGAAGCCTTATGTTGTGCTTGACCCGCAGGAGAGTTCTACTACAAATAATGAAGTAGCTAACTACTGACTCTGCAAGTGGGCACTTCCACTACACTGCCCTTCTGTCTGACTTGAATACCCATTGTTCTCTAGTACAGTGGATCCTTAAAGTGAACAATACAGGCAGCGCGCAGACATGCACACACCATTGACTTTAATATCTTTTTTTGTGTGTGGAGGTTTTGAAGAAGGGCATCTTGTTCTGGACTTGACTGGTTTTCTCTGACATATCAGAAAACCCTGTTCCAGAGCTTGTGATTTGGACTTCACTGATTTTCTTTGAAATGTTGGAAAACTGTTTCGGAGCTTGTGATTTGGACTTCACTGATTTTCTTTGAAATGTTGGAAAACTGTTTCGGAGCTTGTGATTTGGACTTCACTGATTTTCTTTGAAATGTTGGAAAACTGTTTCAGAGCTTGTGATTTGGACTTCACTGATTTTCTTTGAAATGTTGTAAAACTTCTCCAGAGCTTGTGATTTGGACGTCACTGATTTTCTTTGAAATTTTGGAAAACTGTTCCAGAGCTTGTGATTTGGACTTCACTGATTTTCTTTGAAATTTTGGAAAACTGTTCCAGAGCTTGTGATTTGGATGTCACTGATTTTCTCTGACATATTGGAAAACCCTGATCCAGAGCTTGTGATAGGGAAAAAAATCAATTTTACATCATCTGACCACACCTATACTCATCATCTGATTTGGAGGTCAGCATGGCTGACTGGATAAGATCATTTGCTCTTAAGATTTTGGTGTGCTAATCCTGAGGTAGTGGGTTCAAACCTTACACTGGTCTTTTTGTTTTTCCCCGCATTTCCTTTACAGGACATCACTGTCAACACCAGCATTTTACTGCAGTTCTTGATTTCTTGGCAAGACCACGCTCAGTAGTTTGCCATTGCTTTCTGAGATGCCGACTCACTTATCCTGTAAGTCACCAATGTGGCGAGAACCGCTACCAATTCTCGCGCACTGCGTTACCCCACGTGGATAAAAGGGATTACGGAGAAAGTCATTTAACTCCTAGGCCAGGGAGACCGGCCTACACAGGTCAGCTGGACTTAAATGCTGACTTCTTGTCCTTGACTTGGGGACGTAAATTACAAGTACCTCAGAAGTCAGGATGGGATCACCTGATGGTAAGTGACACAGGTAATTGAGAAAGCTTATCCTCACGCAAAAATCAGTCCGCAAAAAGTAAAGGACCCTTTTACACACAAAAATCACCTGATTTCTTCTAATTAATAATCCTCATCAAAAGTTGTCATCATTACTAAAACTCCAGTGTCTGCAAGACTTCATGAAGAACACACATGAGATTTACTTTGCTTTCTGTGTCTAGTACTGGAGGAGCATTTTTGTGGAACTCACAGACATCATTGAACTTAAAAGTGTATTTAGTTTTCACTATTAGGTGCAGATATATTTTACTGTATTTCATGACCCCATGTAAAGAAATTGTAAACTCTCTATTAATAGTATAAGTTACAAAATCCCATAGCCTTGTAGGTGGGCTCATGGCATATGGAAAAATTGCTGTGTCACCAAAATATCAAGATCTCAGGGGCAACGAGTTAAAGTGTATGAATATGCAGTAATGTGTATGCATCTGCGGTAATGTGTGTGAATCTGCAGTAATGTGTGTCCTTGCCCGGGAATACAGTAGTTACATTCATAATTACATTGTTGGTGAATAAAAATTCAGTTGAATTCAAAGTAACCACCACAAGAATATTCATATATATACTCTATGGAAGTCACAAGGTTTGCCGCCTTGTTCAGTTCACAAGTGTCATCTGCAATACATGTTCATAATCTTCACAAGATTTACAAATAAATAAAGGCTTCTGTGCCCATGTGATTTTTTTTTTTTTAAAGTTAGTTTTACAGGACGTCAGTCAACCAGCATTTTTTTTGGCTCTTTGTTATTTCTTGGCAAGTTTACATTCAGTAGTTTGCCATTGCTTTCTGAACAAGCGGCACACACACCATTGTATGAAAATCAATGCAAGGTAATCTGCTGCCAAATCGCCCGCAGCTGTGTTTTGAACACGGTATGTGAGATTACGAATTGCACCCATAATCCCTTCGCTACAGAGCTGTGTTACTAAAGTCCACAAGGAAAGCAAAGACTTGTAACACTGTAACCGCATGTTGTAAGTGACGTCCCATAGAAACACAGCTGCAAAATCCAAACAGCCATACACAAGTCTAAAAAAGGCTTGGCATGAGTTGGTTGAGGGACTATGCTCCCTTGGGAGATGAAGAAGAAGAGGAAGAATGGTACAAGAATGATTATCATTTATGTTGTCACGGTTAGCATCTCCGCACATTGGGTGCTCAGCCCTCTAATGCATCAGCCATCTCAGAGTATCTCTGCTCACTGTCCCCATGAGGAGTTGGTGATTTCAAAATGAGAAAATCTATCCACAACATGGTTATCAAATTTTGTAGCCACACTGACACAAAATGGTTATCAGATTTATCATATACCCACATAAACTACCAGACATTGAAACGTATTTCAACTTCCTGCTTTTAAAAAAAAAAATCGTCATTCTTTATGTCGCTGTGAGATGTTAAAACCCAGACATACCATTGATGCAGTAGAGATTTGTATGTCCCAGGTTCTGCAAGAAAAGAAAAGCAATTCTGAGGCAGAGAAGAACCATTGTGACGGACAATTTACGAGGAGTTGCTATTCTTCTTTCGTTTGCTTGAAATTTGTTTATGACTGCAATGTTGTCTCTTGTATGAATTTCACTACTGTCTTTTTTAGTTCACTCATTTGGTCCATAGAGTTTATCTTCCAATGTTGTTTCTCTAGACCAGAAGGTTTGCATTGATATGTTGTATATTGGGCAGTTTTGGAGTATGTGATCGGCTGTTTGTGGCAACAATCCACATGTGCACATGACTGATTCGCCAATCTTGAATTTTCTGTACATGTAGTTGCGTAATCTATTGTGACTTGTTCTGAGGCGCAGAATAATGATATAATGATTTGTTCTGGTATCTTCCTCTTTGCGTTCATCCGGAGTGTTTTTTCAGATGTGATTGCGGTGTGTCTCGTTAGGCACCCTTGGGTCGAAATCCTTAGGTCAACACATCCAACTTTTAGCGTGCATTTTTGACCAGGTTAGCATTCCTGGGAGACTCTCACTTTTGTGGTACTGTCCACCTCCCAGCTGGTCAAGTTGGAACAGTCGAAGACTTCACAGTCATATCCCTCAAAGGAAGGCAGGGATAGCCCATAGCATTTTCCGCCATCCTGGGTGGCTTCCATAATTGCAGAGCCGACACATAGCGCCCTGGTGCTGGGCTCGCCGAGGGAATCGTCACGCCCTGCTCATGGCTGCTTTAATTCCTCACTTCAATATATTGGGCATTTCATTCGCCCCGGGCCGTTCCCGCACAAACCAGACAGGTCTGCAGACGGTATCCACTCAGCGAGTTTTCGACTCGGACATGTGCTTGTCGTTGTGCCCATCAGAGCTGTTCCAGGCACGATGGACATTGGGAAAACTACCTAGTCAGAGCTGTTCCGAACAAGAGCAGCATTCGGAAACTAGGTAGTCAGAGCAGTTCCTAGCACGAGAGACATTCGGACGAGACATTTGACTCGGACGTAAATGCTTAGTGCCAATTTTTATTTTGCCACCCGTAGGACGGCACTTCCGACTTCGGCGGGCATTTTTAATGAGGTTAGCCTTCCTCGGGTTTCGAGGCACGTTAGACTTATTGTTGTGATGTCGCCCACATCTCAGCTGGTCAAGATAGAATGGTCAACGACATCACGGCAACCCACAAGGGAAGGCAAGGGCAGACCATGGGCATTCCCTCGCTATCCAAGGAGGCTTCCATAATTGCAGAGCCGGCACATATTGCTCTGAGACTGGGCTCACCCAAGGAGTTGCCACGTCCTGCTCATGGCTGCTTTAGTTCCTCACTTCCATGTGTTGGGCATCTCACTTGCCACAGGTCGCTCAAGCACACACCAGGAATGGTCAGTCTGCGGGCGACATCCACTTGGTAAGCTTTTGCTTTTGACTTCGGACCACGCAATGGATTCGCAAGCCGTTCGTTCCATTTCGTGTTATTGAGACGTTTTTCCACTTTTGTCTACACTCTCTATGAGTTAGATACAGACAGTTTTCGTACCCATTTCATTCGACTGGGGCACTTCTTCTACCTTCGGTATTCGCTCACGAGGTAGGCTACATGTGCTGCCGGCTCAGCACCTTATCTCCGTGCAGCAGAGAGCGATAAACGGCCTGGCCCTCTCATCCAGGGATCCCTCATATCCCCCAGCTGAGAGCCTTCGGACAGGTATCTGAACTGGGCATGTAGCGTGCTCAGTATCTCACCTCCATTTTTCGGTAGGTGGGTATCGGCCCAGCTCTCACATCCGAGGGTTTATGGCTTAGAGGCGTTCAGCCTCAACCCTCGACAGAGAGCCTTAGAATATGTATCCGGACCAAGAACTTCTGAATTTGTGCGCCTGATTTAAACTTTTGACTGCTATCCTCAGTCTACCTGCAGAGCAGCAGGTTGTGTCTCTCTTAGTCTGGCCCCTATCCCATAAGCTGTCCGATATGTAGTTTTCATCCATTGACAAGCACATGGGGTCAATGGGACACTCAAGCACCCCCACCACGGCAAGGTGGAGACACATCGGGGGAGATTTGTTCTGGTATGAGCAGTTTGCTTTGTGTGCATTGTTGAATATTTATTGGAAGCCAGCAGAATGGTCTTACAGAATGTTGATTGAATTTCACATTTGTAGTTTGGTTTGTACGTATATTTAAACAGATCATATTAGTAAAAGATTAATTGTTTTAACTATGTGACCTCGATGACACGTTTAAAGTGAGGTGGTAAAATCGTTTTGATGCTCTCAGCTGTAAAATAGCTACCTACCTTTGTTGTGAGCCAGGGAAGGACATATTGTTTGGACAGGAACTATTGAATTCCCATCATAAAGTCATGGGTTAGTGTATATGACATTTTTATCCCCCTACACCGGCATTAATTTACCTGAAATTTTGTCTTCTTACTCTTTCCTTGAGGTCTTCTTGATGAGGGCATTGGTTGCGTTGTGTCCATGAATGTAGAGGCTCAATATTTGTTCCTTTCGGCTGAGATATCAGACTTCAAGCCTGACAGATTTGTACTTACCCTGTTCAACACATCTATAACAAATATTCTGTTGTGAATATTCTGCTGTTTTGATGTCTTGTGTACTCAGACATGCAGGTCTATGTTGTTATTTATTGCCTGTCTTTGCTTCTGTGTCTGCCATTTCATCGTTAATTTCTTCATTAGCTTTATCCAAGATATCAATAGTACTGATTATACTAAATTGGTGGGGTGTTCATTGTTATTTGTGGTTAAGTCTGTGTCTGTTCAGATGACTGTCTGATAATAAACTGCGAGTCTCTGTGGCAAAGTGATCAAGCTGTCTGCCTCACGTTTCCGAAAGTTGTGGGTTTGATCCGGGCTACATCTTTCGGTTCACTAGTGCATTTTTCTCGGAGACTTCTGGGGGTCGTAGCTGGAGTTACTGAGTTCGTGCTTTGTGCAACGCTTTTTGGCAGGCCACCCTGCAGAAACAGACCGAGCCATATGGGATAAAACCCGGTGCAGTGAAGTCAATCCTCTTGACTTTTAAGAATGTCTGATAATACCACAGCAGTAAAGATGATGGGAGTCGTGGTAACATAGTGGCTAGCACGCTTGCCTGGCTGCCTGGTGGCACATGTTCAAATCTTCCTGGAGGCAAATGATTAAAATGTAACCTGAGTTCCTTCCAAGGTTGATCCTGTCTGAAATGGGTACCAGGAAATGGCATGGGAAGTCAAGGTGGCTGACTTGATGTTGACCACATCATGCCTTCACTGATGTTGACCACATCACGTCTTCACTACCGATTGGTCTGTACAAATATGGGCTAGCACCATTCGCCCTTCACATCTCAAGGCATTGTTTAGAAAGGGTCCTTTATTTGTGTTCAGTATGCTCGACGTTCCCCAAGGCATGTCAAATAGTCTTGTTTGTGTTCTTTCACACGTTATCTCGCATTGGGGTATAGATCCTCAACCAACTCACTCCAAGACCTCCCGTCCTTTGCTATCTCATGCAATCTCTCCGTGTCCTCTCCATACCATGAATTTCTGTCTCTAATTCTCTTTTCCATGTGTTTTTTAAAAAAAATCTTTCTCTGTGTTGTTTGCCCTACATTCCAGATAAAGGCCTTTCTAGTGTGCTTTTCTCAAGTTTCCTCATTGTATGTCCTGTCTAGCGTCACAGTCTTTTCCCCACCTCTTGATTCACTGGAATTTGGTTAGCTCTGTTCTTGAGCTCCACATTGATGATTCTGTCTGACCATTTTAGACCTATCTCGTGCAGTCACCAATGTAAAAGGGTACTGTTTAATCCAGATGGTTGCTGTCTCTGACTCTCAGACCACACCTCAGGAAGTTCAGACAGGTGGCTGTGGCATGAGTAGCTCGCTGCTTGTTATGCTCTCAGTGAGATCTGAAATGTTATTATTCTGATGATGGTGAGAGGAGCCAGGAGAAGTTACCGTAGTGAAGTGGTCAGGCATCTGCCTCGCGCTCCGAAGGTTGTGGGTTCGACTCTGGGCTACATCTTTCAGTTCATGAGTGTATTTTTATCAGAGACTCCTGGGGGTTGTTGCTGGAGCTATGGAGTTCATGCTTTGTGTGATGCTTTCTTTTTAAAGAGTCAGGAGATTTGATATGCTGATTTCAAAGGCACATATTGCTGGGTTGTGGAAGATGGACAGAGGAGCATATAAAGCAGGCAGAAATTAACAGCTTCATGCATGATGACACAGCTCTTGGTTGTTCTTCTTGACTGTGGCCTCTGGAGTAGGGGATTCAGGAACTAGTTGCAGTTATCTGTTGTGTAACTAACCAGTTCATGAGGAGGACAATCCCCCTTTCACTTCTGCTGGGGGAAGACCAAGCGCTTATGTCCTTATCTCCAGTGCAGTGACTTTCATTCATCATCATACTCATAATCAGGTGTTTGGTTTGTGTTCTTTCAGAATCACCAGTGAAGACAGAGAAATCTGTGTTGAAAAAAGTCGGTCAGAGTTTGAAGGTAATGAAGACACTCTGTGATAAATGTGAATATAGAAATGGAATACCATCATCTTATAAATGTGAATGTAGAAATGGTATATCATCTTCTTATAAATGTGGATGTAGAAATGGTATATCATCTTCTTATAAATGTGAATGTAGAAATGGTATATCATCCTCTTCTTATAAATATGAATGTAAAAATGGTATATCATCCTCTTCTTATAAATGTGGATGTAGAAATGGTATATCATCTTCTTATAAATGTGAATGTAGAAATGGTATATCATCCTCTTCTTATAAATATGAATGTAAAAATGGTATATCATCCTCTTCTTATAAATGTGGATGTAGAAATGGTATATCATCTTCTTATAAATGTGGATGTAGAAATGGTATATCATTTTCTTATAAATGTGAATGTAGAAATGGTATATCATCTTCTTATAAATGTGAATGTAGAAATGGTATATCTTCTTATCGAAGTGAATTTAGACTGGTTAATTCTTGTCTTTAACTTGCTAATTATTGTTGTCTTCAACTTGTTAATTATTGTTATCTTCAACTTGTTAATTATTGCCTTTAAATTTTAATTATTGTTGTCTTCAACTTGTTAATTATTGTTTTTAAGTTGTTAATTATTATATTTAACTTGTTAATTGCCGGCTCCGTGGTTATGGCGTTAGGATGCAGTTCATAATTTCTCTTACCAGTGTTAGAAACACAACTGCGCTCGATTTGGCAGCAGATCATGTTGTGCTGGGTTTTAAAAAATTGGTTTGGGGGGGGGGGGGGGGGGGGGGTCCGTTCAGTAAGCAGTGGCAGTAAAATGCTGGTGTTGACAGCGATGTCCTGTAAAAAGGAAATGCCAAAAAAAACAAAACTTGTTAATTAATGTTATCCTTAACTTTGTTAATTGTTATATTTAACCTGCAATTAGCACATTGGTGTAAAGGATAGGTTGTGTTAACAATGGCATGAACGTGGTCAGACGAGTGTTCCATGTCTGGGCTCACCTTTCGCTACCAGAGGGAAATACTGACACCTATTCCCCTGTGCACTCAAACCTGAAAAATGTGATGGTGCTAATACTTGACATATCCACACCAGGCTCCTGCCACAGGACTGATTATTGTTTAACACTTTGTTATTGTTGTCATTACTTGTTAATTATTGTTGTCTGTAATGATATGAGATGTTTAGTTTAGTCAACGGACCAACATCACAGCACACGGGTGTAACCCATAAGTGCTCCGTCCTACTCCTAACTCAAGCCTGAGTCCGGATAATATCAGCTCAGTGCACGAGCTCTGTAGCAGCCGCAAGGATCCTGAAATACTTTGGGTAGATTTTTAACTCAAAATTTTACACGGGCAGCACTGTCAGGCTACTCTTTTTCTATTTCCAACTGCCAAGGGATTTTTTTAATGTGCGTAACAATACACACGGGTGTCCAATCTCACTACTCAGAGACCAGGGGAAATTTTGTTACTAGAAGTCCATGTGAAAAAATCCCAGCCCTCACCGGGGCTTGAACCCGGGACCTCCAGCACTGGAGGCGGACACCATACCTCGAGACCACTCAGCCCCTATGAGATGTTTACATTTATATGTTGCTTTCATATCTATGTCACTTTTGGTATTATTGTCTCCTTTATCCCACATGATAGCCGGGTCCTCAGCCGAGCCCACAAACAGGGTCCAAGTTTCCTCTGGCAGCAACCAACAAGAAAGACATATCTTCACCAGTTAATGTTACCTCTCCTGTGATCCCAAATGCATTCCCAAAAGTGCAGCCAGTGCCGAGTGGTGTAGCCACTCATGTGAACTATATGAGGAACGGCGCTCACACTGCCCTGAGTTCCAGCCTAGGAAACCTAAACACGCTTAGTCCACCTGGTCTGAGCTTGCCGAACAGTTCCAGCTCTTTGCTCTCGGCTACTAGTGGTATGTTGTTATGTAGTTGTTTCTGTCTCTGTTTGCTTTCTGTTGTTCTTAATGTCTGTGTCTCTGACTTATCCTTTTTCTCTGCCTGTCTGATTTTCTCTGTCTGTCTCTCTGTCTTATTCTTTATCTCTCTGCCTGTCTGACTTTCTCTAACTCTGTTTCTAAGTTCGTGCTTTGTGCGAGGCTTTCGGCAGGCCACCGTGTGGAAAGAGACGGTGCCATATGGGATAAAAACCAGTGCAATAAAGTTGATCCTCTCGACTTTTAAGCGACTTTTATTTTGGAAACAGCAACTGCAAATAGCATTGACATTTAGACATAGAAACAGAACAAGGTAAGGCATAATTTACAGCATAAATCACTTGATTCCACATTGCAAATTTTTAGTAAATAAACTTCTTTGGTCATATTAAAAAATATCACATTGGCTTGAAAAAAAACAGTGATGGGAGTTGTGGTTCCTAGAATGAAGCAGGGACCAACCAATGTGGATATGGACACAGGACAATTCAGACACCTAGGCATGAGTTTTCATGAGGCAGGAACAATGGCCAGAAATTGAGAAGCTTTTCGGCTCGTCGTGTTGTGAGTGATATTCTGCAGAGTATCTGCTACATGATGAAGAATAAATCTCTGGTGCTTCCACATTGCACACCTTGAGTTAATATAACGTTGCATGTTCTTTCTAGCACATTGGGATCAACCCCAACCCCAGGTTGATTGACTGTTCAGTAGCTTGCCATTGCTTTCTTAATGAGAAGTCAGCATTTAAGTCCAACTAACCGGTGTAGAGAATGATTCTACTACCTAACTGTCAGTGTAATGGAAGTCTAATTGCAAGAGAATTAAGCCCTGCCTCCACCATGACTCATAGTTAATATAATAGATGTAGTCAATGGATTCGCTTATTTTAAAATCACTGCTGTTTCCACTGTGCAAATCTTTAACAAATAGATTATAATATACATAAATCACTTGTGCTTCCAACTTGCAATCCTTTAGTAAATAGGTTGTCATTATATATCACTTGTGTTTCCACTATGCAAACCTTTAGTAAATAGATTGCCATTACATATCAATTGTGCTTCCACCATGCAAACCTTTACTAAATAGATTGTCATTGTCAACGTCTCACACGGACACAGGTATTCTCAGATTCTTCACATGCACTCAAAAACACTATCAGTCTTGCACGTGGTAGTAAATATTTATTCAGGAGAACCTGAGTATCGTCAAGATATGCCCATCGGGCAGTTAGTGCAACATATTATCAATATATACATAGTACTGTCTAACAAATAACAATTGCACTCCGGCAATCACGCAGAAACCCTACACTCAAATCCTCGCTATATTCAACATGGCAAACGCCAGCTAGCACTCTCGCAAAGTCTATACACTCGCTCCAGAAACACATGCGTCCTTCCTCTGAAGCGTCGAGTCCCAGTCTTCTCTCCTCACACTGACCGGTTGGCCAGGTGGTACTGGACCCCGTGTCTCTCGTGACAGCCTTGCTGTCTTAACAGCCATGTCGTACGGCTGTCCGCCCGTGTTGAGTCGGGTCCCTTAGTGTAAACACTGTCTGGTCAATTCAGGACAAAGTCCCGTAGACTTGTGTCCCCTTTTATCACTGGGTCTTGTCCTGTCTATGTCCTGTCTCTGACATCTCTGTATCCCTGCCTGCCTATGTCCTGTCTCTGATATCTCTAATGTCCTCTAGCTGTCCTGTCTATGACATCTCTGCGCCCTTACCTATGTCCTGTCTATCATATCCCTGTGGTCCTGTAGATGTCCTGTTAATGACATCACTGCATCCCTGCCCATGTCCTATCTCTATTATGTCCCTTGTCCTTTTCATGTCCTGTCTCTATTCCCCAACACTCTGACAGTCATTATATATATAATTTGTGCTTCCACCATGCAAACCTGTAGTAAATAAGTTGTCATTATATGTCACTTGTGCTTCCACCGTGCAAAATAGTAAATAGACTATTATAAGCACATGCCACTTTCATTTCGTCCATGCATACCTTTGCTAAATCGACTATTAAATATGTGAATGGCTTCTACTTCCCCAGCTACCCTAGCAAACAGAAGCATCACTCACACCATGCCCGCCCAACCTCCCAAGCAGCCACTTACTGTGGCCACCCCAAAGCCAGTGCCGAGACCCACTGGTAAGCCTAATGGTGCAAGCTGATTCATTAGAGCAGAGCATTCACTCACTACATCTGCATTGTTCATCTGTACATAATTAATGTTTTTTTTAAAACTCATCCTGTAACAAAACAACTCACTGGATCTGCTTTGTTCATCGCTATATAGTTTCTTTAACTCATCCTGTAACAAAACAACTCACTAGATCTACATTGTTCATCTCTACATAGTTTCTTTAACTCATCCTGTAACAAAACAACTCACTAGATCTGCAATTGTTCATCGCTATATAGTTTCTTTAACTCATCCTGTAACAAAACAACTCACTAGATCTGCATTGTTCATCTCTACATAGTTTCTTTAACTCATCCTGTAACAAAACAACTCACTAGATCTGCATTGTTCATCTCTACATAGTTTCTTTAACTCATCCTGTGACAAAACAACTCACTAGATCTGCAATGTTCATCTCTACATAGTTTCTTTAACTCATCCTGTGACAAAACAACTCGCTAGATCTGCATTGTTCATCTCTACATAGTTTCTTTAACTCATCCTGTGACAAAACAACTCACTAGATCTGCAATGTTCATCTCTACATAGTTTCTTTAACTCATCCTGTAACAAAACAACTCGCTAGATCTGCATTGTTCATCTCTACATAGTTTCTTTAACTCATCCTGTAACAAAACAACTCACTAGATCTGCATTGTTCATCTCTACATAGTTTCTTTAACTCATCCTGTAACAAAACAACTCACTAGATCTGCATTGTTCATCTCTACATAGTTTCTTTAACTCATCCTGTAACAAAACAACTCACTAGATCTGCATTGTTCATCTCTACATAGTTTCTTTAACTCATCCTGTAACAAAACAACTCACTAGATCTGCATTGTTCATCTCTACATAGTTTCTTTAACTCATCCTGTAACAAAACAACTCACTAGATCTGCATTGTTCATCTCTACATAGTTTCTTTAACTCATCCTGTGACAAAACAACTCACTAGATCTGCATTGTTCATCTCTACATAGTTTCTTTAACTCATCCTGTAACAAAACAACTCACTAGATCTGCATTGTTCATCTCTACATAGTTTCTTTAACTCATCCGGTAACAAAACAACTCACTAGATCTGCATTGTTCATCTCTACATAGTTTCTTTAACTCATCCTGTGACAGAACAACTCACTAGATCTGCAATGTTCATCTCTACATAGTTTCTTTAACTCATCCTGTGACAAAACAACTCGCTAGATCTGCATTGTTCATCTCTACATAGTTTCTTTAACTCATCCTGTGACAAAACAACTCACTAGATCTGCAATGTTCATCTCTACATAGTTTCTTTAACTCATCCTGTGACAAAACAACTCACTAGATCTGCATTGTTCATCTCTACATAGTTTCTTTAACTCATCCTGTAACAAAACAACTCGCTAGATCTGCAATGTTCATCTCTACATAGTTTCTTTAACTCATCCTGTGACAAAACAACTCAATAGATCTGCAATATTCATCTCCACATAGTTTCTTTAGCACATCCTGTAACAAAACAACTCACCAGATCTGCATTGTTCATCTGTATATAATGTTTATTTAACTCAGTTTGTAACAAAACAACTCGCCAGATAATCACATTCTGTACCTTTTAACACCAACACATTTTCATTGTTTCTGCATTCTTTCATTCCCATACAGTTATTGCTTTCAGTCATTCTGAACAAGTTGTTGCTTCACATGTTTCTATCTTTGTTATTACATTGATTCCTTCATTCCCAGACAGTTATTGCTTTTAGCCATTCTGAACAAGTTGTTGCTTCAGTTTTTTTAGTTTTTTAGTTTTAGTCGTCGGATCAACATCACGGCACACGGGTTTAACCCATAAGTGCTCCGTTTTCCTCCTAACTCAAACCTGAGTCTGGAGAAACTCAGCTCAATGCACGAACTCTGTTGCATCGGCGAGGATCCTGAAATACTTTGGGTAGATTTTTAACTCGAAATTTTGCCCGGGCAGCGCCATTAGGCTACTCTTTTTAGATTTCCAACTGCCAAGGGATGTTTTACGTGCACAACAATACACATGGGCGTCCGATCTCACTACCCAGAGACCAGGGGAAATTTTGTTACTGGAAGTCCATGTAGATTTTTTAAATAAATCCCGGTCCTCACCGGTGCCTGAACCCGGGACCTCCAGCACTCGAGGCGGACACCATACCTCGAGACCACTCAGCAATGAAGTTGTTGCTTCACATGTTTCTATCCTTATTCATTCTGAACAAGTTGTTGCTTCACATGTTTCTATCTTTGTTATTCCATTGATTCATTCATTCCCAGACAGTTATTGCTTTTAGCCATTCTGAACAAGTTGTTGCTTCACGTGTTTCTATCCTCGTTGTTACATTGATTCATTCATTCCCAGACAGTTATTTATTTCAGCCATTCTGAACAAGTTGTTGCTTCACATGTTTCTATCCTCGTTGTTACATTGATTCATTCATTCCCAGACAGTTATTGCTTTCAGCCATTCTGAACAAGTTGTTGCTTCACATGTTTCTATCCTCGTTGTTACATTGATTCCTTCATTCCCAGACAGTTATTCCTTTCAGCCATTCTGAACAAGTTGTTGCTTCACATGTTTCTATCCTCGTTAATTGATTCCTTCATTCCCAGACAGTTATTGCTTTCAGCCATTCTGAACAAGTTGTTGCTTCACATGTTTCTATCCTCGTTGTTACATTGATTCCTTCATTCCCAGACAGTTATTGCTTTCAGCCATTCTGAACAAGTTGTTGCTTCACATGTTTCTATCCTCGTTGTTACATTGATTCCTTCATTCCCAGACAGTTATTGCTTTCAGCCATTCTGAACAAGTTGTTGCTTCACGTGTTTCTTTCGTTGTTACGTTGATTACATCACTCACACTATTATTAGTGTAACTACTTCCTGTGTTATTACTTTACAATGTCAGTTGCATGGAGTGGAGGAGTTAATTTATAGACTGGGAATATTGGCTGTGATTTGTTGAATTGTTGAATATTGGCTGTGATTGGTGACTGTTGAATGCAAGGACAAATGATTCATTTTAATATAAAATGATCAGCGTGGTCAAATGGTTAAGTGTGTTCTTTCTTAAACATCTGGTGTGTCAAGGTAGCGGGTTCAACCCCTACACCGGTCAGTGGGACTGAAATGTTGACTCTTTGTCCTTGACTTGGGGACATAAATTACAAATTCCTCTCCACTTCTATAGAGGAAAGTGTGTATCATGCACTGCAGCAAACTTATCTAGAGGGAAATGAGTATCATGCAGTGCAGCAATATCCTTGTGGACAGATTGTGAAGGAAACTTATGATGTTGAAGAAAAAAGAAGAAATGTATTTCTTTTGGTTTTCTTTTTGTGAATAAGGATGGCACCATGTAAAATTCACACAGCTATGAGCAAATGACTCTTATCTCATTTAATTGTTTTTCCTTTATAATTATTGTTTTTTGTTTTGTTTTAACCTGTCTTCAAAAATAATTCTTTAAAACATTTATTGTTGATGACAGTTCCTGTGACCACTGCTCAGGTGCCTGGGGCAGTTGACCGACGTAGTACCCCAATGTCCAGCCTCGAGGGAACTCCAGCTTCAAGTTTGCCTGGGAGGAGGCCTTCTAAAGATGGTGTGGTCACTGTCCAGCCTGAGCAACAGCAGCAGCAGCCCCAAGGAGAGCCATTATACCCTGGAGCTACTGCACGGAAAGTTGATAACCTTGTGCGTTTCTCTCTGAGTGATGAAGATTCCAGTCCTTGTCCTAGTCCTCCAATGTCAGCTCCGCCTGGGGCTAAAGTGTGTAAGTAAAGCTATTTGATTCTCTGGAAGAGATAGTATTAGGCAAGACACTAATCTAAATGCTCAGAAATGCGTTATTTTTTAAAAGGAGAGTGTTAAAATACACTGGAGAACTCTTTGAGGCCACTAAGATAGTTCATAAATAAACATACTTGAGGACACACTAGACAACATAATTTAAAACTATAGTTACCGGCCGGAATTCACACCTGTCACCTCCAAACAACGACAGTTAGATTCAAATTCTGTCAATGTTCCATAGTTGTGGGGTTTATGTGAATGATAGACCCGGCTAATGAAAACACCTTTTTTAAGGGATGTCTAGTTGACCATGCGTCGAAGTACAGTTATTTCTGTCGTCGTTTGGAGGTGACAGGTTCAAATCCTGGTCGGTAACTATAGCTTTCAATTGTTATGTTGTCTAACGTGTCCTCTGGTCTCTACTTCTTTCCTCTGTTTATATGAGAGCCATACAATGTGTGTATGTTTATTTATGAACTGTCTTAAAATACACTGGACAGCCATAATAATAATGATAAACAAAATCAAAAAACTTATGGGCCTGTTTACATGCTTGGAAGTTGATTAGATATATATGGTAAGGTAAATAGTAAACGGCCAGTCTCCCTGGCCTAGGGGTTAGTGTCAAAGACTGAAGGAGGAGGAGGTGACTTTTTCTGTAATCCCGTATACTCTCGTAAGTAACGTGATGTGCACGAGAATTGGTGGCGGTTCTAGCCACGTCAGTACTTACGGGGTATGTGAGCCGGTCACTCAGAAAGCAATGGCAAACTACTGAGCGTAATCGTGCCAAGAAATCAACAATCAGCTGAAAGATCCTGATGTTGACAGCGAAGTCCTGTACAGGATATGCGAACAAAAAAAAAACAATAGTAAACAACCCTTGTACATGCCTGTAAGTTGATTAGATATTTGTTTCTAATGATGTATATCCCTTACAGGACGTTGCAGTCAACACCAGCATCTTTCAGCTGCTGTTGACTTACTAGGCAAGATTACGCTCTGTAGTTTGCCATTGCTTTTTGAGTGACCGGCTCACATACCCCATAAGCAACCAATGCGTGCAATCTGCTACCGAATCTTGCGCAACTGCGTTACTCACGAGAATATAGGGATTACGGAGAAAGACGTTAACCTCTCCGCCAGGGAGACCGGCTGATGACATATAGGGTAAGGTAGATAGTAAACAACCTTTTTTATATGCCTTATTCACATTGGGTATATAGTGCTCGACCCAGGTTTGTGTAGACCAAATAGCACACGGTTTGTGATGTCAGTTCAATGCCGGCCAGCTTTATTGCCCAAAATATTTTCGGGTGCCCATTTTGGGTTGGGTCGACCCGGGTGTCCATGCAATCATGTTTGTCAAACAATTTGAATCTGCCCTCATGCGGATTGGACCCAAGACCATTGGTGTGCATGTAGTTACTGCGGTACTAGAACTCCGTGGGTATATGGGGGTCTCCTTGGCGAAGTCGTCAAGCCGTCTGACCCGCGCTCTGTAAGTTGTGGGTTCGGTTCCGGGCTACATCTTTCAGTTCAAGGGTACATTTTTCTCGGAGACTCCTAAGGGTCGTCGCCGGAACTACAGAGTTCGTGTTTTGTGCGATGCTTTCTGCAGGCCGCCCTGTGGAAAGAGACCGAGCCAAATGGGATTCCCCCCCCCCCCCCCCCCCCCCGGTGCAATGAAGTCGATCCTCTTTTTTAAAGGGTATATGGTGCTAGCCTGATATTTGTATAAACCAAGTAGTGTCAGTAGGAGATGTAGTCAGTATCTCACCAGCCACGTTTATTTCCCAAGATATTTCCTGGTAGCAGTGTTACATCCTTGGGCTGCGTATGTAACATGTAGCCATGTTTTGTATGCTAGTCTACTCAAGATACAAGCGGGTGCTGTACTTTTACCCATGTCTACTTGAGACGGGCGGATGTACCTCTACCTGGTCTACTTGAGACAAAATTGAATGCTGTACCTCTACCTGATCTACTTGAGACATACAGATAATATATCTCTACCTGGTCTTCTTGAGACAGGTGGATGTTTTACCTGTACCTGGTCTACTAGAGACAGGCAGATGCTGTATCTCTATCTGGTCTACTTGAGACAAAATTGAATGCTGTACCTCTACCTGATCTACTTGAGACATACAGATAATATATCTCTACCTGGTCTTCTTGAGACAGGTGGATGTTTTACCTGTACCTGGTCTACTAGAGACAGGCAGATGCTGTATCTCTACCTGGTCTACTTGAGACACACAGATGTTGCATCCTTTATCTGGTCTACTTGAGACATGCAGATGTTGTACCTCTCCCTGATCTACTTGAGACATACAGATGCTGTACCTCTATCTGGTCTACTTGAGATAAACAGATGCTGTACCTCTATCTGGTCTACTTGAGATAAACAGATGCTGTACCTCTACCTGGTCTACTTGAGATAAACATATGCTGTACCTCTACCTGGTCTACTTGAGATAAACAGATGCTGTACCTCTATCTGATCTACTTGAGATAAACAGATGCTGTACCTCTACCTGGTCTACTTGAGATAAACAGATGCTGTACCTCTATCTGGTCTACTTGAGATAAACATATGCTGTACCTCTACCTGGTCTACTTGAGATAAACAGATGCTGTACCTCTATCTGATCTACTTGAGATAAACAGATGCTGTACCTCTACCTGGTCTACTTGAGATAAACAGATGCTGTACCTCTATCTGATCTACTTGAGATAAACAGATGCTGTACCTCTATCTGGTCTACTTGAGATAAACAGATGCTGTACCTCTACCTGGTCTACTTGAGATAAACAGATGCTGTACCTCTATCTGGTCTACTTGAGATAAACAGATGCTGTACCTCTACCTGGTCTACTTGAGATAAACAGATGCTGTACCTCTATCTGGTCTACTTGAGATAAACAGATGCTGTACCTCTATCTGGTCTACTTGAGATAAACAGATGCTGTACCTCTACCTGGTCTATTTGAGATAAACAGATGCTGTACCTCTATCTGATCTACTTGAGATAAACAGATGCTGTACCTCTACCTGGTCTACTTGAGATAAACAGATGCTGTACCTCTATCTGGTCTACTTGAGATAAACAGATGCTGTACCTCTACCTGGTCTACTTGAGATAAACAGATGCTGTACCTCTATCTGGTCTACTTGAGATAAACAGATGCTGTACCTCTATCTGATCTACTTGAGATAAACAGATGCTGTACCTCTATATGGTCTACTTGAGATAAACAGATGCTGTACCTCTATCTGGTCTACTTGAGATAAACATATGCTGTACCTCTACCTGGTCTACTTGAGATAAACAGATGCTGTACCTCTATCTGATCTACTTGAGATAAACAGATGCTGTACCTCTACCTGGTCTACTTGAGATAAACAGATGCTGTACCTCTATCTGATCTACTTGAGATAAACAGATGCTGTACCTCTATCTGGTCTACTTGAGATAAACAGATGCTGTACCTCTACCTGGTCTACTTGAGATAAACAGATGCTGTACCTCTATCTGGTCTACTTTAGATAAACAGATGCTGTACCTCTACCTGGTCTACTTGAGATAAACAGATGCTGTACCTCTATCTGGTCTACTTGAGATAAACAGATGCTGTACCTCTACCTGGTCTATTTGAGATAAACAGATGCTGTACCTCTATCTTATCTACTTGAGATAAACAGATGCTGTACCTCAACCTGGTCTACTTGAGATAAACAGATGCTGTACCTCTACCTGGTCTACTTGAGATAAACAGATGCTGTACCTCTACCTGGTCTACTTGAGATAAACAGATGATGTACCTCTATCTGATCTACTTGAGATAAACAGATGCTGTACCTCTATCTGGTCTACTTGAGATAAACAGATGCTGTACCTCTATCTGGTCTACTTGAGATAAACACATGCTGTACCTCTATCTGATCTACTTGAGATAAACAGATGCTGTACCTCTATCTGGTCTACTTGAGATAAACAGATGCTGTACCTCTATCTGGTCTACTTGAGATAAACAGATGCTGTACCTCTATCTGGTATACTTGAGATAAACAGATGCTGTACCTCTACCTGGTTTACTTTAGATAAACAGATGCTGTACCTCTATCTGGTCTACTTGAGATAAACAGATGCTGTACCTCTATCTGGTCTACTTGAGACATACAGATGCTGTACCTCTATCTGGTCTACTTTAGATAAACAGATGCTGTAACTCTACCTGGTCTACTTGAGATAAACAGATGCTGTACCTCTATCTGGTCTACTTGAAATAAACAGATGCTGTACCTCTATAAGGTCTACTTGAGATAAACAGATGCTGTACCTCAACCTGGTCTACTTGAGAAACAGATGCTGTACCTCTATCTGGTCTACTTGAGATAAACAAATGATGTACCTCTATAAGGTCTACTTGAGATAAACAGATGCTGTACCTCTACCTGGTCTACTTGAAATAAACAGATGCTGTACCTCTATAAGGTCTACTTGAGATAAACAGATGCTGTACCTCTACCTGGTCTACTTGAGAAACAGATGCTGTACCTCTATCTGGTCTACTTGAGATAAACAAATGATGTACCTCTATAAGGTCTACATGAGACATACAGATGCTGTACCTCTATCATGTCTACTTGAGATAAACAGATGATGTACCTCTATAAGGTCTACTTGAGATAATCAGATGCTGTACCTCTACCTGGTCTACTTGAAATAAACAGATGCTGTACCTCTATAAGGTCTACTTGAGATAAACAGATGCTGTACCTCTATCTGGTCTACTTGAGATAAACAGATGCTGTACCTCTATCTGGTCTACTTGAGATAAACAAATGATGTACCTCTATAAGGTCTCCTTGAGATAAACAGATGCTGTACCTCTATCTGGTCTACTTGAGATAAACAGATGCTGTACCTCTATCTGGTCTACTTGAGATAAACAGATGCTGTACCTCTACCTGGTCTACTTGAGATAAACAGATGCTGTACCTCTACCTGGTCTACTTGAGATAAACAGATGCTGTACCTCTACCTGGTCTACTTGAGATAAATAGATGCTGTACCTCTATCAGGTCTACTTGAGATAAACAGATGCTGTACCTCTATCTGGTCTACTTGAGATAAACAGATGCTGTACCTCTACCTGGTCTACTTGAGATAAACAGATGCTGTACCTCTATCAGGTCTACTTGAGACAAACAGATGCTGAACCTCTACCTGGTCTACTTGAGATAAACAAATGCTGTACCTCTACCTGGTCTACTTGAGATAAACAAATGCTGTACCTCTATAAGGTCTACTTGAGATAAACAGATGCTGTACCTCTATCTGGTCTACTTGAGATAAACAGATGCTGTACCTCTATCTGGTCTACTTGAGATAAACAGATGCTGTACCTCTACCTGGTCTACTTGAGATAAACAGATGCTGTACCTCTACCTGGTCTACTTGAGATAAACAGATGCTGTACCTCTATCTGGTCTACTTGAGATAAACAGATGCTGTACCTCTATCAGGTCTACTTGAGACAAACAGATGCTGAACCTCTACCTGGTCTACTTGAGATAAACAAATGCTGTACCTCTACCTGGTCTACTTGAGATAAACAAATGATGTACCTCTATAAGGTCTACTTGAGATAAACAGATGCTGTACCTCTATCTGGTCTACTTGAGATAAACAGATGCTGTACCTCTATCTGGTCTACTTGAGATAAACAGATGCTGTACCTCTACCTGGTCTACTTGAGATAAACAGATGCTGTACCTCTACCTGGTCTACTTGAGATAAACAGATGCTGTACCTCTACCTGGTCTACTTGAGATAAATAGATGCTGTACCTCTATCAGGTCTACTTGAGATAAACAGATGCTGTACCTCTATCTGATCTACTTGAGATAAACAGATGCTGTACCTCTACCTGGTCTACTTGAGATAAACAGATGCTGTACCTCTATCAGGTCTACTTGAGATAAACAGATGCTGAACCTCTATCTGGTCTACTTGAGATAAACAAATGCTGTACCTCTACCTGGTCTACTTGAGATAAACAGATGCTGTACCTCTATCAGGTCTACTTGAGATAAACAGATGCTGTACCTCTATCTGGTCTACTTGAGATAAACAGATGCTGTACCTCTACCTGGTCTACTTGAGACATACAGATGTTGTACCTCTATCACAGTGGTTCTCAACCTTTTTTAGCCCGTGCCCCCCTTCACCATATTTTCAGAACGTCATTCCCCCCCCCCCCTTTCATATTTCCTACCTAAAAATTTGGCCCGTGCCCCCCTTCACCATATTTTCAGAACGTCATTCCCCCCTTTCATATTTCCTACCTAAAAATCTCGGTCTTTTTAGAAGGGTGAGACGTACAGAACCGTACAGTATGAAGGGAAAAACAACACCAAGTAATCGGTTCTTGTATTAACACGGTCTTGAAATAATCTTAATTCTGACACCCCCCCCCCCCCCCCCCCCTGAAAACCCTAAAATTTCCCCCTGGGGGGGGGGAATTCCCCACCGGTTGAGAACCACTGCTCTATCAGGTCTACCTGAGACAGGTGGATGTTGTACTGCTACCTCTATACCAAGGTCACCCTTGATAAACCCATCCCCTGGTCAGGCAGCCTGAAAGTATACATCATACACAAGAGTTAGAGCCACCTGCCAGAGGTGCCCTAAACAGCCAACCAACCAATCATGTGTTAGCAAGAGAATAGAAAGTGCCCTTGTACAAGTTTGTGTTGTTTAAAGGCATGACATCTTGTTTCCACTGTTGTTTTGTTGTTTACTTGTAGCTGCCAGTGGTGTTGATGTATCCTTCGGTGTTGGATATAACCACCAGAACAATGCCTTCAAGTCCAGTAATGTGGAACAGACAACTCCCCTGGTTCCTACAGTCTCTCAGTCAGCAGGGAAGGTAAGGCACTTCACACAGACATATTGTGACACATTCATGTATATCTGGGTAGGGAATACAAGGCACATCAGAAAAGAAGAGACCTGTCCTTTCACCTACCAATCTGTGTAACTTTTAACATAAACTATTATTCTATGCCTTTTACATAAATTATCTATGACTTTATCATTAATTGTCTTATGCCTTTATCATTGACCAGTGTATGCATTTGTTGTTATCTTACACCTTTTACATAAAGCACACTTTGCCTTTTACATAAAGTATCATTAACTATCTTATACTTTTGACTCCTTTTGTGTACATAAAACAGTTGAGTTGAGTTGAGTTAAGAACCGACATCACTGCACTCAGGACATTCCCATACGTGCTCCGTCTCCTCGTTCAACAGTCAGCGAAGAGTCATACTACTAATCGTTCCCACAGCTATCTGATTAAAAGTTCTCCTGGTCTTCCCTCTGTTTTGAGATTCTTCCAGAACCCCTGCCGATCCACCGCAATCTCATTCTTTCCACATATGGGTTCTCAATCTGTTCCTCCGCCTTCTCTACCTGTTCCCACAAGCGCACGACCACCTCCCCCTTGTCCATAGGCAAAATACCACCAAGAGGTGCATTCCCTGCTAGCCTATAAGCCTGTTCATTCCCCCATACCCCTGCATGGCCAGGGCAAAATATCCATACAATTCTCACAATCTGTGACCTCTGAAGCGATGAAAGCCATTCCACATGAAATATTCCTTTCTCCACCTTACTAAGCATACTCTTTGAATCTGTAACGAACACAACGTGTGTTGCAGTAGTCTCCTCCATTCTCATGCTGGAGGTCGTAGTCTCATATGCCAGACTCTCCTTTTTCAAGACTCGCCCATTAGCCTTTGCAATAAAGCCCCAGCCACTACGTCTGTTTCTCACCATTGACCCATCAGTGTAAATGACTATGTCACCTTGATGTGTGTTGCTCTGGATCAGCTGTTGCACTTCAAACTCTGTGCGGCCCGCTGCCCATTCTCTGCACTCACGACCCAGTGTTATTATGACATTGTGCCAGTCTGTGATGTCTTCCGGAACTTCAACCCACTCTCTTTCACGATTGATGGTCTCTAGATCACACCCTGACGTATAGAAAGTTCTGCCTGTGCCATACGGGACCCGCCTCGTCCTGAGATAAACAGAGTCTAGTGACCCGTGACAAAGCTTCTCTGACATTATCTCTAATCCGTCTGTTTTAAAAATTGTGCAAGAAAAGCCTCACCTTTGTCCTTGTCAGTTGTCATAGGTCGGTTGATATCATCATAAACGGTGCCATGTGTACCAGGCATCACCTGTCTCTTCATCTGCCAGTGCAGCCTCCAGAATGTTCACAATATATATAAAACATCCATGCCTTTATCATAAATTGCTCTATACCTTTACATAAAGTATCCATGCCTTTATCATACATTACCTTAGCTCAAACATTAACATAAACAACCTTATACCTTAAACATTAAGAATTCTGCGTTTTTATCATAATAATTTATATGTAAAATTGATTTTCTAATAATTACTTGAGTATTTGAAAATATCATCTAGAATCGCACTGGCATCTAGTGCCTTCAATAAACTGTCAAACATCTGGAAGTCAAAGACACTCAGCAAACACACAAAACTTAAAATCTTCAACTCTTGTGTGATTCCAGTGTTAACGTATGGATGTGAAAGTTGGAAATCAACGGTAGCTTTAGATAAAAAATTAGACAATTTTGAGAACAAATGTCTTAGAAGACTTCTAAACATCCACTGGACAGACTTCAGAACCAATTCGCAAATAAGACAAGAGACTAAGCAAGATACAGTATCCAATTTCATAAGAAGACGCCGTTGGAACTACATCGGCCATGTACTCAGAATGGACTAGTCAAGACTCCCCTACCAAGCCCTCATGTGGTCACCAGTAGGGAAAAGAAAACGGGGAAGACCAAGAGAGACCCTGCGTAGAACCATCATTAGAGAAGGCTCATTCAATGGCCAAGTAAATATCCAAGATCTACAACAGGTAGCAGCGAACTGCCAAGCATGGAGAGACAGGACTTCTGCCCTATGCGCCGCCTTAGGCTCAAGAGGAAAGACTAACTAACTAACTTGAAATTCTCTTCACCAGACATTGTCTTCATGAAGCTTTAAACAAGGTGAATTCGTATCTTGCTATATAAGTTGTAAGCCATTGTTTCATTCTTGGACTTTTACGTATCATCTTCCACTTTTTCCTTCAAGTGTCATGGGGAGGAATTGTTGATCGTCTGCCTTTCAATATATGTGGCACAAGGTGTTGATCCTACTGTTTGTCTGATAACACTAAAGAGAACAAAGGAAGGAAAGAATACCAAAACTCACAAAAAACCGACCTCAGTTGTAACCGATACAGCAGATACAGGTTGAACGAGGCCAAATTTTTATTTTCTCCATAAATATTAGACTGAAATTAACATCAGATTTCAATTTCTCTATCGTCTTCTTCTTCTGCATTTGTCCGGAATGTTGTTTTAGTCATAATTGCTTTATGCCTATTTACAGCAGAGCAGACACATCCAACTTCTACAGGCATTTTTTTGACTAGGTTATCTTCCCAGTTGTTTCATAGGACGTTCAACTCTCACTGTTGTGGTGCTATCTCCATCCCAGCTGGCCTATTTAAAACAGCTGATGACATCCTGATCAGCCCTCAAGGGAGGCAGGAGCAGACCATGAGTATTCTCTGTCATACATTGAGGCTTCCATAATTGCAGAGCCGACACATAGCACTCGGGTACTGGGCTAACCCAAGGAATCATCACATCTTGCACATGGCTGCCTAGCCTGGCTTCCATATATTGGGCCTTCCGTTTACCACATACTGTTCCTGCAGATGGCATCCACACAGTGAGCCTTCGATTCGGACTTTCCACGTAATGGATTTACTATCCAAGCAATATTCCATTCCGTGCCATTAGGACACATTTACCACCTTTGATGACTCCCACACAATGAGCTTTCGATTTCTCTGTCTATTCTGCCATCTTCTGTGATCATACTTTTACTGTTGTAATGAAATGTTAACTCCTCGTGTCTTGATCTTGGCGTCTGTTCTAGTGTCACTGAACTCTCTTTGCAGATGGAGGTAAAAATGAACAATGCCCAGTCATGGAACTCTATTGCTGCTACTTTCCAGCAGTTCAAAAAAAAAATTGAGTTGAAGAACCAGACAGTAAGTTGGATTTTACTACATGTAGTGTTGTCTGTATGTATTGTTTGGAGTAGCCTGAACATTACTAAAGTATGTAAATCTATATTTGAGGTTGAGTGACTTATAGGTACGGTGACAGCCTCCAGCTAGAGAAATTCTTAGTACAAGTCCAGTTGTCAGTGATTGAACTATCATTACTGCCTATAGTACCTTGCGGTGTAGGACAGGCGGGTCTCGA
The DNA here is from genome assembly GCA_963921405.1 of Cepaea hortensis. Classification (NCBI taxonomy): domain Eukaryota; kingdom Metazoa; phylum Mollusca; class Gastropoda; order Stylommatophora; family Helicidae; genus Cepaea; species Cepaea hortensis. The sequence goes on along the minus strand of OY992884.1, from coordinate 42,108,687 downwards.
GCCTGAGGAGTTAAGGGAGTCGCCACGAATTGTGCAGGTTAGGGTTGGGTTGTCTTTTTGTCCCCGACAGAAAAATTCCATGACCTTACCAAAATTTGAACCCAGGTCTCCTGAACGGGAGCCCAGTGCTCTAGCTAATCAGCCAGACATTGTCAATGATTATTTGTACAAAGTAACCAACAGGTGTGTTTATCAATGGAGAGAAGGTACAGAAAGTGAGTGGGTTTGGAATACATAGGTTCACTGCTGACGGGCGATGGGAATGTGATGGAACGACAACACAGCAGTGTAAGAACTGAAGCAGTTAAAACCTGTATAGATTAGCTGATAGAACAAGAAATGTCAGAGTACTAAAGAAAAGTTAATTGCATGTCCTTTACCTGATGTTGCAATCAACCCCAGTATTTTTTGGCTGTTTGTGACCTACTAGGAAGTTTTTATGTTAGTAGTTTGACATTAGCCGGTCTCTCTGGCCAAGGGGTTACAACACTTTCTCCGTAATCCCGTTTATCACGCAGAGTCTCGTAGCGGGCGAGAACTGGAAGCGGTTCTACCCCCGCTGGTGACTTGCGGGATAAACGGGATTCAAATCCATAATGTCTCTAATGTCTGAACAGCTGCCCAAGTGTATTATTCAGATTTGTCCTGTATTAAGCATTTCGTTTAGAAATTTGCCAAATTTTTATATAATATATGTTAATCTTTTTACATGAAATAATAGAAGATAATTTATATTTACTGGTACAAGATGTTTAGTTTGTACAGTCTAGCATTATGTAGAATCAATCATTTCATTAAATGAAATCACAGAAGACATTTTATATTTACTGACACGTTTAGTTTTTACAGTCTAGCAGTATGTAGAATAAATCATTTCATGACATGAAATCATAGAAGACTATTTATATTTGCTGGTACATGTTTAGTTTGTACAGTCTAGCATTATGAAGAATTGGTTATTTCATGAAATGATATCACAGAAAACAATTTATATTTGCTGACACTTTTAGTTTGTAGTCTTCTTCTTCTTCGGCATTCATCCGGAGAGCTTTTTCGGATGTGATTGCGTTGTGCCTGTTTACAGCAGAGCTGCGTACTTGCGCCGTTAGGCCGACACATCTGACTTCTGCGGGCAGTTGTTGACCGGGTTAACCTTCCCGGGGTTTGTATAGTCTAGCATTATGTATCTGATTTATTTGTAGCGGCAGTTGGTACACCGCAGAAGATTTATTTGTATTGCAGGAAATATTGTTGAAGAAAGCCGAGGAACACAAACAGAGGCAAGCGAAAGAAAGACAAAGAATTGAGGAAGAAAAAAAACGGTAAGGTGTCTGTGGAATTTAATTAGTATTGTTCTTATTGTTGTCTTTTATTGTTTTGTGAACGCATTTGTAACATAAAACACACCATACATTTAGCGACCTTTTCTTTACTCCAAGATAGTGCATCCTGGGAAGGTTAACCCGGTCAACAAATGCCTGCAGAAGTCAGATGTGTCGGCCTAACGGCGCAAGAACGCAGCTCTGCTGTAAACAGGCACAACACAATCACGTCCGAAAAAACTCTCCGGATGAACGATGAAGAAGATAATACATGTGGGTCTCTGAGAAGTCAGGCCTGATAAAAATCAAGTTTTTAACCTTTCAGCCAGAACATACAAATTTGAGAGGACATGAGTGAGCTGATAGGCTTGCGGGCTGGGCTGCTGTGGAAAGCGCATGAGCAATTAAAACAAGGATTTAAAAGGCAAGAGGGTTATTACACCGGGTTGTATCCCATATGGTTCAGTCGCGTGAATCACAAACTCCGTAGCTACAGTGACACACCCCCAGGTTTGGATAGAGGTTAGCTACTTGATCCTGTACAAAACCTGACCTGCAACAGCCAACTAATGGTGGACATGTCTGCAACAGCCAACTAATGGTGGACATGTCTGCAACAGCCAACTAATGGTGGACATGTCTGCAACAGCCAACTAATGGTGGACATGTCTGCAACAGCCAACTAATGGTGGACATGTCTGCAACAGCCAACTAATGGTGGACATGTCTGCAACAGCCAACTAATGGTGGACATGTCTGCAACAGCCAACTAATGGTGGACATTTCTGCAACAGCCAACTAATGGTGGACATGTCTGCAACAGTTTCGAGTGTGTTCGTTGAGGGCCTGTTTTCTAAAGAGAAGCAAAAAAGACTCCAAACCAAAGTCCAGAAAGAGTCTAAAAGAAGTAAAACTGAATACAGATGCATGCTGAAACTGGACATGCTGACCTCTGATTTAGTGTGTGACTGGGTATGATACTTTTTTTCAAATAGGCACACAGGAGGAGGAGGTATGTACTAGAGTACTCGCTCATTAAAATAAATGCAGGCAAGTAAATGAAAACATTCACATACATTATCTTCAAGTGGCTTGCTGACTGACATGGGGCTACAAGGTTCCCCACATCTTGCCATTTCCAACAGCATGCTTCAGTTCATGTGCTTATACTTTTCATGCCATGTGAAAAGAATGAGTCCAGAAACAAACCTAAAATCTTCAGATCATGAGGCAGGTGACTTAACCACTTCGCCACAGAAACCCCCTTTACGGTTCCATTGTCCTGCTACTGAGTTGAGTGCGTTGAGCGATGTTGTGAATTTTGTATGGAGAGATTTTGTCTGCGGTCGTTTGTAGCGTGACTGCATGTTAATTGAACTAACTGGGTTGCCTTATGCAGTAATGTGTGGCTGCTGGTTTTCTAGTGACTGCCACTTCGACGACGAACTGTATTTTATATGGCGGACTTTTGTGTTGGTATTCTGACGGTGGCATTATGCATAGTATACCTGTGTGGGCTGTTGGTTTGTAAAGACTCCTGTCTGTTCCACTTTTCACATGGAGCAGTGAGGGGCATTTTGTGTGATATTCAGTGGCACAGGAACGGAGCATAATTGGGCAACCCTTTGCCATGAAGTTGGAACCGTGACTGACTAACCCCCCTTGTAGAAGGACTGTTATCCTGTGACTGACTAAACCCCCCCTTGTAGAAGGACTGTTATCCTGTGACTGATTCTGAACATCCCATCTGTCAGTTGAAGGTCTGTATTGACTGTCTTATTGAGTGTGTTGCTAGCTTGTGTTCATCTCGTTTCTCTTGAACTTACTCTCATGTGGTTGTTGTTGGTTTAATTTTTCAGAGAGAGGGAAGAAGAGGAGGCTATTGCGGCAGCACGCAAGAGAAAGATGGAGGAAGATCAAGTGGAGGAGGAAAGAAAGAAGCGAGAAAGAATAGAGCAGATGAGACGGGCAGCTCAAATGAGAAGGGAGGCAGTAAGTTATATTTTTAAAGAAAGATTAGTAAGTAAAAGCAAGTAAAGGTAGTTCCATGACAGATATTGCTGGAGGGGTGGGAAGTGATATGCTTTCACATATGCTAGGTTCCAGCATTTGAGATTTGGTGATTAGTTGCCTTCTTCACCACTTTATTTTCTCACGGGATTCCCATACAATTGTGTAAATTAACTGGTACCTATTTTGTGAGGCTGCATCAACCTGTGCCGGTTGGGAAAAAGAATCGGATCACTGCTGAAGACTGATCACTGCTGGAGATGGAATCTGGATCACTGCTGGAGATGGAATCTGGATAAATGCTGGAGATAGAATCTAGATCACTGCTGGAGATGGAATCTGGATCACTGCTGGAGATGGAATCTGGTTCACTGCTGGAGATGGAATCTGGATCAATGCTGGAGATGGAATCTGGATCAATGCTGGAGATGGAATCTGGATCACTGCTGGAGATGGAATCTGGATCAATGCTGGAGATGGAATCCTGCCACAGCTTGGGGTTGAATGTGGGTTACTTTCTTAGAATTACAGACCTAGTCTGTTGGGTTCACATAATAGATGTGTAGCAACTACATGGATGAAACGGTTATGTAGTGGCTCAGCTGTAATGACTATATATCAGCTGTTTAATTTTCAGTTTAGGCTTGCCACTGAATTGTACTCACAAGTGAATGTTTATGTATGGTTTGACACCAGATCAACTTGTGAGTTTGCACTACTGTGTTTCAGTATTGATGTCTAGGTGTCTCAGAGTTTAGTTTAGTCGATGGATCAACACCACAGCACATGGGTGTAACCCATAAGTGCTCCGTTCTCCTACCCCAAACCTCAGTCTGGAGAAACTCAGCTCAGTGCACGAACTCCGTAGCACTGGCGAGGATCCTGAAATACTTTGGGTAGATTTTTAACTCGAAATTTTGCCTGAGCAGCGCTGTAAGGCTACTCTTTTTCGATTTCCAACTGCCAAGGGATTTTTTATGTGCGCAACAATACACACGGGCATCCTATCTCACTACCCAGAGACCAGGGGAATTTTATTACTAGAAGTCCACGTGAAAAAATCCTCGTCCTCACTGGGGCTTGAACCCAGGACCTCCAGCACTTGAGGCAGACACCATACCTCGAGATCACGCAGCCCCCCTCTTGTCTCAGAGACATGGCACTCGCCCCTAACCCTGTAACCCTGCTGCCACTAGGCCTGAAGTTTACAAATATATGTTTGTGATTCTTTATTTGTATATGCTGCATTCATGTCCAGACATAATGATTTTCTGATCTTATAATAATTCACTTCTAAATATAATTATTATATTTGTATACTACATTCACTTCTAAAAATAATTATTATGTTTGTATACTACATTCACTTCTAAATATGATAATTGTTATCTGATCTTCTACTACATTCACCTCTAAATATGATAATAATTCTCTGTTCTCATACAACATTCACTTCTAAATATAATTTTTCTGTTTGTATACTACACTAACTTCTAAATATGATAATAATCTTGTTCTTATACTACATTCACTTTTATATTTGTAATAATTATTCTCTGGTCTTATACTACATTCATTTCTAAATATGACAATTGTTGAACTACATTCACTTTTAAATATTATGATTCTCTGTTCTCATGCTATATTCACTTGTAAATATTGTAATGATTCTCTGTGCTTATACTACATTCACTTAATTACATATGATAATGATTCTCTATTCTTAAAATTCACTTGTAAGTGTTGTAATGATTCTCTGTTCTTATACTACATTCACTTATAAATATAATGGTTCTGTGTTCTTAGGCTACATTCACTTGTAAGTGTTGTAATGATTCTCTGTTCTTATACTACATTCACTTACACATATGATGATGATTCTCTGTTCTTATAATACATTCACTTCTAAATATGATAAAGATTCTCTGTTGTTATACTAGATTTACTTCTAAATATGATAATGATAATATTTTCTTATACTGCATTTGCTTCTCAGTATGATGATGATTCTCTGTTCTTATATTACATTCATGTCTAAATATAATGATTATCTGTTCTTATATTACATTCACGCCTAAATATAATGATTCTCTGTTGTTTTATTACATTCACTTCTAAATATGATAATGATAATATTTTCTTATACTGCATTTGCTTCTCAGTATGATGATGATTCTCTGTTCTTATATTACATTCATGTCTAAATATAATGATTATCTGTTCTTATATTACATTCACGCCTAAATATAATGATTCTCTGTTGTTTTATTACATTCACTTCTAAATATGAAAAGATTCTCTGATGTTTACTAGATTCACTTCTAAATATGATAAAGATTATCTGTTCTTATACTGCATTTACTTCTAAATATGATGATTCTCTATTCTTATACTACATTTACTTCTAAATATGGTTATTCTCTGTACTTATACTACATTCACTTCTAAATATAATAATTCTCTGTTATTATACTATATTCATTTCTAAATATGATCCTGTTTTTATAATACATTCACTTCTATATATGATTCTCTGTTCATATATTACATTCACTTCTAAATATGATTCTCTGTTCTTATATTACATTCACTTCTATATATAATTTATAAATCTAATGGTGTTTCTTATACTACATATGTTAGTGTATGATGTTTCTGAACAGTATATTTTGCATAAGCAGTCGATATGGCCAAAAGTATAAGAGCCTTGCTCTTAAACTTCTGGTGCCTGATGGCCAGGTAGGGCATTAATTCGGACTTCAGCATCGACTTCATGTTCAGAAATCAATAGCAAAGTACTGAATTGCCTAGAAAATTAACCTGGTGTTGATCGTAACAAAGGGCATGCATCAATTAAAAAAAATATTTTTCACTGTCTTTCAGACTGCAAACATAATCGACATGAACGCACAGAACGACCTGATGGCATCATTCGAAGCTTCCTACCATAACAGGACATGACAGCACACAGGTTAGCTTGGCCTTCCCTTGAACATGGCAACAGTCAACATTCTGGTCTGGAAGTGGCGTGTCACCCTAGACAGTAACTCCCTGTCAGAAACTCATGTTGTAAATATGACTATGGACTGTAGCCTGGGTAGTTAGTTTGTCAAAGCTGTTGTCTGGCACATATCAAGTGTGCCGCTGGAAGCATCCCTATTGGTCTACGTCAACAGCTGCACCCTTTGCCTTTTGGTATTTGTTATCCTTAGCTGCGTGCAAGCATTTCACAGGAGGATTGCTGTAAATATCACCACAACACCCTAACTGTAACCTTATATCAGACACATTGAGCCAGGTGCTTTTGTGCATTTAATTTCTTTTTAAAAAGACAAAAAGTAGTCTAATTGGTCCAGTATTTTTTAACATTCTTTTTATTTTTTGTAATGGCTTCTAGGATTGAGGCTTTTTTCACTTTTGAATCACATTAAGTTAACTAGCTGATGCATTGTTCATTAAATTGTGACATGTAAATGTCTTATTGACATGTTTCATACTTGTGTTTACTTGCTAAATTCTATAGTGTTGCTTCTTAGTTCACAGAACAAGTATTTCTTCTTTTGTATTCATGAATGTTGTAGTTGTTACCTTATGTAAATCATTTTGATATTTGCTTGGTAACATGTCATCACAGACTTATAAATTACTATTCACCTGTTTTTTTCTTCTTTTTTCTTTTTGAGACATCAGTATTCGATAAGTGATTTCTTTGCATGTTTTGTTCATTGTCTTATCCATTTTATTCAACCTTTTTATTTCAGTTCATACATAATGTTTGCAACTGTTACTTCTTTACATATTTGCTTCATTGCTTTATAACTATCACTCAGCTGTTTTCCCCATGGAATATAATCACTTCAGCTGTAGTTTCTTTGTGTGTTGCCTGCAGCTCATCAATATTATTCACCTCTGATGCTTTCTTCTCCTTGGTTGCCCAGTATTGTGGCATAGTTCCCCAACCAACTCACTCTGAACTGTCCTATCTGTTGCTGTATCATGCAGCGTCACAAAGCTAACACCATGGCTGGTAGTAGTAAGCATGGTCATCATTATATATTCAGTTCTTTTGCAGAGCATTGAACTCTACCAGAGAGATTCTTGGTCCTCAGACAGTTCTCCTTCCTCATGTACTTTCACATCTAGAGTGTCTTTAGTGTCCTGTATCCATCATAATGTGAGCTGACCTCTGCAGAAAACAGTGGAATTTAACATCTCATAGGACATTTTGTTTGTTTTCACTGAAAATTTTATGTTAGCATTTGGTTTCGCAGTAGTTTTAAGTTCTACTATTTGCTTCAGTTATGAACATTATCATGCAGAATTTTCTCATGCAATCTCTTAGAAAAATATATGCAATGACTACTGAACCAAATGCAATGAAATGTTAGTTGCAGCAGTTGGTTTTGTTTTAAAAATTGCAGATCTGTATGATGATGTTAATACTAGTAACAAATTACTAGTTGATTATGTTAATGTTGATATACATTACTAGCTGGTTATGCTAACATTGGTATGAATAACTAGCTGATTATGTTAATATTGATAGCAAATTACTACCTGATTATGTTAATATTGGTAGAAATGACTAGCTGATTATATTAATACTGGTAGCAAATTACTACCTGATTATGTTAATATTGGTAGAAATAACTAGCTGATTATATTAATATTGGTAGCAAATTACTACCTAATTATATTAATATTGGTTAGAAATGACTAGCTGGTTATGTTAATACTGGTAGCAAATTACTGGCTGATTATGTTAATATTGGCAGAAATGACTAGTTATATTAATACTTGTAGCAAATTACTACCTGATTATGTTAATATTGGTAGAAATGACTAGCTGATTATGTTAATACTGGTGGTAAATTACTGGCTGATTATGTTAATATTGGTAGAAATGACTAGCTGATTATATTAATACTGGTAAAAAAATTACTGACTGATTATGTTAATATCGGTAGAAATGACTAGCTGATTATGTCAATAGTGGTAGCAAATTACTGGCTGATTATGTTAATAGTGGTAGAAATGACTAGCTGATTATATTAATAGTGGAAGCAAATTACTACCCGATTATGTTAATATTGGTAGAAATGACTAGTTGATTATATTAGTACTGGTAGCAAATTACTACCTGATTATGTTAATATTGGTGGAAATGGCTAGCTGATTATGTTAATACTGGTAGCAAATTACTACCTGATTATGTTAACGTTGGTAGAAATTACTAGCTGATTATATTAATACTGGTAGAAAATTACTACCTGATTATTTTAATATTGGTAGAAATGAATAGCTGATTATTTTAATACTGGTAGGATATTACTACCTGATTATGTTAATACTGGTAGCAAATTACTACCTGATTATGCTAATATTAGTAGAAATGACTTGCTGATGTTAATACTGGTAGAAAATTACAGGCTGATTATGTTGATATTTGCAGAAATGACTAGTTGATTATGTTAATACTGGTGGCAAATTACTAGCTGATTATGTTAATATTGGTGGAAATAACTAGCTGATTATATTAATACTGGTAGCAAATTACTACCTGATTGTGTAATATTGGTAGAAATGACTAGCTGATTATATTAATACTGGTAGAAAATTACTACCTGATTATTTTAATATTGGTAGAAATGACTAGCTGATTATATTAATACTGGTAGTAAATTACTACCTGATTATGTTATTATTGGTAGAAATGACTAGCTGATGATATTAATACTAGTAGCAAATTACTACCTGAATATGTTAATATTGGTAGAAATGACTAGCTGATTATTTTAATACTGGTAGCAAATTACTACCTGATTATATTATTGGTAGAAATGATTAGCTGATTATGTCAATACTGGTAGCAAATTACTGGCTGATAATGTTAATATTTGCAAATCAAATCAAATCTTTATTTTAAAAGGGTCACAAATTGGGCACGCAGGCCCATCTTACATTCGGCCCTTCCAATCACTCATTCTTTCATTTTCGTTCATCAGTGCTGCAGAAATGACTAGCTGATTATATTAATTCTGGTAGCAAATTACTACCTGATTATGTTAATACTGGTAGCAAATTATTACCTGATTATGGTAATGCTGGTAGCAAATTACTAGCTGATTATATTAATACTGGTAGCAAATTACTACATGATTATGTTAATATTGGTAGAAATGACTAGCTGATTATATTAATACTGGTAGCAAATTACTACCTAATTATATTAATATTGGTAGAAGTGACTAGCTGGTTATGTTAATACTGGTAGCAAATTACTGGCTGATTGTGTTAATATTGGCAGAAATGACTAGCTAATTATATTAATACTTGTAGCAAATTACTACCTGATTATGTTAATATTAGTAGAAATGACTAGCTGATTATGTTAACATGGTAGCAAATTACTGGCTGATTATGTTAATATTGGCAGAAATGACTAGCTGATTATATTAATAGTGGTAGCAAATTACTACCTAATTGTGTTAATATTGGTAGAAATGACTAGCTGATTATATTAATACTGATAGCAAATTACTGGCCTGTTATACAAGTATTAATACTGGTAGCAAATTACTGACTGATAATGTTAATACTGATACCAGATTACTAGCTGATTATGTTAATATTTGTAGAAATAACTAGCTGATGTTAATACTGGTAGCAAATTACTAGCTGATTATGTTAATACTGGTAGCAAATTTCTAACTGATAATGTTAATACTGGGAGTAAAATACCAGCTGATAGTGTTAATATTGGTAGCAAATTTGCTAGGTGATTGTGTTAATGTGAAGAATGTGTTAAAAATGATGCTGATGTATAAAATCAGTGACTATCTGATGACATTAATGTTGGGAGTGTCAGTGATTGTCTGATGACCTTAATGTTGAGTCAGCGACTAGTAGATACAGTTACAGATTGTCTGATGGCCTTAATGTTGAGTCAGCGACTAGTAGATACAGTTACAGATTGTCTGATGACCTTAATATTGAGTCAGTGACTAGTAGATACAGTTACAGATTGTCTGATGACCTTAATGTTGAGTCAGTCACTAGTAGATACAGTTGCGGATTGTCTGATGACCTGAATGTTGAGTCAGTGACTATCTTATATTAATATTAGCAGTTACCCGGGAAGGTTAACCAGGTCAACAAATGTCCGCAGAAGTCGGCCTAACGGCGCAAAAACGCAGCTCTGCTGTAAACAGGCACAATGCAATCACATCCACACAAAAAAACTCCGGATGAACGCGGAAGGAGAAGAAGATATTAGCAGTCAATGACTGTCTGATTACCTTAATGTTGAGTCACTGACTCAACATTATCTTATATTAATAATATTAACAAAAATAATAATAATTTTATATTATTGGCAGTTGCTGATTGTCTGATGACCTTAATGTTGACTCAGTGACTATCTTATATTAATATTGGAGTTTAGCGAATGTTATTACAGTGATAGTGCAGCTATTCACCACAAGATTTGAAATATCACTGAGGCTGTGCTCAACATGTTCCTGCAATGTGTGTCAATCATCTGGCAGAGATTTTAGTTATCTGTGGCATCTTTCTGTGCAGGTTTGCTGGTTGTTCTATCATCCTTGTATGCTTTATTTACTGGACATAGCCAGGAGTCCTGGCAGTCAGTTTGCGAGAGAACCAACGCAAATGTTTGATCTCTCCCGCTGGTTCAGGTGTTGCTGTGGGAAACATGAAAACTAACCCCCTTGTGTTCTCTGTTGACAGTTGATTTGAACTTGTTCTATATTCAGCAATTATCTATGTGTTCATGTTTACTATATACATCATATACTTTTCTTAACTCTTTCTGTTCTGGGCAGTTTTTAACTTTAAATAATATATGTTAATTTTTTTTTTGGCGCTTGCTCGATTTGAACTTAAGCGTAGTCCATACACAGTACTTTGAGTTGTGCTGCACTGAATTTTGCATGTGGATTAGCTTTCCCTATTAACAGTGTCCCTCGCCATCAGGCGAACCCACTCCGACTTCAGAGGTACTTATAATTTACATCCCCAAGTCAAGGACGATAGGTCAACATTTTAGTCCAACTGTCCGGTGTAGGAGTTGAACCCTTTACCTCGGCATCAGCACACCAGATGTTTAAGAACTCATGTTCTTATCCATTTGGCCATGCTGACCTATATGTTAATTTAATTCCTTCTGTAGCAGACAGTTATTGTACTAACCTCTTGTCTAATTATTGTACTTCTTTTGATCACTTGAAATTTGTCTGTAGCTGCAATGTTATCTCTTCACTGTCTTTTGTTAGTTCACTCTGTGATCCATAGTTTATCTACCACTAGAAGGCCAGAAGGTTTGCTGAGATGTGTTGTATGTTGGGCAGTTTTGGAGTATATAATTTGCTGTCTGCGGTGCCAGTCCACATGTGCACATGGCTGATTCACCAATCTTGAATTTTTGTACACATGTGTTTGTGTAATCTATTGTGTTCTGTTCTAAGGCACAGAATAATGATTTGTTCTGGTCTGTCCATTAAGTGGTAATTGTCTTGAGCTGGTGTTGGTGGCTTTCAGATTGATGTGACATTTTCTGTTGGTAGTATGATACAAATACATCAGGTTGTTCTTCCTTAGTTAGTTGATCACCAATCTCAGCTGTTCTTCATAGTGTGACCTGGCATGCTGAGGAACTGTTCTGCTTGTATTAGCGTTTTCACATCTCTGCACTTTGTCCTCTCCCCATCTTCTCCATCTCCACTATAGGGGTTGATCCTATCCCACCCATGTTGACTCTTAAGTGCTTGATTTTGCACCTTGTCCTGCTCTTGTAGTGTGAGTTTTCATGCTGAACACCATACAATCAATCAATCATGTGCCATGCCGGAAAGCATGGGCGGTCATGACTTGCCATTTCACTTGATCACCAGAGTCGTGGATCAGCTCAGTGTTCCTGTCTCGTCCATGCCATGTGGCCAAGCCATCCAGATATTTTCCTCTCGGTCTTCCTCTTGGTCTGTGCCCTTCGATCTTGCCAGTTGTCACTAAGTTCTCCAGTCCATTTCTTCTCATAACATGTCCAAAAAATTTTGACTGTCTACGTTTAATTTCTCTAATCAATCTACGATTTTCATTTGTCTCCTGTAGTACTTGGTCATTGGTTTTTCTATCTGTCCATGGTATTCTTTGCATTTTCCTCAGAAACCACATTTCTGCAGCCATCAGATGTTTTTCAGCTTGACTGCACATTGTCCAAGTTTCACATCCATACAAAAGAACAGGCTCTATGTATCCCCTCAACACTCTTTTTCTCGTTTCAATTGACATCTTTTTATTGGTTAGAACACCATACAGTTGACCTGTATTCCAGATGTGGTCTTATGCTCTGTTGATAAACTTGCCTAAGTATTTTCCTGCCGGCTCCCAATGTCGCTCCACTTAGTTTTCTCAGCATGACATGCTTCCTTCTGGCTTTTGATGCTGCTTTGTTGATGTCCTGGTCTAAAATCCAAATCCACACTGATGCAGATTGGACCCTGGGCAGGAAGGTGAGCGCTTAACAGCAACGCTACCTTGGCTACCTGTGTGGTATAGGAATTAAATTAACAGCTAGACAGAGGTTAATATCATATCTGCCTGGTATAGGAGTTAAATTAACTAGACAATGTTAATATAATATTCCTGGTATATGAGATTAACAATTAGACAAATGTTAATATATGTCTGGTATGAGTTAAATTAACAACTAGCCATAGGTTAATATAAAAACTGTCTCAAATGGAAAGAGTTAAAAAATAATCAACGTTGTGCTGGAGACAGCGATGTAAATGCAATCACACACCTTGGTTATCTTGGCTGTGTGTGTAATGTTCACCTGTGTTACTGGATTTTGTATATGTTCATATCTTTGATGTGTCACTGGTTTCTTTCTTTTGCCTTGCCAGTTTGGATCACAGAAATGTTCATGAATGTCTTGTCATTTATTGTTTTCTTACACTTTGTGGTGAACTTGTGCATACTTGAGTGATGCAGCTGTTGCCTTTGCTTGATTATGCTACCAGGACAACACTGGAATCTGTATATACAAATTGAGTGATGATAGAAGTCAGCTTGCCAGAGTGGATGTGTTGAGAGAATACAAACATGCCAGGTGCTATTGTCAGCCAAAAACAGAACTAGCATATTTGCTTGAAAGTATGAAAAATTATTGACAATAAAGATATAAGAAGTGTTATTTTATGGCCTTGGAAATAAGACAGAGCAGTTGCATATTCTGATGCTTTTGTATGTTGTCTTTGTTGTTATCATGTAGAATTGTTCTCTTAGGTAGCATATATCAAGTGGTGGTGATGTCCATTCACTCTGTACAACCCAACAATGTGAGTAATAGTAGAGAATTGATAAAAGGCCACAGGAGTCCCACGCTGGTCCTCAAGTGATACCTCCGGTCATTACCTGTTGTGCTAAAACAAAACAAACAATCTTGAAGCAGAAACCTATTGTGGGTCTGTGGTGTGAGAGGGCCAGCACACTGTAGGCCTGGATGCAGGCAGGAGTAGGTGGCCGGTCTGTTCCTCTGTTAGTGGGCATCGATCAGGTGTCCGACCACACATGGGACATTATCAGGGAATCCCCATATCAACTATGCTAATGTGCCTGCCTGTGCTAGAACACAGCTGAATCATCTCCAGCATGTTGCAGCTGTACAACGGCCCAGCAGCTGTTGGGAGAATCAAAGATTCCTGTTGCATTCTGTGAGCTCTGATATTGAGATGAGCGGTTTCATATACAGAAATGTCAACTGGGGAACCCTTTAAGGCCACTAAGACTGTTCATAAATAAACATGCGTGTATTGCTTGGTGCTCATAGTAGTAGAAGAAAGAAGTAGAGACTAGAGGACACACTTTTTTTTGCATATCCTATTTACAGGACATTACTGTCAACACCAGCATTTTACTGCTGTTGTTGATGTCTTGGCCAGTAGTTTGCCATTGCTTTCTGAACGACCAGCTCCCATACCAACACGTTAAAACCCAGCGAGACATGGTCTGCTGCCAAAGTGGTCACAGCTGTGTTTCGAACTTGGGTAAGCGAGCTCAAGCCCTTAGCCACGAAGACCAGCAAAGGACACACTAGACAAAAAAAAATTTAAGCTATAGTTACCGCCAGGGATTTTAACCTATCACATCCAAATGATGATATAATATATTTATATAACACTGACCATTGTCTTCTTTTTAGTTGTGTGGTGGGGATTATGGGTAGTAAATATGACCTCTTTATAGTGTTCTGTTGTCTGTGACCCTTTACTCATAGTGCAGGATGTGTGGCATTGTAGTCATGCTCTTCTATTTGTGTTCTTTCATTTCCATCTTGTATTTGTTGTTTTGGTTTTAAATTCATGATCAAGATTCTTCATTCAAAGAAAGCAACTGCATTATTGTTTCCATAAACTGTTGGGTTTTTGTATGTGATTATGTTTGTGGTTTTGCAACTGTTCAGAAGTAGATTAAATTCATTGCTGCAATTTCTCAGCCTATACCTGAATTAGCTGTTGTGTAAAAGGTACACATATGCTCATACTCATGAGGTAAATGTATGCAAGGAGAAAATTAAGTAGAATATATGTTGATATAATGTTTGTGTTTGGAAGATTTCAGCTATGTTATTATTGGTCAATAAGATGCTCAGGAATGCATTTCAACTCTGGGGCCACCCAGGGAGAGTCAACTGCAGCAGTCGTTTCCTGATCCTATATTTTCTGAGAACCTAATGTTCAACATTTAATTTATTATGTGTGCAGTTTTTAAAAAAATTCTGTACAGGATCTTGTACATATGATCAAACATTGTGGGAGTTTGGAGGTTGTGTGTTACCATATTTGTGGAAGTAAGACTGTCAAGTATATGTTATTGTATGCGGGGTTTGTGGGTGGAAAAGTATGTTGCTTGATGTATAAAACAACGTACAGTGTAAAACATGTGGGGGAAATCAATCGTATGTTTTGTTAGCTAAGGGAAAAGGTTGACTGCTGCCAAGTTGTTACTGGAGTCCAAATGAAACAGAAATTATGACTATGAAGCTCATTGAATTGGTAGGGGTGGGGTGGGGGTGGGGGGGGGGGGGGAACCAAAACACAGAAACAGGCGAACATTTTACCCAGTCTTTATTAACGAACAAGAAAGAAAAAAACAGACAAAACAGAAAAATACTTAACATGGGATTTGAAAGTAATACAATGAATACAAAAACTAGGATTGGAAAAGCTTTCATCTTGTTTTTTGTTAGCTAGCATACTGTATAATCAAGCATGTATCCTTTAGTTTAGATGACATAGAGCAGTTGTCAGTCTACACAGGCCTAGTACATCGAGATATTTGTCTTTGGATACTTTGTATCTGAGCTCCCAAGAGGACAAGCTCAAATTGTGCCACATGTTTTCACCTCTGTTGATCATCTGTAATCTCTTGTAATTAATTATTCTGAGACAAAAGTTTTTGTCGTTACCATTTTCCATCTGCAACACTTCTTGTGGAGAAAACACATTTGATTTCTTGTTTGATATGGCTTGTACTGTGGTTTTTTGTTTTTTTAAAAACTATTTTGCAATTCACAACAACTTGAGCATTCACATTGTTTTGCTACTGACTGTGGATATCTTGGTTTGTAGTTATCTATTATTCCATGCAAGCGGCGCTGTGGCTCAGAGATAGTGAGGCTGTAGTTATCTATTATTCCATGCAAGCGGCGCTGTGGCTCAGAGATAGTGAGGCTGTTTAACAAGTCTCTGACAGACCGAGCCCAGGGAGATCAGCTGCAGGAGATTTGGGAGCGGACCATTTTGCCAGGATTGAGATGGTATGTAAGTCCAGAAGTGGTATTAGTTGAACTTTGGTCTATGCTACTGTTGCTTTAAGCCATTCTAATGCTACGGTATTGCCTTCTATCCTGATTAGTAATAGACAGCATTCAGCAATGCAGAGACGGCTAGGACAGGCAGGCAGATGTGTGTTTCTTAAGTGTGTGTGTGTGAGCGCTTAATTTCCCCATCATGGTAGCTGGTAATTGTTTTTTATCTTCTTTCGTTCTGTCTTTGTATCTGATTCCCACTTAGTTCTGCAGCTGCTTCTTGTAAACCTCTTTGCCTCATCATAGTTTGCATGGGGACATTCATAATTATATTCATGCTTTTTCAATCATCTGGAGATTACAAATGAAACCTATTGGGATAACGGGAGAGAAATGAGATGAAGAAAGAGACAGCTAGACATGAAGAATGAAGGAAATCAACCTGAGGGGATGAAATAAGCAACTAGTTGCTTAAATAAATGACTTTGATTAGTCATCGGTATATTGTTATGAGGAAACTTGTGTGTTGCCTTCCTTGTACAACTTTCAGCACAGATTTGTTCATGTGTGCATATGTATTTGCTACAGCTGTTGTGATTGTCTCCTGACAGATGTTTCTATGGCCTCCACAATCTAGTGATTACTGTATATTAAATTTGATTGTTCAGCCGTGTATTTATTGCAGTTGATTAAACACTGCTACACTGTGGTTTGGTCTGTGTGTGTGTGCTGTAATGATAATCGGCAGGGAACGGGCAAATCCCAAGTAGCTGCTGTAGCTGTACACCAGAACAGATGGACCTAGTTGTGGTGTGTGTAGTTTGTTATGTTTGATTGTCATTGAATGTGATTCTGGATGTCTCACAGATTGATACTAGTGTCAGATTGTCATTGGATGTGATTCTGCATGTATTGCAGATTGATACTAGTTTCAGATTGTGACCTCTTGTGTACAGCTCAATAAATATTGGAATATTTGGTACTGTTTCACTTGCTTAATTGGTTGATTGTCTTTATGTTGTGTGTTTTTTTTTTAAAGGAGACAGGCGAGGTTGGAACAATTAACAAAGACATCAAGCATTTTTATGTTCAGTAGTTTGTCATTGCAGCACAGTGCCGGCTCCGTGGCGAAGGGGTTATAAACACAATTCATAATTCCGCATACCGTGTTCAAAAACACAGCTGCAGGCGATTTGGAAGAAGACAATCTTGCGTTGGTTTTTTATACAAAGGTATGTGTGCCGGTCGTTCAGAAAGCAATGGCAAACTATTTTTTCCCCTGCATATCCTTTACAGGCCGGCCTCCCTGGTCTAGAGGTTACACGACTTTCTCCGTAATCTCATATACTCTCAAAAGTAACGTGACGACGGTGAGAATCGGTAGCGGTTCTAACCGAGTCGGTAACTTACGGGGTATGTGAGCCAGTCGCTCAGAAAGCAATGGCAAACTACTGAGCGTAATCTTGCCAAGAAATCAACAATCCGCCGAAAGATGCTGTTGTTGACAGTGATGTCCTGTAAAGGATATGCAAAAAAAAAAAAAAAAAATATCCTTTACGGGACATTGCAGTCAACACCAGCATTTTTCAGCTGCTGTTGATGTCTCCGCAAGTTTTACGTTCAGTAGTTTGCCATTGCTTTCTGAATGACCAGCTCACATAACTCTGTAAGTAACCAGTGCGACACGATCTGCTGCCGAATCTCGCGCAGCTGTTTCTTACGAGAGTATACGGGGTTATGAACAATGTCTTTAACCTCTTTGCCAGGGAGACACGGCAATGGCAAACTACTGAAAGTAAATTTGCCAAAAAATCACGAACAGCCATAAAATGCTGGGGGTTTACAATGTCCTGTAAAGAATATGCAACTATTTAACTTTGAGTTTGTCATTAATTTCTGAATTAGAAGTCAACATTAAGTCCAAATGACCAGTGTAGGAAATTAACGTCCACCAGGACAGATGTGTGTCCAGAGAGACAGAGGAAGACAGAGAAGATTCTTGGCAGCCTTTTGTCATAGCATGAAAAGGTGTCAGAAGTACAATTGACACCTTTGCGGATTGTGAGTTGAGGAGTGACATGAGCGGGATAGGCATTCGGATGGCATGAGCGCTGATGACATGTGTGAGGTGCTAACATGAGCTCATTGTATTGCCTTAGAGCGAAATGGGTCCCAAATGAGCTGGCAATAAGTTATTGCTGGATGGATTATGACTGATGATTCTACTGCCACTGAGCTATTCTGTGTTGCCGATGGATGAGATGATGTTACTCAGTTGCTAACGAATTAAGGCACCTGTAACTGTTCACATGTCACTCTACTGTCTCCAGGTAGATAGGGCATATGTAATATCCATGTTCTATTGTTCTTATTTGCCTTGGAGTTAATTGGCTGTATTTGCCAGTGCTTGACGCTGGTATCTGTTGGGGAGTTATTCTTCCACTCTGTTTAGCTTTCGTCTGGCAAAGAGCACCTTGTTGTTCTTCAGGAGTGATTCTTAATTGACTGGTGTTGGTATCAACCTTTCTACCTTCTCTAAATCACCACATATAATATATATCACATAACAGACAACACTGCGTTAACAATAACTTCTTCATAACACGACAGCTGCATCTATTTTCACATGGTGTATTCTGTCTTTCTTTTAAAACACATTCAAATCAATGTCACTAAAGGTTCCAAATTGCTGTATGTAGCCAGGGCGCAGTGTTGGGGTGAGCGCTCAACATTGCTTAAGTACCCCAATGGCTCGTGAATACATAACCTCTGCAGCAAAAGTCCAACTCCTGGCCTTCACGTGGCGGAACTGTTTTAACTAACAGGAGAAGGGGCGACGGCGAGTATCTGGCGCCGGGAAAATAACCAGTGTGCTCTAGATGTGTATACACATACATGCATGTGCAGACACGTGTGTGCGTGTGTACACATCTAAACTCGAGTGAGACCACAGTTTGCTCTAGCAAAGGAAAGGTGCTGAAGACGGAGGCAACCAGCCAGGAGGCGCACCACAGAAATCAGGATGCCACGCAATTACGCAAAATGGAATATGTCGACTGCTGCTAAAAGTTATGGTGCTCGCCCTGCTTTGGACCCCCAGGCAGGTGCAGTGCCGGGCCCTATGTCTCGAAAGGGTTCAACCCCAACTACTGGAGGTCCTTCTCAGATGTCCTGTGGAGCCAGGGGACATGAGAATAGAACAGCTGGCCATACTAAACAAAGACTTAAAATAATGCACTGGAATGCGGAGGGAGTCAGCAACAAAAAAGTAGAATTAGAAAACATCCTGGACAAAGAAAAAGTAAGCATATGTTGCTTGCAAGAAACTCACCTCAACGAAAATATAGCCTTCAAAATCAGAGGCTACCAGTGTTACCAATCTGACCGAAAGGACAGGCGAAAAGGTGGGATACTTACCCTTGTAAAAAATAACATCACTGCTTCCCAAATCGAAGTCTATATGGAAGGGGCTGAGTATCAGACACTTAAACTTAAAACAGGCTATACAGACCTACATCTGATCAATTACTACTGTCCAAGTGACCGTCCACAGGCACTGGACACACTACCATTAACAGAAAAAATGATTGTGTGCGGCGATTTCAACAGCCACTCGCAGAGTTGGGGCTATGATCACATGGACCAGAGAGGAGAGAGACTGGAAGACTGGCAGGATGAGAATAGATTCATCTTGGTTAACAAGCCGTCCGACCCACATACTTTCTACTCGAGATCATGGCACTCTACAACTACACCTGACCTGGCTTTTCATTCACCAGACCTGGAGTGGAACATTACACGAATTGTTGGGAAACAACTAGGTGGCAGTGACCATCGACCAGTCTTTCTAACTGTAGAAAATGAGCTTGTAAGTGAAAGCAGCACCCTCTCGAGGTGGAACTACAAGAAAGCAGACTGGGCAATGTACAAGCATCGCACCAGCATACTAGTTAGAAACCTGAACACTGAGAAAGACATAAATAAAGTAGTTGAAGAGTTTGGGAAATGCATACTATAGGCAGCGCGAGAAACAGTACCAAGAGGAGCCCGTAAACAATATAAACCTTACTGGAGTAGTGAACTGGAACAGTTGCATAATGATGTGGAAGTATGTAGAAAGCAAGCAGAGGCCACACCCAGCCAAGAGCACCACAATAAATTCCAGCATGCAAAAGCCAAATTTCAAAGGGCCAAGCTGCAGGCTAGACGGAAAAGCTGGCAGGAAAAAACAGTCTCTGAACTTTGAAAGAGACACAAGGAAATTGTGGAAGCTAATAAAACAACTTAACGATGAGGGCACTCAAAAATTGCACTACATAAAGATGGAAACATCTTAACAAGAAAGCAAGCAGCTGGCCATTTTGCGGACTCATTCGCACAAGATAACAATATCAAAATCAGTCCAGAGAAACAACAAGAGATTCAAGAGAAACGGCAACATACAGGACAGAAGGAAATAGTACATGAGGTTCTGGAGGCACCCATCACAATCAGCGAACTGGAGCTAGCCATATCAAAACTGAAAATGAGAAAGTCATCAGGAGCTGATGGATCTCCAATGAAATGATCAGGAACCTAGGAACAGAGGCCAAAGCAAAGCTGTTGCAGATCTTCAATAACAGTTGGACCTTAGGCAGTGTTCCACAAGCCTGGAGAGAAGCAATCATGATACCCCTACTAAAATCAGGGAAAGATAGTTCCATTGCCTCTAGCTACAGACCAATTAGCCTCACCAGCTGTCTCTGCAAAACACTGGAGCGCATCATCAATCACAGACTGCAGTGGTACATTGAAAGTAAAAACATCCTTGTGCCACAGCAGGCTGGCTTTAGGCAGTGCTACTCTACGGAAGATCACACAACCTAAGTCTCTCAACAAATTGAGGATGCATTCCAAGAGAAGAAGCTGGTGCTTGCGGCATGGATAGATTTGAAGAAAGCCTTTGACAAAGTCTGGAAAGAAGGTCTGATGAATAAACTGAGAAACTGCAAAGTCAATGGAAGAATGTACAAATGGGTGAAAGCATACTTGCACAACAGAAGAGCCCGAGTACAGATAGACGGACTAAAGAGCAAGAAAGTACTACTGCGTCACGGAGTTCCCCAGGGCGGAGTATTGTCCCCCACACTCTTTCTAATCTTCATCAATGATCTCGTTGCTAATCTACCGCATGGAATTAAAGCCGCAATGTACGCCGATGACCTGGTTCTATGGAGCACAAATGAACATGCATCAGTGGCCACCAGATTACTACAAAGAGCTGTAGATACATTTGTTGCATGGGCAAATAGATGGTGTGTCAGCATAAACACTGACAAGTGCAGCACAACCCTATTTACCCTCTCTCCAAAACAAAAGGCAGGGACCATCCAGATAAATGGAACACCCCTAAGACAAGATAAAGGACCAACATACCTTGGAGTAACATTTGATGACAGGCTGACATGGAGAAAGCACATCAACAAAGCAATAGCAAAAGCCAGAAGGAAAATAGCTATCCTGAGAAAGCTAAGTGGAACCACATGGGGAGCCAGTGGGAAAATACTTAGCAAAGTTTATCAACAGAGCATACGACCACACCTGGAATACGGGTCAACTGCATGGTGTTCGGCAGCAAAAACCACACTACAAGAGCTGGACAAAGTGCAAAATCAAGCACTTAGAGTCACCACAGGAGGGATGAGATCAACCCCTATAGTGGAAATGGAGAAGATGGGGAGGACACAAGCACTGAGCGAGCGCAGAGATACGAAAATGCTAATACAAGCAGAAAAGTTCCTCAGCTTGCCAGGCCACCCTATGAAGAACAGATTTGAAAACCTAGCTATGGGGTGGTTGAAAAGAAGTAGTTTTATCCACCAGGCCAAACGACTCTGCAGAGAAACCACCGATCTGCCCACAGTTGGTATCCCCCTAACAACTATTCCAGAGTGAACTCCATGGAAAGATGAGCATAGACTATCATTGCAAATCCAGACAAAAGTGAGAGGAATATTTGACAAGGAAGAACAGAACAGTGTGCAGCGCAGAACAGCCACTCTCAGCTTCCTTGATGAAGAATACCCACAGGACCTCTGGATCCGAGTCTACACAGATGGGTCAGCACAAAATGCTGTTCGAAATGGAGGAGCGGGAGTGTACATAGAATACCCAAATAATACCAGGGACACAGCTAGAGTACCGACAGGAAAGTACTGCAATAACTACGATGCTGAAATTGAGGCAATCAAGATAGCAACAGAGAAATTACTAAATACCAGCAATGGTACACAACCTGTGGTGCTATTGACAGATGCAAAATCAGTACTCGAGGCGCTCCTGTCTGGGAAATTGCCAGTACTAAGGAGACTACTTTCTGAACTTAGCAGTCAGCATAAGGTCACCATACAGTGGATACCATCCCACTGTGGAGTACCAGGGAACGACAGAGCTGATCAATTGGCTAAGGAAGGAGCCAAAGAAGAACAGCCTGATGTGCCTGTAACATACCACCAAAAGAAAAGAATGATCAAATCAGTCAGAAGGCCACCAAAACCTGCTCAAGATGACTACCACGTTATGGATAGACCAGAACAAGTCATTATTCTGCGCCTCAGAACAGGGCACAATAGATTACGCAACCACATGTATACAAAATTCAAGATTGGTGAAACAGCCATGTGTACATGTGGATTGGCGTCGCAGACAGCAGAGCACATACTCCAAGACTGCCCAAAATATAACATATCTAGGCAAATTTTCTGGCCTAGAGAGACGACAGTGGAAGATAAACTCTATGGACCGCTGTGTGAACTGAAAAAGACAGTTCAATTCATACAAGAGACAGCATTGCAGTTATAGACATATTTCAAGCGAACGAAAGAAGAAGAAAAAAAGTGTCACTAAAACAACAATACTTGCACTCGATCTCTATCTTGTATATCTGTCGCTCAAACAATCACTGACATTGACATTCGTCCACAAATTCACAAACGCTCCATCTGTACAAACGTGGCGGCTAGATGGACTTCTGCCGTATGCCATTCTCTGTCTGACCTCGAACGCGGTCCAGACGTGAATGATCTCTCACGGACCTGTAGTCCGTGCTTGACCTTCGCTCAGCTTACTTCCGGCAGAATGGTTCACAATCCACTCGATCTTCACGTCTGTCTCTGAGATGTGCAAGACTCTATGTCACCTGCACTGGGTGGTACTTTGCCCTACGCCAACTCCATGGCAAGGAGAAACATGATAGCCCACTCCAGTCAGCAAGGCACTTGATGATTCTTCGTTTCTTTTTTGTACACTTGCTTTGAACTCGAACACAATCCATGCTGGACAGATTTAGCGTGTGGGCTAGCTTTCCCTATTACTAGTGTCCTTCGTCATCAGGCAAACCCACTCCGATTTCTGAGATACTTGTAATTTACATCCCCATTTTAGTCCAACTGACCAGTGTAGGATTTGAAGCCGCTACCCCGCTATCAGCACACTGGAAGTTTAAGAGCAAGTGCTCTTGTCCATTCAACCATGCTTACTTTCAAACAAGATAATAAAAGCTGAAGTATGCAATGGGTAAGAAACACATGACTTGTATACGGTCAGCTTTGCAAGAACATGCCAAATGAAGGATTCTATGGTGACGAGCCTTCACTAGCAAACAAAATAATGATACAAAATCAGACAGAAATCAGAAATAACACTAAAATAACTAAATTTATATTAAGCTCTGAAGTGAAACCAGTGCTGACATATGGATCAGAAACATACCGTATTACCGAAACAATTACTAATAAAATACAGACATTCATTACCTCTGTGTCAGGGTCTTAAACCTGGCTAGTTGTACCTAACATATGTGAGACAAGTACAAGTACAAAATGATTGGACTTGACACACAATGACACTAAGTTCAATGGATTTATTCACAATTCACATGCAAGACAATCTAGTTTGGCATGTGATGATCATTACAATACATATACAATACATCAGTACACTTACAGACAAAACCCACAGCATCACAGTCTATCTCACAAGATATACAAGCACACTCGACTTTCGGGCACAGAAACGATACGAAGCCTTTCTCAACCCACACGTCTTGTCTTGTCCGAGTCCCCAAGCAGTCTGCCGGTTTCCTCACACAGTGCTTGCCCTGTGGACTGGCTTCACGAGGCCTGCGTGCGTCCTGCTTTGTCCTTGCCTGACCGCTGACGATCGCGTCAGCCCGCAACCTGTGGGCAGGTAACTGGTACTCGCCTGGCGGCCGTAACGATGTTACTGCATCCCGGCTGGAGACTATTCGCCTGGCGGGCGTAACGATGTTCCTGCATCTCGGTTGGAGATAGAGACTCTGACACTCTGCATGGAATGGAGTGACTAGAATGGTTCTTCCTCTTCTTCTTTTACTGCTCTTTATTTTTCTTCCTCTTCTGCTGCTCCTTATTCTTCTTCATCCTCTTCTGCTGCGCCTTATTCTTCCTCCTCCTCTTCTTCTTTCTCTTCTACTGATGCTCCTTTTTTAATCTCATGCTGCTGCTCTTACTTCTTCCTCCTCTTCGTCTTCTTCCCCTTCTGATGCTCCTTCCTTCTCCTCAGCCTCCTCATCTACTTCTTCCTCCTCCTCATATTCTTCATCTTCTCTCTCGTCTACTGCTCCTTCCTTCTCCTCATCTTCTTCCTCCCCCTCCTCATCTACTTCTTCCTCCTCCTCATATTCTTCATCTTCTCTCTTTTCTACTGCTCCTTCCTTCTCCTCATCTTCTTCCTCCCCCTCCTCATCATATTCTTCCTCTTCTGCTGCTCCTTCTTCTTTCTCATCATCATCATCTTCTTCTTCATCCGCCTTCCATCTCCTAGTGGAGTAAAGGCCCTCAACAAATTCCCGCCAAGCCCTGTATAAGCTTGTTCATGATTGGTTGAATTTTGCAGTAGAACTTCTGCGCGGGGCGAGGTAGCCAGTCTTGTGATAACCCTCCTTGGTACTTGTGACATGTATGACAGGTTTCATTGTTACTATTCTTTCCTTATCGGCGCCAGTAACACATGGACAGTTCTAATTTATTTGGATAAAATGTTTCAGTTTGTTCTGAATGCTTGGGCAAGTTACCTTTGTTTCCTCAATCTGCATGAAAACCTTCCGGGCATGCACCAACTGCAGATATCGCTGTCGAAACTGATCTGCGGGTGAGACAGCAGTAGGTCACTTTGCATTGGTTTTTATACAATGTTATGAGCGGCAGTCGTTCAGAAATCAATGGCACACTACTGAACGTAAACTTGGCCAAGACATCACAAACAGCCCAAAACTGCTGGGGTTGACTGTGACGTCCTGTAAAGGATATGCAACTAACTTTGCTATAGGAACATTTATTACAAATACCTCTGAAGTTGCAGTGGGTTCGCCTGATGGCGAGGGACACGATAAATAGGGAAAGCTAATAATCCACACGCAAAATTCAGTCCAGCACTACTAGCAGTTGTGTGTATGGATTACGCTTGAGTTCAAAGCGAGCGAGCGAAAAAAAAAAAAAAAAAAAATTTGTGGTTTCCAGCCCTAATTTTCCAACATGGCCACACCTCTTTAGAAGAGTGTGGAGTGGGTTAGAAGAGATCATTGTGGATCTTATTGTGTTTGAATAAAGATACTAAATATGACTACGAGGCTAAACGAATGAGAAAAACAAAAACACGCACTGGCAAATGTTTCCAATGATGTCTTTATCAGCGGAACAAACCATATTCTTGATATCGTATCATGCCTGTTAACCCCGTCAACAAATGCCCGCAGAAGTCAGATGTGTCGGCCTAAAGGCGCAGTATCGCAGCTCGCTGTAAACAGGCACATCGCAATCACATCAGAAAAGACTCTGGATGAACGCAGAAGAAGAAGTATCATGTCTGTTCGAGTTAGACGGACACCTTACCGACTTGACAGACAATATTTTAGAGATAGAGGAATGGCTAGAATCCACTTAATTCCTTTAACAATATGGTTTTTAAAAACATAAATACCTGTGACTATGTGTTTTAATTGTTTCAGCTTAAGTATTATTCATTTATTAAATCCAGATGATATATAACACTGTAGTATGCACCTGACGAGATGCAGCTAAATATGCCAGGCAATAAATCGTGCAACATATTGTTTGTGACTTCTGTGTTTAAATTCACTAATGGAAAATATTGTTTTGATTTGTTTTAAATTGAATATGATGATACACAATGGTGTATTCAACATTTGTTGAAACTGGTCTATTTCTCTCTGTCTGATTCTGTCCCTGTTCTTCAGTGTTGCCATCTCCTTTTGATGAAAAAGTACCAAAATCGACCCAAAGAAGCACCAAAATTTTTGGGAAAGCACCAAAAAAAAAAAAAAAAAAAAAAAGCACCAATGGTTTTAATTACAAATGTAACAAGGTAGCACAGTATAATTTATTATTATCACTTCAGATTACAATGAAGTTTATTCCAGATCTGCCAAATTACAATCAGAACTACTCTCGAGCCAAAAAATCACCAAATTGCAATACTATTTTTTGGGAAATCACTAAAACAAGCACTGGCGGTA
This sequence comes from Cepaea hortensis, assembly GCA_963921405.1. Taxonomy (NCBI): domain Eukaryota; kingdom Metazoa; phylum Mollusca; class Gastropoda; order Stylommatophora; family Helicidae; genus Cepaea; species Cepaea hortensis. The sequence continues at coordinate 42,081,971 of OY992884.1, read as the reverse complement.
TTCATTCAAAATGTTATAAAGGAGCACATTATAATTTATTATTATCACTGAATATTAGAATGAAGTTTATTCCAGATCTGCCAAATCCCAGTCAAACAACTCCTCTTCAATTTCTGTAGCTATTTCCTGCTGTGTTTGCTCCTGCGATGATGATGATGATGATGATTGAAAGAAACGTGTATATGCCTCTTGTGATTCAATTTTTCGTAGAATTTCCTTAGGTAGTTTATAATCATGACAGCATTTGCCATATCTTTTCATTCCATATCTAATAGTCAAAACAGCTGTCAAACTCTTGATGCTCAGTCTGTTCCGCAATTTTGATTTTATAACTCCCATCTGACTGAAAATACACTCCACGTCCGCATTAGAATTAGGTAAAATGAGCACAGTTAAAGCTAAATCTGTAAGATCTTGGAAAGGATTTTCACCGGTGGCATCCCTGTTTGAGGCTATTTCTGCCCACAGTCCAAGTGTGTCAGAGGTCTGTGTCCACTGCATATGATGAAGTTTTCTCCACTGGAAATCGATGCAGGTGAGAATTGCTGCATCTTCTACAAACATTTTAGTAAGATCCAATATACAGGGCTTCACTGGCTGTAGACATTCGCTTCCACTAAGACATGACATGGACTGCAACACTCGAACATTCTCCGGCAAACGTAAACGCACTTGTGTCAACAGCTCTATTAAAAACTGTATGCACCTTCCACGAATTTCTTTCTCATCAGGAAACTTGTAGCCTGCTATTTCTTTCTCAAACTCATAACCTAGATTGGGATTAGGATCTAAATAATATTGAATAGCATCACTTTCTGTTATTTTTTTCCCAGGAATAGCAATCTTTGAACTGATGGAATCATTAAGTTGGACAAGATCGCTGAGTAGTTTTGTTGAATCCTGTATATCTGCTTCGAATTTCTTATTCACACTATGAACTTCTCCGAGAATATGCTTGAGAAATATAAGATACACATAGTTTTTCATGTCGCTAAACATATTGTGTAGAAGGTCTGCTGTATAACAGCGCTCGTTGAGTCTTGCTATATCAAAATGAGTTCTGAGCTCGACCCACTGCTGCAATATTCTGACAATGGCAGATTGAATGGACATCCATCGTATCTGGCTTAATTGAACAAAATTCAGCGGATGTTGTCCATCATTTATTGAAGCAAAAAGCTCCCTGTACTTTGCTTGACGAAGACTTGAGTGAGAAAACCAGTTATATGTTTCTCTAATCATGAACTCTATGTTCCTGGGCCTACAAGCAGCTGTAGCATGTGACACTGCCAGTTGAAGGGAATGACATACACATCTAATTAGTACCAGATGAGGAACTTCGGATTTTAGTTTTGTATACACTCCATTGTTTACACCTGTCATGACAGTTGCATTGTCAGTGCCGAGTGCAACTAGTCTTTGCAACTCAAGTCCATTCTTGTTTAAACAATCTTTTAACGCATTGCATATTGCCTGCGCGCTGCAGTCACTCACTTCAACTAAGTCTAAGAAAGTAACCACAAACTGCTTTCTTGTCTCTGAATAGTACCTAATAGCTACTCCAAGTAGTTTAGTTTCAGAAATGTCATTGCTCTCACCAATCAATAAGCTGTATTTACTTTTGCCAATATCAGCTATCAAGTCTGTTGTCAAATATTGTGCAAGTACATTTGAAATAACTGCTCTGCACTTATTTCTCCTAAGCTTAACGTTCTTGCAACCTTTGCAATTGCTGTCACCAAAGTCAAAGTGTACCTTGCAGAGTTCACTTAAATTGTCAACAACTGGCTGCGAACAATTGCCAGCTGTGAACAAAGACATGCATCCTTCCGTTTCTTTGACCTCATCTTTCAGTTTGTCAAATGCAATTGTTGTTTGTCTTTGTGGACTGAATGCTTGTTCGGCTTTCTGATGTTTCGTTGTATTCTTGTGCCTCACAATATCACTTAACCTGGCTGCCATTGAAGATTTGCAGTATTTGCAAAAACACGTAGTATTATCCCCTTCTGCTTTAAACAACCATTTTTGAAACCTCGAGTCACTGAGCCACTGTTCTCTGAAATGTTGAGAATATTTCTTGCTCATGGTGAAACAAAAATAAGCGTAAATGAAAGGATAATGAATAATGTAAACACAACAAAATTATGAACTCGATGATACAAGCGATTGACGTTTGGACTTGTCTGCAAGATGGCGTTCGCTTTTTTAGCTAAATAATATTAAAGGGGCCGGTCTCTCTGGCTGTGGGGTTACAACACTTTCTCTCTGTAATCCCGTTTCTAACGCAGAGTCTCGTAGCGGAGCGAGAGCTGAGGCGGTTCGACCCCCGCTCGCGACTTGCGGGATACTGAGCCGGCCGCTTAGAAAGCAATGGCAAACTACTGAGCGTAATCTTGCCAAGAGATCAACATACAGCTGAAAGATGCTGGTGTTGACAGCTAAGTCCTGTAAAGGATATGCTTAAAAAAAAATATTAAAGGGAGTTAAATTAGTTGAATATTGCGCGGTAACGTCATCATCAAGTGCCGTGTCGACTGGCGTAGGCGTTCATGACTCTCCACAGATCTCTGTCTTTGGTTTTCTGGATCAACTCTGCCGTTGATATTCCCCCATGCCACCGTCTCAATCCATCCAGTATCAACAGTGGCTGTGTCACCAGGACAGCAAGCCGTCCAGGCGATGAGGACAGTGCTATTGATCTGGCGCTGGTTTCGCTTTCACTCACTACGGTGTGTAGATGGGGTGTCCTAGGACACCACGGCAGCGACCACCACCCTTGCAGCATATTGGTGGAGAAAGGCAGAACTAGGCAGCACAAGCTAAAGGTAAAGACTTTCCAGTATGACAGTACAGGGCAAGATGTGGTGAGTAAAATAAGACGTGACAAGCGCAGAAAGTTTCAGGGCAGGAAAAAAAGCTGGAAGCAGCCACGTTGGTGGAATTTCGAGGTGGAGAAGGCTTTGGTGGATAAGCGTAGTGCTGTAAGGAGATGGCAAAATGCCAAGAAGAACAGAGCTGGTCATCCTTGTCCCTGCATGCACTTAGAAAAAGAGATGCACACAAAAGTAAGCTATTTCAAAAAACTGGTCAAGGTAGTTAAAAGCGAAAAATGGGCAGAGGTGTGTCAAAGAGTAAGCACAGACAAGTCACTGAAATTGTTCTGGCGACTACATAAAAGCATGAGTGGTGTAGTCAAGAATAAGAGCATTTCTGACTTCCAATGTGCTGACCTCATCTGGCAGAGGACTGACGAGGACAAGGGCAAAGCCCTCTTTGAACGCTATCAAGAGCAAAGCAACCAGACAGACATGGGAGGCTGAAATCTTGCCAAGGAGGTCACCTCAGACAGGTGCAAGGCCCAAAAACACTTCGGATGAAGACACAGTGACAGTGAAAGAAATCAAGGTTGTGCTTCGACGATCAAAAAGCAGCGCTCCAGGGCCTGATGGCATAAGGTACATCAATAGGTGTACCGACAACGAGCTAGAGAAACTAGCAGACATGTACAACAACAGTATAGGGAGTGCTAGCTTCAAGGAGGAGTGGTTACACAGCTATCTGATTCCCTTGCCGAAGCCTGACAAAGACCACAAAAAAAATTCAGGGATATCGAATTATAACCATGCAGAATACAATAGCTGGAGAAGGTAATTGCCAGGAAAATATCAAACCAGCTAGAGAGGCAAGGTGTTTTCCCACCTACTCTGGGTGGGTGCCGTCCAAAAAGAGAAACCTGGACCAATGCAGCAGTTTTTGCCCTCGATGTCTATGAAGGTTTCGACTCAGGCATTGAAACCTTTGCTGCAGCGATTAATCTTGAGGACGCGTACAACCGAGTACCATTGGATTTTTTAATGCTTCAGCTTCTTGAACTCAAAGTAAGTCTATTCCTCCTTAGTTGGATCGCTGCAGCCTCTTCCAACGGAAAGTAGTTTTTAGATGTGGCAGTTGGACTTCGGAACCAACAACAATATATCCTGGCCTACCACAGGGATCACCATTATCTCCGGTACTGTTCAACGCCTACACTGAGAGAATCACCAGTGAGCAGATCACTGGACCTGGCTGGACATTGTCATATGCCGATGATGTTTTAGTGTATCGTCAGGGTAAGGATAGAGAGCAGGTTGCTGTGGAACTACAAACCGAACTCAATCGCATGGCATAAGTACTTGGTGTGATGAAGCTGGGGCAATGGTCAACCCAACAAAGGCAACGGTGACTTGGTTCTCTTTGAATAATCATATTGTCAACACTCCAACACCAACTGTAAAACTGTGTTCAGAGACGGTGGAAAGAACGCAGGCAATGAATTACCTGGGGATAAAGTTTGATCGAAGCCTTGCTTATAATGAGCACATAGACTAAGTGATAACAAAGGCCAAGCGGGGCTTGGCTGAGATGCGGGTGATGGCGGCAGCAAACTGTGAGCAGCGTCATCTATGTCTTCTATACGAGGGGCTGGTCATGTTTGTTTTTGAGTATGCAATGGCAATCCTGGCTCTCAGCCGTAAGCAGATAGAAAGGATGGAAAGGATACAGAATGAAGCTATGCGCATTATTCTTGGATGTACAAGAGATACAGCATGCTGGGCGATGCGCAACCTTCTTGATTTTCCAACCATTGAAGAGAGAATACAAGTTTGCAGAGCACGCGCCTGCCGGTCTCTCTGGCCGAGGGGCTACAACACTTTCTCCGTAATCCCGTTTATCACGCAGAGTCTCGCAAGCGGGCGAGAGCTGGGAGCGGTTCGTCTCCCACTGGTGACTTGCGGGATACTGAGCCGGCCGCTCAGAAAGCAATGGCAAACTACTGAGCGTAATCTTGCCAAGAAATCAACAGACAGCTGAAAGATGCTGTTGTTGACAGCGATGTCCTGTAAAGGATATGCCAAAAAAAAAAAAAAAAAAAGAGCACGCGCCTACCTCAAAGTTATCGCAAACACACAACATCCACTGCATAGTGAAATTATCTCCCCCGATGTGTCTCCACCTTGCCGCGGTGGGGGAGCTTGAGTGTCCCATTGACCCCAAGCGCTGTACCAATGGATATAAACTACATATTGGACAGCTCTTGGGATAGGGACCAGACTAAGAGAGACACAACTTGCTGCTATGCAGGTAGACTGAGAATAGCAGTCTAAATCAGGCAAACGATGCCAATAATCTCTGTTCGGACATAACCTCTAAGGCTCCCAGCCGAGGTGTATGGCTGAACGTCTCTAAGACATAAACCCTCGGAAGTGAGAGCCTGGCCGACACAAACCTACATTATAATTGAGGTGAGGTGCTGAGCAAGCTACATGCTTGGTGCAAATACTCGTTCGATGGCTCTTTACTGGGGGATATAAGGGATCCCCGGATGAAAGGGCCTGGCCGTTACTCGCCCACAGACGCACGGAGGTAAGGTGCTGAGCCGGCAGCACATGTAGCCTACCTCGTGAGCGAGTACTAAAGGTGGAAAAACACTTCAGACGCACGTTCCGAAGATAGTCTGTAACCGTACTCATGGAGTGAGTGTAATCAAAGGAGGAAAATTGTCTCGTTGACACGAAATGGAACGCCTGGCTTGCGAATCCATTACGTGGCAGCCCGAAGCAAAAGATTGCTGTGTGGAAGTCGAAATAAGAGTCTAACTTGTCTCGAAACCCGAGGAAGGTTAACCTAATTAAAAATGCCCGCTGAAGTAGGAAGTGCCAGCCTACGGGCGGCAAAATAAAAATGGCACTACGCAATTACGTCCGAGTGAAATGTCTTTCGTGACCTGAAAAGCTCTAACTAGTCTTCCCTCGTGCTAGGAACAGCTACCTAGTTTCCGAATGCCGCTCTTGTTCGGAACAGCCCTGACTAGGTAGCTTTCCGAATGTCCGACGTGTCTGGAACAGCTCTGACGGACACAACGACAAGCACATGTCCGAAAAACTCGCTGAGTGGATACTGACTGCAGACCAGTCTGGTTTGTGCGGGAACGGCCCGGGGCGAACGAAATGCCCAATATATTGAAGTGAGGAATTAAAGCAGCCATGAGCAGGACGTGACGATTCCCTCGGTGAGCACAGCACCAGGGCGCTATGTGCCGGCCCTGCAATTATGGAAGCCACCCTGGATGGCGGAAAATGCCATGGGCTTTCCCTGCCTTCCTTTGAGGGAAGGATCGTTCCAACTTGGCCAGCTGGGTTGTGGACGGTACAGCAAAAGTGAGAGTCTCCCAGGAATGCTACCTGGTTCCCCCCCCCCCCCCCAAAAAAAAAAAAAGCACGCTAAAGCCTTACGTGCTGGCCTACGGGTTTCGGCCCAAGGGCGCATAACAGACACACTGCAATCACATCTGAAAAAACGCTCCGGATGAACGCAAAGAAGAAGAAGAAGAAATTATGAAGGTGAAGGGCAGCAGGTTAAAAAGAGGGCGGTCGTGGATGGGTCAAGCCGAAGATATGTTCACATGAGGACTTAAAACCTGGCGAGGAGTGGGTACAAGTGCCAACAGATTTCTGCACATCCTTTTCAGTTTGCATCCAACTAGATAGAAAATGCAGACAAGAAAATCCGGCTGCTGTGGAGGCTGAAGTACAAGCGTTGATTTTCGAGAATTCGCTAGATGGTGATGCTGTCATCTACACAGATGGGTCGGTCGTCCGACATGTGAGAAGCTCATGGGCCTTTACGGCTCGGGCCGGAGGGAGAATTGTGAAGGAGGACTCTGGTACTTTCACTGAAACCACAAGTAGCCTGACTATGGAAGTCATGGCAGTAAGTAAAGCAATAACATGGCTCGAGACACAGACATTCACTGGGGCATGTTTCTTTAGCGACTCAATGAACATGATCAAGAGGATAGAGAAGAGGTCGATCCAAAGAGAATGGTTGCTACCTCTGGAGCGGTCTCGGCTGGCAAAGATTAGTTTCATCTTCGTGCCAGGGCATGCGGGAGTACAAGGAAATGAGCGGGCTGACAAGCTCGCAGGTGAGGCTACGATGGAAGGCGGGCGCGTCATGGACCAGTCTGTCATTCTGAATGCTCTACGAGAAATAAGACTTTAAGTGAACCAAGTGATGACTGTGAATCTACAACCATGGCCAGACTGCGAGAACAGCAAATTAAAAGAGGTGTGGTCTAACAAGAACACTACGCAGGAAGCCAAAGAAGATTGATAAACCAACACAGAAATGGTGTCGTTAGCCGCTACACGCTGCGGGATTAGCTGAGGAGGGGATCCGGGCACTTATGGACTGTATGGTTCGATGTGCAATGAGATGATCTGTCGACTAACTAACTAACTAACTAACTATCCAGCATCATTTCTCGTGGTCTGCCCCTCCGTCTCTTCCCCTCGATCTTTTAAGTTGTCGCGACGTTCTCCAGCGCCTTTCTTCTCATCAAATGACCCCCCCCCCCCCCCCAAAAAAAAAAAAAAAGCTGTTTGTCTCTTTCTTATTGTTGTATATAATGTTCTAGTTTCGCCAGCCTCTTTAAGGAATTCGTCGTTAGTTACTTTGGCAGTCCAAGGAATTCGCAACATTCGTTTAAGGAACCACAACTCTGTTGCTTCCAATCTCTTCCTAATTTGTTCATTTATATTCCAAGATTCACAGCCATACAGCAAAACAGGTTCTATTTAGCTCTTCAGCACTCTCTTTCTTACATTCAATGACAGCGACTTATTGCATAAGATATACTTCATTTTTTTTTTAATGCAGCCTTTGCTTCCCCTTTTTCTGCTCTTGATCTGCTGTGCACCTTTCATTTGATGTTATAAATGTCCCTAGATATTTAACACTATCCACTTGGTGAAGAATGTTCCCTTCTATATCTATTTCACATTTGGGTGTCACCTGTTTCTTTGATGTCACCATTGTTACTGTTTTCTTGATATTCAAGGAGAGTCCTTTCATTTCACTCTCTGTTACTACAATGTCCAACAATTGTTGTAGATATGTTGCATTTTCCGCTATCAATACTGTGTCATCTGCATAGCGTAAATCTTATATATAAAAAAGGATGTGTGTGGGTGGGTGTGTATGTCTTTATGCGTTCGCGAACGGTCAATCCGATTGAGATGAAATTTTCTACACGTCTTCCTCTCATTCCAGCGCTGCCAACTGTGATATTTTCTTAGTGTGAAATCGGCTGCTTACTTAATATTATTAATTTTTCATTTTTCATTGTAATTTCTATATATATATAGCAAGGGGACTTAACTCTAGAAAAGTTATTTCAAGGGGCATAACTTTTAATAACTTTTCTGTATACCTTACAGTCATATTGTTGCATGGTTTTCAAAGATTTATAAACTCTTTGTCTATAGTTATTTACCGGCATATGAGTTATAATAAATAATGATACAATCTTTAAGGCATTTTCAAAGTTTTCATAAAAATAATGCATAATGCATAACATTGTAACTCATCTTTTTATGCTTAAGAAGTTATCTACAGTCATGTAGGTGATTAGAAACAGTTTTCATTAAAAATAATGGATGGTTTGTAGAAGGACATTCTTTTAAGTTACTTTTTTTTTTGTATGAATATAATGAGACGCTACCCGCCAGGAGCTTGGCGAAGCTACGCCGGGTCAGATAGATAGACAGACCCACCTATTCGCTGCAGTTATCTACAGAGAAAGGGGGAAGCTTCTTCAAAGAGGCCTGGGGAGCTACAGGCCAGGAAAAGATACCTGGTCAAATGCTGGGCGAAGCCACGCCTTGTCAGATAGATAGACAGACCCACCTTTTCGCTGCAGTTATCTACAGGCATATGCGTTATAATCCTCCTCCTCCTCTCCCCTCCTCCTCCTCCTATCCCCTCCTCCTCCTCCTACCCTCTTCCCCTCCCTCCTCCCTCTTCCTCCTCCTCATTCCTCCTCCTACCTCCTCGCCCTCCTCCCTCCTCCTAATCACTCCTCTTCCTTTCTCCTCCTCCCTCCTCCTCCTCCCTTCCCCTCCCTCTTCCTCCTCCCCTCTCCCCCTCCTCCTCCTCATCAATCATCTTTCCTCCTCCCTCCTCCTCTCTCCTCCTCCCTCCTCCCCTCTCATCCTCCCTCCTCCCCCTCCCTCAACCTCCTCCCTCCACATCCCTCCTCCTCCTCCCTCCCCATCCTCCTCCTCCCTCTCCCGCCTTCTCCCTCTCCCATTTCCTCCCTCTCCTCCTCCCTCCTCCTCGTCCCCCTCCTCCTCCTGCGTTCTCCTCCTCCCTCCTCCTCCTTCCTCTTCCTCCTCCCTCCTCCCTCTTCCCCCCTCCTCCTTCTCCGTCCTCCCTCCTCCTCCTCCCTCCTCCTCCTCCCTCCTACTTCTCCCTCCTCCTCCTAATCCCTCCTCCTCCTCCCTCCTATTCCTCCCTACTCCTCCTCCTCCCTTCCTCCTCTTCCCTCCTCCTCCTCTCTCCGACTATCTCTTCCTCCCTCTTCCTCCTCCCTCCTCCACCTCCCTATTCCTCCTCCCTCCTCCTACTCCTCCTTTTTCTTCTTCTGCTGCTGCTGCTGCCGCCGCTCCATTTACCCAAGTTAATTGTTGGGGGAAGATGTAAAGATCTTTCAAGTGCTCTTTCTAATGCTTTTTGTAAGTTGGTCTTCGTTTATCTAAGGTTGTTCTAACTGCAACCAATAAATGATTAGACAGACAGGCAGACAGACAACACAGAGAGGGAGGGACAGATAGACAGACAGACAGACAGACAGACAGACAGACAGACAGACAGACAGACAGACAGACAGACAGACAGAGAGACAGTCGGGAACGGGAACTTATATGACTACTTATATGAATTAAATGAGATGCTCCCCATCAGGGTCTGGGCGAAGCCGGACCGAGTCAGACAGACAGACAGATCGACAGACAGACAGAGAGATAGATAGTCGGGAACGGGAACGGGAGCTTATATGACTACTTATATGAATTAAATGAGATGCTCCACACCAGGAGCTGGGCCATGCCGGGCCGGGTCAGACAGACAGACAGACAGACAGGCAGACATATATTCGGTAACGGGAACGAGAACTTATATGACTACTTATATGAATTAAATGAGATGCTCACCACCAGGGACTGGGCGAAGCCGGGCCGGGTCAGCTAGTTATTTATATTATAACCTCCAAATATTATTCCTGGCTTTTCTTTGATCTCTCTCATTATTACCTCGCTATAGAGGGAGAAGAGATCCGGTGGCAAAACACATCCCTGTCTTACTCCCAACTATATGTGTTCATAATTTCCTTCTTTATTTCCCATTTTAATTGCTGCTGTTTGGTTCCAGTAAATATTTTTTATTATTCTGAGATCTTTCCCATCAATGTTAATATTTTCCAACATCAGCTCATCATGTTTTACTTTATCAAATGCCTCAGTATAATCTATGAAGCACAAATATATGTCTTTCTTTGTCTCTACTGATCTTTCTAATAGTGTTCGTAATGTGTATATGGCATTGTTTGTACCTTTTCCTTCCACAAATCCATACTGTTCTTCATCAATTTCCATTTTTATTTTATTCCTTGTTCTTCTCATTATAATATTCTGAATAGAAGCTTAGTAACATGATTTATGCGGTTAATTGTACGAAAATCTTCGCATTCAATTGCTCCTGGTCTTTTTGGTATAGATATAAATACAGATTTAAACATATCGCTTGGTATATATCCACTGCTATAAATATCATTCAACATTTTGGTTAATATATCTACTCCAAAATCTCCCATTACTTCTAATTATTCTATTGTGATTCCATCTGGCCCAGCTGATTTTCCTTTCTTCATATGCTTGATAAGGTCATAAACTTCTTCTTTTAGAATAGGTGGACCTTCTAAGTTACTTTCTTCTGTTAATTCTGCCCTTTCTCCATCATATAAGTCTCTTATATACTCATTCCAACTCTTCATTATAGCATCTTCCTTCAATAATATGTTTTTGTTTTTGATTTTACACAACCTGTTTTTATTCTTATTTTCCCCCCTGTAATCTCACTGATTTGTTTGCGCATATTTTTTGTATCTTTAACATAATTTAATTCAATATTCTTGCCGTCGGATGTATGGTTGATGACTCAACCCCAAAGAGAGAAAGGATGCTAAGCTCATCTTTCCCAATGTGATCCTGCCCGTTATAATTAATTTAGCTGTTACTGACTCAATTGTTGAGACCAGAAATAGAGTTTCAGAGAACCAAGGAATACCTCCAGGAAATAACTGAAAAGTTTTTACTGAGTATTTAAAATATCCCTCAGGGGGTTCCTTGCCTCTCCTCTACCAACTAAATAATTATTAATCTAGGGTTGTTAAAACAATTGACTATGACAAGTAAAACACTCAGTAAATGACATGACCTCATTTTTATGATTTAATAATCATAAACTTGGGTTGTAAGCATTGCATTAAAAAAATTACAATCTTATTCATTCAACAAGGACATATACATCTAATGATAACAATACATCATTTATGTGCTACCCATATTGGTTATATCACCAACAATATCTCTGTATGTCAGTTACATGTACTGCTCATCTTCAACCGGCATGAGGGTAACTGAAATAAAGAAATATGCACTATGGGTTCCAGGTTTGTGGATCCTCTGGCTAACTATCAACTGATGTGTGTTGTTTTCTTCTTGGTGTTGATCTGTTCCAGGTCTGAGCATAATATTGGCTCTAGTTTTCCCCTTTACTAAATAGACTAAGTAAATTTGGATACCTGTCCTTTGCAGAGGAAAATCTTGCAGGTGAATAGCTGTCTGCACCTAACGAACATACTTTATTTTCATAGTTCACCACTCTATCAAGGGCATCACTCAACAAGGTGCTCACTCAACAAGCTGTTACATTCACAAAGTGCTGCTTTCAACCTAGTCAGGTCTGGATCTAGCTGTACTTAGCCACTATCTGAAATTTCAGCAATCAACATAATCTAATCATACCATCGATACGACATTAGAAATGTAATGCTGTAAACTCCTAAGACCACAACAACTGAAATCAATAAAATTAATCTTGTTCCGAGAGAAAAATAAACATAGGAGAAAGATAGTCTTGGTGTTCTCAATTAGTTATTACCAACATCAAAATTTGCTCTCCATCCAATCTTCCACTATCAGGTGTTCAAGGTTTAAACTAGCGGATGTGCAGTTTCATCTTCACCTATGCCTGTCTTCAGGTCTCCAGGTTAAATAATACCTTGATTGATTTGGAATTTGACAGTTATGTTGACCATCCTCTTCTGTACCTAGTTATCTTCTCTCCATCTTCTTCCATTAAAGAAAAAGGGTTTTTAAAAATCATTCCCCACTGCAATGAGTATTTGCTTAGAAACAATATAAGTACATCCTAGTATCAATTCTTGTATAGTATTCAGGTGAATTCTTTCCAATAGTGTGTTTACGTTTGTCTGCCCCAATATAAATTTCCATATCTCAGTAACCAACTGAAGGAAAATGATGAGATTTAGCATATAACCTTATCATTATGTCCACCCAACAAAAATATTTTTGTTCTGGAGATTTTACAGTAGATTTCAAAGTTTATTTATATGCGGTATATAATTTACGGGTCAGAGATGAAGTTCATATTTTAAATGTATTACTCCTAGCAAGACAATCAGCGTTCAGTGTTGAATATTCCACGTGTTTCACTGGATTGGCCTTATGCCAAGAACCCCGCGTTGTTTTAACTGGGACTGTTCAGATGTGTCTCAAAATGTGGGTTATTTCATGAAATCTGATTAACGTTTTTTTTTTTTTTTAAATCTTACCACTTATCGCTAACATTGAAATGTGTGAATATTTTTCAATGGGATTGAATGCGAAATTGTGTATACACTTCAAAGCATCGCTATGAAGTTGTACACATATTTTTGTATAGAAGCTGATCGCAGGAAACTATTTTATACTATTACAAATTCCGAAAAAAGAACAGTGCATGCATTGGGTTTGAGTAAACGGTAATTTCGTCGTTGGGTGCAAGAATCTGGAATTAAACCACCACGCAATAACCAAACGGTAGGTAGAAAGGTTATTGTAGACAGCTTTGACAAAGATGTCATAAGGCGAGCTATTATAAAAATGCTTTAAAAAGTCGCTTAAAAGTCGACAGGGTCGACTTCATTGCACCGGGTTCTATCCCATATGGCTCGGTCTCTTTTCGCAGCGCGGAAAGCATCGCACAAAGCACGAACTCCGCAGCGACGACCCACGGAAGTCTCCGAAAAATTTAACTCGTGAACCGAAGGATGAAGCCCGGAATCGAACCCACGACCTTTGGAGCCCGAGTTAAAAGGCTTGACCACTTTGCCACGGAGACTCCTAAAATTATAAAAAATTTGGATTCTATATCCAGGATTATCCAGCATTATAAAAATGCTGGATGCCAAAGAAACAGTGACTGTAAGAAAACTTAGGGTTTGGTTGAGAAAGAACAATAATATAGAGCTATCCAAAACAACTTTGTGGAAAATTATAAGGACATTATCTTCACTTTTCGAAAGTAAAAGGGCGGTAGAAATATTCTTTGCGAGCAACCGCATTTAGGAGCCATGAGAAGCAGATACCTACGTGAAATAAGGGATATGCGCAAAGAAAATTATGGCATAGAGTGTTTGGATGAAATGTGGATCAATGCGCACCACACAAGTGATAAGGAATGGCAATCAGTGGATGGACAGATAAAGCGATATGTGCCCAGTAGTATAGGACAGCTTTTGGTCATGGCCTATGCTGGTAATAGGCATAATGGCTCACAACAGAATGCTGGGCTCGTGTTCGTATCAAAGCATACAGACAATAGGGATTATCATAATAAGATGAATGGTAATGTATTTAGAGATTGGCTCGAGAATACTGAGCTTCCATCCCTAGATAGACCATCGTGTCCAATTATGGACAATGCATGATATCAATGTTGTTGCCCAAGAAGACAAAATACCTACAGCATCGAGCACAAAGGGAGCAATAAAGATATGGCTCCGAATGGAAAACATACCATTTCCAGAAACGTATTTCTAGCTAGAATTGTTGTCCCTTGTAAAACAGACGCCAAAAAGCAAGAAATATCAAATCGACAAGTTGATAGAAGAGCATCGTCATGGGTGCTTGAGACTTCCGCCGTACCATTCTCATTTTAACCCTATAGAACTTGTGTGGGCTAAAATTAAAGGACAGGTGGCAGCTGACAATACTATATTCAAATTGTCTGATATCAAGATACTAACCCAGTCAGCACTATTAAATACTGATAAAAGTTACTGGAAAAATTTGAGGACCATGTGTTGAAAGAGGAAGAGGACTATTGGAGAAAGGATGGATTGAATTTTATGCAACCGAGAGCAGTCATCAACCTACTGGAATCGTCCGACACAGATTAAGGTCTGAGCAGATTGCAGATCTTAATCCACGCGCACACCAACTGGGATATCTTGCTACAAACATTCAGAAGAATTGCAGGCCCTAAACATTGCAGCATCGGCATAAACAATACAACTTGTTAATGGCAACAGTTTGTATTCCACAGTGATGAACTTTCCATTCCGTGAGTCCTCAACGGTGACAAACAACTGACATTAAAAAGACAAAAAGCTCTAGACGCATCGAATACCCAACCAAAGAGTAATATTGCGATGGGAACTGACATATTGTGGCATAACAAGAAACGTGAGAAGATACACGTTGTCAAATGAGGGGACAACACACGAACATACGAATCATTCTATAAACTTCAAAGAAAAGAGGACCAACATCTTGACCGTTAAGAAGGAAGCCTACTACAGAGACATTCACAGCTATATTCGTCGTGCAAAACATGTAATTATGTTCCGTCTCAGCAAGTAGACAATGCACCCACTCCCATACGAATCTGGATACGTCTTGTCTTTGTCATCCGAACTGGCGGGGCATTGGCATTACTGTAAAACAAGTTTGTTAGCGAGAAATCACTAGCTATTCATCAAAACATCAAAGAAATGAAAGAAAAGAAAATGTCACCGCTTTTCATGATTTAAGTTGTTTTTGGACCTATCAAAGACATATTCCTTGGGTGGGGGTAAATATAAAATGGCAGGAAAAACGATGCAACAGACAGTTTTCAAAATAATTGATCGTGAATGACGGCATTCATTTCTGGACACACTTTAATCAAAAGTTCAAGGCTAGTATATTCCCTCCTGTTCACCGTGTCTACAATATACTTGTAATTCATTTATTATCATCATCATTCTCATTATCATCATCATCATAGTTATAACAATCATCATCTTCATTACAATCATCATCATCATTATATCATTATCATCATCATCATTATCATTACAATCATAGTCTTCATTATAATAATCATCATCATCATCAACATTATTGTTATTACAATCATCATCACATTATCATTACATTCATCAGGACACCAGCCCATGTGTTGTAACATGAGTGATCTATAATACAAAATGGGGTTTTGTTTAAGACACAAAACCAGAAGCTTGTAGTACACGTGATGTAATAAATATGTGTTGTGTCGTGCTTAGGGCACAAACCGAGATGATGGTACCATGAGTGATATATTATACAAAGTAGTGTCCTGTATTGGAGTGCACTAAATGATTAATTGGTGTTTGGGTTATGCTGAACATATTCTCTTGTGATAGACAGACCATTATACAGCAAAGTTGCCTTCTATCATGAGATTGATTGTTAGCTTATACCTTTCTCAGCATGTCTCTTCATCTCACTCAAACTCATTCATCAGACATAATATTCATATGTGCATGGATGATCATTTCACTCAGTCATCAGACGCAATCATATCTGGATGGATGACAATCAAGCATATGTATGTGCTTTCCACAGAATACATTCACAGATTCAACCACAATGACATTACAATGGAATCTTAATCATTCTCATCCTTCATCAGAAATTATATTTTCCCGGATGATGCTTTGTCATTACTGATGTGGTTCACAAATGATACATTCACACCTGTTTAACTATAATGAAATCATACATGACTCACCACAGGCATGCTCTCTTCAATGACATAGACTTGTGTGATCATTAGGCCTACTTATGAGATTCACAAAGGATGATTCCTCATGTTTAACAATAATGAAAAAACACATGGATCACCACGTGCTCTCATCAAATACATAGATTTATGTGATATACTCAATCCATATTCATTCATCATGAGTCATAGCCACTCTTGCATGGCGGTTGATTAAGCATTATTATGTGGCACAAATATAAATTCCACATGTTTAACAACAATGAAAATACATTGCCTCACCATATGTGTGCTTTAACCCAACACCCACAATTAGGATCCCTATAGAAATCTATTTACATCTCAGGTGCTCATGTACTTTTGTTACACATTACACTAATTTCTCTTACCGGTGTTGGCACATGTAAATTAGTTTCTTTTTACTGAACTATGTATTCTTAGCTTCCTAAATCGTAAGTTACTCACTAACTCCTAAATTACTGCTGATTGAGTTTAACTACTTAAGAATAAATGAGCAACTAGATATAAAGCTTCACATTAAATAAATTGTTTACTAGAAGAAAAGTAAATTCACTGGGTTGTCCTAATGCACAGTTTATCTATGACTATGATAACTGAATATATTATTTAGTTTCACTAAATTAATTTCGTAAGGACTAATCGCGTGGTTTACAACACCTTGACTTACAACTCTTCTCGGGACAAAATCATTTACTAACGTAATATAAAATATAGTGTTCTTACCTCCATTCCTTTTTGAATGGCTTCTTCACGTCTACCATCAGCAGATTTCAGGTTCCCTAAACTTGGTTTTGTTGGTTCCAAGTTCGCTGGCTGAACATTTATAGGCTGCTGCTACGTCTCTTCTCCTCTTATACTTTTATAATTAGGACTAAGTTTTCCTAGACTACCATGCCGGCAAGCTCATGTCCTTCTTCTGTTACGTGGTTTGTGAAGGCGCTAGTAGAATGAGGCCTTGAAACCGGATGTTGCTGTTTTAATCTCAGCTTTTTCCTTTCGAAGTTTCGGCTTTCCCGTGGACCATGAGTCTGTCCTTGTAAATTTAGGATTTTCCGACGCGGAACAGACTATCCCTGTTGCGGTGTCAATCTGGAATTGTTTCTCGGAGACTATTTACAGCAACGTTACGGCTTGTGAAAAAAATATATTACACTTGCACTGTTCATTTAACCAACTTTCTTTTGCCTTCACAAAATTATTTCTTATTTCTTTATTTATCTCATTATATGCATGCTTATCATGTTTACTCTGTTTTCTTTTGGCCATCAACTTTAATATTTCTTCAGTCATCCATTTTTTCTTAGTCTTTTGGCTTCTCTCCGGTAATATTTCTTTGCTCGTTTGATGAATGGAATCCCTTAACATTTCCCATTGTTCGTTTATATTCTGTACTTTAGCTATTGCATTATACCAATTTTTTCACAATCACACTGTATTGTTCTTGAATTTCTTTATCTACCTTCAAAACCTCTTTATTAAGTCTCATGTTCCTAACCACTTTTTTTTCTTCTATTCAGTCTTACTTTTATTATACCACATAATGGTACATGATCACTATTACAGTCAGCACCCGGCATTGTCTTTACATTAATTAACGCATTCCAAAACCTTTTATTAATAAGTATATAGTCAATTTGGTTGAGTATTTTCTTATCGGGACTTTTCCATGTGTAAAGTCGTCTTTTATGGTATTTAAACCAGGTGTTTCCAATTATCATATCATTGATATTTTCCCATTCTATTAGTTGTTCTCCTCGTTCATTTTTTGTACCTAAATACGGTAACGTACAAAGACTGTTTTACTCCCTCGCTTCAGTTCAAATTCGGCTTTTTAGTGTTCGCAAAATGATGTTTAAAGTAATTTTTACAAACCCAAAAAAGCACCCCAAAAACTCGCAAAGCACCAAATTCGCGCGGCCGCGTCAAATGCAACATTTTGGCACAAAATGACTTGAAAAAGCACCAAATATGGTGCGAAAAGCGTCAAAATTGCAACACTGCTGTTCTTTATCCCTGCTGTCTGCCTGCCAAGTTCTTTTCGCGCTATTTTCGGTAAACAAACAACAGGGGAGTTAGCTTTCGTTTTGTGCTAAACTCACCTGTCAGTGTGTGCACTTCCTGTGAGAAGGTCGATGTGAGAAGATGTTAAGGCGGCTGTGTTTGGCACCTAAGGTCTGATGGCAGTTTGTGGCGCCAGTTTGTCGATGTTATTATACAAACAGCACAGAAATAATTATTTATAGACAAGTGTTTTGATCTTCCTTGACGAAACCTCGCTTTAAGTTGTGGAATCATGAACCAATTTAGGAATACTTTAAACACAGATGGGGAGATAGATAGGGATATTAAAATTAGAATATAATAGGGAAGAGTCAATTTCTCCTCCTCCTCCTCCTCATCCTCCTCGTCCTTCTCCTCCTCCTCCTCGTCCTTCTCCTTCTTCTTCTTCTTCTCCTCCTCCACCTAATCCGTTTCTCCTTCTTCTTCTTCTTCCTCCTCCACTACCTTCTCCTCCTTCTCTACCTAATCCTTCTTCATCCCCTCCTCCTCTTCGTTTTCTTCTCCTCCTGCTCCTCCACGTAATCTTTCTCCATCACCTCCTCCTCTTCTTCTTCTTCTCCTCCTTCTTCGTCTCCTCTGCTTCTCCTTCTTCTTCCTCTTCCCCCCTCTTCTCCTCGCCAGGACATAGATGTCCGCTTTCTTGTCCCGTGTCACTTAGACCAGCATCTTCAGATTTCGGCGATTGCTATGCGTGGTGCAGAGCAGCGGCAGACCATACATTGTAGTGTGTAGATGTTCTATTTGTAGTCAGGTGCCACTCAGGCCACCATCTTCCGACTTCGATGATTTATTACGTGAATAATCTGATAGAAAAAAGTAAATGTAAATGAGTTGAGTACCGACATCACTGCACTCAGGACATTCCCATACGTGTTCAACAGCCAGCGAAGAGTCATACTAAATTCATGCCCCTTATAGGCTCTGTGACGAAGGGGTTACGGACGCAATTCGTAAACCGTATACCATATTCGAAACACAGCTGCGGGCGATTTGGCAACAGACAGTCTTGCGTTAGTGTTCATAAAATGGTATGATTTCCAGTCGTTCATGGGGCAATGGCAAACTACTATACTTAATAAAATTGCCAAGAAATCACAGACAGCCAAAAATGCTGGTGTTGACTGCGACACCCTGTAAAGGATATACAACTAATGTATAGTTAACTGATTCAATGTCAAAGAAAAGTAGGTCTGGACTAGATATGGTAGACAATCAAATGAACAAGTATCATAATGTAAATTTCCGTTAACATTAAAATTGTGGAAGATACCATGAAACAAACAAAATAACGCGATTATCTTAGTACGACGATGTACCATCCTTCTGTCCAATTTATTTATTTTTTTTTTTTTTGCATATTCTTCTTTGCAGGACATCGCAGTCAACATCAGCATTTCTGCCGCTGCGATCTGTTGGCAAGTTTACGTTCAGTAGTTTACCTTTGCTTTCTGAACGGCCGGCACCGAAACTAACGCAACGTGGTCTGCTGCAAAATCGTGCGCAGATGTGTTTCGAACGCGGGTATACGGGATTACGAACCGCGTCCGTAAGGCCTCCGCCACGGAGACTGGCTTCTTTCCAAATAAGGGGTAAAATTGAGCGATATATTATCCTTTGGCAGTTAATCAGTTACGAAAATGTTGGAGAAGAGGGATGTACCGATAAATGTGGAGTTTTCAAAAGAAATATCCAGAATACAACTATGAGTATATTCAGCACTAGGGCTTATGACTGAAACCACTGGAGATAGTTTCTTCATTCGGGTTTTTGTCTTTAAGAGGGCCTGGTAAGTGGGAAATGTGTCTCATGACATCTCATCTTCTTCCTTTTGTACCTTGCGGTGTCGATGTGAAACATAAACAGCGGGAGAGTGCGGGTTTTTTTAGGGCTTCATATATCGAGATTACCATGGATTCTGTTATTCCCTCATACCATCATCTACAGCCTCTTCTTCGGCTTCCACGAGGATACGTGTTATTTCTACATTTTTATTTGTTTTTGTTTTTGCATTTCCCTTACAGGACGTTGCAGTCAACATCGGCATTTTTCAGCTGCTGTTGGTGTACTAGGCAAGATTACGCTCAGTAGTTTGCCATTGCTTTCTGAGCGACCAGCTCATATACTCCGTAAGTTATCAACGCAGCGAGAACCGCTACTGATTCTCGCGCAGGTTACGTTACTGACGAGAATATACGGGATTACGGAGAAAGACGTTAACACCTACGCCAGGGAGACCGGCATTTCTACAGTTATGTGCCTTAATAGCCAATGCGTGTCTGTGTGTAGGTGCTAAACATTATGACCAATTTTGTGATTGTGGCAGGAATGAAAGATAGTGATGTTTCGGCTTCTTGCAATGTCGTAAAACAGATTTTAAACAATTGTGGCAGGAATGAAAGATAGTGATGTTTCGGCTCCTTGTAATGTCGTAAAATAGGTCAGTAAAAGACTTCTCCCCTCTCCCCCTTTTTACGCTTTAGCGCGTTGACGAAGTTGATAGCGTTCTGCGTTGATAATGTCATGAGCATAGTGGGACACGGGTCCGACGTCTGCCCTCGTCGGCTGCGAAAGTGAGGTAAGAATTGGCTGCTGCTACTTCTTCTTCTTCTTATGCCTCTTACTTCTTTTTTCTCCTACTCCTCACCCCCTTCGTCATCATCATCATCATAATCATCATCATCATCATCATCATCATCATCGTGTCCTTAGTGATAGAAATTGCGGTGGCCTAATTACAAAATTAAAACAACTGAATAAATTGTGGAGAGGGACTGATAAAACTACAAAAATTAGATTTTTAAGAGCATGCATATTTTCCATTACAATAATGCCTGTGAGACCTGGACACTTACTAAACCAGCTGAACAGCGAATAAATGCCTTTGACTATAAATGTTATAGACAAGTTCTAAGAATATCTTGAATAAAGAAAAGAACAAATGCATCCATACTTCAAGAACTGAATATTGAAGAAGGTTGGCTATTAAAGAGAAGTAAATACCTGGATGGCTTGGCCACGTGGCATGGTCGAAACAGAAACGCGGAGCTGATCCACGACTCTGGTGATCGAGTGAGAACGCAAAACATGACCGCCCACGCTTATCGGCATGGCACATGATGGATGGATGGCTATTACAGACGGTAAAACAAAGAAAATTGAAGATGGGTGCAGGATGTGGCGGATGATCTCCAGATGAGTGTATCGGACACGGGACATCTTGCTTATGATCGACAGGTTTTCCGGAAGGTTGTTATGGGAGCGAGGTTCAGCAAAGGACATACTACTAAATTAATGAATGAATGAATTACAAATTAATTCTTATTGGTCAGCTCTTTTCAGTTTACTTAACTGTGTACACGGACCAACAAAATAAGCGCCTGTGTAAGCAACACCACTATTATCTGCGATCACCTGTAAGGAGGGGATACCGCTAGATTTATGTCAATTGCCTCTCCAGTCTGACAAATCTGATAAAAATGTGACCTTTCACCGGCGGAACTGGAGACTCTTTGGTGATGTTGTTTGTAAAAAAAAAAAAAACGTGTGAATTATGCTGATAAACGGACATGGACAAATGAAACAAGATACTTTCGGAGATGAAAGATAACTATATAGAGCCATATTTGTGTTTTCGGCTCAGTATTACGACAAATGCAGAGATAAAATAAGAAAGCAGAAAGCAGTAACTCGAGCAAGAAAGAAGGAGGCGGACACAGAAGGTCCAGTATATGTGGTATATATACCTTACGCCCAATAAGCTTCACGGAGAGTAAAAGGGTCCATTACTGTACTTACATACTTAAGCAACTTCTTCTTCTTCTTCTTCTTCTTCTTCTTCTTCTTCTTCTTCTTCTTCTTCTTCTTCTTCTTCTTCTTCTTCTTCTTCTTCTTCTCCTCCTCCTCCTCCTCCTCCTCCTCCTCCTTCTACTACTATTCTTCTTCCTTCTCTTATTCCCCTCGTCCTATTATGCGTCTTTCTGCCAATTGTGGCGGTTGATAATTTTATCTTGAGCGAAGTGTGACTGAATAGGATTTGGCATGTCTTTTGTCTAGTACCAAGACACATCTGGCCTAAGAAAGAGTGAGAACCCTTGTACAAGACTAGAGTTGTTGACCTTTGAACTAATGCATGCTATCCGATATGTAGCGGAAGCTGCTCTCTCAATAAACGTTCTTACAGATAATAAAGTCAATGAATGAAT